>CM077148.1:61924644-63124644 GCA_039583875.1 Platanthera guangdongensis | reverse complement strand
AAAAAGCCTTAATGCAAGCCATGGGCGGCGTACACATGAAAATGTTATGCATCCCATACTACATAACATTTCCATGCAACGAAAAAAAGAAAATGTGCTAGCCGCATTCATGTGGTGAGGTTATGCATCTCATACTACATAACCCTCACATGTTGCCTCCTATGGTCGATCCATATACAAACACATATTATGCATCACATACTACATAATATGCCCCGTATACTTCTTCATGCTCATGAGTGTAGTGTTCGTGCTTTAGCCAAGCCATGCTGATGTCATATCGGTGTGTGTATGGTATGACGCTAACTACTAATGCAAACAAGGGAAGTTTGCCCGACCATTTGCCAAGAAACCTCCCTCTGATACCAACTGTCACGACCCGCATTTTCTCGACGATTATATCGTATTAGAGCAAGAGAAAATACGCGCTGTGATGCCACGCCGTGTAGGGGATAACTGCACACGTTCAGGCAAAACTCCAGACCTTAGATTTTAAGGAAAATCATAGTTTAATATGAAAGAAAAACCAGTTATACTAAATGGTCGTATCCCTCGGCACAGTGGACCAGCTAGTCCACAATTAAAAGTATATTTATACGCAGCGGAAAATACTTTGGTTAAGCTAAGTTGACATCCTAAATGAGCATAAGTGTTCCCGAGGGACGACTCATGGTATGCACGACTCTAAGGTTAGTATGGTATATAAAAATGTAGTCTTTATGCTAAAGGAAAAGTAGTGTCTTAGTTTTATAAATATGACATGCATGAGATACATATAGTAATGCTTTCAGGGTTTAAAAATATCTAACATGCAATCTAGCATAAAACATCCCCAGAAGCAAGTAAACAACCACAAAAAGGCAAAAATAGCAGTTTTAGTTCATACCCCTCATCGCAAGAAAGCCACCAGTGGGCGTCAACAACCTGACACGAACCCACTGGTGAGTATGCATGTCTATACAGAAAGGAAAAGAACTACCTCACAAAAATCGAGGATAAGCTATCTCAGCTACCCAAGAGGCCACAAGCAAGCCCCTCCAAAGGAACTAGCCGCTCAACTGGCTACAACCTGGCCCCGAGGCATTCAAGAAAAGAACACCTCAGCAAGAAAATAATCAAAAGGTAAATAGAGCATTAGATTTATGAGCAAATAAGAAGGGTTTACCAACCCGGCAACAAAATGCTAACAGTAAAAGAAAGGACATGACAGTAAGAAAAGAACACTGTCTAAAGAACAGCAAAAGCACACCAAGTGTGAGTAATAAAAGCAACATGCCCTACAAAAGAGCCTGCAACAACAACAAGACATATACATATATGCCAAGAGAAATAGCCATAAAATAGGAAAGGAACTAACAGTCCTAACTTGTGGGTTAATGGCAGGGGTCAAAACATGGATCTGAATACATAACCAAAGCCAGATCCAAAAAGGGCTAAGGGGTCAAACAGTGGCAGCTCTAGGGTCCCACACACACCAACCCAAACCGGGGCAAAAGGAGGTGGCCACAGCTCTCCACATAAAACCACCCCTCCAGAGGCACCAAAACTCCACCACCTGCCACAACCCAATAGTCGACATGCAAAAACTAGCCGAACACCCAATACCCCCCTAGGGAAAAGTCACACTAACAATCCTAAGGAAACACACGAACCCAAGGCAGAAACGTCGAGCCCACTCGACGCGGCGTTGTGTAAGCTCCACTCACTTGACGCCAAAATACTTAGCCGCAAAACCTATGCTGGATGACGGCGTTGAGTGAACTCGGCTCACTCAACGCTGTCCACGCTTTCTACTTAGGATAAACAAAAATTTTAGTTAAAACCGCAGCCTAAACTCTCTCAATGCGTGGAAACCGAAAGTTAGAGATTTAATTCCAACTCTCACTTCTACCCTGTCTACTCGGGGCTACCACAACTATACTTAAACTACAACTAAACGCAGTCTTACCCTACCTCTAGCTACCCACTAGACACCAAACCACGAATAATAAAAAAAAGACTAGCCAAAATTCCTAGACAATCTAAATCGAACATGGCTGAATTTTAAGAACAATATACAACAAAGTAACTAGGTAAAAAAGGGGTCAAATTGGCAAGGGCAAGGAGACACTTGCCTTACCACCAAGATGCAGCGATTAGAACACGAAAACAGGCTTTGGCGGCAAGGTTGGCTACCTACGGGTCAAAAGCAAAGATTTAGAGAAGAAGAAAAGAAATCCAAAAAAAGTTTAACTCCTGGAATCAACCCTAGATCAAGAATGACTTACATGGAAGGGAAGATCTACACTAGAGCAAGCCAAATCCACTATCGCACGAGAAAAATCGAGCTCCCTCCCGCAATCGCCGGCAAAAATCCAACACTGCCTCCTCCCAAAAAGTTCCGCTGGAAGCTTCTCCAGAATCGGGAACGAAGAAATGAGGAGGAAAAACGACTCACGGCACAAAAGGAAGCACTCAGGAGAAAAAAAATACGGAACATGCTCCAGACACGCCCGTGACACGCCCGTGTCAGGTCCGACATGCCTGTGTCGCGGGGCGTGTACCCCCTCACCTACCCACTCGACGATCGTCGAGCTAAGCACGCTGAAATAGGGGACACGCCCTGTGACACGCCCGTGTCACAGGCCTTGTACCAACCTACCTAGCGCTCGACAATTATCGAGCGCAGATCGCCGACCAGGAGTCATGCCCTATGACACGCCCATGTCAGATCCGGCACGCCCGTGTTAGGGTGGCATGAACTCACCCAAATGTCGCTCGACTATCGTCGAGCGCAGCTCGACGAACCGAAGGGGTCACGCCCTGTGACACGCTCGTGTCATAGGCCGTGTTCCTACAAAAAACACTCGTCGACCGAATTTCGTCGACCACACAACCGAGAGCTCTACTCGAGCTGGACACGCCCTGGGTCACGCCCGTGACCAAGGCCGTGTCACCCAAACATACACAAAAAAATAGCTAAACTCCTTAGCTAAAAAAAGAAAAAAGGCACCAGCCTAACAAGCTCGGCCACACCAGGCCATGCACAGCACATCAAACATACAGCTAACATAACAAATGTCGAGACAATGCGAAAGCAAACGATCTCAGACTTCGACCAAAACCCACACCGTAGCTAAACACCCAAGCTACGAAAACAACGATGAGGTCGAAAACAACATCCGACGACCTCACACTCGGGCTAACACCTCCCGAAGCCAAAACACAAGCATTCCCTAAGAGGCCCAACCGAGTCACCAAAATAGACTCCGGCTAGCTGGGGAATCTTACTAACAGGCTACAACCAGGCTACACAAGGAACCTAAAGAGCTAATACCACGCTCTATAATGGAGAAAGGCCGGAAATGTGACATCGTAATGCCAATCAAAGATCAAACAAAACACAGAAAAACCGGGGGCGTTACATAGCTCTTTCGGCAGACTTGGGTGGACTACATGATGTGTTTCACATCTCGGTGCTTCGGAAGGCCGTTAAAGATCCAGCTCAAGTGATCACAGATGATCGTGTGCCGGTGGAGTATGGGCTAACAACGAGTGTTAGACCCATTCAGATCGAGGATCGAGCCGAGAAACAGTTGCGGAACAAGACAGTCAGAGTGGTTAAAGTCCGATGGGATAATTGCGGCCATAAGGAGCTTACATGGGAGCGAGAGCAGACCATGCGAGCGGAGTTTCCCGAGCTATTTCTGTAGCGATTGCATCGTGAACATTGAATTGTAACATAAACGTTTCATGTTATAACCTTTTGCTTGCTAGTTGCCAACCTCTATACCAATTTCGAGGATGAAATATTTTGTAGGAGGCGAGGGTTGTAACAGCCCAATTTTCAGCAGGCAAAATTTTGGGTGACATGGCCTGGGACACGGGCGTGTCCCAGGGCGTGTCCCGCTCGGGTTCGGCGTCAGGTCGACGAAATTCTGTGTTCAATGAATTGAGCGTGATGATTTAACAAAGGCTTCATGGGATGGCAAAATCATCGAATGCGGAATCGTCGAACGTGGAATCGTCGAACGGAAATCGTCGAATGTTGGGTCAATCGTCGAGCGCTGGCAAATCGTAGAACACACTGTTTGACGATCGCTGGTGAGATCGACGATCACTGGCGAGCTCGACGATCGCTGCCTGATCGTCGAAAGCAGATCGTCGAGCGCAGACCTGTGTCACAGGCGTGACTTGGCTGACACAGGGCGTGTCGGACCCGAAAAGCGGTTTTGCGGGTTTTCCGTGGCCGTTCATTTCCTTCAGCTGAGATCCAATGGCTGAGCTTTTTTCCTACTTCCTTAAGGCAGAAAACAGAGAACGTATTCTCATTTTGTTATTGCCTTCATCTTTCTAAAAGTTTAGAGAGAGAAAGGGAGAGGAAGGAGGATGAAGAAGAAGAAGGGCTGCTTGCTGTTGGAGCTTGAGAGTGTCAAGCTAAGATCCGAGGCCATTTTTACGGAGAAAAAGCTCTTCCTAGCCAGCTAGGAACTTCATGGCACCAAAGCGGTCTTCAAGGGTAACGACTTTTCTTCCAAGCCATGTGAAGGCTTCCTTTTTGGCATTTGTATGTGATTCCCCCACCAAAAGGTGGCTGATTTTGGGAGCCTTTGGGTGGATTCATGGAATCACCTTTGTTGGCATATAGATCCGGAAATGGAGTATGGAATATGCATGCTGTGTGAAGCCCATCTGGACATGTTGGTCTGGATTGGTGATGTTGCATACGAACCGGAGAAGACTCTGTGGTAAACGTGTAGTTTAGGAGTCGACGGGTTGGACCTGTGAAAGAAAGTAGCAGGAAGTACTCGAGTGGTAGTCCAAGAAAATACCCGTAGAATGCTTGTGCTGCTTGTGCTGATGGGTCGTACCTGTGAATGAGTAACAGGAAGTACTGGTGTGACCAAGAAAGGCCCTTTGTGATGCTTGATGTCGTAGGTGGTACCTGTGAAGCGAGTAACAGGAAGTACTGGCATGGTAGCCAGGAAAGACCCCTGACATTTGTAATGTTTGCAGCGTCCACCTGCAAAGAGAGTAGCAGGAAGTACTGGTGTGCCCAGGAAAGACCCGCTAATGTTGTGAGATGAATGGGTGAAATAGAAATACCCGGGCTTGAATACCAGAACAGGATCGTTGAGACCTACCCGCGCCATTTTTTAACCGCGAGTACGCCGTGCTCGGTGATGGCAAGGCGATTTGAGCAACGGGGGGGGGGGGGGGGGGGGGGGTGGAGGATCCGACCTGCGTTATGTCCGTCCGACGTGAGACCAGAAGGTGCGGTTTGTTGGAGCGCATAACAAGAGTCTTAGGACTACACACCGTAAGACAATGGGGAGCTACGGGCCAATCCCGGTTCACTAAGACTATAAAACTCCGGCTACACGCCATGGAGTAAATGCTCAAGTGAGTTGTCGTGGGGCTATGACCCTGATACGGTGTTGGGCAACTGATTTGACAGTACACCAAGAATGTACCTTGAGTGCATGTGAAAGTCCACCTAGTGTCAACTACCTTCACCTATGGGGGGGGGGAATAGGTGACTTGCAGCGTTTTTGGCTGAATTAAAATTGTACCTGCACACGAAAACAAAACATCACAGCAAAGAAAATACACAAGCAATTTATAGTGGTTCCCCGATTTGGGTACATCCACTTTCCCCCTTCGACCTATCTCCCAACAAGGGACGACTCAGTCACTTCACCAACAGGATTGAAATTCAATCCTTGCACTATCGGAAGGAACCCTTCCACACGTAAGAGACAACACTCCCACAACACGGGTTGCACCCAACCCTTACAACTAAAAACCATGTTCCTTTACAACAAAAATGAAACTAGAATGTATAAGAAATACAAACAACTTTTGGTGAATAAGGTGTCCCTCTTCGTTCGATGACGTGTTCTTGAAGTCAACGAAGAGTCCACAACCCTAGATCTCTCTTGGAGAGAATCTCCCCGAAATCGGCGGCGGCAAGAAGGGCGGCAGCACGGTTCTCGGAATCGGCGGCGACAACGGTGTGAGGCTGCTGTACTTTGGAGATTCAATCTTCATAGCAAAGCTAGCAAGGTCTACCAATGGTCACACTAGGATCGATCGTCTCGATCGATTCGGAAGGGGAAGGTTTTCCCGATCAACGAATCAAGAGACAAAGGATCCCTGGTTAGACGCGTGAGACTCTACGTTTGGCTAAGCTTCTGTCGCCGGAAGATCTAGAAGAATCACGATCAAACGGCCGACGATCGACTAGCACGAGCGGCGACGGCGGCGGAGCAGGTATCGCGATTTAGGTCAAGGTCGGCAGCTCGGCTTCGTCTTTTTCTGTGTGTGATTACTGTTCAAAATACGCGTGTATTTATACGGTAGAATACTCCATTATGACCGTTATGGGTCCCACCTGAAGAAACCCTAATTCCGATTCAAAACAGAGCCTTAACATGTGATTCGGTCCAGTGGTATCCAGAAAATTACCCAAGTCAAATTCGGTGAGAATCGAAGGTGATTCTCGACAAGTCGGTGAGAATCAGACGGTGATTCTCGACGAGTCGGCGAGAATCAGACGGTGATTCTCGACGATTCGGCGAGAATCACTAGTGATTCTCGCCGAATCACTTGATGATTCTCGACGATTATGACTTAGCGCCAGATTTGCACGCTTGATGTAGCCGGATAGAGACGGCGAGAATCAACCAGTTATTCTCGACGATTCGGCGAGAATCACTAGTGATTCTCGCCGAATCGGTGAGAATCACTTGGTGATTCTCGTCGAATAATACTTGGATGATTTTTCGTCTTTCCGCCTCTGAGCTGCTCTTTGACTCATCCTTGCTCCTTGTCTGCTCTTGCAATATCACAGCCCTGTACTTGAAAATAAGTACACTCCAATAGAGAGAGTACACGTAGGCCAATACACTGATCTGCTCAACGAGGGATTACGTCGTGCAGACCCGTGTATATTGACCTACTGCACCCTGACATTGGAGTGCACTTAGCGTGGAATAACTGCAAGCACAACTTAAAAGGTTTTATCAAATACATTGTGAACTCATCTTAGCTTGACAGGTGGCTTTGTCAAATCCAGGTAATTGTGGATACATTACCCAACAATCTCCTCCTATTTGACGGAGCCAAAATCCCACTAGCTAAGATGAATACCACCATCCAGATAATATATACATCATATAGAATTTAAAGATACGTCATAAGAAAATAGAGGCAAACAGGTCAAAGCTTGAGTCAATCATAAATTCATATACATATATATATGTATATATAAATATTCCCAAGATTGTTCATATAACAATAAGAAAAGATAAAAGTGTTCATGAGACAATGACAAGCTATAAATTTCTGTCTATTGCTCTTTGGCTAGGTCATCCTTATGTTTTTGAGCCAAAAACTTCTTTATTTTCCTCTCAACGTACTCCTTGGGCTTTGGATAGTATCTGGGAGGAGGAGCTTTATCTGCTGCCGTGTTGGTCCTGAAGAAGATGTTCTGTTTAGCTTCATATGTCTTGTGCAGCTCCCACTCATGCTGGCTGTATACGTCGTTCCGATTGATTTCCCCTTTTTCTTGTAGCCAGAATGTGTCCAAGATAATACTCTTTGATACCGGACTCCACCTTTCGTTCCTTACTTCATCATCCTTTAATCTGATTCTCTTTTCAGCTTGCGTTTCCTTAGATGTCCATTCTTGAGATTTTCTCTTGTTCCTAGCTTTTGCTAGGGATCCTTGGTCAAACATTGCCATCAGTTTTGCCTTGGAGGTGGCCCTAGCAGCCCTATGAGCATCAGCTTCACTTAAAGGAACTTCTTCAGCACTGGCTCCCTCATCAGCCGCAGTATAATTTTCAGGAGCAGGAGTACCCTCAGGATTTTCAGGGATGTTAGCGCCTAACGCTTGTTTGAGCATCCACCAGCAACTGTCATAAACATATATGTTTGACTGCTCAAAATGTTTGATTATGATTTCTTGAAGCTCGGCCATCTTAGCTGTATATTCTTTATCCCCCTTTTTGGCTTCGACTGCAATGGAGTTTGCATAAGAATGCAGTGACTCATCAATGTGCTTTGTAGTCTTGGAGAACTCGGTAACCAAGGCTTGTTGATTGCTGTTAAGAGTCATCATATTGCCATCAAACTTTTGAATGCTATTTGCTACGACATGAGCATTCTGATTCACTACTGCGAGAGTATCAGTGTTCTTTTTTAATCCGTCCATAAGAAGAGTTACAGCTTGGCCGGCTGCTGTATACTTGTCTTCAAACTTCTTTTCCATCAAATCCAGTTTGTGATTGATTTCCACAACATTCTTGAGCATGAGATTCTCAGATTTCTTAATTCTTTTTAACATTTTATTTTGAGCTTTCTCAAAAGATGCTTTGAGCTCATCCACGATACCTTGAATAACATTTACCGTGTGATTAGCTAGATCAGCTCATAGTGGATGATCCTGAGGCATTCCTTGGCCTTGCTCTTCAGCAGATTTACTTGTAGAGCTGGACACTAGCACAGTCTCTAGGGGGGAATACTTGCAGCCTCAGTAGATTTCTCGGAAGTACTTAGCAGTCTCTACTGAGAGGACTCCCCCTCCACTGTTGCACTAATTTTCTCAGGAACGATCTCCGGAGCTTGCTTTTCAGATGGAACTTCAGTGATGTCCTGAGGCTCCAATACTTCCTATCTCGCATTTCCTTCTTCCTCATCCTCATCATCCATGAAATCATTCTCAGCTGCATCATGTTCCAAACCTCCCTCATCATTTTCCTCTACATTACCTCCGGCTCCTAGATCATTCATATTCAGGGCCGCCTCGTTTTCCATCACAGCTTCACTTTCTTTTTGTAGATCCGCAACTGCATCTCTAGCTATCTGAGAGATGCCAGTTATGATATTTGCAGAAGAGGGTAGAGGCTCCCCCTCAATTCCTGCAGTCAGTGCATCAGGAATTTCACTGGGGATAACCAAGGAATCAGCTACAGTTCCGTCCTCGGCAGGAGATTCTTCTTGTTCTTCTACCATGGCAGCCTGCCCGATGCGTCTCTCCCATCGGTCAAATACGCTCGAGTCCATTTTCTTCAAATAATGCAGTGGAACTCCTTTACTCATGTCAAACCTATCTCCGTTTAACTGATTGAGATATAGGCTGATAATTCTTCCAAAACTTGGAGATCTGAGAGTGTCCTTAATCTTCTCAAAAAGCAATGCCCCCCAGTTGAATCTCTTTCTGCAGACAATCGCCACAAGGATCTTGAACATGTCCACTGAGATGTGGTCATGTGAGCCGGGTTTGCATATCAGCACTTTCCCAATGATGTAGGACAGAAGTTTCCCCTCCTCATTCATTTCCTTTCGCTTTATCGATCTGGTTCCTCGAGCGAGTCCACAGAATAATAATGTTCTGGTTTTATCATGTTCCTCCAGATAATCCTCGTGCTCAGAACTAGTGAGCTGCAGGTATTGGGTCAGCTTGCTTGCAGACATCTTGATATTTGCACCTGCAACCTTACTCTTGATGAGAGAGTCTTCATTCCGGAGTTTGGCGGTTGCGAAGAACTCCATCACTTCCATGTCCAAGATTTTGCAAGGGTGCTCCAGTATGAAAGAGAGTCCCACCTCTTCAAGCATGATGATGATGTTTCTGAATTCATCAGAAGCATGTGAGAACCCTGTTCAAACCAACTCACATCCAGTGACCAGGCCGGCGGTTGTCCTTGGAGCCATTGCAAGGCTGAAATCCCAAGACTACGCCTAATTAGAAATCAAGAGGGAAGCTACACTAACAGTAAGTCACCGTAAGGGTGAGGAAATGGTTACCCAAGAGCGTAGAAGGTGAGAATCGACGGAGACGACAGAAAATCGGAAGACGATCGCGACTTTGGTTGATCGAACCCGCCGAGACTTGGACGAGCGCCCTGGACGCGAGAGGAGTGATCTACGGAGGGAAGAATCAGCGAGTTTCCTGTGGGATATCGAAGGAAGAGGAACTTCGTCGGAAATGAAAGGTGGGTTTCCTGCGGGATATCGACGGAAGAGGAAGAATCGGCGAGTTTCCTGCGGAATATGAAGGGTCGGCGGGATTCCTGTGCGATATCGACAGGTTTAACGGGGTTTTAACGGGGTTTCCGTGTGAAGAGCGAAATGCTAAGGATCGGCGGGAGTTTGTCTAAGTCGAAATCGAAGGGATTCTTTAATAGGAATCTACGGGTTAAGAGGCATGCCGGATTCTCGAAGTCTTCTGATATCAAGACAATTTAAAAATCTTCTAAATATATATATATTTCTTAATGCCAATCTATTTAGGGTTTGAACGGGGTTTTTCCATACATTTCTTGATGTCAATTGTTAGTTGTAGTGATTTCCAATGACGTATCTTCGTTAGTTTTCAGTGAACTGATTTATTCCTGTAGATGTTAGTTCTCGAATCTACCAGTAGAATTACAGATAAATCTTTATTAATGTATCTAAGGCTTATGTTTACAGTGTTAACCTATCCTTAGGTGTACACACATATATGGGTATATATATATAAATATATATATATATATATATATATATATATATATATATATATATATATATATATATATATATATATATATATATATATATATATATATGTAAATGTCGATACAATATGACTCAAGTATTGGAGTTGATCAAAAATACCTGGGATTATGAGAGTTATCATTTAGCCCCTCTGGTTGAAGCATACCAGGTGTTCAATGTGAGTATGCCAATGTAGATATCACTTCTGTTATTCCAGATGCTTGTTCCAATTCAGTCTTGAAACATCTTCTGTCTAGTTCCCATCATATTTACGGGAACCTTGACTGCCCTGCAAAAGAGAGTTACCTTACCTTAGGAACCCAATACATATTGGGTCCTAGGTTCTTGTTAGCATGAAAACTCGAATGTCTTCCCTCAGAAATCATGTCAGGAAGACTACCTCTGCCCAGAAGATGTGGATAGGCCCTTGCCCTTGACATAGAGGGGTTGTGCCAACAGTCTATGGAAAAGTGTCCCACCTTGCCACAACACCAACACGTGTGAATGTTGTACCTCCGTTTCTGACCTGATCCAGTGACTGAGGTAGTCATGGTCCAAGGTCCAAACGGGATATATCCGGATCTGCTCCCAAAAATGCCTCTTCCACTATGACACTTGGAAGGGTGGAAGGAATGCATGTAGCGAGCGTCATGAGGCCTGGGAGGTGGTGCCTTCCTTTTAGTCAGCACCCTTCCAGAGTCCCCATGAGAACTTACTGCATGACTTCTAACTTCCCTTTCCTGTGTCCTCGGGTGGTGAGAAGCGTTCTGAGAGCTGATACCAGCAGATTCATGCCGAGTTGGGGCAGTGGACGAGAATACAAAGGGCTCAGAATGAGCCTTAGGTATTCTCTCATGGGTGGCCATGACAGCCCTTGCACTATGGGTGTCTCCACATGAGGACAGATCACCCTTGCAGTGACCACTGTTGGGTACATTAGTTTAAATGTACCTGATTTGAAGAAGCCTCACCCTACTCAATGATATACATCAAAATGTATTTGATGTGTTTTGAGTTTACTTGTGCAGGTTAAGTATTTACAGGAAAGAAGAAGAAGTTTCTAAGTCCATGTGTCGACACCCAGGAGCAAAGTGTCGACACTTAAGAAGACTTGTGTCGACACCCAGGCAAGCAGTGTCGATACTTGGAGTCATTGTGTCGACACCAGGGATGCAGAGTCGACACCAGACAGAAAGTGTCGACACAAGGAGCTGTGTCGACACTCAATGAAGAAAAGCCAGTGAAGCAGTGTCGACACATAGCAGCAGTGTCGACACCCAGTGAAACTGTGTCTACATCAGAAAGTGTCGACACTTGGAGGCTGTGTCGACACTCAGCAAAAGTCAGCAGAGACTAAGTGTAAGTGTCGGCACAAGAAAGATGTGTCGACACTCAGCAGAAGAGTCAACACTTGAAGTAAGTGTCGACACCCAGAACAATGTGTCGACACTCAGCTGAAGACTCAACACTTGAAGAAAGTGTCGACACAAGAAAGAATGTGTCGACACTCAGCTGAAGACTCAACACTTGAAGAAAGTGTCGACACAAGGAGCTGTGTCGACACTTAGCAAAGTTCAGTAAAATATTCTAAGTACAAGTGTCGACACAAAGGAGATGTGTCGACACTCATCAAAAGTCTCAATAGTAGAAGAATGTGTCGACACAAGGAGCTGTGTCGACACTCAGCAAGTATCAACACTGAAGACATGTGTCGACACCAAGAAGAAGTGTCGACACTTAACAGATTCAACACATGAAGATGTGTCGACACAAAGGAGATGTGTCGACACTTACAAGAAGTCAACAAAGTGCTGAAGAACAAAGTGTTGTGTCGACACTTAATATCAGTGTCGACACATAAAGAAGAAGCAGTGTCGAGATATAAAATCTACAACACAAGGAGTTGTGTCGACACCTTGTAGGCTAGTGTCGACACTTAGACAACTTGTGTCGACACTTGGTCTATAAGTGTCGACACTTAAAGACAGACAGTCTCGACACTTTCAGACAGTTACAGAATTTTCAAGAACTGACTGGATGACTTGACAGCTGCCATTCCAGCCCGTCTACTGCACCTGTCAGTGTTGTCAGAAATCAGTTATGAACCGGACCAGCCGGTTACCATGAAGAAGGCCTATAAATAGGCTTACACTGTCTACAGAAGAAGTGGTTCAGATTGATTAGAAGATCAACACATCAAGTAATACTAAGAAGATCTAGCTATCAAGTGAAGATCTAAGTAGTTGGAGAGAGAGAGCTCCATCCAAGAAATCAGCCGCTGGAACCAGGCTGAGAAAAAGAGTTCAGATTTATTCTGAATCTTAAGTAGCAGAGATCAAGGATCAACTGCAGAGGAGATCAATCTTATTGAGTTCTACATTCAAGAAGCTTTGAAGAAAGCCAGGTCAGATTGATTTCAGCTGAGTTCTTCCAAGAACTCATCAAGAAACTCACAACTCTTCTCTCTTTTCTCAGAGTTGTTGAGTTACAATTTTTGTATTCATTTTATCTTGTAGGATCCTTAGGGATCTGAGTCTTGTAAGCCTGTAATTATAAAGGCTGAGTGTAGGGCTTGAGTGCCTGAGTGTAGGAGATTGAAATCTCTGAGTGTAGGCCTGTTGTGGCTGAGTGTAGGCCTTGTGTGAGTGTAGGCCTTGGTGGCTGAGTGTAGGCCTTTGGCTGAGTGTAGGCTTTGTGAAGAAGCTGAGTTGTAGGGCCTTGGGCCTGAGGTGTAGGAACCTGTGTTGTGGGTTCTGAGTGTAAGATCTGAGGATCTGAGATAGTGGAGAAGTTGGCCGAATCTAGTACACTGCTAGATAGGCGAAGGGGGAAAGTGGATGTACCCAAACCTTGGGGAACCACTATAAAACTGTGTGTCTACTGTGTGCTGTGGAATTCTGTGATTGCTGAATGTGTGCTGTGATAAACTAGATAGAATTCTGTGTTAGATTCTGTATTTTGCCTTAAAAAGTTAAAAAGATTCAAGTCACCTATTCACCCCCCCTCTAGGTGTTTAGGTACAATATCTTTCAAGTGGTATCAGAGGGAGGTTGCTCAAAAGGGACATAACTGTCTGAGTAGATCCTGTTGGCAGATTCATTCTAAGTCATATTACAGAATCAAGAAAATCAAGAACCATGGGTTCCACTGAGAATCACAAGGAATTGGGATCCATGAAGCTACCCATATGCAGGAAAGAGATCTTTGGTATCTGGAAGGAAAGGGTGAGACTGTTTATGGAAGCCTAAGACCCTACGATTTATATCACAGTGAAAGAAGGGCCTTATGTGCCCATGAAGGTGTCAGTCTTAGATGCAAATCAGAGAACACCTAAGGATTTCTCTGAAATGACAAAGGATGAGATAGTTCTATCCACCATGGACAAAAGAGCTCAGAATATTATAGTGAGTGTTATAGATGATGTAACTTTTCAGAATTTTATACACTGCAAGACATCCAAGGAAATGTGGGATACTCTTATTGTGTACATGGAGGGTTCTGAAGAAGTGAGGCAAGATAGAAAATCTTTGCTAAACCAAGAGTATGAAAGCTTTAGGCAAAGTAGATCTGATAGCATAACTGAATGATATAAAAAGTTCTATAGGATTGTGAATGAGCTTATGTCCTATGGCAGAGAGTTCAGTAATTATGAGCTCAATGATAAGTTTCTAAGGTCCCTAACAAAAGATTGGGACACCAAGATCTGTGCCATTAGGGAAATGGCAAAGTTTGCAGAAATTCCTCCACCAACACTGTTTGGCGAACTGCTGTCCTATGAAATGCAGTTAATGGTGAGGAAAGAAGAGGAGAAATCAACAAGAAGTGAACATAAAGAAAGGACAGTGGCCTTCAAAACAGAGGCCCCCAGAAAGTACAGAAGTAAGTCACCAACTCCACCACCAAAGGTTGCTGAAACTGAGTCAGATGAGTCAGCAAGTAGAAAGTCTGAAAGCAGTGAAAGTGATGAGGACTTTGCTGCCTTTACAAGACATTTTCAGAAGTTCTTAAAGAAGAAACAGTGGAGGACAAGGCCATCTACTTCACAGGGTAAAGAAGACTATTATCAGAATAAAAAGTCTTCAAAGAAAGACAGGAAAAAGTCCAAGTCTAGCAAAGCAACACTATCAAAAATTGTATGTTATTACTGTAATAGACAAGGCCATGTTGTTGCAGATTGTCCAGAGAAAAGGAAGGAGTCTAATGACAAGAAAAAGACTCAATACAAGGGCAAGAAAGAAAAGTCTTTTGTTGCCAAAAAGGATAAGAGCCTGTCAGATATTTCTTCATCAGAAACTGAGTCAGATGCTGATGCATGCATAGGACTATATGCTGAGGAAGAAGAAGTAGAGTTCATTCAGATCATGAACTCTATATATGAACAAGAGGACAGTCAGTGTCAAGGGCTAATGGCATTGACAGAAAGTGACAAAATCCTGGAGCAGCCAGGACCTAGTAAGGTACAACATTGTTCTTTTAGTTCAATTTCTTGTGCCTGTACAGAATCAAATTCATCATCATCAAGTGATGAGAGTGAATTTGAGTCTGAAGAGGATATTCATCAGTTGATATATGAATATAAAGTTCTGTTGCAAGCTTATAAGAAGAGCAAGTCCCTAGCCAAAAGTCAGGCAAAGGAAATTGCTAATCTCAAAGCTGCTGCAACTGATTATGAGAAGTTGTTTGATCAAAAGCTTAATGAGATAGCCAGACTGAAGCACATAACTGTGATTCAGATGGGGACTATATCATTTAAGAATGATCAAATCAAGAGTCTGGAGATTAATCTTCAGAAGGAGAAAGACTTAGTTGCTAGGTTTTCTAAACCTAAGTCAGTTCTACCCTTAATTGATGAATTTGTTCATCACAAAGGTAAAGCTGGACTGGGGTTTACTAAACCAGCAAGGACTGTCATGTCCAAGTCCAAGGGCAAAGCCCCAACTCTCAACAAGTCAGCTGTGGATAAAACAGCTAAGACTGTACCTAAGCAAAGGTACAATAAGTTTGAGTGTTGGTGCTGTGGCAAGGTAGGCCACTTTGCAATGGACTGTTGGCACAATGCTAGTGCCAAAGTGAGTAGCAAACTGCCTGTTGGAAAACCTGCAGGTAGCTTTGTTAGGATGCAAACTAACCAGTACCAAGGACCCAAGAATTCTTTGGGTTCTAAGGTTCACTAATCTATTTTGCAGGTGAGTCCAAGTAGCCATGCCCCAATATGGTACTTGGACAGTGGATGTTCCAGACATATGACTGGAACAAGGGGTTTACTAAAGGACTATACACCCATCAATGATGGTCCAAAGGTCACCTTTGGTGGTTCTGAAAAAGGGATCATCAAGGGTTTTGGTAACATATCTAACTCCTATATTACAATTACTCAAGTGGCCTATGTTAAAGGTTTGAAACATAACCTTATTAGTATAAGTCAATTGAGTGATGTAGGATATGACATCTCATTTGTGAAAGATGGTTGTCATATCAGGAGGTCAAATGATCAAGAGATCATTTTGACTGGTTATAGAAAAAGTAATGTCTATTGCTTAGACATTATGGTTGAGAACAAAGGTTCTCCAGTATGTCTTGTAGCTGATGAGACAGTCTCTCATTGTGTCAAATGGCACAAGAGGCTAGCCCATCTTAACTACAAGACAATTGGCAAACTCTTTAGCAAAGAGTTAGTGAGGAATGGTCCTCAAGTTAAGTGTATTAAAGATGGTATTTGCTCAGCTTGTCAAAAGGGCAAGCAGACTAGATCCACCTTTAGAAGCATTGAAAACAAAGATGCTGTGAGGTGTTTATACCTCTTGCATATGGATCTCTTTGGTCCAATGCCAGTTCACAGCTTGGGTAGGAAGGTCTATACCTTTGTAGTTGTAGATGACTACTCAAGGTTTTCCTGGGTGCTCTTCCTTAGACAGAAATCTGAAACACCTAGTGTCTTCTATAGCTTTGTCAAACAAATTCAGAATGAACTAGCTAGTACAGTGGTCAAAATAAGAAGTGACCATGGTACTGAATTTCAGTCTGATAACATGGCAAAACTATGTGAAGAATTTGGGATATTTCAAGAGTTTTCTTCACCAAGAACACCTCAGCAAAATGTCATTGCTGAGAGGAAGAATAGAACCTTGATTGAGGCTGGTAGGACCCTATTAAGTGATACATCACTACCAGAATATTTCTGGGCTGAAGCAGTTAATACTGCATGCCATGTTATTAATAGGGCTACAATTACTAAAAGCCTCAACAAGACCCCCTATGAGGTTGTGAAAGGCAGGAAACAAAACCTATCCTACTTCAGGATCTTTGGTTGTAAGTGCTTTATACTTAACAATGGAAAGTCTTACTTGACTAAGTTTGCTGCCAAGTCCCAAGAGAGAATTTTTGTTGGGTACAGCAATAACAGTAAGGCATATAGAGTCTACAACTTGTCTACACAAGTTGTAGAAGAGACTGTACATGTAGTATTTGATGAAACTAGATTTATTAACAATGAGTTGTCTAGTAGTATTTGCAGCCCCACAGGTATAACTGAGAAGTTGGACAAGCTCACTATAGAAGAAAGACCTACTGCAAGACAGCAAGTAGAAGACAGTGGCTGTTGTCCAGGGGGAGTACTACATGTATCTAATGCAGAAGAAGTACAAGGAGTACAACAAGATGAAGAAGTTGAAGAAGTTCAACCTGAAGTCAGGATGCCTCCAGCCAATAGGTATCTTAGAGATCATCCAGCAGAACAAATCATTGGTGATCAAAGACAAGGGGTACAAACAAGGAGCATAAATCTGAATGCAGCAATCTACTCCAGTTTTCTATCCCAAGTTGAACCAAAGAAGTTTGAAGAAGCCATCCTAGACCCTCATTGGATTGAGGCAATGCAAGAGGAGCTGAATCAGTTCAAGAGGTGCAAGGTCTGGGAGCTTGTTCCTAAACCAAAAGACCACAACATAATTGGAACCAAGTGGATCTTTAGGAACAAGATGGATGAACATGGTGTCATCATTAAGAACAAAGCAAGATTGGTTGCTAAAGGATATAGGCAGGAAGAAGGTATTGACTTTGATCAAACCTTTGCTCCAGTAGCCAGACTGGAAGCCATAAGGATGTTCCTGGCCTATGCAACCTTTCAAGGATTTAAAGTTTACCAAATGGATGTCAAGTCAGTATTTCTGAATGGTAATCTTAAAGAGGAAGTCTATGTGGAACAGCCATCAGGTTTTGTTGATTCAACTCTACCTAATCATGTCTATAGACTTAGGAAAGCTTTATATGGGTTAAAGCAAGCCCCTAGGGCTTGGTATGAAACCCTGTCTAGTTTCCTCATTGAGAATAAGTTCACAAGGGGGAAAATAGACAAGACTCTATTCCTTAGGGAATCCAGAGGCAAAGTAATACTAGTCCAAATATATGTAGATGACATTATATTTGGGTCTACTGAAAGTAGCCTTTGCAAAAAGTTTGCAAAACTAATGCAAGGTCAATTTGAGATGAGTAGTATGGGAGAGCTTAAGTTCTTCTTAGGTCTCCAAGTAAGACAGACTGAGAATGGTTTATCCATATGCCAGTATAAGTTCACCCTAGAACTCATAAGGAAGTATGGTATGGATTCATCCAGTACCATGAAGACTCCTATGGGGTCAAGTATGTCTCTTAGCAAGGATGATGCAGGGAAACCTGTAGATGAGTCTTTGTATAGAGGGATAGTTGGATCCCTATTATATTTGACTACAAGTAGACCAGATATCTTGTATGCTACATGTGTCTGTGCAAGGTATCAAGCATGCCCTAAGGAGTCTCATTTGACAGCAGTCAAAAGAATATTGAGATATCTAAAGGGCACTCCTTATCTAGGTCTCTCGTACCCTAGGAATGGGGATTTTGAACTAACCGGTTATTCAGATGCAGACTTTACAGGATGCAAAGAAGACAGAAAAAGCACAACTGGAACCTGTCAATTCCTAGGTGAAAGACTGATTTCATGGAGTAGTAAAAAGCAAATAAGTGTGGCTATCTCCACTGCAGAGTCAGAATATGTGGCTGCAGGAAGTTGCTGTGCTCAACTTCTATGGATACAACATCAGCTTGAGGACTATGGAATTCAGGTAAGTAGAACTCCACTCTTTTGTGATTCTACAAGTGCTATATCAATTGCACATAATCCTGTTTCCCATAGTAGAACTAAACATATTGAAATTAAATATCATTTTCTTAGGGAGCATGTAGAGAAAGAAGATATTTTACTAGAATATGTTAAAATAGATAATCAACTAGCTGATATATATACTAAGCCCCTAGAAGAAACTAAGTTCAATAGGTTTAAAATTGAACTAGGTATGATAAACTTAGAATAAGTTTATAGGAATGGCTAAGTAAAAAGGTGTCGACACACAGAGATATCTGTGTCGACACAGAAAAGTGGTGTCGACACTTCAGGAAAAAGGTGTCGACACACCTAGGAAGTTGGTGTCGACACTTCAGAAAATTAGTGTCGACACATGACCAGTAGGTGTCGACACATCCAAGGTGGTGTCGACACTTAGTGTTTACTCAGAATTATCTAAGTAAGGTCTCGACTAAATGTCGAGATGAGTGGTGTCGACACATAAACAAGTGTCGACACATATAATCTGTTGACTAAACTTGTGTCGACACATATGTGTCGAGACATTATAAGTCAGTGTCGACACTTATCGACAGTGTCGACACAATTTAAGTTAGCTGCCCGCCTTTTCATCTTCAAACCTAGAAAGGTATAAATAGGATTGTGCCTTAGTTTGTCGACACGCTTTCAAAAGTTTCAAGACCAAACTTGTGTGTCGACACCTCTCTTCTCTCAGTTCAAATTCTTCAAACCCTAATGGCGCCAAAGCTTGAGGAGAACGTCAATGAAGGCTATGAACTGGTGCGAGACGCGTTTGTTGATGCAGACCCGAAGATCAAGACTGTAGTAACCCTAGTTGCAGACTCAGGGTTAGAATATCTTGTTTCAGAGCCAACTAAAATCTGGAAGAAAGAAGTCTTGGAATTCCTCAATGGAGCTAAAATAGACGAATCTGGATTCAAGATCAAGTCCAGGGTCCATGGTGAGAAGGTGAAGGTATCACCAAAAAGCTTAAGAAAGGTTCTAAACCTGCCTAGAACCAAGGAAGAAGAAGAAGTAACTGCTTCTAAGACCAGAGAAGGATTGACATGGTGTGGTCTGGATTCAAAAATGAAAATTGGATCTGTGTTTAATAGAAAGGGCATGAACAGCCAAGGGAAATTCCTCTCTGAAATTGTTGGAAAAGTCATTTTGAGTAAGCCAGGAGGGCATGACAGGGTATCTGCCCATATGTTCAGCATTATGACAAGGATAATCTTCACATTGAAAACAGATTGGTCTGTTATTGTCTTTGAGAAGATTAAAGAAAGTCTAAAGAAGCCCAACTTGGGCAGGATCTTAAGTCTATACCTTGCTGGTAGCATACCAGAGGTTATGGGTCAAGCTGCAGGTACTAAAATCAATCATATGAGAAAGATGGACTTGAGGATATTCTCTAGATGGGATAGGGTGTTGTATAAGGAGATGCCAACCCCTGAGAAAATAACTACTGAGAAAGTAACACCCCAGAAGAAGAAGAAGAAAACTGCTCCAGTGGCTCAGGTTTCCACTAGCAGCTCTGGTAGTGAAGAGCAAGTTGTCTTCACACCTGATGAGAATGAAGAAGGAAATGCTGAGAAGTCTACAGTTCAACAAGATGCTGCAGAGAAGCAGGGGGAGCTACCACCAGCTAGCCCCTTACACCAGGATCAAATTCAGGGGGAGCCACTAGTTGTGGAAGAGCCCACTCCTCTTGAGAGTGAGCAAGCTACAAACATCATCCTTGAGGTAATCTCTGAGCTTAATGCTTTACATTTCTTTAAAGTGGATACTGTTTTATCTGATCCATTAGTTAATGTTAATCAGCAAACTCAGCTGGATAGCCAACTCCCAGATGTTGTCATGGAAGACACATCTGTTGAAGTTCAAGTTGTATCTGATCCAGTGGTAGATAAGCCCAGAGTTTCTCCAGCCCATTCTCCACAAGAGTTTACTATGGAAGATCTCTTCCTCAATCTAGATCAAGCAGATTTTGATAAAGATTGTGCTGCTGCTGAGGGGGAGAATGCTCCAGTTGAGGGGGAGCAAGTGCAAATTCAAGAAGAAACAGCAAGACAAGAGCCTGAGAAGGCACCAGAAGTGCAGAAGGAGTTACCTCAAAGCCCTAAGGAGAGGGTAGCTATTGCCAGCACCTCAGCTACTGAAGATGAGGAGGCTACAAGGGCAAAGAAAAAGAAATTTCAAGTATTCAAAAGAAGGAGCCAGAGTTATAAGAAGGCATTGCAAACCATAGCTCCACAGCCTACAGTACAGCCAGCACCATCAATAGATTACAGTGCTCTTATGGTTGCTATGCAGATAAAGCTTGATGAGCATAGGCAAGCCATTGAGAAATATGTGGATGAAGGGCAAAAATCATTACAGTTTGATTTGGCCCAGGATATAAAGTCAATAAGATTTGAAATGAATCTTAATAAAAAGGAGATGACTGACTGCTTCCACAAGGGAGGGAATGCAGTAGTCTACTTAGCTTCTCATCAAGAGAAAATCAAGGCTCAAGTAGATGACATAGCACTGAAGCAGGGGTATGTTCTAGAGAACCAAATCAGAATGAATGACAATTTGACAGAATCTCACAATGCTATTGTCACAGAGATGAAGAACATTGCTACTGCTGGCCTGACAACTTCTACTGCTACTGCTAAAGCAGAATTTGACAAAGTATTCCAAGACGAAATAACTGCTGTTAAGACTGCCATCCAAGACTCTCAGAAGATCATCACTGACAAACTCCAAAGGTTGAAACCTTATTTTAAAGATGGAGTCAACTATTTGGATGCCCAAATAAGATTTCAAAAAGATGATTTGAGGGATCACATGGTTAGAGAAGTCATAAAGGGGGAGAGAGTGTTAGTCAAAGCCAGCTCTGATCATGCTAAATGGATTTCTAATTCTATCAGAGCTACTCTTGGATATCCTCCTCTTTGTGATGATGATAATGTTGCAGAATCTGGGATTAATCCTGCATATCTAGGAGGGGAGCAACCTGAAGTGGCTCAAGTCATCTACCCTCCTCCAGATTTTGAAATGGTACATGCTGATATCCAGACCATGTATAGTCCACCTGATGGTACTCAGAAGGTTATTCTAGAAAAAGTGGTTCAGCCAGTATCAGAGGCTATGCAAGAAGCTCTGCAGAAAGAAGAAGAAACTAGATTGTCTAAGAAGAGGTTCAGGGAACAGGCTGAACAAAGACCAGACTTTGAGCAGTGGAGCCCCACTTCAAGAAACATAATCTTAACTGCATGGAAAGCTGCAAAAGATAACATTCAAGACAGAAATAAATGGTTTTCTGAATTGGAATGGAGAAAGCATGAGACAAGGCAAGAAGCCATAGTCCAATACAGGAGAAAGGCCAAGATGGGAAAGCTACCTCCTACTGCCCAGGAGCCTAGCAAGTACTTTCCCAAGCCTTATCATTATTTTGAGAGGCAAAAGATCAAAGCTGAAGAGCTAAAGAAGAAGGAGCTTAAAGGGAAAAAGCCTGCTGCTGCTGAAGACACTGAAGCCTCAGTACAAGCCAAAGTACAATCTGGGAAGGGCATAGTAATTAAGGAGGATGAACAGAAATAGAATTGAAATTTTCTTAAGTTTACTATGTAATCTTTTGATGATAAACATTCTGTAAACTTTTGGAAAATGAATATGACAAGTTATTAGAACAATGTGTTGTGTGATAAATTTGTTGTGTGATGAATTTATTTCATAATTGTTCTGAGATAATGTCTATATATGCATGTTTGTTTAATACATGTGATGTTCTTTCCTGATTACATAATCCTGTTTTACATCATACTTGATTTTATTCTGTATGGTGTATATCATTGACTAAGGGTTATGACTTCTCCAAATTGGGGGAGATTGTTGGGTACATTGGTTTAAATGTACCTGATTTGAAGAAGCCTCACCCTACTCAATGATATACATCAAAATGTATTTGATGTGTTTTGAGTTCACTTGTGCAGGTTAAGTATTTACAGGAAAGAAGAAAAAGTTTCTAAGTCCATGTGTCGACACCCAGGAGCAAAGTGTCGACACTTAAGAAGACTTGTGTCGACACCCAGGCAAGCAGTGTCGACACTTGTAGTCATTGTGTCGACACCAGTGATGCAGAGTCGACACCAGACAGAAAGTGTCGACACAAGGAGCTGTGTCGACACTCAATGAAGAAAAGCCAGTGAAGCAGTGTCGACACATAGCAGCAGTGTCGACACCCAGTGAAACTGTGTCTACATCAGAAAGTGTCGACACTTGGAGGCTGTGTCGACACTCAGCAAAAGTCAGCAGAGACTAAGTGTAAGTGTCGGCACAAGAAAGATGTGTCGACACTCAGCAGAAGAGTCAACACTTGAAGTAAGTGTCGACACCCAGAACAATGTGTCGACACTCAGTTGAAGACTCAACACTTGAAGAAAGTGTCGACACAAGAAAGAATGTGTCGACACTCAGCTGAAGACTCAACACTTGAAGAAAGTGTCGACACAAGGAGCTGTGTCGACACTTAGCAAAGTTCAGTAAAATATTCTAAGTACAAGTGTCGACACAAAGGAGATGTGTCGACACTCATCAAAAGTCTCAACAGTAGAAGAATGTGTCGACACAAGGAGTTGTGTCGACACTCAACAAGTATCAACACTGAAGACATGTGTCGACACCAAGAAGAAGTGTCGACACTTAACAGATTCAACACATGAAGATGTGTCGACACAAAAGAGATGTGTCGACACTTACAAGAAGTCAACAAAGTGCTGAAGAACAAAGTGTTGTGTCGACACTTAATATCAGTGTCGACACATAAAGAAGAAGCAGTGTCGAGATATAAAATCTACAACACAAGGAGTTGTGTCGACACCTTGTAGGCTAGTGTCGACACTTAGACAACTTGTGTCGACACTTGGTCTATAAGTGTCGACACTTAAAGACAGACAGTCTCGACACTTTCAGACAGTTACAGAATTTTCAAGAACTGACTGGATGACTTGACAGCTGCCATTCCAGCCCGTCTACTGCACCTGTCAGTGTTGTCAGAAATCAGTTATGAACCGGACCAGCCGGTTACCATGAAGAAGGCCTATAAATAGGCTTACACTGTCTACAGAAGAAGTGGTTCAGATTGATTAGAAGATCAACACATCAAGTAATACTAAGAAGATCTAGCTATCAAGTGAAGATCTAAGTAGTTGGAGAGAGAGAGCTCCATCCAAGAAGTCAGCCGTTGGAACCAGGCTGAGAAGAAGGGTTCAGATTTGTTCTGAATCTTAAGTAGCAGAGATCAAGGATCAACTGCAGAGGAGATCAATCTTATTGAGTTCTACATTCAAGAAGCTTTGAAGAAAGCCAAGTCAGATTGATTTCAGCTGAGTTCTTCCTAGAACTCATCAAGAAACTCACAACTCTTCTCTCTTTTCTCAGAGTTGTTGAGTTACAATTTTTGTATTCATTTTATCTTGTAGGATCCTTAGGGATCTGAGTCTTGTAAGCCTGTAATTATAAAGGCTGAGTGTAGGGCTTGAGTGCCTGAGTGTAGGAGATTGAAATCTCTAAGTGTAGGCCTGTTGTGGCTGAGTGTAGGCCTTGGTGGCTGAGTGTAGGCCTGTTTTGGCTGAGTGTAGGCCTTGGTTGCTGAGTGTAGGCCTTGGTGGCTGAGTGTAGGCTTTGTGAAGAAGCTGAGTTGTAGGGCCTTGGGCCTGAGGTGTAGGAACCTGTGTTGTGGGTTCTGAGTGTAAGATCTGAGGATCTGAGATAGTGGAGAAGTTGGGCCGAATCTAGTACACTGCTAGATAGGCGAAGGGGGAAAGTGGATGTACCCAAACCTTGGGGAACCACTATAAAACTGTGTGTCTACTGTGTGCTGTGGAATTCTGTGATTGCTGAATGTGTACTGTGATAAAGTAGATAAAATTCTGTGTTAGATTCTGTATTCTGCCTTAAAAAGTTAAAAAGATTCAAGTCACCTATTCACCCCCCCCCTCTAGGTGTTTAGGTACAATATCTTTCAACCACGATTGTTCCTGTGATCATACATGAAGGCATGATGAATACCCTTCCTGCCTGGAGTGGGAGGTCTGAATACTGTTTCCCCATTTCTCCATGAATTGATAATTCGGGAGATCCACCCATTTTCTTCCTTTCTCTTCATAGCATCAACCTTGGAAAAGTTGGATACTATCCTTTTCTCATTCTCTAGACTACTCTCTTGATCTGAGATTTTAGAGTACTTGACCTTGTTGGATGCCAATTGGAGAACCAACAAGATCTTCAGCCGAGCAATCTCCTGAGCTTTCTCCTCAACAAGTAGGTTGCTTTTCTGAAGGGCTCTCTTCAGGGAATCAGGATTTTCTGAAGGGTGACAATTCCTGTCTTCAGGAACTTCAAGAGAGAAGGGGCAAGATGAAGAAGTTACCTGCTCTTCAGAGTTATTGTCACCAGCGCCAGAGACCGTTGTGTCAGCCTCATCAGAACTGCTTTCCTCAATTTCTTCTTCAGTCTCTGACAAGGACACCGGAGGCCTGATGCTGTCCGATTGATCCTTGCCTTCATCTTCAGAGGCGAGGACCCCCACATAGGCTTCATCCTCTTGCTGACAGTAGATCCCTGCTTTCTTTGATCCCCCCATCAGCTCTGAGATGGTTACCCACATAGATTTGGCCGTCCCACATTTTTACAATCTAGATCGAGAAGGTCCAGACCAGACGTCCATGATGGTCTGACGGATCATCTTGTCCAGATTAAATAATGAGAGTTCAGTCTCCGACATCTCAGTAATACACTTGGGGATTGGGATATCTGTTGGGTTTCTCTATAGGGTTGGCACAACGCTTGTGCACGCAGCGGAAAAATAAACATCAAGAAAAACCCAAAGAGATGTGGATCGGGCTATGAACGTTGAATCAAGAAGTTAGCAAAACTAGGCAAAAATTACCTCGGTGGCATTGAGTCACAACCCAACGGAGAGGCTCCAAACTTTATCTGCTTGCTAGTGGCGAGTTCTACGTGGAATAGTGTCCACGTTTCTGCAGAAGTCCACACGAGCGGGAGAACACCGATCTATCCGTCGCACGGATTATCGGGAAGGAGAAGACCGCACCTTTGCTTTCCCATGGACTGCTAGGTCCGCGCCAGGGATTGCAGCACCAGCGACAGTCGCCGGAGAAGAGGTGGTCGACGGAGCAAACACGGCGGCGGCGGAACTCTTCCGTCGGCGGCGGGGATCGGGATGGACGCAGCGAAAGGCGGAACGGCTTCCGTCGGGTTCGATTCGCTACAGGAGAAAATCGCGAGCGCGTGTTATCCCGAAAACCCTAAGTGTCCTATTTATACCAAAGGTATAAATAAACCCAGGAAAATCGCTATCCGCAGACCACCCGAAAATAGGGTTCAGAATCGGCGAGTATCAATCGGTGAGAATCGGCGACAATCGGCGAGAATCACTGAGCATGTTCGGCGAGAATCAGTCGACGAGTATCATACAGGATCGGCGAGAATCAGAGTACAATACTCGACGATTCTCGCCGATCGTCGAGCCGCGCTCGACGATACACAATGATACTCGACGATCGTCGAGCCGCGGTCGACGACAATTGTCGAAGTAGTCGATCGTCGAGAATCAACAATTGATTCTCGACGATTCTCGTCGATCGACGAGAATCAGAGAGACGATTCTCGCCGATCGGCGGGAATCAGAAGACGATTCTCGACTAATGTCATCGACCCTCGGACGACAATCCCAACCAGCCCTTCAAGGCAACATTTGCCCAACCCGATGATCCTATAAGGCAACACTTTGCCCATAACCCTATTCAGGTCAGTGATTGGTAACCTTTACCAACACAGTCAGTCAACCAACTTCTCCACATCTCTTATGTGCGACCCTGCAGGCTCATATCGCATTGGCAGTGAGATTACATGTTTGATCACTTCCAGATCATCATGGTGACTCCAACAGACTCCCACTTGATCTCGAAAGTATCAAAGCAAAAACCTCACAAACAATGAGCGGCATCTAGCAATGCATCATTGCTCCCCAAGCAATAAGAGTTTATAACTCATAAGCCTTTATGACCAATGTATCAGCGTTGTCTTTGTCTATTTGTCCCTTACATCCAGAAAGAACTAGAGGCATGGACCGTGTCACCCTCGTAATAGCTCAATCCAAGTTTCTTGATCCAGGACAGACTTCCAGAGAATGGTGAGTCCAATATCACATATTGACTCAACCAAGCATGGCCATGCATTTCTCAGTCCAGTTCCATCAAGGGGCCCATGGATGCAACTCCTGTCATACAGGAGGACAAATCCCATATCTGCTCACACACAAACACCCAAATGATTCGTAACATGCCCAACAACCACCCTTATCATCAACCTTTCTCAAGGAAGACTTTAGATGGCATCAAAGCACGCTCTTCCTCACTTGATGAATGCTGTGACTTCAGGTCAAAGGATCACAACACCATTGTCAATTGAGACCTACTCGTGACACGATTGGATGACAATCCACAGAGTAGTCTCAGGTTGGGTCTGTCCAGTACAACTTGTTCACTAACAAGTACCCACGTGATGACTTGATATCACCATATCATGACCTGTGAGAACCAGTCATCAGTCAACACACGTGCTAGCCTTCATGTATCATCATCACCCTTAGCTTCTATGATGATACTCGACCAGGGACCTTTAAGAATGAAGCTTCAAATAAATCATGGGCTCTCACATTCAAGTCACGTACTTGATGTCCCATGGAAGCAAACATTCTAAGGGTATCTATTATGTTAGCATTTAACTATCATATAGAAAAACATAATAAAAGAATTTGCCATTAATTATAAAAGAAAAACTAGATACACAGTTCATCATATGAACAAACAGCCAACAAAATACAAGATTACATGCAACCTACAAGATTTTCGCTAGAGTTGATCATTTAGGTATCGTATACCCATCGATCTAGTATGACCATCATGCTTTCTCTGCGCGAGAGGCTTTGTCAGCGGATCCGCAATATTTTCCTCAGTCGGCACTCTGCAAATGTTTACATCTCCTCGTTCGACAATCTCATGAATAAGATGAAAACGCCGGAGTATGTGCTTGGAGCACTGATGAGATCTAGGTTCCTTAGATTGTGCAATTGCACCATTGTTATCACAGTAGAGAACTACGGGACCAACAATGCTAGGAACTACATCAAGCTCGCCGATGAATTTCCTAATCCATACAGCCTCCTTCGCCGCATTAGCTGCTGCGATATACTCGGCCTCTGTTGTAGAATCAGCAACTGTCTCTTGCTTGGAACTCTTCCAGCTCACAGCTCCTCCATTCAGGCAAAACACAAAACCTGACTGAGACTTGGAGTCGTCTCGATCAGTTTGGAAGCTAGCATCCGTGTAACCACTTACAACGAGCTCTTCCTCTCCACCATACACCAAGAACACGTCCTTAGTTCCTTCTCAAGTACTTCAGGATATTCTTGACTGCAATCCAGTGACACTCACCGGGATCTGACTGATACCTGCTAGTCATGCTCAAAGCAAAGGAGACATCGGGTCGAGTACATAACATCGCGTACATGATTGATCCAATTGCCGAAGCATATGGAATCAACTTCATGCGGTCCTTATCTTCACAAGACTTTGGACACTGGTCCTTAGAGAGATTCACACCATGAGACATGGGCAAAAATCCTTTCTTGGACTCAAGCATGTTGAACCGCTTCAACACCTTTTGAATGTACGTACTCTGGGTCAAACCCAGCAACTTCATCGATCTATCTCTATAGATCTTAATACCGAGTATATAAGTCGCTTCACCCAAATCCTTCATTGAAAAGCAATTCCCTAGGTTGTTCTTAACAACTTTCAGGGTAGGAATGTCATTCCCAATCAACAGTATGTCATCTACATACAATATCAGGAAGACAACAATGCTCCCACTGATTCGCTTGTAAACACAAGGCACATCTTCATTCTTGATGAAACCAAACTCTTTGATTTTCTCATCAAAACGAAGATTCCAACTTCAAGAGGCCTGTTTCAGTCCATAAATGGACTTATTCAGCTTGCATATTTTAGTGGCTTCATCTGGGGATACAAAACCCTCGGGTTGTGTCATATACACTTCCTCAAGGAGGTTTCCATTAAGGAAAGCCGTTTTGACATCCATCTGCCAGATCTCGTAGTCATAATACGCAGCAATAGCAAGCAATATCCTAATGGACTTTACCATGGCAACAGGGGAAAAGGTCTCATCATAGTCAATACCATGAATTTGCTTGAAACCCTTAGCCACCAGTCGCCCTTTGAATGTCTGTACATTCCCATCCATGTCGGTCTTCTTCTTGAAGACCCACTTGCACCCTATGGGTCGTACCCCTTCAGGTGGTTCCACCAAGTTCCAAACTTGGTTTGCATACATGGAGTCCATTTCGGATTTCATAGCCTCAAGCCATTTGTCGGAGTCCGGTCCATTCATAGCCTCTTGGTAGGTTGCTGGTTCATCATCATGATCCATGAGCAACACATTACCTATTTGAGACACGAGAAATCCATATCTCTCAGGCTCAAACCTCGGTCTACCAGATCTACGTAGGACTTGTGTTCCCTGAGCAGGTTCTCTAGCTACAACATCTTGTAGTCCTGTCTCAGAATCCAATTCCGGTTCATTCACTACATGTGGTTCTTGAACTTCTTCAAGCTCTACCTTTTCAGTCTTTCTTGATAAGAACTCTTTCTCCAAGAAGACACCAGTACTTGCGACAAACACTTTGCCCTCAGACGGTAGGTAAAAGTAATACCCTTTCGTTTCCTTAGGATATCCCACCAGATAACATTTATCCGATTTGGGTTCCAGCTTGTCAGGCATTTGACGTCTCACGTATGCCTCACAGCCCCAAATTTTAATGAACGACATACTAGGACGCTTCCCAGTCCATATCTCATATGGTGTCTTCAGAACCGTTTTAGTTGGAGCGCGATTCAATGTCATTGCAGCAGTCTATAAAGCAAAACCCCAAAAGGAAACAGGCAAGTCTGCATGACTCATCATCGAACGTACCATGTCTAACAGAGTACGATTTCTCCTCTCAGACACACCATTATGTTGTGGTGTTCTAGGTGGAGTGAGCTGTGATACAATACCACACTCTTTCAGATGATCACGGAACTCATGACTCAGGTATTCGCCACCTCGATCAGATCGGAGTGCTTTAACCCTTTTACCCAACTGGTTTTCTACTTCATTCTTGAACTCTTTGAACTTTTCAAAGGTCTCGGATTTGCACTTCATAAGATACACATATCCGTATCTACTGAAATCATCAGTAAATGTAACAAAGTATAAATACCCTCCTCTAGCCATGGAACTCATGGGTCCGCATACATCACTATGTACAACACCCAAGAGATCCTCAGCCCTCTCAGTATAACCAGTGAAAGGAGCTTTAGTCATCTTGCCTAACAAACAAGATTCGCATCGCTCAAATGATTCATAATCAAATGAGTCCAAAAGTCCATCTCTATGGAGCTTGGATATGCGCTTCTCGTTGATATGGCCCAAACGACAATGCTAGAGAAAAGTAGGGTTCGAATCATTTGTTCTAAGTCTTTTATTGTTTTCTACATTATAGATCAGATGGTCCAAGTTCAAAACGTAAAGACCATTAAACAATTGGGCTACAGCATAACAAACATCATTCTTAAATATAGAATAACAATTGTTCTTAATTATAAAAGAAAATCCAATCATGTCCAAACATGAAATAGATATAATGTTTCTAGTTATCGTCGGAACAAAATAACAGTTATCTAGTTCTATTACAAGCCCACTGGGCAAAGAAAGACGGTAAACTCCTACGGCTACAGCAGCAACTCTTGCTCCATTGCCGACGCGGAGGTCCACCTCCCCTTTACTCAGCAATATTCTCCTTCCCAGTTCCTGCACATTTGTACAAATGTGAGAACCACATCCGGTATCCAATACCCAAGATGAAGGAGCAGAAAGGTTTATCTCTATAACGTAAACATTAGAAGCGAAAGTCATACCTCCCCTCAATTTCTACAGACCCTCAATGTATGAAGGACAGTTCCTCCTCCAATGACCAGCCTTGCCACAGTGGTGGCATTTCCCTTCCTTCACCGTGCTCTTCTTTTTCATCAGTGCTGAAGACTTGGGCTCAAGATATGACTTAGGTCCTACCTTCGTCTTCTTGGAGCCCTTGGCTTTGCCCTTGCCCTTATGCACCATCAGTATGGGGCTGGCAGGCTTGGCCTTCTTCATGTTGATTTCGGCAGTTCTCAACATGCCTAGGAGTTCGGGCAGTGTCTTGTCTATCTCATTCATGTTGTAGTTCAAGACAAACTGCTCATAACTGTCCGGCAACGATTGCAGGATCAGATCCGTGGCCAACTCTTGACCAAGAGGAAAACCCAGCCTTTCAAGGTTCTCTATATACCCAATCATCTTGAGTACGTGAGTCCCTACTGAGTCTCGAACTCCCATCTTGCACTGAAACAACGCTTTCGTGATGTCGAACCTCTCTTGACGAGCCTGCCCTTGAAACATTTTCTTGAGATGCTCGTCAATCTCCTTGCACCCCATGTTCTCATGTTGCTTCTGAAGCTCAGAGTTCATGGTGGCAAGCATAAGGCACTCGACATCCAAAGCATCGTCAGTATACTTCTTATAAGTATCTTTCTCAGCACGGGAAGAGTTCCCGGTCGGCACCTCGGGGGCTTCTTCTTCCAAGACATAGAGCTTTCGCTCTTGTCTGAGAACAATTCTCAGGTTCCTATACCAGTCCATGTAATTTGTCCCACTGAGCTTATCCTTCTCAAGGATGGCTCTCAGAGACAACGTGGAGTGCGCAACGCTTGCCATGGAATTCTACAAGAATTTATGCAGAATAAAATCAGTACCTAAATTTCAATTACAATTTATTCTAATTAGGACTTCAATTAAAATACTCCCACTATTTTATTCGAAAAGATAGCCCTCACTAGCAATTCGGAGAGTTCATGCGAGCTACTCTCTTAGTGGACAAGATCCGTATTTCACCAACACTATGAGTCCGCTTTGGCGTTCCTCTCACGATGCGGTTATTTAGGTAGGCAACGCTTGCCAATTGCATCCTCATGCAATTCTTGTATGGTTGGTGAATAACTCCTTATTCGCATCCATCATATGGTGCATGCCAACCATATGCCTCTAGGCACTCAACCTTTGAGGTCACCTAGTTAAGCTGGACCCGATGTCGATAGTGGGATATCACAATTATCCGCTCGCACCCTTACCAAGATAGATTAATGCACCTTGCTTTGGCAAGCCCACACTTCATCGATCGAGGCAGGAAGAGTGTCATCCATCGGAAGGCATCCGAACACTTAATATTTGATGAAGGGATTTCAAATATAGGTTAACAATTAACCATGATCAACATTTGATCGACGTGCACATCCAAAGAAAAACAATTCTTCTAAAACCACATGCATCCCTTATGTGCACATCCTGACACCATCAACATTTGATAGAAGGAAGGGCTAAATCTGAACATCTGGAAATTTCCAAATCCTCAGATTTACATGCATTGACAAAGGCAAAGACAACTCAACTTAAAGCAGTAGACAAGCTCATCTCTCTTTGTTGGATTCAAAATCCAAAACAAAATCGAGGGATGGTTACTGCTAAGGAGATAACTATTTCTAACACTTAGAAATCCACCGAAATTCCAATCGTTCTTGGCGAGGTACCAAGACTAAATCTAGACATTTAGAACACTTCTAAATCCCTAGGTTTACACGCACTGGAATAACAAACTTCCAAAACAACGATCATGGCCGGAACCTGGCTCTGATACCACTGTTGGGTTTCTCTATAGGGTTGGCACAACGCTTGTGCACGCAGCGGAAAAATAAACATCAAGAAAAACCCAAAGAGATGTGGATCGGGCTATGAACGTTGAATCAAGAAGTTAGCAAAACTAGGCAAAAATTACCTCGGTGGCGTTGAGTCACAACCCAACGGAGATGCTCCAAACTTTATCTTCTTGCTAGTGGCGAGTTCTACGTGGAATAGTGTCCACGTTTCTGCAGAAGTCCACACGAGCGGGAGAACACCGATCTATCCGTCGCACGGATTATCGGGAAGGAGAAGACCGCACCTTTGCTTTCCCACGGACTGCTAGGTCCGCGCCAGGGATTGCAGCACCAGCGACAGTCGCCAGAGAAGAGGTGGTCGACGGAGCAAACACGGCGGCGGCGGAACTCTTCCGTCGGCGGCGGGGATCGGGATCGACGCAGCGAAAGGCGGAACCACTTCCGTCGGGTTCGATTCGCTACAGGAGAAAATCGCGAGCGCGTGTTATCCCGAAAACCCTAAGTGTCCTATTTATACCAAAGGTATAAATAAACCCAGGAAAATCGTTATCCGCAGACCACCCGAAAATAGGGTTCAGAATCGGCGAGTATCAATCGGTGAGAATCGTCGACAATCGGCGAGAATCACTGAGCACGTTCGGCGAGAATCAGTCGACGAGTATCATACAGGATCGGCGAGAATCAGAGTACAATACTCGACGATTCTCGCCGATCGTCGAGCCGCGCTCGACGATACACAACGATACTCGACGATCGTCGAGCCGCGGTCAACGACAATTGTCGAAGTAGTCGATCATCGAGAATCAACAATTGATTCTCGACGATTCTCGTCGATCGGCGAGAATCAGAGAGACGATTCTCGCCGATCGGCGGGAATCAGAAGACGATTCTCGACTAATGTCATCGACCCTCGGACGACAATCCCAACCAGCCCTTCAAGGCAACATTTGCCCAACCCAATGATCCTATAAGGCAACACTTTGCCCATAACCCTATTCAGGTCGGTGATTGGTAACCTTTACCAACACAGTCAGTCAACCAACTTCTCCACATCTCTTATGTGCGACCCTGCATGCTCATATCGCGTTGGCAGTGAGATTACATGTTTGATCACTTCCAGATCATCATGGTGACTCCAACAATATCCTTTCCAGAGCCGGAGGTCTTCATAGGAACGAAAGGACCCTCTTCTAAGATGAGAGATGCTCGAGGATCGATAGCCTCCAGGTAATAGGATACTCTCATCTTCCAGACGGGATAATACTCCTTAGTGCACGTGGGAAGTCTTAGTGGAGAGATCCCATGATCCAGCTCCATGCTTCTGACACTGGTGGCAGGATTCTACTCAAGGTGTTAACCTTTTTGATGAGCAACCTCACTTTGATACCACTTGAAAGTCCACCTAGTGTCAACTACCTTCACCTATGGGGGGGGGGGGAATAGGTGACTTGCAGCGTTTTTGGCTGAATTAAAATTGTACCTGCACACGAAAATAAAACAGCACAGCAAAGAAAATACACAAGCAATTTATAGTGGTTCCCCGATTTGGGTACATCCACTTTCCCCCTTCGACCTATCTCCCAACAAGGGACGACTCGGTCACTTCACCAACAGGATTGAAATCCAATCCTTGCACTATCAGAAGGAACCCTTCCACACGTAGGAGACAACACTCCCACAACACGGGTTGCACCCAACCCTTACAACTAGGAACCAACGTTCCTTTACAACAAAAATGAAACTAGAATGTATAAGAAATACAAATAACTTTTGGAGACTAAGGTGTCCCTCTTAGTTCGATGACGTGTTCTTGAAGTCAACGAAGAGTCCACAACCCTAGGTCTCTCTTGGAGAGAATCTCCCCGAAATCGGCGGCGGCAAGAAGGGCGGCAGCACGGTTCTCGGAATCGGCGGCGACAACGGTGTGAGGCTGCTGTACTTTGGAGATTCAATCTTCGTAGCAAAGCTAGCAAGGTCTACCAACGGTCACACTAGGATCGATCGTCTCGATCGATTCGGAAGGGGAAGGTTTTCCCGATCAACGAATCAAGAGACAAACGATCCCTGGATAGACGCGTGAGATGCTACGTTTGGCTAAGCTTCTGTCGCCAGAAGATCTAGAAGAATCACGATCAAACGGCTGGCGATCGACTAGCACGAGTGGTGACGACGACGGAGCAGGTATCGCGATTTAGGTCAAGGTCGGCGGCTCGGCTTCGTCTTTTTCTGTGTGTGATTACTGTTCAAAATACGCGTGTATTTATACGGTAGAATACTCCATTATGACCGTTATGGGTCCCACCTGAAGAAACCCTAATTCCGGTTCAAAACAGAGCCTTAACATTTGATCCGGTCTAGTGGTATCCTGAAAATTGCCCAAGTCAAATTCGGTGAGAATCGAAGGTGATTCTCGACGAGTCGGCGAGAATCAGCCGGTGATTCTCGACGATTCGGCGAGAATCACTAGTGATTCTCGCCGAATCACTTGATGATTCTCGACGATTATGACTTAGCGCCAGATTTGCACGCTTGATGTAGCCGGATAGAGACGGCGAGAATCACTAGTGATTCTCACCGAATCGGCGAGAATCACTTGGTGATTCTTTTTGAATAATACTTGGATGATTTTTCGTCTTTCCGCCTCTGAGCTGCTCTTTGACTCATCCTTGCACCTTGTTTGATCTTGCAACTTCACAGCCCTGTACTTGAAAATAAGTACACTCCAATAGAGAGAGTACACGTAGGCCAACACACTGATCTGCTCAACTAGGGATTACGTCGTGCAGACCCGTGTATATTGACCTATTGCACCCTGACATTGGAGTGCACTTAGCGTGAAATAACTGCAAGCACAACTTAAAAGGTTTTATCAAATACATTGTGAATTCATCTTAGCTTGACAGGTGGATTCGTCAAATCCAGGTAATTGTGGATACATTACCCAACAGCATGGACCGCTTGGTAAGGTGGCCGACGGTTGTGATGGAATGTGTGCGTGAAAGTACATTATATGAAATATATTGTCATGCTTGTGATATGATATGCCTGCAGGGAAGATTACCGCTGCCCCGAGAAAAGGGTAGGGTCGTTATAATTTGGTCAGCTGAATGCTGACCGTTACCTCTGTTTGCCACCCTTGGGTGGAATGTCCCTGTTCAGGTGCTGGAGAACCGAGCGGGACGCATAAGGGTTGAAGTCCCTACTGCTTTTGCTGCTGCCGCTGCTAGCCCTCGAAGGCTATTGTGAATGTACATGTTATGTTTTCTTTGATGTGGCCATCCTGCATGCCAATGTTTGGGCCACTGTTTGATAGCCTTGTAAGGCCATAAGGCCAACTTTCGTGTTGTTGTAAGACATTCCTATTATATATATACAATGTGGAGTTGTTTATATGTTGGACATTCAAGAGAGGAGTTCAAGTGTATAGGCTTCCGCTAGAATGCAATGCGTTAGGATCCGCTACGTTACTCAAGTATCATCTCGTACCTTCACCGCCTGTTTTGTGATATATGCTGTGGGCCCCGGTCGGACCTTCTATTATATGCTATATGAACGGATGGGTTGTTACATTTTCAGCAGACAAAATTGGGTTGTAACAGCCCAATTTTCAGCAGGCAAAATTTTGGGTGACACGGCCTGGGACACGGGCGTATCCCAGGGCATGTCCCGCTCGGGTTCAGCGTCAGGTCGACGAAATTCTGTGTTCAACAAATTGAGCTCGACGACTTAACAAAGGCTTCATGGGCTGGCAAAATCATCGAACGCGGAATCGTCGAACGGAAATCATCGAATGCTGGGACAATCGTCGAGCGCTGACAAATCGTCGAATGCGCTGTTTGACGATCGCTGGTGAGATCAACGATTGCTGGCGAGCTCGACAATCGCTGCCTGATCGTCGAACGCAGATCGTCGAGCACAGACCTGTGTCACGGGAGTGACTTGGCGGACACGGGCGTGTCCCGTGGCGGTGACCTGTTTTGGGGATAAGGCGGTTTGTGCACCGCTTAGAGACACGGCCTGTGACACAGGCGTGTCACAGGGCGTGTCGGACCCGAAAAGCAATTTTGCGGGTTTTTCGTGGCCGTTCATTTCCTTCAGCTGAGATCCAAAGGCTGAGCTTCTTTCCTACTTCCTTAAGGCTGAAAACAGAGAATGTATTCTCATTTTATTATTGCCTTCATCTTTCTAAAAGTTTAGAGAGAGAAAGGGAGAGGAAGGAGGAGGAAGAAGAAGAAGGGCTGCTTGCTGGTGGAGCTTGAGAGTGTCAAGCTAAGATCCGAGGCCATTTTTGTGGAGGAAAAGCTCTTCCTAGCCAGCTAGGAACTTCATGGCACCAAAGCGGTCTTCAAGGGTAACGACGTTTCTTCCTAGTCATGTGAAGGCTTCCTTTTTGGCATATATATGTGATTCCCCCACCAAAAGGTGGCTGATTTTGGGAGTCTCTGGGTGGATTCATGGAATCCCCTTTGTTGGCATATAGATCCGGAAATGGAGTACGGTATAGGAATGCTATGTGAAGCCCATCTGGACAGGTTGGTCTAGATTGGTGATGTTGCATACGAACCGGAGAAGACTCTATGCTAAACATGTAGTTTAGGAGTCGATGGGTTGGACCTGTGAAAGAAAGTAGCAGGAAGTACTGAAGTGGTAGTCCCGGAAAATACCCGTAGAATGCTTGTGCTGCTTGTGCTGATGGGTCATACCTGTGAATGAGTAACAGTAAGTACTGGTGTGACCAGGAAAGGCCCTTTGTTATGCTTGATATCGTAGGTGGTACCTGTGAAGCGAGTAACAGGAAGTACTGGCATGGTAGCCAGGAAAGACCCCTGACATTTGTAATGTTTGTGGCGTCCACCTACGAAGAGAGTAGCAGGAAGTACTGGTGTGCCCAGGAAAGACCCGCTAATGTTGTGAGATGAATGGGTGTAATAGAAATACCCAGGCTTGAATGCTAGAATAGGATCAGTGAGACTTACCCGCGCCTTTTTTTAGCCGCGAGTACGCCATGCTCGGTGATGGCAAGGCAATTTGAGCAACGGGGGGTGGAGGATCCTACCTGCGTTATGTCCGTCCGACGTGAGACCAGAAGGTGCGGTCTGTTGGAGCGCATAGCAAGAGTCTTAGGCCTATACGCCGTAAGACAATGGGGGGCTATGGGCCAATCCCGGTTCACTAAGACTATAAAACTCCGGCTGCATGCCATGGAGTAAATGCTCAAGTGAGTTGTCGTGGGGCTATGACCCTGATACGGTGGTGGGCAATTGATTTGCCAGTACACCAAGGATGTGCCCTGAGTGCATGGACCGTTGGGCCGGGTGGCTGACAGTTGTGATGGCATGTGTGCGTGAAAGCACATTATATGAGATATATTTCCATGCTTGTGATATGATATGCCTACAGGGAAGATTACCGCTGCCCCGAGAAAAGGGGTAGGGTCGTTATAATTTGGTCAGCTGAATGCTGACCGTTGCCTCTGTTTGCCACCCTCGTGCGGAATGTCCCTGTGTAGGTGCTGGAGAACCGAGCAGGATGCATAAGGGTTGAAACAGCCCTGGTCAACACAATAAATCTCTAACGCTTCTAGCTCCTGGATGAGACGTTCATCATGCCTTTGTAACCAACTCGCTCTAGCCGGAGCTCTCCGACTCAAGGCATCTGCGACTATATTTCCCTTCCTGGGAGTATAGTGGATCTCGAAAGTGTAGTCCCCAAGGAACTCCAACCACCTTCGTTGTCGCATGTTCAAGTCCTTCTGCTCCAATAGGTACTTTAAGCTCTTATGATCTGTATAGATCTCCACCTTCACTCCATAAAGATAGTGTCGCCACAACTTTAGTGCAAAAATCACCACCGCCAACTCTAAGTCATGGACGGGATAATTTCGCTCGTGCACCTTCAGCTGGCGTGAGCCATAAGCAATTACCTTTCCATTCTGCAGAAGAACGCAACCTAAGCCGCTCCATGAGGCATCACTATAAATAACAAATCCATCTGTCCTACTTGGCGAAGAGAACACCGGCGCCATGGTCAACCGAACCTTCAGCTCTTCAAAAGCTCGTGCGCACTCTGACGTCCAAACAAACTTCTGATCTTTTCTCGTCAGCATGGGTAGCGGCAAAGCGATCCGCGAGAAATTGTCAACAAATCTTCGATAGTAGCCCGCAAGTCCAAGGAAGCTCCTGACCTCGGCCATGTAAGACAACACCGGACAATCTTGTATGGACCTTATCTTCGCTGGATCCACAAATATGCCAACACCACTCACCACATGACCTAGAAAAGCCACTGACGATAACCAAAACTCGCACTTCAAGAACTTGGCATAGAGCTGATTTTGCCTCAATGTATTCAACATCAATCGCAAGTGAGTCTCATGCTCAGCTTTCGACTTCGAGTACACCAGGTTGTCATCAATGAACACTATCACAAATAGTTCCAGGTACTTTCAGAACGTGCGGTGCATCAAATCCATAAACACCGAGGGCGCATTGCACAGTCCAAATGGCATGACTGTGAACTCATAGTGCCCGTAACACGTTCCAAATGCGGTTTTGGGAATGTCACCTTCCCTAATTCTCAACTGGTAATAAACAGACTTCAAGTCCAACTTCGAATAGACGGTCGAGCCCACCAGCTGATCGAACAGTTCATCAATCCAGGGTATCAGATATTTGTTCTTCTCGGCCAGCTTATTCAGTTCACGGTAGTCAATACATAACCGCAATCCACTGTCTTTCTTCTTCACAAAAAGCACAGGCGCTCTCCAAGGTGACATGCTGGAGCGTATATAACCTTGCTCCAGCAATTCTTGTAGTTGGACCTTCAACAGCCATCTCCTTCGGCGCGACGCGATATGGCGAGCGAGACACAAGTTTCGCACCTGGCAGTAACTCGATCGTGAAGTCAATCTCCCACTGGTGTGGTAGCCCAGAGAGATCCTTGGGAAACACATCTGTAAATTCCGACACAATCGGAACCTCGCACACACTGGCCTTAGGCTCAACAGCCTGAATCAGTGCAAAGTAACACTCCGCACCCTTCCGAACAGCCTTGACTACTTGGAGTGCAGACATCAACGTCCCGCCCACTCCTCGCATACCCGCGAACTTTGTCTCCTGTTCGGTATTCTGGCCCAATGTGATTTCTTTGGACTGGCAATCAATCATGGAATGCTGCTCCGCAAGCCAATCCATACCAAATATCACGTCGAATTCCGATATCGGCAATACAGATGCAGTCAAACTGAAATCCCGACTTCCTATTTGGACCACCACATTGCAAGCTTGATCCGCAAGCATCCAACAGCCATTCGACAATACCACTCTGACGCTATCTATCTTCACACGACTAGGTATCCCAAGCCGCGCTATAAACTCGCGAGACAGAAAAGAATGAGGTGCACCTATATCAAACAGTGCTCGCGCCAGCGTGTCCCGAATCATCACAAAACCTGTGACAATCATGTCACACACACAAGCCACAACCACAGAGGCATTAAACAAAACATAAAGCAATAAAATAATCAAACACTAAACTCATACATGTGACGACGTCACTTTGCTTGATGGCCTCCTGCAGGCCAAGATTGTAGACCCGGGGCTGTCCCTGCAAGGCAGAGGAGTCCACTACTGCCTTGCCCTTCTCCGCATACGACGCTCCCACCTTATTTTCATTCTTTGGCGGCACCCAACACTCTCGGGATATATGCCCCACCCGTCCACAATTAAAGCATATACGAGTATTCGGCCTTGAGGTAGCCCCCGACGTTGCTCCCGATGCAACAGACGAAGGAGATTGTCCACTTGTCTTGGACTTCTTTCCCCATTTCTTCTTATAAAATGGTTTCCCAGGTCGGGGTAGCTTCCATTCCGGTTGTGTCACAGCCAAAGCCCTCTTCCCATCACCCTCTTCATATCTTTTTCCAGTGCGCTCGCAGTGTCGACCAATGTCTGGAAGCCTTGGTTCACCGAACTAGAAAGTAGGAACCTCAGCTCGTCCCGTAGTCCTTCGTAGAACCTATTTGTCTTCCTTTTCTCATCAGCAAAAATAGAACTCACATACCGCCCCAAGCGTCTAAAATCATGCAGGTACGCGTCAACACTGCCATCACCTTGCGTTAGCCTGTGGAATTCATTTTCCATGGCTATCCGTTGAGCCATCGGGAGGTGCTTCGCTAGGAAGAGTCGGGAGAATTCTTCTATCGATACTTATGTTAAGGGTCGACCCACCAAGTGATGCAACTCCATCTCGTCCCACCACAATCTAGCTTCTCCTTCAAGCAGGCAGGTAGCTAAGGTGACCTTCTGATGTTCCTCTGATCTAATTGCCGTCATGATTCGCTTGGCGCGCGTTAACCAATCCTCAGCCTGCATAGGAGTTCCTGCTCCCGAAAACGTAGGCGGATGGAAACTCATAAACCGTGTCAACTGCTTCTCAGCCGCTCGTGGAGGCACATCCACTACAGGTTCAGGCCTTGCCGCCACCTATTCTAGCCTCACAGCCGGTTGTGCCTGCCCAAGTGGCTGGGCTTGGATCATGGCAAACAAAGCCTCAGCAACTAAACACACATGTTCCGCAGACGGTGGAGGTGTAGGCACCGCGGCTGGTGCCGTACTTTCATCAGAATGCTGGGGCTCCGACTGCCCAGCTCCACTCCGTGTCACCTAAAGCTGGACAATACACACACATGAGCGACCATACACAAGCAATCAGCACAAAATAGGAACGCGTAAGTTCCTCAAACACATAAATTTGCATTCCTATCATAGACATTCAGGTATATACCATATGAACGGATGAGGTTGTTACACGGCCTGTGACACGGGCGTGTCACATGGCGTGCCCCGCTTAGTTCTCATGTAGGGTTACTCGAGTAGTTAGCTTCCTCTCGAGTAAGTCATCTCTAGTAGGATTAAGGGGTACACGACCTGTGATACGGGCGTGTCATAGGGCGTGTCCCGCTGTCTCGAGTAGGTCGACACATGCCACTCGAGTAGTTGGTTTCCTCTCGAGTAAGTCATCTCGAGTAGGTCTCGAGTGGGTTATACGCCCCGTGTCACGGGCGTGACTTGGCCGACACGGGCGTATACTGTGGCCGTGACCTGTTTCGGGATAAGGAGGTTTGTGCACCACTTAGAGACACAGCCTGTGACACGGGCGTGTCACAGGGCGTGTCGGAGCTGAAAAGCGGTTTTGTGGGTTTTTCGTGGACGTTCATTTCCTTCAGCTGAGATCCAAAGGCTGAGCTTCTTTCCTACTTACTTAAGGCCGAAAATAGAGAACGTATTCTCATTTTGTTATTGCCTTCATCTTTCTAAAAGTTTAGAGAGAGAGAAAGGGAGAGGAAGGAGGAGGAAGAAGAAGAAGGGCTGCTTGCTGGTGGAGCTTGAGAGTGTCAAGCTAAGATCCGAGGCCATTTTTGCGGAGGAAAAGCTCTTCCTAGCCAGCTAGGAACTTCATGGCACCAAAGCGGTCTTCAAGGGTAACGACTTTTCTTCCTAGCCATGTGAAGGCTTCCTTTTTGGCACGGTCCCAGGATCGAAACCTGGCTCTGATACCAAAAATGTAACAACCCCATCTGTTCATATGGTATATACTAGAAGGTCCGGCCGGGGCCCCATAACATATATCACAAAACAGGCGGTGAAGGTACGGGATGATACCAGAGTAGCGCAGCGCACCTTAATACATTGCATTCTAACGGAATCTTATACTAACACTTGAACTCCACACTTGAATGTCCAACATATAAAACAACTCCACATTGTATATATAATAGGAATGTCTTACAACAACACGAAAGTTGGCCTTATGGCCTTACAAGGTTATCAAACATTGGCCCAAACATTGGGATGCAGGCCAGCCACATCAAAGAAAACATAACATGTACATTCACAATAGCCTTCGAGTGCTAGCAGCGGCAGCAGCAAAAGCAGTAGGGACTTCAACCCTTATGCGTCCCGCTCGGTTCTCCAGCACCTGCACAGGGACATTTGATGAATTATAAATATACGCATATCTTCGTACTTTATTTATATCTTTTTAGTTCTTATTCATAATTTTTAGTTATTTTTTGTTTATAAATATGTCTCTTTTTGTAAATATTTGCGTAACCTAACTTAATTTTGATTTCTGAAATTTTTCAGGAAATTGTCAAAAATTGACATGTCACGCCCGTGTCCAGTAGGTCACGCCCGTGACCAGGCCATGATTCATCAAACTCGTGGAATTAGCGATTTTAAAGTGAAATTTCTGATCGACGATTTCTGATCGACGATTTCAGCTAGACTTTCCGATCGACGATTTTCGATCGACGATTTCAGCAGCTCGACGTTTTCAGCAGCTCGATGATTCTCCAGCATCTCGATGATTTCCGATCGACGATTTCCGCTCGACAAACTCGCGCTCGACGATTCTCCAGCATCTCGACGATTTTTCAACTCGACACTTTCCGCTCGACGTTTGTCCAATGTCGACACCAACCGACACGACCAGCGTCACGCCTTGACCGGGGGCGTGAACACTGCGTGACCGACACATGTCCAGCCCGAAGTCAACTTTGCCGTCAAATCGCCGGCCGCCATCGCATACTGTAGTGACACGCCCGCCGACACGCCCGTGTCGGAGGGCGTGTACTTATATTTTTTTCCTATAAATACCCCACTTCTGTAATGACCATGGGTTCACATTTTTGAGCCACTTTAGTGTGTTTTGTGGGCTGCATCCGTGGATTCCTTTGCTATGTAAGGAGATTTCTCCCCCCTTCCTTTCATGTTTGTTTTTTTGCTTTAGCTTTAGCTTTGTAATAACTTTGTAATAGTTTATTTTAATCAATAAAAATGTTAGTTTTTCTCTTCTTAAATAGCTTTGGAATGAACTTATGTGCCCACTTTTCTTCTCATTTTATCCTTAGTTTCTCCTTTGTTTTTCTCTTTATGAAAAGTGTGTGTGTGTGTATGAGTGTAACTTGTTCATTTTCTATGTTTTTTTACCTGTCTCAATGTTAGAGTTTGCTATAGATTTCATTTCCAAGCATGGTATGATATGTTTATCTGTTCTTCAACATGTTCTTCCTTAATGTTTTCTTTTTAAATTTCATTCTTATGTATTTATAAAAGAGTTTTGAAAGTGATTTTATTTTTTTTACTTAGTTTTTTTTTGTAGGATTGTAAAACCTTTTTTGTTCTTTTCATTTTCTTTTCACTTTTTTATCACTTTTATGAAATCCTAAGAATGAAAATGTTGAAATTTTAATTTTTAAAGAACTTTGGTTTTTTGATTTGTTTTGAAAAACTTATGTTCTCTTAAAATTTTATTTTGTTCTTTTTATTTGTTTTTTGTAAATCTAAGTATAGAAAAGTAGTAGTTTTAAATTTTTGGTAACTTTCATTTTTGCTTTTAATTTGTATGTGTTAGTGTAAGAGTTAGTTTTCATTTTGTCATTTCAACTTCCATGTAGAGTGTGTGTGTGTGTGTAGGAGATAAATTTTAATGCTTTATTTTATTGCTTTCTATGATTTATGTAGAGTGTGTGAGTGTACGAGTTAATTTTTCATGCTTTATTTTCATGCTTTATTATATCGCTTTCTTCAATTACGTAGAGTGCGTGTGTGTAGAAGATAGTTTTATTGCTTTCTTTCAATTTATATAGAGTGCGTGCGTGTGCGCATTTATTTCCGCCCACTCGTTAAGAGTGAAATGACGTGTTTTTATTTCCCGCCTACTCGTTTGAGTAGGACTTGTAATTTTCTTTATTTCCGCCTACTCATTTGAGTTAAATGACATGTGTTTATTTTTTTGTAATTTTTTGAGGAGTACTTGTAATTGTATTTATTTCCGCCTACTCGTTAAGAGTTAAATGACGTGCCCTTTATTTCCCGCCTACTCGTTTGAGTAGGACTTGTAATTTTCCTTTTTTGTAACTTAGTTGCTGTTTATTTATAATTTGAAGTGTGCGTGAGTTTTTTTTAGCTAACTTTTTAGCTTTTAAAATGTTTGTTATTTTTTTATGTCCTCTTCTTGTAATCCTTTAGCGTTTAGCCTCGAACTCGCGCCTCATCAAATTATAAATCCGTCCCCATACCGATGTGTGGCTAATCGCTATTAGCCTCGGCATCGAAGAGCATTGAGACATTTAAAATGATTTGAAATAATTAAAGCTCTTTATTTTCACTTTAATTTAAGCACTTAAGGTTTGCCCCAGGTTAATGACGCGTACGACCACAAATCGATGTGTGGGCCCTATTTTCGTTATCCATACGCTAGCTAGCCGAGAGGCTGTGCGTATGGACAGATCACCACTAGGTAAATAGAGTTGCGTGCATACCCTCGAGAGAGGGCAAGTGTAATTCAACCGGATTGGGTTCCCCACCCAATAGCTGGGTTCTTAGCGTAAAGCGGGCGTTAAGAGGAATCCTTCATCGGACTAATGTTCGGTCGAATAGTCTTAGCGTTCAGGTGAGCAATATTCCTAGAGATAAGTAGGCTCACATTTGTGGAACCTCCACGGCCAAGTTGCCTTTAATTAATTTGAAAACTAAGTCCTGTAATTATTAAAAGTTATTTTTGTCTTAATCCGATTCGATGCCGAGCGTTAACCCTTCATTGAATTTTTCTAAATCATTTTTAGCTCTTTTACTTTTTCCGTCTTTACTTAATTAAAATCTCCAACTTACTTTCAGTAAAATAATAATCCTCCTGGAGGAGTAAGAATAGTCAACATGACTCCGAGAACAATACGACCTCGGTATTCCCCCGAATATCGAGTACTACTTGCGATAGGTGCACTTGCCTTACCAGAGAAAGCCCACGGCGATCGACTCACCGAACCAACCACAGTAAGAGTCTGTTCGCGGGCGCATCAAGTTTTTGGCGCCACTGCCGGGGAAATCTTCGAGTTGCTATTTCGAATTTCGGAGTCTATTACTTTTACTTATTTTCTATAAACTAAAAAAAACTAAAAACTTTATTTTAAATAAAAAAAAGATTTTATTTTGTTTTATTTTTTCTTTGGGTGTATGACCCGTGGACAACCCTCCGAGTCTGAAGATTTTGACATCGACCCGGAGATCGAACGCTCCCTTGCGCGTATTCGATCTCAACGCCGAATTCCTTCTTTAGACCCCGAAGAATCTATCGGCGAACCTGTTGGGTTTCTCTATGAGGATGGCACAACACTTGTGCACGCAGCGGAAGGATAAAACATTAAGAAAACCCAAAAGAAATAGGATCGGGCCATGATAGTTGAATCAAGAAGTTAGCAAACAACTAGGCAAAAATTACCTCGGTGGCGTTGAGTCACAACTCAACGGAGATGCTCCAAACTTTGTCTTCTTGCTAGTGGCGAGTTCTACGTGGAATAATATCCACGTCTCTGCAGAAATCCACACGAGCGGGAGAACGCCGAGCTTTCCGTCGCACGGAAGATCGGGAAGAACGATGACCGCACCTTGCTATTCCACGGACTGCTAGGTCCGCGCCAGGAAAATCAACACCAGTGACAGTCGCCGGAGAAGAGGAGGTCGACGGAGCGAACACAGCGGCGGTGGAACACTTCCGTCGGCGGCGGGATTCGGGATCGGCGAACGGAAAGGCGGAACGGCTTCCGTCATTTTCGATTCGATCGGCTGTCAAAAGCATGTCTTACCCGAAAACCCTAAGTGTCCCTTTTATACCGAATGCATAAAAGACTTAGGAAAATCACTATCCGCAGACCACCCAGAAATAGGGTTCAGAATCGGCGAGTATCAATCGACGAGAGTCGGTCAGAATCGGCGAGAATCAGAATCGGCGAGAATCACAATCGGCGAGAATCACCCGGATCGGCGAGAATCAGAGAACTATTCTCGACGATTCACGCCGAACGTGGGTCGACAATTCACGCCGATCGTGGGTCGACGATACACGCCGATCGGCGAGAATCAGAGAACTAATTCTCGACGATTCTCGTCAATCGGAGAGAATCAGAGAACTATTCTCGACGATTCTCGTTGATCGGCGAGAATCAGAGAACTATTCTCTACGATTCTCGTCCACCCTCGACCGACTATTCTTACCAGTCCTTCAAGGCAATATTTGCCCAACCCGATGATTCTTTAAGGCAACACTTTGCCCACAACCCCATTCAGGTCGGTGATTGGCAACCTTTAAAAAACACAGTCAATCATCCAACTTCTCCACATCTCTTATGTGCGACCCTGTAGGCTCATATTGCGTTGGCAGTGAGATTACATGTTTGATCACTTCCAGATCACAATGGTAACTCCAACAGACTCCCACTTGATCTCGAAAGTATCAAAGCAAAAACCTCACAAACAATGAGCGACATCTAGCAATGCATCATTGCTCCCCAAGCAATAAGAGTTAATAACTCATAAGCCTATATGACCAATGTATCAGCGTTGTCTTTGTCCCTTACATCCAGAAAGAACTAGAGGCATGCACCGTGTCACCCTCGTAATAGCTCAATCCAAGTTTCTTGATCCAGGATGGACTTCCAGAGAATGGTGAGTCCAATATCACATATTGACTCAACCAAGCATGGCCATGCATTTCTCAGTCCAGTTCCATCAAGGGGCCCATGGATGCAACTCCTGTCATACAGAAGGACAAATCCCATATCTGCTCACACACAAACACCCAAATGATTCGTAACATGACCAACAACCACCCTTATCATCAACCTTTCTCAAGGAAGACTTTAGATGGCATCAAAGCACGCTCTTCCTCACTTGATGAATGCTGTGACTTCAGGTCAAAGGACCACAACACCATTGTCAATTGAGACCTACTCGTGACACGATTGGATGACAATCCACAGAGTAGTCTCAGGTTGGGTCTGTCCAGTACAACTTGTTCACTAACAAGTACCCACGTGATGACTTGATATCACAATATCATGACCTGTGAGAACCGGTCATCAGTCAACGCACGTGCTAGCCTTCATGTATCATCATCACCCTTAGCTTCTATGATGATACTCGACCAGGGACCTTTTAAGAATGAAGCTTCAAATAAATCACAGGCTCTCACATTCAAGTCAAGTACTTGATGTCCCATGGAAGCGAACATTCTAAGGGTATCTATTATGTTAACATTTAACTATCATATAGAAAAAGACATAATAAAAGAACTTGCCATTAATTGTAAGAGAAACATTAGGTACAATGTTCATCATATGAACAAACAGCCAACAAAATACATATTTACATGCAATCCACAAGATTCTCGCTAGAGTTGATCATTTAGGTATCGTATACCCATCGATCTAGTATGACCATCATGCTTTCTCTGCGCGAGAGGCTTTGTCAGCGGATCTGCAATATTTTCCTCAGTCGGCACTCTGCAAATGTTCATATCTCCTTGTTCGACAATCTCACGAATAAGATGAAAACGCCGGAGTATGTGCTTGGAGCGCTGATGGGATCTAGGTTCCTTAGATTGTGCAATTGCACCATTGTTATCACAGTAGAGAACTACGGGACCAACAATGCTAGGAACTACATCAAGCTTGCCGATAAATTTCCTAATCCATACAGCCTCCTTCGTCGCATTAGCTGCTGCGATATACTCGGCCTCTGTTGTAGAATCAGCAACTGTCTCTTACTTGGAACTCTTCCAGCTCACAGCTCCTCCATTCAGGCAAAACACAAAACCTGACTGAGACTTGGAGTCGTCTCTATCAGTTTGGAAGCTAGCATCCGTGTAACCACTTACAACGAGCTCTTCCTCTCCACCATACACCAAGAACACATCCTTAGTCCTTCTCAAGTACTTCAGGATATTCTTGACTGCAATCCAGTGACACTCACCGGGGTCTGACTGATACCTGCTAGTCATGCTCAAAGCAAAGGAGACATCGGGTCGAGTACATAACATTGCGTACATGATTGATCCAATTGCCGAAGCATATGGAATCAATTTCATGTGGTCCTTATCTTCACAAGATTTTGGACACTGGTCCTTAGAGAGATTCACACCATGAGACATGGGCAAAAATCCTTTCTTGGACTCAAGCATGTTGAACCGCTTCAACACCTTTTCGATGTACGTACTCTGGGTCAAACCCAACAACTTCTTCGATCTATCTATATAGATCTTAATACCGAGTATGTAAGTCGCTTCACCCAAATCCTTCATTGAAAAGCAGTTCCCTAGGTTGTTCTTAACAACTTTCAGGGTAGGAATGTCATTCCCAATCAATAGTATGTCATCTACATACAATATCAGGAAGACAACAATGCTCCCACTGATTCGCTTGTAAACACAAGGCTCATCTTCATTCTTGATGAAATCAAACTCTTTGATTTTCTCATCAAAACGAAGATTCCAACTTCGAGAGGCCTGTTTCAGTCCATAGATGGACTTGTTCAGCTTGCATATTTTAGTGGCTTCATCTGGGGATACAAAACCCTCGGGTTGTGTCATATACACTTCCTCAAGGAGGTTTCCATTAAGGAAAGCCGTTTTGACATCCATCTGCCAGATCTCGTAGTCATAATACGCAGCAATAGCAAGCAATATCCTTATGGACTTTACCATAGCAACAGGGGAAAAAGTCTATCATAGTCAATACCATGAATTTGCTTGAAACCCTTAGCCACCAGTCACCCTTTGAATGTCTGTACATTCCCATCCATGTCGGTCTTCTTCTTGAAGACCCACTTGCACCCTATGGGTCGTACCCCTTCAGGTGGTTCCACCAAGTTCCAAACTTGGTTTGCATACATGGAGTCCATTTCGGATTTCATAGCCTTAAGCCATTTATCGGAGTCCGGTCCATTCATAGCCTCTTGGTAGGTTGCTGGTTCATCATCATGATCCATAAGCAACACATTACCTAATTGAGACACGAGAAATCCATTTCTCTCAGGCTCAAACCTCGGTCTACCAGATCTACGTAGGACTTGTGTTCCCTGAGCAGGTTCTCTAGCTACAACATCTTGTAGTCCTGTCTCAGAATCCAATTCCGGTTCATTCACTACATGTGGTTCTTGAACTTCTTCAAGCTCTACCTTTTCAGTCTTTCTTGATATGAACTCTTTCTCCAAGAAGACACCAGTCCTTGAGACAAACACTTTGCCCTCAGACGGTAGGTAAAAGTAATACCCTTTCGTTTTCTTAGGATATCCCACCAGATAACATTTATCCGATTTGGGTTCCAGCTTGTCAGGCATTTGACGTCTCACGTATGCCTCACAGCCCCAAATTTTAATGAACGACATACTAGGACGCTTCCCAGTCCATATCTCATATGGTGTCTTCAGAACCGTTTTCATTGGAGCTCGATTCAATGTCATTACAGCAGTCTCTAAAGCAAAACCCCAAAAGGAAACAGGCAAGTCTGCATCACTCATCATCGAACGTACCATGTCTAACGGAGTACGATTTCTCCTCTCAGACACACCATTATGTTGTGGTGTTCTAGGTGGAGTGAGTTGTGATACAATTCCACACTCTTTCAGATGATCACGGAACTCATGACTCAGGTGTTCGCCACCTCGATCAGATCGGAGTGCTTTAACCCTTTTACCCAACTGGTTTTCTACTTCATTCTTGAACTCTTTGAACTTTTCAAAGGTCTCGGATTTGCACTTCATAAGATACACATATCCGTATCTACTGAAATCATCAGTAAATGTAACAAAGTAGAGATACCCACCTCTAGCCATGGAACTCATGGGTCCGCATACATCACTATGTACAACACCCAAGAGATCCTCAGCCCTCTCAGTATAACCAGTGAAAGGAGCTTTAGTCATCTTGCCTAACAAACAAGATTCGCATCGCTCAAATGATTCATAATCAAATGAGTCCAAAAGTCCATCTCTATGAAGCTTGGATATGCGCTTCTCGTTGATATGGCCCAAACGACAATGCCAGAGAAAAGTAGGGTTTGAGTCATTTGTTCTTAGTCTTTTATTATTTTGTACATTACAGATTAGATGGTCCAAGTTCAAAACATAAAGACCATTAAACAATTGGGCTACAGCATAACAAACATCATTCTTAAATATAGAACAACAATTGTTCTTAATTATAAAAGAAAATCCAATCATGTCCAAACATGAAATAAATATAATGTTTCTAGTTATGGCCGGAATAAAATAACAATTATCAAGTTCTATTACAAGCCCACTGGGCAAAGAAAGATGGTAAACTCCTACGGCTACAGCAGCAACTCTTGCTCCATTGCCGACGCGGAGGTCCACCTCCCCTTTACTCAGCAATCTTCTCCTTCCCAGTTCCTGCACATTTGTACAAATGTGAGAACCACATCCGGTATCCAATACCCAAGATGAAGGAGCAGAAAGGTTTATCTCTATAACGTAGATATTAGAAGCGGAAGTCATACCTCCCTTCAATTTCTACAGACCCTCAATGTATGAAGGACAGTTCCTCCTCCAATGACCAGCCTTGCCACGATGGTGGCATTTCCCTTCCTTCACCGTGCTTTTCTTTTTCATCAGTGCTGAAGACTTGGGCTCAAGGTATGACTTAGGTCCCACCTTCGTCTTCTTAGAGCCCTTTGCCTTGCCCTTGCCCTTATGCACCATCAGTATGGGGCTGGCAGGCTTGGCCTTCTTCATGTTGATTTCGGCAGTTCTCAACATGCCTAGGAGTTCGGGCAGTGTCTTGTCTATTTCATTCATGTTGTAGGTCAAGACGAACTGCTCATAACTGTCCGGCAACGATTGCAGGATCATATCCGTGGCCAACTCTTGACGAAGAGGAAAACCCAGCCTTTCAAGGTTCTCTATATACCCAATCATCTTGAGTACGTGAGTCCCTACTGAGTCTCGAACTCCCATCTTGCACTGAAATAATGCTTTTGTGATGTCGAACCTCTCTTGACGAGCCTGCCCTTGAAACATTTTCTTGAGATGCTCGTTAATCTCCTTGCACCCCATGTTCTCAAGTTGCTTCTGAAGCTCAGAGTTCATAGTGGCAAGCATAAGGCATTCGACATCTAAAGCATCGTCAGTGTACTTCTTATAAGTATCCTTCTCAGCACGGGAAGAGTTCCCGATCAGCACCTCGTGGGCTTCTTCTTCCAAGACATAGAGCTTTCGCTCTTGCCTGAGAACAATTCTCAGGTTCCTATACCAGTCCATGTAATTTGTCCCACTGAGCTTATCCTTCTCAAGGATGGCTCTCAGAGACAACGTGGAGTGTGAAACACTTGCCATGGAATTCTACAAGAATTTATGCAGAATAAAATCAGTACCAAAATTTCAAATACAATTTATTTTAATTTGGACTTCAATTAAAAAACTCCCACTATTTTATTCGAAATGATAGCCCTCACTAACAATTCGGAGAGTTCATGTGAGCCACTCTCTTAGTGGACAAGATCCGTATTTCACCAACACTATGAGTCCGCTTTGGCGTTCCTCTCACGATGCAGTTATTTAGGTAGGCAACGCTTGCCAATTGCATCCTCATGCAATTCTTGTATGGTTGGTGAATAACTCCTTATTCGCATCCATCATATGGTGCATGCCAACCCTATGCCTCTAGGCACTCAACCTTTGAGGTCACCTAGTTAAGTTGGACCCGATGTCGACAGTGGGATATCACAATTATCCGCTCGCACCCTTACCAAGATAGATTAATGCACCTTGCTTTGGCAAGCCCACACTTCATCGATCGAAGAAGGAAGAGTGTCATCCATCGGAAGGCATCCGAACACTTAATATTAGATGAAGGGATTTTAATTATAGGTTAACAATTAACCATGATCAACATTTGATCAATGTGCACATCCAAAGAAAAGCAATTCTTCTAAAACCACATGCATCCCTTATGTGCACATCCTGACACCATCAACATTTGATAGAAGGAAGGGCTAAATCTGAACATCCGGAAATTTCCAAATCCTCAGATTTACATGCATTGGGCAAAAGCAAAGACAACTCAACTTAAAGCAGTAGACAAGCTCATCTCTCTATGTTGGATTCAAAATCCAAAACATACTCGAGTGATGGTTACTGTTAAGGAGACAACAATTTCTAACAATTAGAAATTACCACGAAATTCCAGACGTTCTTGGCGGGGAACCAAGACTAAATCTAGACATTTAGAACACTTCTAAATCCCTAGGTTTACACACACTGGAATAACAAAAACTTCCAATACAACGATCATGGCCGGAACCTAGCTCTGATACCACTATTGGGTTTCTCTATGAGGATGGCACAACACTTGTGCACGCAGCGGAAGAATAAAATATTAAGAAAACCCAAAAGAAATAGGATCGGGCCATGATAGTTGAATCAAGAAGTTAGCAAACAACTAGGCAAAAATTACCTCGGTGGCGTTGAGTCACAACTTAACGGAGATGCTCAAAACTTTGTCTTCTTGCTAGTGGCGAGTTCTACGTGGAATAATATCCATGTCTCTGCAGAAATCCATACGAGCGGGAGAACGCCGAGCTTTCCGTCGCACGGAAGATCGGGAAGAACGATGACCGCACCTTGCTATTCCACGGACTGCTAGGTCCGCGCCAGGAAAAGCAACACCAGCGACAGTCGCCGGAGAAGAGGAGGTCGACGGAGCGAACACGGCGGCGGCGGAACACTTCCGTCGGCGGCGGGATTCGGGATCGGCGAACGGAAAGGCGGAACGGCTTCCGTCGTTTTCGATTCGATCGGCTGTCAAAAGCATGTCTTACCCGAAAACCCTAAGTGCCCCTTTTATACCGAAGGCATAAAAGACTTAGGAAAATCGCTATCCGCAGACCACCTAGAAATAGGGTTCAGAATCGGCGAGTATCAATCGGCGAGAGTCGTTCAGAATCGGCGAGAATCAGAATCGGCGAGAATCACAATTGGCGAGAATCACCCGGATCGGTGAGAATCAGAGAACTATTCTCGACGATTCACGCCGAACGTGGGTCGACAATTCACGCCGATCGTGGGTCGACGATACACGCCGATCGGCGAGAATCAGAGAACTAATTCTCGACGATTCTCGTCGATCGGCGAGAATCAGAGAACTATTCTAGACGATTCTCGTCGATCAGCGAGAATCAGAGAACTATTCTCTACGATTCTCGTCGATTCTCGTCGACCCTCGGTCGACTATTCTTACCAGTCCTTCAAGGCAACATTTGCCCAACCCGATGATTCTTTAAGGCAACACTTTGCCCACAACCCCATTCAGGTCGGTGATTGGCAACCTTTACCAACACAGTCAATCATCCAACTTCTCCACATCTCTTATGTGCGACCCTGCAGGCTCATATCGCGTTGGTAGTGAGATTACATGTTTGATCACTTCCAGATCACAATGGTAACTCCAACAGAAACCTCTTTCGAAGTTATGGTCGCCCCTAATCCTGCCCCAGAGGCCGAGCGTACTATGTCTTATTACGCCCGACCTAACCTGGATGATACTGGGTCTAGTATTGTTCGCCCTGTAGTGGCGAATAATAATTTTGAAATAAAATCGAGTGTCATTCAAATGGTCCAAAATGCCGTGCAATTCGATGGACTGCCGAATGAGGACCCGAATGTCCATTTGTCCAACTTTTTGGAAATATGCGACACCTTCAAGATTAATGGCGTCACTGATGACGCCATACGATTGCTCCTATTTCCTTTTTCCCTTAAGTCCAAAGCCAAGGCGTGGTTGAATGCCCTCTTGCGAGGATGTATCACCACGTGGGATGATTTGACGGAGCGGTTCCTAACGAAGTACTTTCCGCCCGCAAAAACTGCAAAGTTGTGGGCAGACATTTCTTCGTTTGTGCAAAATGATCCTGAGTCTCTATACGAGACTTGGGAACGGTTTAAGGAATTCCTCCACTGGTGCCCGCACCACACACTACCAACATGGTTGCAGGTTCAAATTTTTTATAATGGCCTGAATTTTCAGACGCGTCAAATGATTGACGCGGCTGCCGGGGGCACACTAAAAAACAAAACCCCCGAGGCCGCCCAGGCTTTATTCGAAGAGATGGCTATGAACGCCTATCAATGGAACGTCCCGCGGGGATGCCCAAAGCCGGCGGCTGGACTTTTTGAAGTGGATACCACTGCTCTCTTAACCCTTCAAGTTGAAAGGTTAACAAAGCAGGTGGAGGAGATGTCTGCTGCCTCCTCCACTCCGCCTTTTTTTATTCCCCCTAACGTCTGCGTGGCCGAATAGTTCGTGGACTTCGTAGGAAATTCGGGTCGTCCTTCCTTCAACCCCAACAACAACCCTTATAGTACTAACTATAATTCGGGTTGGAGGAATCATCCAAATTTCTCTTGGAGCAACCCGAACAATGCACAACATCCCCCTCTTTCTTATGCACCCGGATTTCTGCCGCCTCCTCCTCTTCCAAAACCCTCCCCGATGGAGGAAACGTTTTCTAAGTATATTGCGTCCAACGAGTCAAATATCCAGAACATCACCGGATCGCTAAAAACTCTCGAACAACAGGTCGGACAACTGGCGAGGATGATGTCCGAGCGTGCGCTTGGGGCACTGCCGGGAAACACGGAGCCCAATCTGCGGGAGAACGCCAACGCTATAACCCTCCGTAGCGGAAACGAGGTGGTCGATCCAAAACGGACCGACCCTCAGGTACATATTTCAACTCCGACCCCCTCTTCCCCTTTCTTCGATTACGCCGCCTTTACCAATTTTAAAAGAAAAAATTATTTTAAACAAGGCCTTGCTGTATCCGCATAAATTTGATAACGAGCGTAAGGACGCACAATATGAAAAATTTATTTTATTATTAAAACAAATTCATATTAATGTTCCTTTTTGCGAGGGTATCTCGCAAATGCCCAAATATGCAAAATCTTTAAAAGAATTACTTTCTAATAAACGCAAATTAGAGGATATTTCACATGTATCTCTCAACGCTGTCTTCTCGGCGGCCCTTACTAATAAATTGCCCACAAAACAAAACGACCCGGGACAGTTTTCCATCTCGTGCCTTTTTGGCGATATATTAGTAAAGTACGCCTTAGCTGATTTAGGGGCTAGCATTAATCTGATGCCATTCTGGCTCTTTCAACGTTTAGGTTTGGGTACTCCTAGTCCTACGAATATGAGCATCCAATTAGCGAATCGCTCGGTTAAGTTCCCTATCGGGGTAGTGGAGGACGTCCTTGTCCGAGTAGACAAGTTTACCTTCCCGGTAGACTTCGTCATCTTAGACATCGAGGAGGACGCCGAGGTACCGATAATACTCGGTCGCCCTTTCCTCGCCACCTCCCGCACACTAATAGATGTTAGTAATGGTCGTCTTCTCCTCCGGGTAGGAGATTACCAAGTTACTTTCTCTATTAATCCCTCGATGGACAATTTTTCATCGAGCGACGATTTCTGCTATTCTTTAGATACCTTTTTTGGAGATCGTTCTTCTCCCGTTTTCGAGTCCGTATCTTTAAACGACGATATTTATGCACTCGAAAATTTTAAATGCGATGAGGATACCTCTTTAGACTTGCCTTTCGAACCAATTGGTAAGAAAGATATAGGAATTAAAACCTCCCTAGAAGAACCGCCCATCCTAGACCTCAAACCCTTACCCGACTCACTCAAATACGTTTTTTTGGGAAAAGGGATACAATTCCCTTTATTATTTCTTCGGACTTGAGTGATTAGGAGACTTCCGATTTATTGGAAGTTTTATTTAAACATCGCCACGCAATTACGTGGAAAATCTCCGACTTAAAGGGGATTAGCCCCTCCTTTTGCACCCATAAGATATTTATTAACGATAATTGCCGCAAAACGATTCAACCGCAGCGTCGTCTTAACCCAAACATGAAAGACGTAGTTAAAGCCGGGATTATTAAGTTATTAGATGCCGGGATTATCTACCCTATTTCGGACAGTGCATGGGTTAGTCCCGTGCATGTCGTGCCCAAGAAGGGCGATCTAACCGTAGTGGCGAATGAGCATAACGAGCTCGTCCCAACTCGTACTGTTACGGGTTGGCGAGTGTGCATCGATTATAGAAAACTTAATGATGCCACCAGCAAGGAAAATTTACCTATGCCTTTTCTAGACCAGATTTTAGAGCGTTTATCCGGTCATCCATATTATTGTTTTCTTGATGGTTTATCTAGGCTTTTCCAAATCCCCATTTCCCCCGATGATCAAGAGAAAACAACTTTTACTTGCCCATTTGGCACCTTCGCATATCGAAGAATGCCATTTGGACTCTGCAATGCGCCAGCTACATTCCAAAGATGTATGCTAGCGATCTTTGGCGAGCTAGTAGAAGACATTATGGAAGTCTTTATGGATGACTTTTCTGTTTTCGGACGCTCTTTTCCCGATTGCCTTCACAATTTAGATCGTGTCCTTCAACGGTGCGAAGACACAAGCCTTGTATTAAATTGGGAAAAATGCAACTTTATGGTTCGAGGAGGTTTGATCGTCGGCCATATGATTTCGTCTAAGGGGATGGAGGTGGATAAGGCCAAGATAGAAATCATAGAAAAACTACCACAACCAACAAACGTAAAATCTATTAGGAATTTTTTAGGCCATGCGGGCTTTTACCGACGATTTATTCAAGATTTTTCAAAAATAATAAAACCGCTTACTCAACTCTTGGAAAAGGAATCACGTTTCATCTTTAGTAGCGAATGCGAGTCCGCCTTTAATTTAATAAAACAAAAACTTACCACTTCACCAATTTTAGTGGCCCCTAATTGGTCCCTTCCGTTCGAAATTATGTGCGGCGCTAGTGATATTGCCTTAGGTGCCGTTCTTGGCCAACGCGTAGAAAAACATTTTCATCCAATTTATTACGCTAGCAAGACGCTCACTTCCGCACAAATAAATTACACGACGACCGAAAAGGAACTCTTAGTCGTCGTTTTCGCTTTTGATAAGTTTTGCTCATATATAACGCTATATAAAGTTATCATATTTACCGATCACTCTGCCCTTAAATATTTATTAACTAAAAATGATGTGAGGCCCCGCCTTCTTCGATGGATTCTCCTCCTACAAGAGTTTGATTTGGAGATCCGAGATAAGCGGGGAGCGGAAAATCTAGCGGCAGACCACCTCTCCCGTTTAGAAAATCCGGGTGCGGAAGCGCTCGTCGAATCTGAAATAAATGACAGATTCCCCGAGGAACGCCTCCTTGCCATTCATAATTCTTCGTCATCTTCCCCTTGGTTCGCAGACTTTGCAAATTACTTAGTAGCGCGGGTGCTTCCTAAAGAGTTTTCAAGTCATCAAAAGAAGAAATTCTTTTCTGACTTGAAAAATTTCTTTTGGGAGGACCCATTTTTTTTCGTATCTGCGCGGACCAAGCGGTCCGAAGTGTTGAAGTTGGTGACCTGGCGGTCTGGCGGTTTGTCTTGGCGGGTTGAAGACCGCGCGGTCTGGCGGTTTGTCTCAGCCGGCTTGGAGACCGGGCGGTCTGGCGGTCTACCCTGGCAGTCTCTCTTCCTCTCTGGTGGTAGCCGTGCGGTTAGCCCTGCTGTCTAACCGCGCGGCTTGTGCGGTTTGTTTTGTATAGTCCGCTTAGTCCTGTAAATTATAGTCCCACATCTCTTATTTGTATTCTCTCATCTCTCCTCCATTCTATATAAAGGACGGCATACCTTTGTAATAGATACCTTTTTTGGATAATAAAATTTCAATTATTCAAAAGTCTATCCGTTTGTTCTTTTCTATTCGCTACTTCTAACATGGTATCAGAGGCCACGGTCATTTCCTCCTAATTCTGTGCGCTCTCTGCTTCTAGCGGCTTGTTTTCCGCTATCCGCGACCTCTCTCGCGGCTTGCCTTCTCTTCTGTCCGCCGCCCTGTTCGAGCGGCTTGTTTCTGTCCGCTCCCCTGTTCGCGCGACTTGCTTCTTCTTGGTTCTCTTCTCCTACTGCTATTCGTCGCAGCGACTTGTTTCCTTGTCGCCGCGCTCCTTGCTCTTTCTTGCCTCTCCGACTTCCTAGTCTTTGCGGCTTGTCTCTACCCACTGCGGACTTCTTCTCCCTGTCCGCTTCTGCTTTCCCATATCCGCTTGTCCCTATACTCGCGGTTTGATGCTGTGATCTGCCTGACCATGCGGGTTGTTCCTTTCTCACCCGCATCTTGGTCGCGGTCACCTGCTCTTCTCCTCTCTTCTGTTCGCTCGGCCTTTTCAGTCCGCGCGACCTCTTCCCCGCTGTGCCTTTGACCTCTTGCTAGCAGCTACTGTTCGCGCTCTACTTGTTGTTCCCTTCTACCCGCTCCTGCTTGCTAGTCGCGCCGGCCTCATCTTTTGCCGTGCGACCTGTTCTCCTCTGTTCGCCCGACTTTTTCAAGCCGTGCGACTTCTTTCCCTCTGCTTTGCTCTGCTTCTTGGTAGCGGCCTTCCTAGCCGCCCGACCTGTTTTCTGTTTGCCCGGCTTGGTGCTCTTTTCTCTTCTCGCGGCTTGTTCTTATCGACGCGGCTTGCTCCGCTCTTGCTTCCATGGCTTTCCCCTCCTCCAGCCTGTCCGCCTCCGTGGTCACCTCTTCTGGTAGTGCTCATGTTGTTACTCGCGGAAGATGGCTCATCGACTCTGGTGCAACCAATCATATGACAGGCAATCCTCAATGTTTCTCTCTTATTGACACACATGCTCAGTTGCCCCCGGTCATTATTGCTGATGGATCTCCCTCCCCGGTCCATGTGACGGGCATGGTTCAAGTCACTCCATCTCTCTGTCTGGCTGATACCCTCTATGTGCCCAAGTTTCCGTGCAATTTATTATCGGTTACTTCTTTATGCAAGCAACTACGGTGTTCTGTCATATTCACCCCTAGCTCTTGTGCTTTTCAGGATCCGGACTCCCAACGGACGATTGCTACCGGGACTGAGAGTGGTGGCCTCTACTTCCTCGACAACGTTTCCTCTCTATCCGCCTTCTCCTCCTCCTCTACAGATCTTCTCCAATGGCATCTTCGCCTTGGACATGCTCCTCCCCGAATTCTCCGCCAACTCCTGCCGCACCTCCCTCCTCATCATCCTCCTCTAAACTGTGATGCATGTCAACTTGGCAAACATCACCGCTCATCCTTCCCACCAACACAAAGTCGGGGCTCTTCCCGTCCGTTCGACCTCGTTCACTCTGACATATGGGGTCCCGCTCCTAACCTCACCATCGGTCGGGGTAGTTCCTATTTTGTCACCTTCATTGATGATTTCTCTCGATGTACGTGGGTATATCTTCTCAAAGATCGCTCCGAGCTGTTCTCTGTTTAGAACTCCTTTTATTCTATGGTTAAGACTCAGTTTGATACGTCTATTAAACTCCTTCGTTCTGACAATGCTAAGGAGTATCTTAGCCACGACTTCTCCTCCTTTTGTATTCACCATGGTGTTATTCGTCAAACAAGTTGTGTCTACACCTCCCAACAAAATGGGGTGGCGGAACGCAAAAACCGTCACCTCCTTGATGTCGCTCGCACTATGATGACTCAAATGCATGTTCCTTGCTCCTATTGGGGATATGCTGTCCTCCTCTCCTGCTATCTCATCAATCGCCTTCCCTCCACAGTTCTCCACGGTGCTACCCCTTTCTCCATTCTTTATCCGGACAAGGATCCCTTTCCTCTCCCTCTGCACATCTTTGGGTGCACCGCTTTTGTGCACTCTCCCGCTGCCACCCGTGATAAACTCTCACCACGTGCCACCAAATGTGTCTTTCTGGGCTACTCTCCCACTCAGAAAGGATATTGCTGCTTTGACCCTATTACCCGCAAGCAATTTGTCTCTGCGAATGTCACCTTCTTTGCCAATGCCTCTTACTTCTCTCCCGCTTCCTCTTCTACTCCTCCTGATCCTACTCCTCATACCAACCCATCCATTCCCTCTGCTCCCACTGATCTTCCGCCCTCTCTACCCACTCCACCGTCTTCCCCATCCTCATCCTCTCCACCCTCTACTCCACTTTCTCCCTCCACTCCGCTGCCATCTCTCTCTACTCCCGGGCCAGCTCTCTCCACCACGGATACTCCGGATACTGAGGCACCTGCTGACCTGGATCTCCCGATTGCTCTTCGCAAAGGGATTCGGGCCTGTACCCAACACCCGCTTGCTGCAGTTGTTTCCTATGATCGTCTTACCCCTGCTCGCAGAGCTTTTGCACTGGCTATCTCGGCCACTGCCACCCCCCATTCCTACCAGGAGGCCCTTACTATTCCTCATTGGAAAGCTGCCATGGATGAGGAGATTGCTACTCTCACTGAACGGGGTACCTGGACCCTTGTTCCTCCTCCTTTCGGCACAGATGTTGTTGGTTGTCGCTGGGTCTTCGTGGAGAAGTTTCTCCCGGATGGCAGTGTGGATCGTTATAAGGCTCGCCTGGTTGCCAAGGGTTTTACCCAAACTTATGGGATTGATTACTTTGACACTTTCTCTCTCGTGGCTCGTCTCAGTACTATTCGGGTTCTTCTCTCTGTGGCTGTCAACAGGGATTGACCCATCTCGCAGCTAGATGTTAAGAATGCCTTCCTCAATGGTGATCTGCATGAGGATGTTTACATGGAGCAACCTCCTGGGTATGTTGCTCAGGGGGAGACACGGGTATGCCGGCTAAAGAAGGCTATCTATGGCCTCAAGAAGAGTCCTCGTGCCTGGTTTGACAAGTTCAGTGGCATTGTTGCGGCCATTGGTTTTACAAGAAGCTCAGCAGATCACTCCTTGTTTGTTCGGAAAACCGCCTCTGGTCTTGTTGTTCTTGTGGTTTATGTTGATGACATTCTTCTTACTGGCGATGACCAGGATGGGGTATTGATGACCAAGAAACACCTTCGTCAACATCTGGTCACAAAGGATATGTGCTCCCCGAAATACTTTCTGGGGATTGAAATCTCTAGAAAGCCCAACTTCATGGTCCTTTCACAACGGAAGTGTGCTCTTGGTCTTTTAAAGGAGGCAGGACTGACTGGTGCTAAACCTGCACGATGTCCTATGGCTGTTGGAGAAGACAAAACTTGGACAGATGACTCACCTCTTCTCTCCGATCCTACGATATACCGGCATCTGGTGGGCAAGCTCATATATCTCACGGTAACCAGACCCGACATCTCTTATGCTGTTGGCAAGGTGAGCCAGTTCATGCAAGCTCCGATGGAGTGTCATCTACAATCTGCTCTGAGGATATTAGAGTATATTAAAGCTGCTCCAGGGAAAGGACTCCTATTTCAGAAAAATGGTCACCTTAGGGTTGAAGCGTACTCTGATTCAAGCTATGCGGATGACAAAGGGGACCGCAAATCGACTTCAGGTTTCTGCACATTTGTTGGAGGCAATCTTGTGAGTTGGAAGAGCAAGAAACAGTCTGTCGTTTCCAGGTCTAGTGCAGAGGCGGAATATCGCAGCATGGCATCAACTACATGTGAGTTGAAGTGGTTGCGGGCTCTCATGCTTGACTTAGGAGAGGTTTACAACTATCCTCTTCCTATGTTCTGTGACAATAAGGCCGCGATACATATTTCCAAAAATCCGGTCTTTCATGAGAGAACAAAACACATAGAAGTCGACTGTCATTTTATTCGGGAAGAAATATTCAAGAAATAGATTTGCACTCCATTTGTCACTTCCGACAACGAGTTGGCAGATGTCTTCACCAAGCCGGTGTCCGCTTCCTTTTTCCACATCTGCGACAAGCTGGGCATGATCGATATATATACTCCAGCTTGAGGGGGAGTGTTGAAGTTGGTGACCTGGCGGTCTGGCGGTTTATTTTGGCGGGTTGAAGACCGCGCGGTCTGGCGGTTTGTCTCAGCCGGCTTGGAGACCGGGCGGTCTACCCTGGCAGTCTCTCTTCCTCTCTGGTAGTAGCCGTGCGGTTAGCCCTACTGTCTAACCGCGCGGCTTGTGCGGTTTGTTTTGTATAGTCCGCTTACTCCTGTAAATTATAGTCCCACATCTCTTATTTGTATTCTCTCATCTCTCCTCCATTCTATATAAATGAGGGCATACCTTTGTAATAGATACCTTTTTTGGATAATAAAATTTCAATTATTCAAAAGTCTATCCGTTTGTTCTTTTCTATTCGCTACTTCTAACACGAAGATGCGTTGCGGGTGTGGAGTGCTTGCAAATTCTTAAGCACTGCCACGAGGGTCCAGCCGGTTGGCATTATCAAGCCAACCAGACCGCTCGGAAGGCGCTAGAGGCGGGCTACTTTTGGCCCACTCTCTTCAAAGACGCGCATAATTTTGTGCGCGCATGCGATAGCTGTCAGCGGTCGGGTAACATCTCTCGTCGCGACGAGATGCCCCAAAACATGTTTTTAGAGTGCGAAGTCTTCGATTTATGGGGCATAGATTTTGTTGGCCCCTACCTCTGTCTTTCAAAAATATGTATATTTTAGTGGCGGTCGACTACGTATCGAGGTGGGCGGAAGCGCAAGCTCTCCCTACCAACGATGCGCGAGTCGTCGTTACATTTCTTAAAAGACTATTTTCTCATTTCGGCACGCCTCGCGCAATTGTTAGTGATAGGGGAACGCATTTCTATAACGATCTTATGGATAAGACGTTAGCTAAATACGGAGTCATGCACAAGCTTGCCACCCCATACCACCCGCAAACAAGTGGCCAAGTTGAGGTAGTAAATCGGGAGATTAAATAAATTTTAGAAAAAACCGTTTCACTAAATAGGAAAGATTGGTCCGTTAAACTCGACGATGCGTTGTGGGCATATCAGACTGCATACAAAATCGCAATTGGTTGTACGCCGTTCTGGTTAGTCTACGGCAAAGCGTGCCATTTACCCGTAGAACTAGAGCATCGTCCTCTTTGGGCTTTAAAACTCGTAAATCTTGACGCCAACTTAGCCGCTCAAAATAGAAAACTGCAACTAAACGAGTTTGATGAATGACATGCGAACACTTACGAGAGCAATAAGTTCTATAAGGAGCGTTCTAAGTTATATCACGATCGAAATTTAAAGTCCCCAAAAATATTTTCTCCGGGCGATCTTGTCCTTCTTTATAATTCACGTCTTAAGCTTTTTCCGGGTAAACTAAAATCTAGATGGTCCGGTCCCTTCTTAGTTGAAGAAGTCTTTCCGTATGGGACCGTACTCGTCTCCCACCCGGAAAGAGGTTCGTTTAAAGTAAACAGTCATCGGCTAAAGTTATACATAGCGGGCGACCCAGTGATCGAGCATTACGAAACCATAACCCTCCTCGATCTATAACTCCGCCAAAATAGTCAAGCTACACGACTATAAACAAAACGCTCCTGGGAGGCACCCCTCGCTTATCTTTTTCGCTTTTCCTTATTATCTTTGTTGCTTTTTCTAATAAATGCAGGGTTTCTAATGGACCTCCCAAAACGCATTCCAGGGAAGTTCCTACCCTCCCGTTTTATTTTTGTACATACAACATTTTATATCATTTTTGTTCCACATACTTACGTTGCAACATTGGGGACAATGTTGGACTTTAGTATGAGGGTTTTTTCGTGTTTTACTTTCCGCACTTCTATTTTTTTGCATTTCAAAAATACATTTTCTGCATTTCAAAAATACAAAAAATATATATATAACAACAAAACAAAACAAAACAAAAAAAATCTTAAAATGAAAAATCCAAAAAAAAAATTTCTTTTTCTTTCTTTTTTCCAAAAACTCAAAAAAAAATTATAAAACAAAAAAACTATTTAGTTTCACTTTGAAAATTTTTTTTTTCTTTGTAAATATTTTTATGTAAATAATCTTCTCTCTCTCCCCCTTCCTTTTCCCTCTTATTCTTGTAAATAACTTTTCTTTTTCTTCCAATCTTTGTAAATACAATGAAAATTTTCTTAAAAAATACGAAATCTTTTTTTATGTATATATTAAAGACATAAACTTAAAAAAAAGATAACTGTTTAAAAAATTCAAAAAAAATTGAGCAAAACAAAACAAAAATACAAAAAAAGATAATAAATGAAAAACACAAAAAAATGATGATAAAAACTATAAAAATAAAAAAATGTTTTGAAACAAATAAATCAAATATTCCATCCTTAACTTTACTGCTATCCAAAAATTTTGTTTTGAGTTTATTTATATGTGAATTTTATTAATTCTCTGTTTGCTATTCGTTTGTTAATTATTGAGTGAAAAATTTAAATAATCGGGGTTAAGTTTTAAAGAATTCATTATGCTTTGTTAAAAATAGCGAACTCATTTTAGGCCCTACTTCTAATTTTTCATTGATAGGAGCACGTGTACTATGTTAGAAAATAACGACTATAGGATTCAATTATATTTACTTTTAGCTTTCTGAAAAATTGGAACGTACAATTTATTAAGGTTGCCCTCAAAATTGTTTTTAATTAAAAATCTAGTTTTCCTTTCTCCTCTTACCTATCATGACCTACTTGGCATGAAAAAGTTTTTATCCATAAAAGATCCTATGTCAATGGGAATAAGATTTCGTTCCGTAAACATAGGCACCCAATTATTTAAAAAGATTATATGTTATGGAGTAAGAGGATAAAATTCATTACTCCTACACAAATACATTGAGTTAGTTTTATTCTTATGAAGTTGAAAAGAAAAAATGATATTAGGAAAATATGATTTCATTTTCCTAATAATCCAAAAAGAAAAAAAATGGAGGTTCGAGAAAAAATTACCTCACCTCAAAATCAAAACCCTCTTCATAAACCAACATCAATCCCCTTAGCCAATTTCACGATTCTAGAATTAATTCAAAAATCTTTTTGAGAGCATAATTTATAAATTGCATTATTTCCGGTAAAACTCCTATAAGCTAAAAGTTCATATAATTCCAAACTATTTTTGTTAATCTAACCAATACAATTACTGCTTTCTATTTGATTACTTCAAGAAGTCTTTTGGCCAAAACTTTTGCGCTATTTAAATCATCTACATAATTTTAGGACTTAACTCTTACACCCCGTATATTTATTTAGACCTCTCTTATAATTGATTAAGGGGTAGCTAAACTTAGAGTTTATTCTATTTCTTATAAGTTCACCTCAAACTTTTGCTCTGGAATAGCAAAAGCTTAAGTATGGGGGTATTTGATGAATTATAAATATACGCATATCTTAGTACTTTATTTATATCTTTTTAGTTCTTATTCATAATTTTTAGTTATTTTTTGTTTATAAATATGTCTCTTTTTGTAAATATTTGCGTAACCTAACTTATTTTTGATTTCTGAAATTTTTCAGGAAATTGTCAAAAATTGACATGTCACGCCCGTGTCCAATAGGTCACGCCTATGACCAGGCCGTGATTCGTCAAACCCGTGGAATCAGCGATTTTTAAAGCGAAATTTCCGATCGACGATTTCCGATTGATGATTTCAGCTCGACTTTCCGATCGACGATTTCCGATCGACGATTTCAACAGTTCGACGATTTCAGCATCTCGACAATTTCAGCAGCTCGACGATTCTCCAGCAGCTCGACGATTTTCGATCGACGATTTCCGCTCGACAAACTAGCGCTCGACGATTCTCCAGCAGCTCGACGATTTTTTAACTCGACACTTTCCGCTCGACGTTTGTCCAGTGTCGACACCAACCAACACGCCCAGCGTCACGCCGTGACTGGGAGCGTGACCACTGCGTGACCGACACGTGTCCAGCTCGAAGTCAACTTTACCGTCAAATCGCCGGCCGCCATCGCAAACTGTAGTGACACGCCCGCCGACACGCCCGTGTCGGAGGGCGTGTACTTCGATTTTTTTCCCTATAAATACCCCACTTCTGTAATGACCAAGGGTTCACATTTTTGAGCCACTTTAGTGTGTTTTGTGGGATGCATCCGTGGATTCCTTTGCTATGTAAGGAGATTTCTTCCCCCTTCCTTTCATGTTTGTTTTTTGCTTTAGCTTTAGCTTTGTAATAGATTTGTAATAGTCTATTTTAATCAAAAAAAAATGTTAGTTTTTCTCTTCTTAAATGGCTTTGGAATGAAGTTATTTGCCCACTATTCTTCTCATTTTATCCTTTGTTTCTCCTTTGTTTTTCTCTTTATGAAAAGTGTGTGTGTGTGTGTATGAGTGTAACTTGTCCATTTTCTATGTTTTTTTACCTGTCACAATGTTAGAGTTTGTTATAGATTTCATTTCCAAGCATGGTATAATATGTTTATCTTTCTTCAACATGTTCTTCCTTAATGTTTTCTTTTTAAATTTCATTCTTATGTATTTATAAAAGAGTTTTAAAAGTGATTTTATTTTTTTTACATAGTTTTTTTTTGTAGGATTGTAAAACCTTTTTTGTTCTTTTTATTTTCTTTTCACCTTTTTATCACTTTTCTGAAATCCTAAGAATGAAAACGTTGAAATTTTAATTTTTAAAGAACTTTTGTTTTTTGATTTGTTTTGAAAAACTTTTGTTCTCTTAAAATTTTATTTTGTTCTTTTTATTTGTTTTTGGTAAAACCTAAGTATAGAAAAGTAGTAGTTTTAAATTTTTGGTAACTTTCATTTTTGCTTTTAATTTGTATGTGTTAGTGTAAGAGTTAGTTTTCATTTTGTCATTTCAACTTCCATGTAGAGTGTGTGTGTAGGAGATTAATTTTAATGCTTTATTTTATTGCTTTCTTTGATTTATGTAGAGTGTGTGAGTGTACGAGTTAGTTTTTCATGCTTTATTTTATCGCTTTCTTCAATTACGTAGAGTGCGTGTGTGTAGGAGATAGTTTTATTACTTTTTTTCAATTTATGTAGAGTGCGTGCGTGTGCACATTTATTTCCGCACACTCATTAACAGTGAAATGGCGTGTTTTTATTTTCCGCCTACTCGTTTGAGTAGGACTTGTAATTTTCTTTATTTCCGCCTACTCATTTGAGTTAAATGGCAGGTCTTTATTTCTCTGTAATTTTTTGAGCAGTACTTGTAATTGTATTTATTTCTGCCTACTCGTTAAGAGTTAAATGGCATGCTCTTTATTTCCCGTCTACTCGTTTCAGTAGGACTTGTAATTTTCCTTTTTTGTAACTTAGTTTCTGTTTATTTATAATTTGAAGTGTGCGTGAGTTCTTTTTAGCTAACTTTTCAGCTTTCTAAATGTTTGTTATTTTTTTATGTCCTCTTCTTGTAATCCTTTAGTGTTTAGTCTTGAACTCGTGCCTCATCAAATTATAAAGCCGTCCTCATACTGATGTGTGGCTAATCGCTATTGGGACATTTAAAATGATTTGAAATAATTAAAGCTCTTTATTTTCACTTTAATTCAACACTTAAAGTTTGCCCCGGGTTAACGATGCGTAGGACCACAAATCGATGTGTGGGCCCTATTTCCGTTATCCATACGCTAGCTAGCCGAGAGGTCGTGCGTATGGACAGATCACCCCTGGGTAAATAGAGTTGCGTGCATACCCTCGAGAGAGGACAAGCGTAATTCTACCGAATTGGGTTCCCCACCCAATAGCGGGGTTCTTAGCGTAAAGCGGGCGTTAAGAGGAATCCTTCGTCAGACTAATGTTCGGTAGAATAGTCTTAGCATTCAGGTGAGCAATATTCCTAGAGATAAGTGCGCTCACATTTGTGGAACCTCCACGGCCAAGTTGCCTTTAATTAATTTGAAAACTAAGTCCTCTAATTATTAAAAGTTATTTTTGTCTTAATCGATTCGATGCCGAGCGTTAACCCTTCATCGAATTTTTCTAAATCATTTTTTCGCTCTTTTACTTTTTCCGTCTTTACATAATTAAAATCTCCACCTTACTTTCAGTAAAATAATAGTCCTCCTGGAGGAGTAAGAATAGTCAACCCGACCCCGAGAACAATACGACCTCGGTATTCCCCCGAATATCGAGTACTACTTGCGATAGGTGCACTTGCCTTACCCGAGAAAGCCCGCGACGATCGACTCACCGAACCAACCACAGTAAGAGTCTGTTCGCGGGCGCATCAACATTCCACCCAAGGGTGGCAAACAGAGGCAACTGTCAACATTCATCTGACCAAATTATAACGACCCTACCCCTTTTCTCGGGATAGCGGTAATGTTCCCTGCAGGCATATCATATCACAAGCATGGTAATATATCTCATATAATGTGCTTTCACGCACACATGCCATCACAACCGTCAGCCACCCGACCCAACGGTCCGTGCACTCAGGGCACATTCTTGGTGTACTGGCAAATCTGTTGCCCACCACCGTATCAGGGTCATAGCCCCACGGTAACTCACTTGAGCATTTACTCCTTGGCGTGAGCCGGAGTTTTATAGTCTTAGTGAACCGGGAATGTCCCGTAGCCCCCCATTGTCTCATGGCGCATAAGCCTAAGACTCTTACTATACGCTCCAACAGACCGCACCTTCTGGTCTCACGTCGGACGGACATAACGCAGGTCGGATCCTCCACCCCCATTGCTCAAATCGCCTTGCCATCACCGAGCACGATGTACTCGCGGCTAAAAAAGGCACGGGTAGGTCTCACCGATCCAGTTCTGGCATTCAAGCCTGGGTATTTCTATTACACCCATTCATCTCACAACATTAGCGTGTCTTTCCTGGGCACACCAGTACTTCCTGCTACTCTCTTCCCAGGTGGACGCCGCAAACATTACAAATGTCAGTGGTCTTTCCTGGCTACCATGCCAGTACTTCCTGTTACTCGCTTCACAGGTACCACCTACGACATCAAGCATCACAAAGGGCCGTTCCTGGTCACACCAGTACTTCCTGTTACTCATTCATAGGTACGACCCATCAGCACAAGTAGCACAAGCATTCTACGGGTATTTTCCTGGACTACCACTCCAGTACTTCCTTCTACTTTCTTTCACAGGTCCAACCCGTCGAGTCCTAAACTACACGTTTAGCATGGAGTCTGCTCCGGTTCGTATGCAACATCACCAATCCAGACTAACCTGTCCAGATGGGCTTCACACAGCATGCCTATTCCGTACTCCATTTCTGGATCTATATGCCAACAAAGGGGATTCCATGAATCCACCCAAAGACTCCCAAAATCAGCCACCTTTTGGTGGTGGGATCACATACATATGCCAAAAAGGAAGCCTTCACATGGTTAGGAAGAAAAGTCGTTACCCTTGAAGATCCGGCCAGCGGTCAACGATCTTGGTTTGACGATCGTCGAGTGGCGATCTTGGCGGATTGGTTTGATGCAGAGTGTTCGACATTCTATTTTTCCAGGTCAGACCCGTATCGCAGCCGTGCATTCCTTTGTTTGGGATCCGAAGGTCGGGGGTTTTCTGTTTGGGATATACCCGAGTGTAGGGTTTCAAAATCCGGATTGTTTCCTTCGCTCTTTCTCCGTCTAAGATCTAGAGAGAAGGGAGAGCGCGAAAGACGGTGAAGGATATCCGGCCATTAGAGAGGCTTCAGTGATCCAAATCGCGAGCCAATTTCGGATCCGTGGAGGCAAGATCGTTGCGAAGGTTTTCATCCGGCTAAGTTTCCATGGCTAAGAAGAGGGGTCAGAAGGTAACGACACTTCTCCTCTTGGTTATAGGATGCGTGTATTGCATCTCTTAATTCCATGGTTTTTGGGCACCAATCTCTCATATGAGAGGGGTTTGGTCGCCAAGGTTCAAGAGGAACCTCCGGGTCGATTGAGTACGTCCCCGATATGTTTTTGTTGCGCTACTCTGGTATCACTCCGTAGCTTCATCATCTGTTTTGTGGTATATGTTGTGGGGCCCCGGCCGGACCTTCTAGTATATATTATATGAACGGATGGGGTTGTTACATTTTTGTTATCATCTGTCTTGGTCTTTCCCTCTCGAAGTCGTGGTCGACTTCTTTTGTGGGGTGGCGAGCACGTGTCTGTGCAAACCACGGTAATATGTTTGAACTCCTGAATATCCATGATAGGAATGCCAATTCTTGTGTTTGAGGAACCTGTGTGTTCCTATTTTGTGTTATTTGCATGTGTAAGGCCGCTAATGTGTGTGTCTTGTCCCCTTTAGGTGACTCGGAGTGGTGCGGGGCAATCGGAGCCCCAGCGTTCGGATGAAAGTACGACACCAACTGAGGTGCCTACACCTCCGCCATCTGCAGAAACCGTGTGACAAATTGATGAGGCTTTGTTTGCCATGGTTCAAGGATAGCTGGTTGGGCAGGCACAAGGGCAGGCGCAGCCGGCCGTGCGGCTAGAACCTGTTGTGGCTGTAAATCCTCGAGCCGCTGAGAAGCAGTTGACACGGTTTATGAGTTTTCACTCACCGATGTTCTCGGGAGTGGGAGCTGCTGCACAGGCTGAGGATTGGTTATCGCACGTCAAGCAGATCATGATGGCGATTGGAATAGAGGAGCATCAAAAAGTCACCTTAGCTACCTTCCTTATTGAAGGAGAGGCTAGATTGTGGTGGGACGAGATGGAGCTGCATCACCTGGTGGGTCGTCCCTTAACACATCCGTCCATGATCTCGTGGCTACCAAAATGTGCTTCATACATCAGTTCTTCTCTTGAGTAAGTCATCTCGAGTAGGAGTAAAGGGTACGCGGCCTATGTAACGCCCCGAAACTCAAAGGAGCAAAGGGGGACGTTTTGGGCCAGTTTGGGTTCTGGCAGTAGGCACACGGCCTGGGACACGGGCGTGTCCCAGGGCGTGTCAAGCGTGTGTCGACACTTAGCCGTGAAGTCGTCGAGTTATACTCGATGATTCGTCGAGAATGGGCACACGGCCTGCGACACGGGCGTGTCGCCCCGTGTCGACACTTAGCCGTGAAATCGTCGAGTTATTCTCGACGATTCATCGAGAATGGGCACACGGCCTGCGACACGGGCATGTTGCAGGGCATGTCGACCCGTGTCGACGATCGTCCAGGTGAAATCGTCGAGATTCACTCGACGATCGTCGAGATAAGGCACACGGCCTAGGACACGGGCGTGTCCAAGGCCGTGTCATCCAGTCGTCGTTCTCCCCTCGACGAAATGTCCCGTGTACACGGCCTGGGGTCCAGGCATGTCAATGTGACACGGGTAAGGACACAGGCGTGTCCTAGAACCCGTGCAGTGCTCGGGTTGAAAACGGGTGAAAAATCATGGGGTACACGGCCGGCTACACGGCCGTGTCAGCTGGAACACGGGCGTGTCAGCTCGAACACGGGCATGTTCGATACCCGTGTGAGGGTCCAGGAGATTCGATTTTGACGGCGAATGCGGCACACAGCCCTGGACACGGGCGTGTGCCAGGCCGTGTTCGGTCCAGATTGGGCATTTCAGCCCCGAATCAAAGCCGTTCGTTTCCTTGATTGAAGATCCAACGGCTGGGGGTTGTTCCTGAGAGGATATACCCGGGAGTTGACTTGAAATCCATCATTTTTCTTCACTTGATCATCTCTCCAAACCCTTGGAGAAAGAGGAAAGCCATTTGAGGAAGAAGAGCTAGATCCGCCATTGGAGGAGCTTCGGAGCTCCGAATCGCAAGCCGACTCCGGATCCACGGAGGCAACGCAAGTGCGGTGATTTCTATCTGATTACTTTTCGATGGCGCCAAAGAGGAACTCAAGGGTAACGATCCTCATCTTGAGCATGAATCGCTCCTTTTCTTAGCATAGGAAGCCCGCTCTCGCGAGTTTGCGGAGAGTTGGAGGTGTTCCTTCGGGTAGATATGTAAAGTCCCCGTTTTTAGAGTCCGTATGCGAGAACGGACGTAGGCATTTTGTGTGAAGCCTACCCGGACATGTTAGTCTGGATCAGTGATGTTGCATTGCATAAGGCTGGAGAAGACTCCGTGCTATTGGGTGTTTTTCGGGTTTTCTACGCGGTAGATTGCAGCAGGGAGCCTTGGGGACTAACCCAAAGGTGCACCCGGAAAACTGGGCGGATACGAGATCTTGCCAACTTGGTGGCCTGAGAGCCAACTAGAACATAACGGGGTTATGTGACTTGTGTTAGAATGGGAATCGGTGGAAGTTTGACCCGCGCAAATGGCTTAAATTGTCGTTGCGATGTGAGCACGGGTTAGATGGAACCGTACCCGCTTTATGTCGTTCGGTTATAGAGACCTAAAGTTACATGGAACTCGTCGTTGGCATAGATGGGAGTCTTCGGCGGTCAATGGCTTAAACTGTCGTGACCCAGGCCAGGAAGACAAATTGCTCATAGGAATGGCCGTCTAAGTGGCGGTGGTGAGTCCGGAATGTTAATGGCTTTAATTGACGTGACATCGACCGGTTCACCGAGAATGTGCCCTGAGTGCACGGGACATGTGGCCATACGAGCCAACGTCTGTGATGAAATGGCTATGGTTATATGCATTGCTCGCTTGTGCTAATGAAATGCAGGGAAGGAGCATCGCCGCCCCGAGTTGGGGGCGGGATCGTTATAATTTGGTCAGCATTGCTGACCGTTCCCTTATTTGCCACCGTGCGGTGGTTTGTTGCTTGCAGGTGCAGCTGGACCAAGCGGTCAATAGCGGGCTAAAGCCCTTTTTGCAAAGCTGGCGCTCGAAGGCCCAAGTGGAAATGTTTTCTGTTTTATTCATGTATGACCGGCCTGCGTGCCGAGGTTTGTAAATCATGTATTACCCAAGTGAAACATTCTGTAAGGCCTTAAGGCCGATTTTGGGTATTTTGTATACATTCCTAATTATGTACTAGTAGACATTCGTGCTCTAATGCTGGGTTCTTGTTTACAACCTATATAAACTGCTTCCGCTAGAATGCTCTGTGTAGGACGTTGAGATTGGTTGGATGGTTTCCATACGTAACCACCCGGTCTGTCTGTGGTATATGGCGTCGGGCCCCGGCCGGACCTACTGCTATATACTATGCGACGGATAGGGGGTGTTACAATTTGGTATCAGACTACTGGTTTTGGTCGGGCTTAAACTGAATTCGTGGGCGAATTCTTTTTAAGGGGTGGTGAGCACCTTGTGTGCGTCATCGTTATAATGGTAAAAGAACCCATGAATGTCCACTTAGGAATGAAAATACTCGTGTTTGAGGAACCTGCGTGTTCCTATACTTGCTGTTTGCAATGTTATGTGGTCGCTTAACAGTGTTTTGTACCACTATAGGTGACCAGAAGTGGTGTTGGGCCATCAGAACGCCGAGTTTCTGAGGCTAGCAGTGCACCGGATGTTGCTCCTGCAACACCTCTGTCGGCTGAAAATATACGGTTGGTGGCTGAAGCGGTGTTGGCCGTGATAAATGCGCAGCCTGGGAGGCAAGCGCAGCAGCCCGCTCCTGTGATGGAGCAAGTACCTCTTCAATAGGCGGAGCCGAGGAGGGTGGAGCAAGTGGTTGCGGAACCAATAGTGCCAAGGAGGGCAACTGAGAGGCAGTTGAAGCATGTAATGAGCTTTAACCCTCCGTTATTCTCGGGGTTGGGAACCCCATCTCAGGCTGAAGACTGGCTCTCTAGGGTGAAGAGAGTCATGACAGCGATGGAGACGGAGGAGTGGCAAATGACCACCATCGCTACGTTCCTGCTGGACGGTGAAGTGAGGATGTGGTGGGAAGGATTGGAGCTGCATCATTTGAGAGGTAGACAACTGATAGACGTTCCGATGGAAGAGTTCTCGGGATTGTTCTTAGCAAGATACCTCCCTTCTACTCAGAGGATTTCAATGGAGAATGAGTTCCTGAAGTTGGTGCAGGGTGAGAGGAGCGTGGATGAATATCTCCACGAGTTTACGCGGTTGAGTCATTATGCTAGCTCCACCATCATGGATGAGGAGCGCAAGACTAATCGTTTTTATGAAGGCTTGAGGGATGAGCTGAGACTATTACTGTCGGGGCCAATGACGCAGGGTTTCTTAACCTTAGTCAATACTGCCCGGTCCTTGGAGAAGGACATGAAGAGCGTGCAAGCAAAGAAAAGCTTGGGTGAAAAGAAATCTGAGTTCAGAGTGCCGACTACTTCAAAGTCCGGCTATCGGAGGGCTTTCAAGAAGCATAGGACTTCGGGTCCAGCTCCTTCTGGCGCTTCTGGGGCGACTACGGGTCGGACCCCGGGTACGTGCTTTACATGCGGAAAGACGGGGCACTTTGCCCGTGATTGTTGGAGCGGACGTCCTAAGTCCGAGAGGAGGCCAGGAGCTACCTATGAAGAGAAGGGAAAGGCGGTGGAGTCGACCGCATCCCATTATGCTCCGGCCCAACCAAGGGTCTACAATCTTGGCCAACAGGAGGCCATTAAACAAGCTGATGTGGTGACAGGTACGGTTTAATTTATAGCAAGTCAATTTCCCTTATATGCTTGTTATGCACATGTTACCTTACCACTACTTGTTTAGGATTTGTATTGATTTGTGAAAATCCGGCACGAGCACTCTTCGATACGGGAGCTTCACACTCCTTCTTGTCCGAAGGATTTATATCACGCATCGGAGTCCCTTCTTCGATGGCGAAGGATAAGTTGGATGTGTTGTTGCCCAATGGGTGTTCGATGCGAGCGGTTAGGATCTGCGATGTTAAGATTCATATTGGGGAGCAGGAGTTTGACCTGCGAGCGTCTTTACTTCTGTTAGTGGAGTTCGACGTCATATTTGGCATGGACTGGCTCTCGGAGCAGCAGGCCCATATAGATTGCGGTAGCAAGGAAGTCAAGCTGGGAGCAAGTCGTGAGACGACTTTTACGGGCTTAAAGGGGTCGAGCAAGACGTTGATGTCTGCTCTTCAGGTGGTGAAGGCGGTTCGTGCCGGAGCAGAACTGTTCTTTACACTAGTGGAGGTTACAAAGCCGAAGCCCGCTTTGGATTGTATTTCAGTGGTATCGGAATACCCTGATGTGTTCCCCGCATATCTTCCTGGAGCCCCGCCTCAACGGGAGATAGATTTTACGATCGAGCTAGTGCCAGGTGCAAAGCCTGTGTCACGATCTCCGTATCGGCTAGCGCCTAAGAAAATGGCGGAGCTGAAAGTTCAACTGCAAGAATTGTTGGAGCAAGGGTATGTGCGCCCGAGTTCTTCGCCTTGGAGCGCACCGGTCCTCTTTGTTAAGAAGAAGGACGGAAGCTTGAGATTGTGTATTGATTATCAGGAGCTAAACAAGCTGACTGAGAAGAACAAGTACCCGATCCCCCGGATTGATGATCTCTTCGATCAGTTAGTCGGGTCGACGGTGTACTCGAAGTTGGACCTCAAGGCTGGGTACTATCCGCTGCGGATAAGGGAGAGTGATATCCCGAAGACAGCGTTTAGTACGAGATACGGGCATTATGAGTTTACGGTCATGCCATTTGGGCTGACTAATGCGCCGTCAGTATTCATGGATTTGATGAACAGGACGTTCAGGGAGTACTTGGACCATTTCGTGATCGTCTTCATCGACGATATTTTGGTGTACTCGCAGAGTGAGGAGGATCACTTCAAGCATCTCCATTTGGTGTTGGAGACACTCAGGAAAACCAGTTGTATGCCAAGTTCTCGAAGTGCGAGTTTTGGCTATCCTCAGTGGCGTTCCTTGGGCATATAGTGAGTGGAGAGGGTATTGCTGTGGATCCGGCGAAGATTGTTGCGATACGAGAGTGGCCTGAGCTTGCTACGGTAGCAGAAGTCCGGAGCTTTTTGGGGCTTGCCGGTTATTATAGGCGCTTCGTAGAGAACTTCTCGCGGATAGCGCTACCTCTCACTACTTTGACGAGGAAGGAGCATAAGTTCGTTTGGACGCCAGAGTGCGCGCGAGCTTTTGAGGAACTGAAGTGTCGGTTGACCACGACGCCTGTGCTGAGTTCGCCATGTGGAACCGAAGGCTATGAGATATATAGCGATGCTTCGGGCAGCGGTTTGGGTTGCGTGCTACTGCAGCACGGAAGCGTGATAGCTTATGGCTCGAGACAGCTAAAAGTGCACGAGAGGAATTATCCGGTCCATGACTTGGAGTTAGCGGCCGTGATTTTTGCCTTGAAGCTGTGGAGACACTATTTGTACGGTGTGAAGATTGATATCTACACCGATCACAAGAGCCTAAAGTACCTGATTGATCAGAAGGATCTGAATATACGGCAGCGTAGATGGATGGAGTTCCTGGGGGACTATACATTCAAGATCCACTACGTGCCTGGCAAAGGGAATGCGGTTGCGGACGCGTTGAGTCGTCGAGCCCCAGCTCAAGCCAATTGGCTATCGGTGCATGATGAGCGGTTGGTATGGGAGTTGGAGGCGCTGGAGATTGTTTGTGTGGACAGACAAGCAAGTGCTGAAGCAGTTCTGAATTGGACTGAAGTCCAATATGACCTGGCTGATCGTATTCGGCAGGCTTTGGATATGGATGCTCATATGAAGCAGTTCATAATAGAGGCTCTGGATGGGTCAAATTCCCAATTCGTCGTGGAAGACGGATTGCTTTGGAAAGACGGTCGTCTGTGCATCCCTTGTGTGGGCAATTTACGGGTGGAGTTGTTATACGAGGCACACCATACCAAGTACTCGATTCACCCGGGGAGCACGAAGATGTACCGCGACGTCAAGAAGCTATTTTGGTGGCCGGGTTTGAAAAAGGATGTGGCGCTATACGTAGCGAAGTGCCAAACCTGCGCCTTGGTAAAGGCGGAGTGCCAAAAGCCGGGAGGATTCCTTAAGTCCTTGCCTATTCCGGAGTGGAAATTTGACGACATCTCTATGGACTTCGTGCACGGTTTGCCAAGGTCGCAAAAGGGGAACGACGCCATTTGGGTGATCGTGGATCGATTAACGAAGGTGTCGCATTTTATTCCGCATAGGAAGGATGATCCGGTGGAGAAGCTGGCAAAGCTATATGTGGATAACATAGTGCGGCTTCATGGTGTGCCCCGCAGCATCGTGAGTGACCGAGATGGGCGGTTCACGTCATATGATTGGAGGCTGGTGCAGCAAATGTTGGGAACAAAGCTGAAGTTTAGCACAGCCTTCCATCCGCAAACGGATGGGCAGACCGAGAGGGTCAATAGAACCATGGAAGACATGCTTCGCATGTGTGTCTTGGATTTCGGAAAGCAATGGGAAGACCACCTTTATTTGGTGGAGTTCGCATACAACAATAGCTACCAAGCAAGTATTCAGATGGCGCCCTTCGAGGCCCTATATGGTAGAAGATGTCGCACGCCGTTGTCTTGGATAGAAACGGGTGAGTCAAAGTTATATAAGCGATCGGAAGTAGAGGGTGCTACTTCTTTGGTGAGAACCATTCAGGAGAGGTTGCTTATTGCTCAGGACCGGCAAGCAAAGTACTATAATGCCAAGCACAGGAACGTGGAGTTCGCTGTGGGCGATTATGTATACTTAAAGATCAAGCCATTCAAGGGTGTCTTGCGGGTGCGGCGGTTGAAAAAGCTAAGCCCGAGGTACCTTGGACCGTTTGAGGTTCTAGAGCGAGTTGGAGAAGCGGCCTATAGGTTGAAGCTTTCAGTGGAGCTAAGTGGTTTACACGATGTATTCCATATTTCGGTGCTTCGGAAGGCGGTGCAAGAGCCTACGCAAGTGATCGCGGTCGATCAAGTGCCGGTGGATAGTGGGCTAACGATAAAGGTCAAGCCCGTGCGGATTGAGGACTCGGAGGTCAAGCGGCTACGCAATAAAGAGATCAGGATGGTAAAAGTCCGGTGGGACAATTGCGGTCGTGAGGAGCTCTCTTGGGAGCGAGAGCAGACGATGCTTGACGAATATCCGGAGTTGTTCCGCTCAGGTACAAATTTTGTTTTGGACATGTTGTTTTTCCCTTTATGTAATTTCGTGGGCGAAATTCTTTTAAGAGGGGTAGAGTTGTAACACCCCGAAACTCAAAGGAGCAAAGGGGGACGTTTTGGGCCAGTTTGGGTTCTGGCAGTAGGCACACGGCCTGGGACACGGGCGTGTCCCAGGGCGTGTAAAGCGTGTGTCGACACTTAGCCGCGAAGTCGTCGAGTTATACTCGACGATTCGTCGAGAATGGGCACACGGCCTGCGACACGGGCGTGTCGCAGGGCGTGTCGCCCCGTGTCGACACTTAGCCGTGAAATCGTCGAGTTATTCTCGACGATTCGTCGAGAATGGGCACACGACCTGCGACACGGGCATGTCGCAGGGCGTGTCGACCCGTATCGACGATCGTCCAGGTGAAATCGTCGAGATTCACTCGACGATCGTCGAGACAAGGCACACAGCCTAGGACACGGTCGTGTCCAAGGCCGTGTCATCCAGTCATCGTTCTCCCCTCGACGAAATGTCCCGTGTACACGGCCTGGGGTCCAGGCGTGTCAATGTGACACGGGTAAGGACACGGGCGTGTCCTAGAACCCGTGCAGTGCTCGGCTTGAAAACGGGGGAAAAATCATGGGGTACACGGCCGGCTACACGGCCGTGTCAGCTGGAACACGGGCGTGTCAGCTCGAACACGGGCGTGTTCGATACCCGTGTGAGGGTCCAGGAGATTCGATTTTGACGGCGAATGCGGCACACGGCCCTGGACACGGGCGTGTGCCTGGCCGTGTTCGGTCCAGATTGGGCATTTCAGCCCCGAATCAAAGCCGTTTGTTTCCTTGATTGAAGATCCAACGGCTGGGGGTTGTTCCTGAGAGGAAATACCCGGGAGTTGACTTGAAATCCATCATTTTTCTTCACTTGATCATCTCTCCAAACCCTTGGAGAAAGAGGAAAGCCATTTGAGGAAGAAGAGCTAGATCCGCCATTGGAGGAGCTTCGGAGCTCCGAATCGCAAGCCGACTCCGGATCCACGGAGGCAACGCAAGTGCGGTGATTTCTATCCGATTACTTTTCGATGGCGCCAAAGAGGAACTCAAGGGTAACGATCCTCATCTTGAGCATGAATCGCTCCTTTTCTTAGCATAGGAAGCCCGCTCTCGCGAGTTTGCGGAGAGTTGGAGGCGTTCCTTCGGGTAGATATGTAAAGTCCCCGTTGTTTAGAGTCCGTATGCGAGAACGGACGTAGGCATTTTGTGTGAAGCCTACCCGGACATGTTAGTCTGGATCGGTGATGTTGCATTGCATAAGGCCGGAGAAGACTCCGTGCTATTGGGTGTTTTTCGGGTTTTCTACGCGGTAGATTGCAGCAGGGAGCCTTGGGGACTAACCCAAAGGTGCACCCGGAAAACTGGGTGGATACGAGATCTTGCCAACTTGGTGGCCTGAGAGCCAACTTGAACATAACGGGGTTATGTGACTTGTGTTAGAATGAGTCTCGGTGGAAGTTTGACCCGCGCAAATGGCTTAAATTGTCGTTGCGATGTGAGCACGAGTTAGATGGAACCGTACCCGCTTTATGTCGTTCGGTTAGAGAGACCTAAAGTTACATGGCACTCGCCGTTGGCATAGATGGGAGTCTTCGGCGGTCAGTGGCTTAAACTGTCGTGACCCAGGCCAGGAAGACAAATTGCTCATAGGAATGGCCGTCTAAGTGGCGGTGGTGAGTCCGGAATGTTAATGGCTTTAATTGATGTGACATCGACCGGTTCACCGAGAATGTGCCCTGAGTGCACGGGACGTGTGGCCGTACGAGCCAACGTCTGTGATGAAATGGCTATGGTTATATGCATTGCTCGCTTGTGCTAATGAAATGCAGGGAAGGAGCATCGCCGCCCCGAGTTGGGGGCGGGATCGTTATAATTTGGTCAGCATTGCTGACCGTTGCCTTGTTTGCCACCGTGCGGTGGTTTGTTGCTTGCAGGTGCAGCTGGACCAAGCGGTCAATAGCGGGCTAAAGCCCTTTTTGCGAAGCTGGCCCTCGAAGGCCCAAGTGGAAATGTTTTCTGTTTTATTCATGTATGACCGGCCTGCGTGCCGAGGTTTGTAAATCATGTATTACCCAAGTGAAACATTCTGTAAGGCCTTAAGGCCGATTTTGGGTATTTTGTATACATTCCTAATTATGTACTAGTGGACATTCGTGCTCTAATGTTGGGTTCTTGTTTACAACCTATATAAACTGCTTCCGCTAGAATGCTCTGTGTAGGACGTTGAGATTGGTTGGATGGTTTCCATACGTAACCACCCGGTCTGTCTGTGGTATATGACGTCGAGCCCCGACCGGACCTACTGCTATATACTATGCGACAGATAGGGGGTGTTACAGCCTATGACACGGGCGTGTCATAGGGAGTGTCCCGCTGTCTCGAGTAGGTCGACACTTGCCACTGGAGTAGTTGGTTTCCTCTCGAGTAAGTCATCTCGAGTAGGTCTCGAGTGGGTTACACGCCCCGTGTCACAGGCGTGACTTGGCCGACACGGGAGTGTATTGTGGCCGTGACCTATTTCGGGATAAGGCGGTTTGTGCACCGCTTAGAGACACGGCCTGTGACACGGGCGTGTCACCGGGCATGTCGGACCCGAAAAGCAGTTTTGCGGGTTTTTCGTGGCCGTTCATTTCCTTCAGCTGAGATCCAAAGGCTGAGCTTCTTTCCTACTTCCTTAAGGCTGAAAACAGAGAACGTATTCTCATTTTGTTATTGCCTTCATCTTTATAAAAGTTTAGAGAGAGAAAGGGAGAGGAAGGAGGAGGAAGAAGAAGAAGGGCTGCTTGCTGGTGGAGCTTGAGCGTGTCAAGCTAAGATCCGAGGCCATTTTTGCGGAGGAAAAGCTCTTCCTAGTCAGCTAGGAACTTCATGGCACCAAAGCGGTCTTCAAGGGTAACGACTTTTCTTCCTAGCCATGTGAAGGCTTCCTTTTTGGCATATGTATGTGATTCCCCCACAAAAAGGTGGCTGATTTTTGGAGTCTTTGGGTGGATTCATGGAATCCCCTTTGTTGGCATATAGATCTGGAAATGGAGTACGGAATAGGCATGTTGTGTGAAGCCCATCTGGACAAGTTGGTCTGGATTGGTGATGTTGCATATGAACCGGAGAAGACTCTGTGCAAAACGTGTAGTTTAGGAGTCGACGGGTTGGACCTGTGAAAGAAAGTTGCAGGAAGTACTGGAGTGGTAGACCAGGAAAATACCCGTAGAATGCTTGTGCTGCTTGTGCTGATGGGTCGTACCTGTGAATGAGTAACAGGAAGTACTGGTGTGACCAGGAATGGCCCTTTGTGATGCTTGATGTCGTAGGTGGTACCTGTGAAGTGAGTAACAGGAAGCACTGACATGGTAGCCAGGAAAGACCCCTGACATTTGTAATGTTTGTGGCATCCACCTGTGAAGAGAGTAGCAGGAAGTACTGGTGTACCCAGGAAAGACCTGCTAATATTGTGAGATGAATGGGTGTAATAGAAATACCCAGGCTTGAATGCCCGAACAGGATCGGTGAGACCTACCGCGAGTACGCCGTGCTCGTAGATGGAAAGACGATTTGAACAACGGGGGGTGGAGGATCCGACCTGTGTTATGTCCGTCCGACACGAGATCAGAAGGTGCGGTCTGTTGGAGCGCATAACAAGAGTCTTAGGCCTATGTACCGTGAGACAATGGGGGGCTACGGGCCAATCCCGGTTCACTAAGACTATAAAACTCTGGTTGCACACCATAGAGTAAATGCTCAAGTGAGTTGCCATGGGGCTATGACCCTGATACGGTGGTGGTCAACTGATTTGTCAGTACACCAAGAATGTGCCCTGAGTGCACGGACCGTTGGGCCGGTTGGCTGACTGTTGTGATGGCATGTGTGCGTGAAAGCACATTATATGAGATATATTGCCATGCTTGTGATATGATATGCCTACAGGGAAGATTACCGCTGCCTCGAGAAAAGGGGTAGGGTCATTATAATTTGGTCAGCTGAATGCTGACCGTTGCCTCTGTTTGCCACCCTTGAGTAGAATGTCACTGTGCAGGTGCTGGAGAACCGAGCGGGACGCATAAGGGTTGAAGTCCCTACTGCTTTTGCTGTTGCCGCGGCTAGCCCTTGAAGGCTATTGTGAATGTACATGTTATGTTTTCTTTGATGTGGCTGGCCTGCGTGCCAATGTTTGAGCCACTGTTTGATAGCCTTGTAAGGCCATAATGCCAACTTTCGTGTTGTTGTAAGACATTCCTATTATATATATATACAATGTGGAGTTGTTTTATATGTTGGACATTCAAGTGTGGAGTTCAAGTGTTAGTATAGGCTTCCGCTAGAATGCAATGTATTAAGGTGCGCTGCGCTACTCTGGTATCATCCCATACCTTCACCGCCTATTTTGTGATATATGTTGTGGGGCACGACCGGACCTTCTAGTATATACCATATGAATGGATGGGGTTGTTACATTTTTGGTATCAGAGCCAGGTTTCGATCCTGGGACATTTTGGCGGCGGTGATCTTTGTACTAAAGCTATGGAGACACTATCTTTATGGTGTGAAGATAGAGATATATACAGATAACAACAGCCTAAAGTAGATATTGGAGTAGAAGGACTTGAATATGAGACAACAAAGGTGGTTGGAGTTCCTCGGGGACTACACCTTTGAGATTCCCTATACTCCCGGGAAGGGGAATGTGGTCGCAGATGCCTTGAGTCGACGGACTCCCGCAAGAGCAGCTTGGTTGCAAAGGCATAATGAATGTCTCATACACGAGCTGGAAGCGTTAGAGATTTATTGTGTTGACAAGAATGCCACTGCCAATGCATGTTTGAACTGGATGGAGGTGCAATGTGACCTTGCAGACCGAGTTCGACGGGCAACGGAGTTGGATGAAGATCTCCTACGCTATGCGAAAGCTGGGCTAGAAGGGAAGTTCTCTTGGAATGACGGTCTTTTGCGGAAAGAGGGCTGTTTGTGCATCCCAAATGTGGGTATATTGAGGGAAGAACTGATGTATGAAGCACATTTTGGTGGCCAGGGCTAAAGAAAGATGTTGCTCTTTATGTGGCCAAATGCTAAACCTGTGCTATGGTGAAGGCAGAATGCCAGAAACCGGGCGGTTATTTGCAGTCATTGCCGATTCCAGAGTGAAAATTTGATGATATTTCTATGGATTTCGTGCACGGGTTGCCGAGATCTCAGCGAGGGAATGATTCCAACTGGGTGATTGTTGATCGGCTGACAAAAGTGGCACATTTTCTACTAAACAAGCAAGATGATTCGGTAAAAAATTTGGCAAAGCTGTACGTGGAACAGATTATACGGCTTCACGGTGTTCCTCGGAGCATCGTAAGTGATCGAGATGGGCGATTCACGTCAACGGATTGGAGGCTAGTTCACCAGCTGTTAGGCATGAAGTTGGCTTTCAGTACGACCTTTCATCTCCAAACGGATGGCCAAACTGAACGAACCAACAGAACTATGGAGGACATGCTCAGGATGTGCGCCCTAGACTTCGGTAAGAGATGGGAAGATCATCTCTACATGGTGGAGTTTGCTTATAATAATAGCTACCAGGCAAGCATTGGGATGACACCGTATGAAGCTCTATATGGAAGGAAGTGTCGTACTCTCTTGGCTTGGGTAGAAGTAGGCGAAGCAAGAGTTTGTAAGAGAAATGAAGTCGATGAAGCAAACGCAACCATTCGTGCTATTTGAGAGAAGCTACTCATAGCCCAAGATCGTCAAGCGAAGTACTACAATGCCAAGCAACAGAACGTGGAGTTCGCGGTCGGCGATTGGGTCTACTTGAAGATCAAGCCCTTCAAAGGCGTATCCCGGATTTGACGTTTGAAAAAGTTGAGTCCAAGGTATTTGGGTCCATTTGAAGTGGTTGAGCGAATAGGAGAAGCTGCGTATCGGCTAGCTCTTTCGACAGACTTGAGTGGACTTCATGATGTGTTTCACATCTCGGTACTGCTGAAGGTCGTTAAAGATCCAGCTCAAGTGCTCACGGATGATCGCGTGCCAATGTAGTATGGGCTAACAACGAGGGTTAGACCCATTCAGATCGAAGATCGAGCCGAGAAACAGTTGCGGAACAAGACGGTCGACGTGGTTAAAGTCTGGTGGGACAACTGCGGCCGTGAAGAGCTTACATGGGAGCGTTAGCAGACCATGCGAGCGGAGTTTACCGAGCTATTTTTGTAGCGATTGCATAGTGACATTTATTATAATATAAACGTTTCAGGTTATAAAAATGTTTGTTTGCTGGTTGCCTTCCTGTATACAAATTTCGAGGACGAAATTTCTTTTAGGAGGGGAGGGTTATAGCAGCCCATTTTTCAGCAGGCTTATTTTTGGGGTAACACAGCCTGGGACACAGGCGTGTCCCAGGGCGTGTCCTGCGTTCGACGAGTGTTCAGGAGGAACAGTTGACGAGTGGTCGACACAATTTGGTCGACGATCGTCGAGTGCTTCGTTCAAGGCCTATGACACGGGCGTGTCACAGGGCATGTTAGCACGGTTGACGAACTCAGCCCGACGAGTTTGATCTGGGGCGTATCTAGTGCCGTGTATGGGCACACGGCCTAGGACACGGGCGTGTCATAGGCCGTGTGAGTCTCGGGTGATTTTGAGATTCTTCAGCCTGATGAACATGGCCACAGACACGGGCATGTCTGAAGGAGTGTCATGTGACACGGCCCATGACACGGGCGTATCACATGGGCGTGTCACTGGATTGGTTAAGTCGGTTGAGCACCGCTTGAGGCAAACGGCCTGGGACACGGGCGTGTCACAGGCCGTGTCAGGCAAAATTTATGATTTTTGGTGAAATCATGGCCATCCAATCCTTCAGCCTGGATCCAAGGGCTGAGAGGCCTCCCTATCTTCTTAAGGCCGAGAATGGGTTGGGGAACTCATTTGGCTTTTGGTCTTCTCTTTTTACACTTCTAGAGAGAGAAAGAGAGAGGAAGAAGGAGGGAGAGGAGAGGGGGCTGATCACCGGTGGTGCTGCGGTTTTCCGACAAGAGATCTGAGGTCGGCGTTGAGGAGGAAAAGCTGTTGCGGATCTTCCTAGAGAATTAAGAGCTCATGGCACCAAAGAGGTCTTCAATGGTAACGACCTTTCTTCCTAACCATGTGAAGGCTTCATTTTTGGCATATGTATGTGATTCCCCCACCAAAAGGTGGCTGATTTTGGGAGTCTTTGGGTGGATTCATGAAATCCCCTTTGTTGGCATATAGATCCAGAAATGGAGTACGAAATAGGCATGTTGTGTGAAGCCCATCTAGACAGGTTGGTCTGGATTGGTGATGTTGCATATGAACCGGATAAGACTCCGTGATAAACGTTTAGTTTAGGAGTCGACGGGTTGGGCCTGTGAAAGAAAGTAGCAGGAAGTACTGGAGTGGTAGTCTAGGAAAATACCCGTAAAATGCTTGTGCTGATTGTGCTATTGGGTTCAACCTGTGAAAGGAAGTAGCAGGAAGTACTGGATTGGAATTCCAGGAAATACCCTTTTGAATACTTAATGTTCATAGGGAGTCCACTTGTGAAGAGAGTAACAGGAAGTACTGGCGTGGTAGCCAGGAAAAACCGCTGACATTTGTGATATTTGTGTTGTCCACCTGCGAAGAGAGTAGCAGGAAGTACTGGTGTGCCCAGGAAAGACCCGTTAATATTGTAAGCGAATGGGTGTAAGAGTTATGCCTAGGCTTAAATGCCAGAACAGGTTCGGTGATACGTACCCACGCCTTTATTTAGCCGCGAGTACGTCGTAGTCGATGATGGCAAGGTGATTTGAGCAACGGGGGGTGGAGGATCCGACCTGCGCTATGTCCGTCCGACGTAAGACCAGAAAGTGCGATTTGTTGGAGCGCATAGTAAGAGTCTTAGGCCTACATGCCGTGAGACAATGGGGGGCTACGAGCCAATCCCGGTTCACTAAGACTATAAAACTCCGGTTGAACACCATGGAGTAAATGCTCAAGTGAGTTGTCGTTGGGCTGTGACCCTGATATGGTGGTGGGCAACTGATATGCCAGTACACCAAGAATGTGCACTGAGTGCATGGACCGTTGGTCCGGGTGGCTGACGGTTGTGATGGCATGTGTGCGTGAAAGCACATTATATGAGATATATTGCCATGCTTGTGATATAATATGCCTGCAGGGAAGATTACCGATGTCCCGAGAAAAGGGGTAGGGTCGTTATAATTTGGTCAGCTGAATGATGATCATTGCCTCTGTTTGCCACCCTTGGGTGGAATGTCCCTATGCAGGTGTTGGAGATCCGAGCGGGACGCATAAGGGTTGAAGTCCCTACTGCTTTTACTGCTGCCGCTACTAGCCCTCGAAGGCTATTTTGAATGTACATGTTGTGTTTTCTTTTGATGTAGCCGGCCTGCGTGCCAATGTTTGGGCCACTGTTTGAAAGCCCTGTAAGGCCATAAGGCCAACAATGTTTTCATGTTGTAAGACATTCCTATAATCTATAAAATGTGGAGTTTTATATGTTGGACATTCAAGAGAGGAGTTCAAGTGTATAGGCTTCCGCTAGAATGCAATGTGTTAGGTGCGCTGCGCTACTCTGGTATCACTCCGTATTTTCATCGTCTGTTTTGTGGTATATGCTGTGGGGCCCCGGCCGAACCTTCTAGTATATATTATATGAACGGATGGGGTTGTTACATCAACTCCTCACAGAGCTTGCCAAACTGTGGTACACAGATCCTTCCGTCCTTCCTCAGAATCCCATCAATTATCTCCCAGGTGCTACTCTCACACTTTTGAGCTTCCACCACGAATGGCTGGAACTCATCATCCAAACGGGTCGATTCCCGAATACGATCAGACAAATCGTTCTGCATTTCAATCCAGTTCAACCGAGCCATGCTAGACTCGCCCCTTGCTAAGCACTCTAAGCAGAGGTACTCCCAGTCCAGCACCAACCGCTCATCATGAGCTTTGATCCAATTCCCTTGCCGAGAGTATTTTCTACTCAAGGAATCTGCCACCACATTGGCTTTGCCCGGCGTATACTAAATCTCCACCTCGAAGTCTCCAAGGAACTCGACCCATCTGCGCATATTCAAGTATTTCTGATCTAGGAGATACTTCAGGCTTTTGGGATCCGTGAAGATCTCCACCTTCGCACCATAAACATAGTGTCGCCACAATTTCAACGCAAAAATTACCGCCGCCAATTCAAGTCATGTACGGGGTAATTCCTCTCATGAGGCTTCAGCTGTCTAGACCCATAGGCTATCACACTGCCATGTTCCACCAAAACGCAACCAAAATCGCATCCCGATGTGTCACTGAAAATTTGATATCCTTCGGTCCCTTTCAATAGACTTAGGATTGGAGTCGTCATCAGCCTTTCTTTTAGTGTCACAAATGCCTGATTGCACTCCTGAGTCCACACAAACTTCTGGTCCTTACGAGTCAGTGAAGAGAGGGGTAGAGCTATCCGCAAAAAGTTTTCTACGAACCTTCTATAGTACCCGGCTAGCCCAAGAAAACTTCAGACTTCTGCCACGGTTCTCAAAGTCGGCCAATCTCTGATGACTTCCACTTTTGTTGGATCTAATGTCACCCCATCCCCACTAATCACATGGCCGAAAAATGCTACCTTCTCTAGCTAGAACTCGCACTTCGAGAACTTTGCATAAAGCTAGTTCTCTCTCAACACTTGCAAGACTACTCTCAAGTGAGTCTCATGGTCCACCTCCGATTTGGAGTAAACCAGAATATCGTCAATAAAGACAACTACAAAAGAGTCCAAGTATTCCCGAAATACTCAATTCATCAAGTACATGAATACGGATGGTGCGTTCGTCAGACCGAACGACATCACCGAGAACTCAAAGTGACCATACCTCATACCAAACGCAGTCTTGGGCATGTCCTCGTCTCGAATTCGCAACTGATAGTATCCTGACTTCAAGTCCAACTTTAAATACAACATCGACCCCACCAACTGGTCGAACAGGTCATCTATCCAAGGAATCAGATACTTATTCTTGACAGTCAATTTATTCAACTCTCGAAAGTCTATGCACAACCGCATACTACCGTCTTTCTTCTTCACGAACAACACAGGCGCCCTCCACGACAAAGAACTGGGTCTGAAATTCTCCAACAGTTCCTACAACTGTACATTGAGTTCGGCCAACTCCTTTGGTGCCATCCTAAACGAAGGACATGACACCGGTCTAGCCTCTAGCACTAACTCAATTGAGAAATCAATCTCCCGTCGAGGAGGTGCTCCAGGAAGTTCATCAGGAAACACATCCTCGAACTCTGCCACCACGGGAACTTCCCCAAGTGATAAATTGGAAAGGTGAACCTCCAATAATACTACAAGAGCTACTCCCCCTTGGTTAACTGCCCGCACCAACTACATGGCCGAAATCAAGGAACAGGCCACTCCATTAAGGCCCTCAAACTTAACTTCTGTCTGCCCTTCACTTCTCAGGGTCACCACCTTGGATAGGCAATCAATACTTGCCCGCTGCTCCGCTAGCCAGTCCATCCCCAATATTACATCAAACTCAACCAACGGTAGGACCGTTACTATCAACACGAAGTCAACTCCTCCTAACTTCCAACAAATACGCCCCTTTCACCCGGTGGTCATGGATGACACATTGGGCATGCGCACCTTTAGCTCCGCGTCCATTAAGAACGACTCAAATCCAATTCTCCGGATGAAGCTTTCCGCAAGAAAAGAGTGCGACGCTCTAGTATCAAACAATACCATAGCGGTGTATCCGGAAACTAACACAAAGCCTAAAATAGAGTCATTAAACATAAACGGTTTGAAGGTATGAAGTATAAGATTAAATTTAAACTTCCTCATACCTGTCACCACATCGGGTTGGCAGATCGTTTCCTGCTGTCCAAGGTTATAAGCCCTTAGTTGCACCGATTGGAACCAAGAAGCGCTAGACTCCGCCATCTTTCCTTTCTCTGTGACACTCGGGCCGGAGCGCACAGTCTGCTCCTGCTTGGCTCCTGCTCAGCACCTCCTGGAGTACAAAAACGAGCTATGTGCCCCACCTTGCCACAATTAAAGCAGTCGGTGGTCCCTTAGAGTGAGACCCTTCGGACGTCCACTTGCTTTTCTCACCGGACTTTAATGGGTGAGGCTTTTTCTTCAATCTATTCCCTTCAGAGTTCCCTTGGGATTGAGAAGGCTTCCTTTCCCCTTGCTTGGGCGCGAAACCCTTACGATGTTGGGTTTGCTCCAGATCACTCTCCAACGTCCTGGCAACCTCAACTAGCTCATTGAAGCCAACTCTCTTCATGGCGATGAGGGGTTGTCTTAGATTCTCCCTCAGCTCCCGATAGAAGAGGTTATCTGTTGGATCCCTAGTTGGATTTGGGCTAGATTCACTAAACTAGGATGTTTGACCCAACCTGTATAGCCAGGATCATGTCTGTGTCCTAGAGTATAGGCTATGTCCTTAGAGTCAACACTGCATGGATCAGCCAACAACAGACTGCAGAAGACTCAATACTTAGAGAAATTTGAAAGACTCAGGAAAATGAGTTTGACATTCGTCAAACTCAGCTCGATTAAAGTTGTGCTCAGCTCGACGAACTCAGAGATAATTCTCTGAGTTGAGCTCAACGAACTTAGTTCTCAGGTCGACGATTTCTGGATACTCTACTTCAACATTCCAAGTCCAGAATCATTTCTCTGAACTCCAATCGATGAATTCATATTCTCAACTCGACGAACTTAGACCACCGTCTTGACAAGTTTTATCAAGTAGCAGTTAGCAGTGCTCAGGTCGACGAACTTGATTCTCAAGTCGACAATTTCTGGATACTCTACTTCAACATTCTAGTTCAGAAACATCTCAATATTCTATGTCCTGAAACATTTCACTGAATTCCAATCGATGAAGTTAGATTCTCAGCTCGACAATCTTGATGCACAGAATTGGCAAGGTTCTAGAGAAAGCAGTTAACTATTCTCAGGTCGATGATCTTGGATCTCAGGTCGACGAACAATAATTATCTGGTCGACAAACATAACTTCTCAGCTCGATGAACTCTTCACCAGTTCGATGAATTCTGTTCTTTGCTCGACGATTTCTGTGCAGTTCCATACATGGACTTTTCCCTCCTTATGTCATTATTTTATTGCAGTGACTCCTAAATAATCAATGCTCAATATTCTCTGAATATTACCGTTAGAAGAAGCATTGATTATGACATTCATCAGGATTATTACTTGCCGCTTTTCAATGGGACAGTTGGGGAAATCAATTAATGCAGACATTCTCAAGGCCGTCAGTAATCAATGCAGGAAGGAATTCAAAAATTCAAAGTAAAATTTCATAGAAAATATGAAAGGGATTTCTTCCTTCTTCTCGTGAGTGAGAGAAAAAAATACGGGACTGCAAGAGGCAATACAGAAAGCAATAATACAACAACAAAGACAACAAACAAGCATCCTAGACTAGATAAATAACACAAGATACAGAAGAAGAAGAATAACATCCATACAAATCAAGAGTCTTCTTCATTCTTCACTCCAGGATTCTTCAAGGACAACAAAACTTTATTAGTCAAGCGGTTCCTGGAGATCTTTTGGTCAAAGCTAAAGATTGAAGAACTACTCACCGTGAAGCAAAGCTCAATCTTCCTGAACAACTCTATAACTCAGGGGGAGCTTTGTTAACATCAAAGATCCACTAAGTCTTCTCAGTTGTATTTGAGAAAGAGAAGACACCATCTTTTTCTTTTGTTCTTGCTGTGTCTGTGCTAGTTAGGTTTGTTGTGCATGTTATAGTGAGTTTAACTTCTGTTATGCCTATGGTAGATTAATTTATCTTAGGTCTACTTTTTACTCTCAGCCAAGTTCTGGTATCAAATAGCTTCCCAACTCTGTAGTTTTTATTAATCAGCAAAAAGAATCAAACGTTTTAAAGATAATCTATTCACCCCCTCTAGAGTATTTCAGGTCTAACCCTCATTTTCAATTGGTATCAGAGCAGGTTCCTTTGGTTTTACAAGCTAACCCTTAAACCAAAAGTTCCTTTGTTAGATCTGATTTTTTTTTTCTATTATGATAATATTCACAACATGACACAGAATAAAGATTATGCAAGAACCAGACCTCCATTGTGCAACTTAAACAAGTTTGCCATATGGAAGGCAAGAATAAAACTTTATATGAATTCTATTGATGAGGACATCTATAATTCTTTCTTGACAAGTCCTCCTTAACCAACTACATCTACAACAACCTCAAGCACTCATGCAGTTCCACCACCTGAGTGGACTGATGCTCAGAAGAAAGCCAAGGTTGCTGATGCTAAAGCCATGAACATTCGGGCCCAAACAATATCTGATGACATCTTCCAGAAAGTGGCTGAATGCACTTCAGCCAAGGCCATTTGGGACTCTCTCAACCAAATGGTGGCTGGCTCTGCTGATTAAAGGAAAGATAGAAAATCAAATCTCATATCCCTGTATGAGAACTTCAAGAAGGATGAGTCAGAATGTGTTGCTGACATGTACAACAAACTGAGCTCAATAATCAATGAGCTGAAGACATTGGATAAGGACATCACCCTTACTGAGGTAAATGATAAAATCCTCATGTACTTCCCAAGCTCATGGGATTTAAGGATCTGGCTAATCAAGGAGGCCAAGAGCTTAAATGAGATTTCCACAGAATCTGTATTGGGAAAGCTCAAGTCTTATGAGCAGCTAATAATGTCCAGAGAAGCAGCTGAATAAAGGAATCATCCACCAGCAAGGAAGGAGCACAACTTGGCATTCAAGGCTGCCGAAGAGACTGAAGCTTCAAGAGTAAATGAAGAATTGATGTGTCTCCTTGCCAAGAGATTTTACAAAATGACAAGAAAGGACTTCAGAAGAAAATCATCCAGGCAGGATGATAAGCCAAGGTTTGACAAAACTTCGACTAAAGAAGTAGTATGCTTTGGCTGCAGGAAACCTGGACACTTTATCTCAGAGTGTCCAGAGAATCAAAAGAAAGAAAGAAGAAGAGAGAAGGACTACAGAAGACAGCAAAGCTCAAGGCCTTCCTCCAGCAAATACAAAAAGAAGGAGAAGAGTTTTGTAGCTGAAAACTGGAGTGACACTGAAGGTGAATCCACATCTTCCAGTTCCAGTGAAGAGGAAGATGAGGAAAGGGCCAAGGAAGTCTGCCTCATGGCCATCAATGCCTCCAAAAGTCAATCAGATGATGAAGAAGAATCTAAAAATGAAGGAGCTTCAGAATAAGAAGCTGATCAGGTACTCTCAACTTTTGATTATAGTTCTGATATTTCAAAACTGAGTTTAAAACCTTGTGTATTGATCTAATTAACTCAGAAAAAGAAATTAAAATACTTAGGGAAAGACTAGCCAATCAAGAAAATCTAATTTCTGAAAACACAAAATTGAAAGATGAACTAACTCTAGCCAATGAACAAATCATGTCTTTAAAAATAGAGCTATGTGAGGCCAAACAACTTGAGGAATCTTTCAATGGAAGAAGCATTAAGTTGATGGACATCACAAGCACGGTCAATCCCAGACTAAATGATAAATTGGGCTTGGGTGCATCATCAAGTTTACCACCATACTCAAGAAAAACATATTATCCACAGCAATAAAATTTGTGGCTAAAAAAGGTAAAGAAAAGGTAGATAATAACAATTTCAATCAAAATGAAATTACACACAAAAATAAGAAAATTAGACAAGATAAGAAAAATCATAACCATAATAATGTTCATCAGATTTTGTCGAACTCAGATCGACGAAATGTGGCCAGTTCATCGAACTCAAGTCGACGAACTATGAATGCAAATCTGTATAATAATTATTCATCTTACTGCGATCGACGAACTGTGTATGGTTTGTTGAGCAGTGATCGATGAACTTGGGGCACAGAAAATGAATATGTTCATTCTCTGAGCAGCGATCGACGATCTCATCTCATTTCATCGAAATCTGGTCGATGAACTTACACCTTTTCGTCGAACCCAGACAGACTTAATAAAAATCATAACTTTGACAGAAACTCTAATCAATCTAGAAGACCTTTTAATCCACTTGCTGACTGGAGAATTCCTCCTAAAAGATATCATCCCTTAGGATATAAATCCAAACATGAATTCTCAGTAATATCCACCTTCTCTTATGTAAAGAAACAAGGACCCAAGGTAACCTGGGTCAAGAACAACTAATTGTTTACTTTGCAGGTAAAGGGATGTCCAGCTGTTAATAAAAAAATAGTATCTGGACAGTGGATGCTCCAAGCATATGACTGACAGCAAGTACAACTTAAATAACTACAAGTCCAAGATGAGACAAAAGGTTATCTTTGGTGATTCAAATTGGGGCCAGTCAGAGGGCTTTGGAGAAGTAAAGATTGGAGCAGTCACTTTTAAAAAGGTGACATATGTAAGTAGAATCAAGCATAACGTCATCTCTATAAGTCAACTATATGACGAAGGTTATTAGGAACACTTTAACTCAACATCTTGCATTATTTCTAATAAAGAAAGACAAACTGTTTTAATTGGAAAAAGACAAGGTAACATATATATATTAGATTCTCATTCTGCAAATTCAGATATCTTCTTACTTAACATTGTTAGCAATCAAAATGATCTTTGACATAAAAGGCTAGGACATGTTAATATGAAAAACATTGCTAGGATATCTAAAGACAAACTTGTGAGAGGTTTGCCTTCTGGTCCCTACAAGAAGGAAGGCATCTGCAGGGCTTGTCAACTAGGGAAGCAAACTAAATCTACTTTTAAATCAGTTAATAAGAGTGATTCACCTAGGATCCTGTACTTGCTGCACATGGACCTTTTTGGACCTATTGTTGTACAAAGCCTAGGAGGGAAATCTTATACCCTAGTTATTGTAGATGACTTCTCAAGATTCACTTGGGTGTTCTTTTTGAGATCTAAGTCAGATACATTCAAAGTTCTTATAGATTTTCTCAGGACCATACAGATTGAGTACTCTACTCATGTTGCATTGATTAGAAGTGATCATGGTACAGAGTTTTATTCTCTTCTTATGCATGAGTTCTGTGAGAAGAAAGGTATCATGCATTGCTTCCCAGCTACTAGAACTCCTCAACAAAATGGGGTAGCTGAAAGGAAGAATAGAACCTTAATTGAAGCTGCAGGCACATTACTTGCGCATGCTTACATCCCCCTATACTTTTGGGCAGAGGCTGTAAGCACAACAAACTATGTACTGAACAGGAGTTTAATATATAAACTTAAGAATAAGACTCCCTATGAATTGCTGAACGGGAAGAAACCTAAAATCACCAATTTTAAATTATTTGGTTGCCTATGTTATATTCATAATAATAACAAGAAATATATTAGAAAGTTTGAAGCTAAGGATGAAGAGGGAATTTTTCTAGGATATTCCCAAGTCAGCAAAGCTTATAGGGTGTTCAATAAATCATCTTTGAAAATTTAGGAATCAATACATGTAACATTTGAAGAGACTAACATGTCTTATAAGGAGAAAGAAATTTCTACCAATAGCACCTTGCATGTACCTCACTTATGTGAGAAATTGGGTGAGTTGAACCTTCCACAAGAGGTTATACCACCACCTCCTCCTCAAGCTAATGAAGACAGTGAAGAAGAACTTTTGGAAGAGGTTGAAATTCCTTCAACAGCAGGTATTATTCCAAATGAGGAATTAAATCCACATGATGTTGCTGAACCAACTCCACCCACTGATCTTGTCACACTAAGGGATCACCCTAGATCTCAAGTAATTGGAGACATGTCAGTAGGTGTACAGACTAGGAATTAACTCAACCAGGATGTGATGCATGCATGTTTCCTCTCTCAAGTTGAGCGTCGATCCATAAAAGATGTAGAGCAAGATCCCCACTGGATCATTGCAATGCAAGAGGAACTCAACCAATTTGAGAGGTGTAGAGTTTGGGATTTAGTTCCAAGACCCAAAGACTACCCAGTCATTGGAACTAAATGGGTATATATAAACAAGCTAGATGCCCATGGCATAAATGTGAGAAACAAGGCTAGACTTGTTGCTCAAGGTTATATGCAAGAAGAAGGAATAGACTATGACCAAACTTTTATACCAGTTGCAAGGTTAGAAGCAATCAGAATTTTCCTTGCTTATGCTACCTATAAGAGGTTCAAAGTCTATCAGATGGATGTCAAGAGTGCCTTTCTGAATGGAGTACTTAAAGAAGAGGTCTTTGTTGAACAACCTCCAGGTTTTATCTCTCCAACCCATCCTTCATATGTCTTTAGATTGCATAAAGCTCTTTATGGTTTAAAGAAAGCTCCAAGAGCTTGGTATGAGACCCTAGCTAGCTTCCTGATAGAGCATAAATTCACTAGAGGCATTATAGATAAAACATTATTCACTAGGAACCAAAAATACCAAATCTTGTTAGTACAAATTTATGTAGATGACATTATACTTTGGTCTACAGATTCCAAACTATACAAGAGGTTCTCTGACCTCATGCATTCAAAGTTTGAAATGAGTAGCATGGGTGAGCTCTCCTACTTCCTTGGTATCAAAGTGAAGCAGCTACCTGATGGCATTTTCATATCCCAAGCTAAGTATGCTAAGGAGCTTATTAAAAAGTTTGGGATGTCTGATGGCTCAGCAAAGAAAACTCCCATGACCACTAATGCTGTAATAGATTCTGATGCACATTGGAAACCTGTTAATCAGAAATTATATAGGGGCATTGTTGGGTCCCTACTATACCTTACAGTAAGTAGACCTGACATAATATTTGCCACATGTCTTTGTGCTAGGTTACAAGTGAACCCTAAAGAATCTCATCTAGTTTTCCTAAAAAGAATTTTGAGATATATAAAGAGTTGTCCTATTCTAGGACTCTGGTATCCTACTGAGTCATAATTTGAGTTAACTGGATACTCAGATGCTGACTTTGCTGGATGTAGGTTAGACAGAAAAAGTACCTCAGGGACTTGCCAGTTCCTTGGTATGAGATTAGTGTTTGGTTCTACAAGAAATAGCCATCTATGTCTACATCAACTGCTGAAGCAGAAAACATTGCAGTAGGCAGTTGCTATTCCCAAATGCTATGGATTCAAAACCAACTCCTGGATTATTGGTTCAACTTAAATAATTCAACTCTCTTATGTGATAACACAAGTGCTATATCCATAACACAAAATCTAGTCCATCACAGTAGGACTAAGCATATAGACCTTAGACATCATTTCATCAGAGAGTGTGTAGACAAAAATAAAATTAAACTTGTCTATATCTACACTGATTTACAAAGAGCAGATATTTTCACCAAACCCCTGGATGAAAGAAATCAGTTGTTCTTTATAAATCAGCTTGGAATGATAAATGGAGAAGCTTTAATTTAATTTCTGTCTATGCTCGACGAAATTTTCAAAGTTTATCGAACGGAGATCGACGAACAGATGAAAAGTTCTAGAGATATTCGTCGAACGAAGATCGACGAACTGTAAAACCCCCATCCATCACATGGAATATAGCAGAAGGTCCAGTTGGAACCCGACGCCATATACCACAGACAGTCGGAAGGGTTACATAAGAATATTCAAACTATCCAATTAAGACTACTCGACCTACACAGATCATTCTAGCAGAAGCTTTTAAAGTTGAAAGAACCCAAAACTTAAATCCAATAAACATGAATGTCCACAACCACACTACTGGAATGAAACCCAAAATACACCGAAAGGGTACATGGCCTTATGGCCTTACAATAGTTCACTTAATAAATAGTATTTTCCATACATCGGCTCGCAGGCCGGCCACACATGACAAAAGTAAAGTACAACTATTCGCTTTGGCATTCAAGGGCCAGCACAGCAACATGGGCTCCAACCTGCTATTTGGTACTCGGCTCCGCAGCACCTACAAGCACAATTCCACCGTACGGTGACAAACAAAGCAATGGTCAGCCAAAAGCCGACCAAATATAACGACCCCGCCGCTTACTCGGGATGGCGGTGATCTTTCCCTGCATAACATTAGTCCAGTAAAACGATAAAGCGCAATTATACTATGCCACATGTGTAGGCTCGCACGGCCAAACACCCCGTGCACTCAAGGCACATTAACGGTGAATCCTGACACTTCAGCGTCTTCACCACCATCACAAAGATGGCAACCACGTGAGCATTTAGCCTTTCTGACCACCGTCTAAGGCTCCCAACTATGTCAATGGCCAGTCCCCTTTCGGGTCTCTTGCACCGAACCACATAGCCTAGGTCCAATTCCACTTGCCCGTTGCTCACACCACGTAGTCACTTTAAGACGTACGCACGAGCCAAGCATCTCTTGGATCCTAACATTTTCCAAACAATCACATAACCCACCTATGTTCAAGGCCGGTTCCCAGACCGCTAAGTTAGCAGAACAACGATTCCGCTCAGTTTTCCGGGTGCGCCTTGGAGCTAACCTCCAAGCATCCCTGCTGCAATCTACCGCGTAGAAACCCGAAAACCGAAAGCAATGAGTCTTCTCCGACAAAACATATCAAATGCAACATCAACGATCCAGACAATACACGTCCGGGTAGGCTTCACACACAATTCCTATGCCCGTACTTCGATTCCGGACTCTATATGCAACACAAGGGGGACTATTCACATCAACTCCAAGGAACACCACGCACTCACCGCACACTCGCGGGAGCGGGATTCCCTATGCATTAAGGAAGAGCTTCACATGCTCAAGTAGAGAATCGTTACCCTTGTAGTCCGCTTTGGCGCCATGGAAAACCTATACGGACAGAACTCTTCGTAATGAACTTTCCTCCACGGATCCGCTCTCAGATCTCTAAACGGTGCTCCGATGCTCCGCTGGCGGCTGGAATCCTCCTTCTTCTTCCTTCTCTCTCTAACACCTTGGAAAGAGAAAGCCACGGAGAGATATGAAGGATTAACTCCCCTATTCCCGACCTTAATAGAGCAGGAAACAATCTGGGCCGTTGGATCTTATTTAAAGAAAACGAACGGCTCAGATCCGCTCAAAAATCTCCAAACCTGGGCCGAACACGGCTTGGCACACGGCCGTGTCCCAGGCCGTGTGCCTCGATCCAGGCACGATCGTCGAACACAGAGACTCACACGGGCTCAGACACGCCCGTGTCCCACCTGACACGCCCGTGTTGGGTCTCTCGACACGCCCGTGACCGGGGGCGTGTCACGCATAACCTCCACGCCAACCAACACGACCCAACTAAACACGGGTACTGACATGGGTAGGCACATGCCCGTGTCAAATGACACGCCCGTGTCATGCAGCCGTGTTCCTAGCCATGTCCTTCTTGGGATGAAATCGGCCAAAACACCAGCTAGACACGGCCTTGGACACGCCCGTGTCCTAGGCCGTGTACCCCTATACAGGCACCAAAAATCCCTTTTTACGCGACCGAATCAAATACAATTTTCGGGGCATTACAAATCACCCCCACTTAAGGAATTTCGTCCCGAAATTAAGTAAAAGGTACACAAAATTAAATGTTACCTGAATGGAATAACTCGGGGTATTCTTCCAACATAGCTTGCTCTCACTCCCAAGAAAGCTCCTCCCGTCCGCAATTATCCCAACGGACTTTCACCATCCTGAACCTCCTTGTTGCAGAGTCGTTTGACTGCAACATCTTCAATACGTACCGGCTTGACCATTGTTGTCAATTCATAATCAACCGGTACTTGATTGTCCGCAATGATCTGCGAAGGCTCTTGCACTGCCTTACGCAACACCGACATGTGGAACACATCATGTAGACCACTCAATTCCACCGACAGCTTCAATCTATACGCCGCCTTGCCAACACGCTCCAGGATTTTAAATGGTCCAAGGAATCTCGGACTCAGCTTCTTCAAGCATCGAACCCGCGATACACCCTTGAACGGCTTGATTTTTAGATACACCATGTCGCCAACACTGAACTCCACGTTCCTATGCTTGGCGTTATAGTACTTTGACTGTCTATCCTGAGCGATCTTCAACCTTTCCTGAATTGTACACACCATTGAAGTGGCATCTTCCACCGCTTGACGTTTATACAACTTCGATTCGCCTGCCTCCAACCAAGATAACGGCGTACGACACTTCCTCCCATACAAGGCTTCGAAAGGCGCCATACCAATGCTCTCCTGAAAGCTATTTTTATAGGCAAACTCCACCATATACAGGTGATCCTCCCAATGCTTTCCGAAATCTATGACGTACATGCAAAGCATGTCCTCCATAGTCCTGTTGACCCTCTCGGTCTGACCATCTGTATGTGGATGAAAGGCTGTGCTGAAACTCAGCTTAGTTCCCAACATACTATGCACCAACCTCCAATCTTTGATGTAAAGCGTCCATCTCGGTCACTAACAATACTGCGGGACACACCATGCAACCGTATAATATTATCCACGTAGAGTTTGGCTTTCTTTTCCACCGGATCCTCCTTCTTGTTCGGAATAAAGTGTGACACCTTTGTTAACCTATCTAAGACCACCCAAATGACGTCGTTTCCCTTCTGTGAATTCGGCAAATCATGCACAAAATTCATAGATATGTCATCGAATTTCCATTCTGGGATAGGTAGGGGCTTCAAGAAACCTCTGGGCTTCTGGCATTCCGCCTTCACCAATGCACAAGTACGGCACTTGGCCACATAAAGTGCTACATCCTTCTTCAATCCTGGCCACCAGAATAATTTCTTCATGTCTCTATACATCTTCGTGCTTCCCGGGTGGATTGAGTACTTGGTATGATGAGCCTCATGCATCAACTCCTCCCGAAGATTATCCATACTAGGAATGCAAAGGCGACTGTCCTTCCTTAGCAACCAATCCTCAACAGCAAACTGGGAATTTGACCCATCCAATTATTCATCTAAGATCTGCTTCATGCTGTTATCCTGAACCAAAGCGCGCCGAACTCTATCAGCTAGGTCACACTGCACCTCTGTCCAAAATAGTTTCGCCTCAGCACTAGACTACTTGTCGACACAAGATATCTCCAAAGCCTCCAACACATGGACCAATCTCTCATCATGTACCGATAACCAGTTGGCCTGTCCGGGAATCTTACGACTCAACGCATCAGACACTGCATTTCCCTTCCCAGGCACATAATGTATCTTGAAAGTTTAGTCCCCTAAGAACTCCATCCACCTCCGCTGCCTCATGTTCAGATCCTTTTGGTCCAACAGGTACTTCAAGCTCTTATGATCGGTGTAAATATCAACCTTCACACCGTACAGGTAGTGCCTCCAAAGCTTTAGAGCAAATATCACGGCCGCTAACTCTAAGTCGTGGACCGGATAATTTCTCTTGTGAGCCTTCAATTGTCGTGAACCATAGGCTATCACTCTTCCATGCTGTAGCAGAACACAGCCCAAACCACTGCCCGAAGCATCACTATAGATCTCGAACCCTTCAGTTCCACTTGGCGAACATAAAATAGGCGTTGTGGTCAACCGCCTCTTCAACTCTTCAAAAGCCTGTTCGCACTTCGGAGACCACACAAACTTCTTATCCTTCCTAGTCAACGTCGTGAGTGGTAGCGCTATCCGCGAGAAGTTCTCTACGAAGCGCCTGTAGTAGCCAACAAGCCCTAGAAAGGTCCGGACCTCCGCCACTGTAGTCAAAGCAGGCCACTCCCGTATCGCCACTATCTTCGCCGGATCCACAGCTATCCCTTCTCCACTGACAACATGACCAAGGAACGCTATTGAGGATAACCAGAATTTACACTTGGAGAACTTAGCATACAACTGATTCCTCCTCAACGTCTCCAACACCATGTGTAGATGATTGTAGTGATCCTCCTCGCACTACGAGTACACCAGGATATCATCGATAAATACTATCACGAAACGATCCAGGTACACTCTGAACGTCCTGTTCATCAGATCCTTAAACATGGATGGCGCATTAGTCAAACCAAACGGCATGACCGTGAAGTCATAATGCCCAAACCGCGTACTGAATGCTATCTTTGGGATGTCGCTCTCCCTTATCCTCAACTGGTAGTACCTAGACTTCAGATCTAACTTCGAATACATCGTTGACCCAACCAACTTATCAAAAAGATCGCCAATCCTCGGAATCGGATACTTATTCTTTTTTGTAAGCTTGTTCAATTCCCGGTAGTCAATACAAAGCCGCAAGCTCCCATCTTTATTCTTAACAAAGAGAACTGGTGCGCTCCATGGCGACGAACTTGGATGCACATAACCTTACTCTAGCAACTCTTGCAGTTGCACCTTCAACTATGCCATCTCTCTTGGCGCTATCCGATATGGAGAGCGTGACACCAGTTTGGAACCCAGTACAAGCTCAATGGTAAAATCAATCTCCCACTGAGGGGGGGCTCCTGGGAGATCATCTGGGAACATATAAGGATACTCGGACACAACTGGAATACTATCAAGACTTGGCTTAGGCATCGAAGTCTGCACTAGAGTGACATACAGCTCTGCCCCAGACCGAACTGCCTTGAACACCTGGAGGGCTGACATCAAAATCTTACCCGACCCCTTCATGCCCGCAAAAGTAGTCTCCCGATCAGTGTTCAGACCCAACTTAACTTCCTTACGGTTGCAATCAATGCATGAACCCTTCTCCGAGAGCCAATCCATACCGAAGATTACGTCGTACTCTGCCAACGGCAAAAGCGACGCTCGCAAATCAAACTCCTGGTCTCCAATCTGAATCTTCGCTACACATATCCTATCAGCGCGCATTGAGCACCCATTGAGCAACAACACATCCAATTTGTCTTTTGCCATCGAGGACGGAACCCTGATGCGCGATATGAATTTTTCGGACAAGAAGGAGTGCGATGCTCCCGTATCAAATAGGGCTCTTGCCGGAAACTCAAATATCAACACAAAGCCTGTCACCACGTCCGCTTGCTTTATGGCCTCTTGCAGGCCAAGGTTGTAGACTCTAGGCTGGGCTGGAGCATGGTGGGACGTGGTTGACTCCACCACCTTCCCTTTCTCCACATAAGTCGCTCCAGGCTTCCTCTCGGACTTTGCACGTCTGCTCCAACACGCACGAGCAAAATGCCCCGTCTTCCCGCAGTTGTAGCAAGATCCTGGGACTCGACTTGTAGTTGCCCCCGACGCACCAGACTGAGGGGCTGAGTTCGAAGTCATCTATTTCTTGTTCCACCTGCGGAATCTTGACTTGGCATTTGACACCTTGAACTCAGACTTCTTTTCTCCTGGGTCCTTCTTCTCTTGAACTTTCTTAACGACCTTCTCCAACGAACGAGCCAAATTGACCAAGGCTAGGAAGCCTTGCGCCTTAGGCCCAGCAAGTAGTAACTGTAGGTCGCCACGTACACTGTCATAGAATCGGTTGGTATTCCACTCTTCTTCCATAAACGTAGCACCAGCATAACGACCCAACCGTGTGAACACATGGAGATACTCGTCCACGCTTCTGGCTCCCTGAGTCAACCCAAGAAATTGGTTCTCGATCTCAAGCTTCTGAGCAGAGGGTACAAATCTGGCTAGGAACAATCTTGAAAATTCCTCCATAGGCACATCAGCAAGCTGCCTACCCACTAAGAGATGAAACTCCAATTCATCCCACCACAACCTCGCTTCACCCACCAAAAGAAAAGTCGCTATGGTGGTCTTCTGCCACTCCTCACTTAACGTGGCTGTCAACACCCTCTTTATCGAAGAGTGCCAGCCTTCAGCTTGAGCTGGCGTTCCAACCCCATCGAACCTCGAAGGATTAAAGCCCATTACATGCTTTAGCTGCTTCTCCATAGCTCTCTTCGGCTCTACCAGATCGACTGCTGCGTGCTCCACCACTCTCGGCACTGCCGCCCTAACCGGTTCTTGCTTATTCGCAGGAGGTGCGCGATGAAGTTTCCCTATAGGTTGGGCATTTATCATTGCAAATACGGCTTCAGCCACCATGCTGATGGTTTCCGCTGAAGGAGGAGTAGTAGGCATGTCTCTCGGTGCACTACTTTCCGCCGATTGCGGATGCTCTGATTGACCAGCATCGCTCCTAGCTGCCTATAGAAGCAAAGACACACGATTAGACGACAACCAAATTGCTAAAAGAAATCATTGCAACACTTAGATTCCACAAAACAAGTGTATTTTTCATTCCTAAGTGGACATTCATGGGTTCTTTTGATGTTATAACGATGACGCACACATGTGCTCACCACCCCTAAAAAGAATTCACCCTCGAATTCATTTAAGCCTGACCGTAACCTGGCTCTGATACCAAATTGTAACACCCCCATCCGTCATATGGCATATAGCAGAAGGTCCAGCTGGAACCCGACGCCATATACCACAGACAGTCGGAATGGTTACATAAGAATATTCAAACTATCCAATTAAGACTACTCGTCCTACACAGAGCATTCTTGCGGAAGCTTTTAAAGTTGAAAGAACCCAAAACTTAAATCCAATAAACATGAATGTACATAACCACACTACTGGAATGAAACCCAAAATACACTGAAAGGGTACATGACCTTATGGCCTTACAATAGTTCACTTAATAAATAGTGTTTTCCATACATCGGCTCGCAGGCCGTCCACACATGACAAAAGTAAAGTACAACTATTCACTTTGGCCTTCAAGGGCCAGCACAGCAACATGGGCTCCAGCCCGCTATTTGGTACTCTGCTCCGCAGCACCTGCAAACACAATTCCACCGCACGGTGGCAAACAAAGCAATGGTCGGCCAAAAGAAAACCAAATATAACGACCCCTCCCCTTACTCGGGACGGCGGTGCTCTTTCCCTGCATAACATTAGTCCAGTAAAACGATAAAGCGCAATTATACTACGCCACAGGTGTAGGCTCGTATGGCCAAACACCCCGTGCACTCAGGGCACATTAACGGTGAATCCTGACACTTCAGCGACTTCACCATCATCCCAAAGATGGCAACCACGTGAGCATTTAGCCTTTCTGACCACCGTCTAAGGCTCCCAACTATGCCAACAGCCAGTCCCCTTTTCAGGTCTCTCGCACCGAACCACATAGCCTAGGTCCAATTCCACTTGCCCGTTGCTCACACCACATAGTCACTTTAAGACGTACGCACTAGCCAAGCTTCTCTTGGATCCCAACATTTTCCAAACAATCACATAACCCAGTTATGTTCAAGGCCGGTTCCCAGACTGCCAAGTTAGCAGAACAATGATTCCGCTCAGTTTTCTGGGTGCGCCTTGGAGCTAACCTCCAAGGATCCCTGCTGCAATCTACCGCGTAGAAACCCGAAAAAACCGAAGCACAGAGTCTTCTCCGGCAAAACATATCAAATGCAACATCACCGATCCAGACAATACACGTCCGGGTAGGCTTCACACAAAATGCCTATGCCCGTACTTCGATTCCAGACTCTATATGCAACACAAGTGGGACTATTCACATCAACTCCAAGGAACACCACGCACTCACCGCACACTCGCGGGAGCGGGATTCCCTATATAGAAAGGAAGAGCTTCACATGCTGAAGTAGAGAATCGTTACCCTTATAGTCCGCTTTGGCACCATGGAAAAACTACACAGACAAAACTATTCGTAAAGAACTTTCCTCCACGGATCCGCTCTCAGATCTCAAAACGGTGCTTCGATGCTCCGCTGGTGGCGGGAATCCTCCTTCTTCTTCCTTCTCTCCCTAACACCTTGGAAAGAGAAAGCCTTGGAGAGAAATGAAGGATTAACTCCCCTATTCCCGGCCTTAACAGAGCAGGAAACCATCTGGGCCGTTGGATCTTATTAAAAGAAAATGAACGGCTCAGATCCGCTCAAAAATCTCCAAACCTGGGCCGAACACGGCTTGGCACACGGCCGTGTCCCAGGCCGTGTACGTCGATCCAGGCACGATCGTCGAACACAGAGAATCACACGAGCTCAAACACGCCCATGTCCCACCTGACACGCCCGTGTCGGGTCTCTCGACACGTCTGTGACCGGGGGCGTATCACGCACAACTGCCACGCCAACCGACACGACCCAACTGAACACGGGTACTGACACGGGTAGGCACATGCCCGTATCAAATGACACGCCCGTGTCATGCAGCCGTGTTCCTGGCCGTGTCCTTCTTGGGATGAAATCGGCCAAAACACTATCTAGACACGGCCTTGGACACGCCCGTGTCCTAGGCCATGTACCCATATACAGGCACCAAAAATCCCTTTTTACGTGACCGACTCAAATACAATTTTCGGGGCGTTACACGAACTCTCTGTGAGTGAAGTTGTTTTTGTCGAACGGAGATCGACGAATCTAATTTAGAAAAGTTTCGTCGAACAGATCTCGACGAAATGTTTTCAAATCTTTAGACTAAGCTAAACGAATTTTTAACTACCAAATATTTCGTCAACCTCAGATCGAAGAATTCCTTTATTTTTCGTGGAACGGAGTTTGTCAATTCATATTCTGAAAAATCTTATATCTAAGTTTTTCTTCGACCTACGTCCCGCGCTTTCAGTTCCACTGCACTTGATCTCTCTTGTTTGTTGCAGGCACACTATGGCGATTCCAACGGGCAGTCTTGCAGCAATGAAATTTGATAGTGGATTTGATGTAAACTTCGAGTCATTTCAACACTCAGATCCAATCTTCCTGGACATCCTGAAACTGCTTGAAGATCAGCAGTTGAAGCATCTAATGTCCACCAGAATCAAGCTAGCCAGTGCAGAAATCAGGGAATGGGTCTACACTTCCTCCACCACAGATGAAAGCACCATGACAGGCACAATATCGGGTAAGGAAGTCTCTCTTACCCCGCCGTCCTGACTGAAATTTTTGGATTAACTAATGGTGAAGCAGAGTTGGAGATTGATCATAAGGAATATAATGAAATGTTAAACAAAATGGGTTATTCTGGAGAAACCCCCAACAAGCTACTGAAGAAACACTTATCTACTGAATATAAGTTTCTAGCAGATGTTGTGGGCAAGGTACTGCTAGGTAAGCACACAGCCCATGATTACATCACCAGGCATCAATTTCTGGTGATGTGTTCTGTGGTAAATAAGAAGCATGTGAACTGGGCTAACATTATGTTTGAAATGATCAATAAAAAGAACACTAAAAATGAGGTGTGTTTTGGAAGAATTTTGGGAATCTTCCTCCATGCAAAGGCTGCTGAATCCCTGGTCACACCGACCATATTCATAAATGCCTCCAAGAGGCTCACCTGTGCCCTCTTTGGCAGGTGGGAAAGGACCATCACCAAGCCATCCAAGGCTTCTTCCTCTTCCTCCAGGCCTTCTGAGAGTACAAGGGCTACTCCAGCCACTCCCCACCCTGCTGAGGATATCCCTCCTCCACCTCCACCACCTACTGCCATCCACAGTCATCCTCAGATGGTACACCAACTCCCCTCCACAGTTCAAACCACAGTCCACACTCCTACACCTCCATCCTCTCCAATACATCCATCACAAACTCATATTCACTTTCATACCTCACCTCCATCGCCCCATGGTACACAAACTCCATCACACACTCATATTCACTCTTATACTCCATCCCCCCATGGTACACAAACTCCATCACAATATGGTACACCACCCTTATCTCCACTACAACCACAATTGGCTGATATTCCCCTTTCCAATCTCTCATCCCTACCATCCTTCAATCTGCTCTCATCCCCCCTTCACACTCCTTCTTCCCTGGATGAACCTATGCAAGACTCTATACCTCCTCCGCCACCATCATCTTCCATTCACCATTCTGTCCACACTGAAGACATCTCCTGCATTACTGCAATTGGATCACTCCATCATTCCACCTCTTTTAGCACTTCTCACTCCCCTCCTCAAAACCCTCATCGTAGAGGCTATTTCCCCTCTTGCTTCCTCCATCTCTTCACTTGCTGCTCAAATCTCTGCTATCTCAATCCCTCCTTCTTCAGTTAGGGGCCTGGCTCCAGTATCCACTAAAACCAGGCAGGTGGAGATACTCTATGAAGAAGAAGCAGCAGCAGCAGAAGTAGTAGAAGCAGAAGTAACAGTAACAGAAGAAGCAGCAAAAGAAGCAGCAGCTGATGATTTAACAGCAATAGCAGAAGCAGATGCAAATGCAGCAACAACTAATGATTTAATTGATTTACTTCATTTCATTGAATCCGATATGGATTTGGGTGAGCCTGTTTTGGCTGAAATAAACACTGTTGGTGATTGCATTATAAATCCCATAGTAGATATTTTGAATTTGTTGAATATGTTTGATACAACTTATTTGAATTCTCTTCCAGAATACAGCATAAATCCATCTTTGGCTATAGTTCATTATACCTCCTCAATAAGCCGCAAAGTTGCCAAACAACTCAAGGATAGTTTTGCTATTATAGAGGCTCCTGATATTCCATCTCCACCAAGAGCTGATTCAATCATTATTTCATCCCCTCCCAGAGTCATTTATGCTCCAACTTTTATTATGGAAGACTCTCCAATGCCTGATCTTGATGAGTTGATCATGGCTGATATAGAAGAAGAGAATAAATCAGTTGCTGAAAGCACTGATGTGTACAGTTCTACTACTCTAGCTCCAGATCCTCCTCCAGCTCCTTCCCAGGCAGAAAAACCCTTGATATCTGCAGAGGCTCTGAAAGAAATAAATGCATTATATGATACTCCTCAAGACTCTTCAGATGATCATGATGAACTGGATTCAGATGACAGTCCATCTGCTAAGAAAAAGAAACATTCTAAGAAGAGGAAAGCTCCTCCACCTCCTTCTCCAAAACCCAACCCAACACATGACACTCCATATTACATTCTTCAGAACATTACTCCATACAAGGGTATGCCAGCATGGATGTGGGTATCCAAGAACCAGTAGAAAGTGAAAGTGAGCTGTTAGATCATGAATACTCTAGAGGGGGGTGAATAGAGTATTTAAAGCTTATAAAAATTTTCTGGCTATTGCAGACAAGTCCTAGTGCTGTAAGAAATAGATTAAAAAATAAAACACAGTAACAACTAACAAAGAATCACAACCACAGTAAGAAACAAAAGAAAGGGCAATCAGACGACACAAGAAATTTATAGTGGTTCCCCAACCTGGGTACATCCACTCTTCTACCACCCTGGTAGGAATTCACTGAGATTTTTGATCAGGTGCCTGACACCAATGAGCTTTTGATTAGGTGCTCAAAAACCAAACCTCAAGTATTTTGGAAGGAGACTTGTGAACCAGAATAATTTTGAAGGGAATTAAAACCCTATACAGAGGTGGGGATGAGAGAGTGATGAAAGTCTTCTTTTCTAAATCACAATGAGAAGACTATGGGGATTCAGTGATGTTATCAAAGCTCCCCCTGAGATGTAAAAGGGTTCAGGCTGGGAAGCTTTGCACAGGGTGAGTAGGTCTTCAATTGAGATACTTGATACAGGAGCTTTAGACTGATTGGTGCTTGAATGTCTTAGCAAGGTCCTAGAGAAGAAGAACATGAAGACTCTTGATTTGAAAAAGGTGTTCTTCTTGCTTCTTCTTCAAATTACTGACAGAATGAGAAAGCTGATGAAGATCTGCTTCAGAATATCTTTGGATGAAAGACGGAATAATCTTTTCTGTCTGTCTCTCAGTCCTTTTCTCAAAACCTATTTTGGCAGCCAACTGAAGAAAAAAATAGGATCGCTATCTTGTTCTCTCTGAATTAAATCATAAAAAAACCCTTCGGTTTTAATTTCAAAAATATTCCTTTTCAATATTCTGCAGGAATAGAGGAGAAGACAAAACGGCTACAATTACTGCAATAAATGATTTCCTCAACTGTCTTTGGCATGTAATATAATATAATAACTCTGTGAAAACCTGTAGTTAATGCTGCAATAGAAACAACTATAATCCTTGAAAACATCAGCAGAAACTACCAGAGATTTGATGTCATAAATAACATTGACAAAATAAGAATAAAATCTTCAAGACAGTTGAGCAATAAGGAAGTTGAACACAAAATATTAATCGTTGAGCCGAGATAGAAGATCGTCGATCTGAGATCTGAGACAATCGAGCTGGGATCAACTATCTGCGATCTGAGATATCCGAGAGCAGAAGAGAAAGCGTCGACCTGAGCTCATAGATCGTCGAGCTCAGTTTAGAGACTAATCTCTGAGATCGTCGACCGGAGATCGACGATCGTCGAGCTGAGTTTGACAAAAGTCGAACTGATTTGAAATTCATACTTTACTTCTGAGTCTTGGTCTTTCAAATGAAGTCCAATACTGGTCTTTGTGAAGTCTGTTATACTAAGACTAACTTAGACCTACACTTTGACCCTAGTTATACAAGTGGCCAACCAACCTATGAGTGAACCTAGCCCAAATCATAACATGGGGTTCCAACAATCTCTCCCTATTTATGTGAGGTTACTCAAAATAAAAACAATAACAAAAAGCAATACAGTGCTATAGATATCTGATATAATATTGAAATAATCAATAGATACAGTATAGCTTGTAATTCACAAATAATTCAGTCAGAGCAGTAAAAACAACTAAACTATAAAGAGTTCAGATAACTTAGGATTTATCAGAAGAAGGAGCAGAAGAGGGCTTAGAAAATATGAACTTCCTTGAAGGATCTTCTGTTACTTTCTTTGTTGTCTTCATATCTTGATCTCCTAGAATCTTCTGAGATGTAGCTCTAGACACAACTGCTTCAGGATGAAGAGACATATACTCTGATGGATTAAATACTTTCTTGCTGACCTGCAATCTGTTAAGTTCTTTCTCTCTATATGATGACATAGTAGTGAATTTAGAGGGGTCTTGACCTTCTTTCCTGGCTTTATTTACTTGAGAGAGCCCAACTAATTCATTAAACCTTGCCATTCTGAAGTTGGGGTCAATCTCAGGATCACGAGGAGGAGAAGGAGATCTCTCTGAATTTGCTACCTGATCTGACTTTAGAGAAGAGATTCTGAACTGAGTAGATTGGTCCTGGAAATTTGTAGACACTGTATATTGCTGTTTCTGACTGGAGTATAAAGACCTGGGAGGTGGAACTTTACAAAGCTTTCCGTTTGACTTTCCTGAAGTAATAGACCTTTGAGAGGATGAATGCTCATCAGAAGATCCAGCTGGAGGAGGATTTGAAGATCTGTCTTGCCTTTGATAGGTCTGGGTAATATAAGGAGATCTTTGAGCTGCTAATCCAAAGGCTCCTGCTGCTGGAGGAGGAGGAGGAGGAGGACCTCTCTTAAACTTCTGATGTGGAGGAGAGTATCTCCTGCTCTTCTTCCTAGATTTTTGTTCATTCTTAGATAACCACATCCATCTTTCCATGCCAGGGTATGGTGTAATCCCTTTCAAAATATAATAAGGGGTGTCATTTGTATTGTATGGCTTGGGAGCAGCTTCAGGAGCAACCTTTCTTTTCTTAGACATTTTCTTCTTCTTAGAGTCATAATCAGAATCATCTGGATCATCATCTTGATCTTCATCAGATGATCCTTGGGTATTATCATAAAGAGCATCAACCTCTCTAATCATTTCTATGGGAATTTCCTTAAAAGCTGGAGGAGGTACAACTTTAGCAAGGACTGCTTCAGTTTCCATAGTAATGTCTTGAGCAAAAATGTCTTCAAGACTGGGAATGGGGCTATCATCCATAACATAGGATACTCCATGAGGGCTATTTATCTGATCATCAGGATGTACTGCTGGAGGAACTACCAAACTTACCTTAAGCTGTCTGAGAACTTAAGAAGTTATAGGAGGTGAGCAGCACACAATGTCCAAACAAGATGGCTTGGGCCTTGGAAGACAATTAAGATAACTTATGCAGAAAGATTTTAATAGATCAAAAATATCCACTGTGGGATTGATGCAACAATCACCAACAGTCACAACTACTGGAAGAGTTATTTCCACTGAGTTTGTATCAAGAGTTATTTCTGCTGAATCTGTATCAATATCAATAGCTTCTGTATATATAACTATCTAATTTTCTGAAGGAACATCTAACTGGTCTTCTGAAGAGATATCTATCTGCATTTCTACTTTAACTGCTGCTACCGCTGAAACTGCTGAAGGGATCAAGGGAGCTTCTTCATTGGATATCTCCCCCAGCCTGGATGCAGAGGATTCTGTAGTCAGGCCCCCAGAAGAAGGAGCAGAGGATAGAGCAGCAACTCTTTGGGTAAGAGTGTTGATAGAAGCAGTTAGAGGAGCTATAGCTTGAGCTATAAGAATCTCTAAGGAAGGAGAAATGAATTGCAGAAGGTCTTTAGCTATAATGGAGAAATTGAGAAGAAGGGGTTCAGGTTCAGAGGCTGAGTAAGGAGTTTTATGCCCCCGATTTGAGCAAATAGAGAATGCAGAAGAGAATTCTGTGTGAGTGCACTCTGGAAAAGATGATGATAAAGGGGCAATAGGGGGAAGAGATGTTGATGAAACATTTGTTGATGGAATAGATGTTGGTGGAGCAGATGTTGATGGATGATTTTCTTAGATGGGGTCAGAGGGAGTCTGAGAAGATAAAGATGGAGAAATGATGGGCGAAGAAATGTGCTGACGAGAACCATGAGGATCTTCAGGATGATCTTCATGGAGAAGCAAGATTGACTGCATGAGGAGATGCAGAAAGATCTGGAGGAGAAGATGCAGGATGATCTGCATAGGGAAATGCAGATTGATCTGCAGGAGGAGATGCAGGATGATCTACATAGGTCTGGATGAGGATAGAGGCAGAAGGAGGAGGTGAAGCAGGAGTTGGAGAGGATTGGATTTGTTAGGGAGCTGAGGAGGGGACAGAGATAGGAATATCTGCTGGAGTTGGGGAAGTAGCTGGATCAGCTCTGGTAACCTCAGAAGTCCTGGAGGCATTAGGAGGCCTAGGAATGGTCCTCTCCCCTTTTCCAAACAAAGAGGAATCCAACCTCTTGTTAGCATTGATGAATTGGGTCTGGGAGACCATCAGTTCAGGGGCTTTTGCTTGGTGAAATATCCCCAATATTCTCCCAAAGCATACCTCTTTCTTAGAGCATTTTGTTCTAATCAATGAAAAGAACAAATCAGCCCAGTTGACTGACGTTCCATTAACCAGAGCAGATATAATGGCAAACTGCTGCCTCTTAATGTTATCCTGGCTAGAGTGCTTTCCCAGCAGCACTTTCCCGACAACATCAGCCAAGAACTTATATTGAGTAGATAAGTTCTTCTTGAGCAACTTTGCTGGCACTCCATCAGGATGAACCATCCTTCCCAGCATAGTTCTATATTTAGAACTGTCTTGGTCCAAACTATCATCCCCATTCACTAAGTTAAATAATTCAGAAATAATGACTGGGGTGAGAATAACCTGATTTCGAGCAATAGATCTTATCATGGTTAATTCATCTGGGCAGGTTGAAGAGTAAACCCATTCTTTAATCTCTGCAGTTGGTAACTTGATTCTCTTTATCATAAACTCCCTCAGACCTTGATTTTCACAAAGCTGTAGCATATCCATGAAAATCAGATCGCCATGGATGATCGAGTCGAAATCGATGCCAAACCCTGCATCAAATTTCATCGCAGATAGGATAGCCGCCGAAATCGCCATTAGAAACCTGCAAGAGAGAACACGAGATCAAGTGCAGGAGGGGAAGTTAGAAAGCGCGGGATAGAGCACGACGATAAACCCTTAAGTAGGTTTTTCAGAATGTGAAGATTCGGGCTCTGTCCTACGATAAGTAAAGAAAAACTTCAATCTCAGATTGAAGAGGGAAAATAGATCGTCGATCTCAGGTCGACGATTTATCTTCTGAAGTATAGACGTCGATCTCCGTTCGATGATTTTTACTTCACAGAGCTGTCGTCGATCGCAGGTCGACAATTTAGCTCAAAATCAGTTCGAAGGTCGTCGACCTATGTTCGACGATTTTAGAACAGATCCAAAACCTAAGACAGAAAAGTTAAATTAATCCTTCCTATTGATCATTCCAAGCTGATTCAGGAAGAACAGGTGCTTCTTTTCATATAGTGGTTTGGTGAAAATGTCTGCTCTTTGAAGATCAGTGGAGACAAAGTCAAGATTAATTTTCTTTTTGTCTACATTATCTCTAATGAAATGATGTCTTATATCTGTATGTTTTGTTCTACAATGATGCACTGGACTATGTGCTATAGATATAGCACTTGTACTGTCAAAGAAAATGGTTGAATTATTTAGATTGAGACAATAATCTAAGAGTTGGTTTTGTATCCACAAGATTTATGAACAACAACTGCCAGCAGCCATATATTCAAGGTGAGATTCTTTAGTGTTCACCTGGAACCTAGCACATAAACATGTTGCAAACATGATATCTGGTCTGCTTGCTGTTAGATATAGTAGGGATCTAATAATAGACCTATACCTGGTCTGATCAACAGGTTTTCCATGTTCATCAGAGTCTAATACAACATTGGCAGCCATGGGGGTCTTCATAGGAGAGGCATCAACCATCCCAAACTTCTTAATAAGCTCATTAGCATATTTAGATTGGGAAATGAAGATTCCATCAGAAGATTGTTTCACTTGGAGACCAAGGAAATAAGATAGCTCTCCCATGCTACTCATATCAAATTTGGAATGCATTAGATCAGAAAATTTCTTGCACATTTTGGGATCAGTAGAACCAAATATGATGTCATCTACATATACTTGTACTATTAAAATTTTATCATGATGCAATTTTGTAAAAAGAGTCCTATCTACCATGCCTCTTGAAAAAATCATGCTCTAGAGGAAAGCCGGCTAAGGTCTCATACCAAGCTCTTGGAGCTTGCTTTAAACCATAGAGAGCCTTATGCAATTTGAGAACAAAAGATAGATGAGTTGGAAAAACAAGACCTGGAGGTTGTTCAACATAAACCTCTTTTTTAAGTACTCCATTCAGGAATGCACTCTTGACATCCATTTGGTAATCCTTGAACTTCTTGAATGCATCATAGGCCAGAAAAATCCTTATAGCCTCTAGCCTGGCAACTTTCTTGAAAATCACTGTTCCGATTTTGACTTTACCATAACCTTTGGTCTGGCCACAGTTTGAATCACAAAAGATAACCTTTGCTCCCAGCTTGGACTTGTAGTCACTTAAGTTGTCCTTAATCCCTGGCATATGCTTGGAGCAACCACTATGTAGGTACCAATGTTGATTATATGTTGGACAACTCTTTTTCTGTAAGAAAAATAGCTAATTATTTTTGACCCAGGTAGCTTTGTGTCCTTGGTGATTTACATAACTATAACTGGAAATGTAAGAACATTCAGGTTGATTCTTGTAACCTTTAGTATGATATCTTCTTGGTGGTACTATCCATTGATTAAAGAGATTGAAGTTGCTATTAGAATTTAGTTTTCTGCTAATAGAATCTGGGATCGCCGATTTCTGGTTGAATCGTCGAACTGAGCTCGACGATGTTGGATGAGATCTTCGATCTCTGCTCGAAGAATGAAAATAATTATTCTCGGGGCACCAAAATCATCGATCTCTGGTCGATGAATCATACTGATAGCGTCGATCGTAGATCAAAGAATGATTACTACTGAAGTTTATGTTCAGAGATCGTCGTTCTGAGTTCGACGATCTGTTCATATATCGTCGATCTAAGTTCGACGATAACTGCTGAACATTGTTATTCTTATTATTCTTCTGTTTTTAATTTTGTCGTTAGCTTCAATTTGTTCAAGAACTTTATTAACCTTATATACTTGTTCAGTGTTTTTCTTTCCTTTATCAGAAATAAAATTTACAGGTTTTGAAAGATGATTCCTTTGAATTAGGGTTGGTTCAATGGATGTGACTCCTAATACTAATCTGCAGTTATTTGTTCTAGCATTTACTGTGCTGGTTATATCTAGCAATTTCAAACTTCTGCCATTTAATGATTCTTCTAATATCTTAGCTTTGCGAAGTTCTGATTTCAGAAAAGTAATTTGTTCATTTGTATATTTCAGTTCACTAGATAGACTTGCATTTTCAGTAATGATTTTATCTAGATCATTTAATTTATCTCTGAGAAGCTTGATTTCCTTCTCAGAGCTTATCAAATCTAAGCATAAATTTTTAAATTCAAATTTAAATTCATCATATTCAAAATCTTAAGATACTAATACCTGATCTTCAGCTGACATGTTTTCTTCATTATTAGATTCATCTGTATCTGATCTGCTACTGCTTGCATCAATTGCCATGAGGCAAACTTCCTTTGCCTTGGCCTCCTCTTCTTCTTAACTAGAGCTGGAAGATGTGGATTCATCTTCAGTCTCACTCCATGTTTTAGCCACAAATCCTTTGTCCTTCTTTTTGTGCTTGCTGGAAGAGGACTTGATTAACTGCTCATAAGATTTGAGCTTTCCCAGGAGAGATTCAGTTGAAATCTCATTCAAGCTTCTGGCCTCTTTGATTGGCCAGATCCTGGTGTCCCATGAGCTTGGGAAGCACATTAGGATCTTGTCATTTACTTCAATCAAGGTGATTTCTTTATCTAAGGTCCTTAGCTCACTGATGATGGAGCTAAGCCTATTGTACATCACTTCAACTGTTTCTACTTCATCTTTTTTGAAGTTTTCATATTATGTGATGAGATTTGATATTCTATCTTTCCTCTCATCTACTGAGCCAGCAACCATTTGGTTGAGTGAATCCCAGATTGCTTTTGCAGAGGTGCACTCAGCCACCTTCTAAAAGATGTCATCTGACATAGTCTGAGCTAATACGTTCATTGCCATGGCATCAATAATCTTTGCTTTCTTTTGGGCCTCAGTCCACTCAGGTGGTGGAACTGCAGTAGTCCTTGTAGATGTTGCAGAAGTTGAAGCTTGAGGTGTACCTGTCAAAATAGAGTTGTATATATCCTCATCAATAGAATTCATGTATAATTTAATTCTTGCCTTCTAGATGGCAAACCTGTTTAGGTTGAAAACTGGAGGTCTGGTGCTTGCATAATCCTTGTTCTGTGCCATAGCTGTGTATATAAATCTAAATGGAAATAAAAATAAAATTTAGATCTAACAAAGGATCTTTGGTTCAAGGGTTAGCTTGTACAACCAAAGGAACCTACTTTGATACCAATTGAAAGTGAGCTGTTAGATCAGGAATACTCTAGAGGGGGGGGGGGGCGGTGAATAGAGTATTTAAAGCTTATAAAAATTTTCTGGCTATTGCAGACAAGTCCTAGTGCTGTAAGAAATAGATTAAAAAATAAAACACAGCAACAACTAACTAAGAATCACAGCCACAAAAAGAAACAAAAGAAAGGGCAACCAGACGACACAAGAAATTTATAGTGGTTCCCCAAGCTGGGTACATCCACTCTTCTACCATCCTGGTAGGAATCCACTCAGATTTTTGATCAGGTGCCTGACACCAATGAGCTTTTGATCAGGTGCTCAAAAACCAAACCTCAAGTCTTTTGGAAGGAGACTTATGAACTAAAATAATTTTGAAGGGAATTAAAACCTTGTATAGAGGTGGGGATGAGAGAGAGATGAAAGTCTTCTTTTCTCAATCACAATGAGAAGACTATGTGTATTCAGCGATATTGTCAAAGCTCCCCCTGAGATGTAAAAGGGTTCAGGCTGGGAAGCTTTGCACAGGGTGAGTAGGTCTTTAATTGAGAGACTTGATCCAGGAGCTTTATACTAATGGTGCTTGAATGTCTTAGCAAGGTCCTGGAGAAGAAGAACAGGAAGACTCTTGATTTGAAAAAGGTGTTCTTCTTGCTTCTTCTTCAAATTACTGACAGAATGAGAAAGCTGATGAAGTTCTGTTTCAGAATATCTTTGGATGAAAGCAGGAATAATCTTTTCTGTCTGTCTCTCAGTCCTTTTCTCAAAACCTATTTTGGCAGCCAACTGAAGAAAAAAATAGGATCGCTATCTTGTTCTCTCTGAATTAAATCATAGAAAAACCCTTCGGTTTTAATTTCAAAAACATTCCTTTTCAATATTCAGCAGGAATAGTGGAGAAGACAAAACGGCTACAATTACTGCAATAAATGATTTCCTCAACTGTCTTTGGCATGTAATATAATATAATAACTCTGTGAAGACCTGTAGTTAATACTGCAATAGAAACGGCTATAATCCTTGAAAGCATCAGCAGAATCTACCAGAGGTTTGATGCCATAAATATCATTGACAAAATAAGAATGAAATCTTCAAGACAGTTGAGCAATAAGGCAGTTGAACACAGAACAATAATCGCTGAGCTGAGATAGAAGATTGTCGATCTGAGATCTGAGATCGTCAAGCTGAGATCAACTATCTGCGATCTGAGATATCCGAGAGCAGAAGAGAAAGCATTGACCTGAGCTCGTAGATCATCGAGCTTAGTTCAGAGACTAATCTCTGAGATCGTCGACCGGAGATCGACGATCGTCGAGTTGAGTTCGACGAAAGTCGAACTGATTTTAAATTCATACTTTACTTCTGAGTCTTGGTCTTTGAAATGAAGTCCAATGCTGGTCTTTGTGAAGCATGTTCTACTAAGACTAGCTTAGACCTAGACTTTGACCCTGGCTATTCAAGTGGGTCAAACAACCTATGAGTGAACCTAGCCCAAATCAAACATGGGGTTCCAACGGAAAGATAGAAAGAAGAGCAGGAAATACTCACCTCCTACTCAGAGATTCAGAAAAGACCCTCCTCCTCCTCCTCCACCTACTGCTGATGCTTCAGGCTCTTCATCTCAAAGGACTACCCAGTATCAAACATATCAGAGACATCAGGTTAGGTCCTCATCCTCTTCTAGAACTAACCAGCACAGGCATTCATCTGGCAAGCAGCAACAACAACAGCAACATCAACATCAACAACAGCAAATCACTGAACATTAGAAAGCTGAAAGCTCAAAAAGACCTGCCTCCCCTCCTGTACCTTTTGAGGACCTAAAAACAGCTACAACTGCAAGGATGGCCAGGTTCCAGTAATTGGTTGGTCTATCCATGATCAACAAGGCAAAAGCTGAAGGAAAGGATCCCTCTCAATACTCAACCATGTCTAAATATAGGAAGGAGGAACTCAATAGGTTTGCCAAAGCTAACAAATTCTTTAATGTTGATGATTATATGAAATTGCATCCAGAAGCTATGGTGTCAAGAGCTACTTCCCTTAATATTATTGGCGCAGCTGATATGACAATGACAAAGACTCAAGCAGCAAATCCAAACAGGGAAATCAAGTTTACACAGCCTGGTGAAAAAGATAAAGAGGAGAAGCATGATGCGTGGAAATCGGCTAGCGCACCAGTCGCACAAGTAATAAAATTTGGGAATAAATCCCCGAGTGTTGGTCTCTGGAGGAATGAAATTAGCATAGAGCGGCGACAATTCAGAAAATATCGTTATGAGGGTTATACTTAGAAAAGATTAAAAAGGGAGCTTGTGAGATTGTGGTTTCTTGATCTAATAAACTAATTAAGGCTATGCGGATCAAAGGCACCGCTTCGCAAGGTGAGGTCAGTGTATCGGCCGCGATGCCGAACTTCGGTTGGGCGAGAGGACAGAAAGCTAATGGTTGGAAGTGTTCTTGTGCGGAGTGCAATCGGGTGAAACAAGGGTATGGAGTGGATATGGAGTGGGCGAGGTGCATTCACAACACACAACTCAAAATCAAATGAAAACTACAAACATCCACTTAGATATAAAGTAGAAAATGTAGTTCATTACAATATCAAATCATTCCATACAACGGAGGAAGTGGAAGAGGAGTAAAAAACTAGAGGGTGAAGGTCCACTGCAGGTCGTGGCCGGAATAGCGAGTTGTCAATCCGCTTCCGGGCTCAGTACGAGGAGGTTTTCGGTACCAACGAGCTGTCACATCGAAGGCTTTTGAGTTCGTTCTCTAGGTCGTCTTCTTCTCCAACTTCGGTGGAAAGCTTGGAGTTGAGGTCATCAATGGACGAGAGATTCGCCAGAGGGTTTGGAAAGCTTCAGAATCACCGGCTACAGGACTCCCGATGAAGGTAGAGGTGGATGGAGCAGCTGGAGAAGTAGAAGGGAACTTCCCGTGCACTCTCCGATCGCAGAAAATGACCAGCATTTGCCCTAAATCGCGGAGCAGGCCCTTAAATACGGAGGCAGAATAAGCAGAGTGCACAATCAGTGGCGCACGACCAGTGGTCGTGCGCACTATCGGTTGATGATCGTGCGCAATTTCCAATGAAACTTGCAACTTGGACAAAAACATCAGTAGATATGCGCATGATGAGTGCCGCACGACTGGTGGTCGTGTGCACTGAATTCACTGATCGCGCGATTGGCTAAGATAGAACTGCAGAAAGCAAGAGGTAAAAGCGCAAGAGCAGTGGCGCATGACGAGTGGTCATGCGCACAATGGCCAATGCTCGTGCGATTACCCGGGCAGAACTAGGAATAAGAAGAGGACAAAGCGCATGATCACCATCGCAAGACCAATGGTCGTGCGCAATAGGTCTAGTGATAGTGCGATCGTCAATACAGAACTGGGGAAAAAGGAGAATGTAATGCGCACAATCATTGGCACACAACCAGTGGTCGTGCACAGTGAGTCCAGTGATCGTGCGCAGTGTTCCTGTATCGTCGGGGTCTCTGATTGATATGTTAAAACTCCAAAAATATTTACGATCACGCGGCGACCCGACGATTTTATTTAAGTAAAGTGGAAGTGGTTTTATTTAGAAAACGGGGCGCGCGTAATTATTTATTTGGATATAAAACGGGTTAGATCGAGTTTTAACGAAAAGGAGACAAGTGCATCTATCGTGAGTAGTAAAGGATATTCCGGGTGGAATATCGAGGTTGTATTGTTCTCGGGGTCGGTTCGATTATTTCTACTCTTCCCTGTAGGGGACTATTATTTTACCGATAATTAACTTGTCGGGTTATATTTTATATATAATAAAAAGGCAGAAAATGGCAGAAACAAAATGAAAGCATAAAAGGAAAGCATAAAGGTGGAGCCGATGAAGAGCTTAGCGCAACTGCATCAAAATCGCATCGAACTAAAATAAACTTTTAATAAAAAGAGATCCTAAGTTTCAAATTAATTAAGGCGGAGACTTGGCCATGGAGGTTCCCCTAGAATGAGCTCACTTATCTCTAGGACTATCGCTCAACTGAATGCTAAGACTATTCGACCGACCGTTAGTCCGACAAAGGATTCCTCTTAATGCCCGCATTACGCTAAGAACCCCGCTATTGGGTGGGGAACCCAATCTGGTAGAGTTGGCACGCCTCCTCTCTCGAGGGTTAGTGCGGAACTCTCTTTACCAAGGGGTGATCTGTCCATACGCACGGCCTCTCGGCTAGCGTATGGAAAACGGAAATAGGGCCCACACATCGATATGTGGTCCTACGCGTCGTTAACCCCTGGGCAAACCATAAGTCCTTTAATTAATTAGAAAAATGAGACATTTAATTATTTTAAGCTATTTTATTTGTCCCACTGCTCTTCGATACTGAGGGCTAAGAACGATTAGGCACTCATCGAAATGGGGACGACTTGCGAGGAAAGCAATAAAGAAAGCAGTAAAGAAAGCAGTAAAACGAAAGCGGTAAAGGAAAGCAGAAAATTGCAAGTACTACTCAAACGTGTAGGACTGAAATGAAAGCTGTAAAAGTGCGAGTCCCGGCGCAAATGCGTGGGCGGGAGAAATAAAGCGGGTCCTACTCAAACGAGTAGGACTAAATAAATGCAACACACGCACACACTCGACAGGAAGTAAAACTCACGGACACACTCTCTCGACATAAATGAAAACACACGCACACTGCAAGAAAGTTAACACACTCCACACACTCTACTGAAATGAAATAAAAGCATTGCGCCATTTAACTCTTAACGAGTAGGCGCAAATAAATGCGCATACAACAAAAATTGAAAAAAAACTAAGTTATCTAAAAATGAAAACAACTGCATTTCTACCGCTAGAAAGCGATAGAAATGCATAAAAAGTGAAAATAAAAATTAACCGAGCACACACGCATATTAAAAAGATGAAAAAAACTAAGTTGAAACAAGAAAGAAGATAAGATTACATAAAGAAAAGTTTCATAGATCCATTCCAAAGCCATGCCAAGAGAAGCAAAAAACAAATTTTACTAACTAAAAACACGAGTTACAAAGGAACGAAAATAAAACTAAGGAGAGGGGGAGAAATATCCCTTACATAGACCTTGGAAGCATCCAGACAACATTTCTGAATAGGAAGTATGATTTAGTGGATAAATTGGCTAAACTCTACGTAGATAACATTATTCGATTGCACGGTGTGCCCCGCAGCATCATGAGTGATCCGAGATGGGCGCTTCGCGTCCAACAACTTGAGGTTAGTGCATCAAATGTTGGGAACCAAGCTGAGTTTCAGCACGGCCTTTCATCCTCAGACGAATGGTCAGACAGAGAGGGTCAATAGGACGATGGAGGATATGCTTCCATGTGCGTCTTGGATTTCAAAAAGCGATGGAAAGATCACCTATACATGTGGAGTTTGCTTATAACAACAACTACCAAGAGAGTATTCAAATGGAGCCCTTTGCGGCCCTATACAGTAGAAAATATCGCACGTCGTTGTCATGGTTGGAGACGGGTGAGTCGAAGCTGTACAAAGGATAAGATGTGGATGACGCCACTTCATTGGTACAAACAATACGAGAACGATTGCTGATCGCTCAAGACAGGCAGGCTAAATACTACAATGCCAAGCATAGGAATGTTGAGTTCACTGTTGGCGACTGGGTATATTTGCATTCAAGGGTGTCTCATGGGTAAGATGCTTGAATAAGCTGAGTCTGAGGTATCTTGGACCATTTGAGATACTAAAGCGAATTGGTGAAGCGGCTTATCGACCGAAGTTATGAGTGGAATTGAGTGGTCTACACGACATATTCCATATATCGGTGTTGCGGAAGGGGTGCAAGAGCCTTCACAAGTGATTGCGGTCGATCAGGTGCCTGTTGATAATAGGTTGATGATGAAGGTCAAGCCCATGTTCGCATTGAGGACTTTGAAGTCAAGCAACTTTATAACAAAGACATCAGGATGGTCAAAGTCCATTGGGACAACTGTGTTTGGGAGGAGCTTTCATGGGAGCGAGAGCAGACCATGTTTGAGGAGTATCCTGAGCTATTCCGCTCAGGTACCATTTAACTTTGTGTACCTTTCCATTCTAGAATTTCGGGACGAAATTCATTTAAGGGGGGGGGGGATTGTAACGCCCCAAAACTCAAAAAGGATCGGATAGCGTTTTAAGCCCAATTTGATGCCTGAATAGGTTCACACGGCCTACGACACGGGCATGTCCAGGGCCGTGTCCTCCTCTGTATCGGCAGGGCGGTGTCAAGTGAGGCACACATCCTGTGAGATGGGCGTGTCCATGGCCGTGTCGTGATTTTAGTTCGACAAATTTTCGTGAGGTCGATGAAATGCATTCGACTATCCTCGGAGTCAAGCTAGGTCAGGGACACGGCCTGTGACACGGGCATGTCGAGGGCCGTGTCCTTCTCTGCGTTTGACCAATCTGGGTCGACTGATGAACACGCCCTATGACACAGGTGTGTCAAGAGTAACACGGGCATGTTTCATGGCCATGTCCTGGTCAGGGATGTGATGGTTTCCTGTGTCGCCTGAGGAACATGCCCTGTGACACGGGCGTGTCAGAGGCTGACATGGGCATGTCAGGAGTAACACAGGCATGTCTGAGCCCGTGTCCTGTTCTACATTCGATGATCGGGTTTAGATAATGAGACACGACCTGTGATACGGGCGTGTCGCAGGCTGTGTTCGGCCCAGGAAAGTGATTTTCAGGGCGATTCATGGTCGTTCATTCCGTTCAAATAGGATCCAATGGTCCAAAAATCTCCCTTCTATTTTAAGGTCGGGAGTTGAGGGTTAAACACTCATTTTCTCTTAGGGCTTTCTCTTTCTAAAGAGTTAGAGAGAAGGGAGAGCAAGGAGGAAGGAGAAGGATGAATCTGGATGCCGGTGGAGCTTGGAAGCCCCAAATCGCGAGCCGTGTCCAGATCCGTGGAGGCGAGCCCGTTGTGGTGCTTTTCATCGGGCTAGTTTTCCATGGAGCCAAAGCGAACCTCTAGGGTAACGATTCTCTTCTTGGACATGTGAAGTCCTCTTCCTTTTTGCATAGAAAACCTGCTCTCGCGAGTGTGCGGTGAGTGTGGTATTTCCTTCGGGTGGACATGAATAGTCCCCGTAATCTTGCATATAGAGTCCGAAATCGAAGTAAGTATATAGGCATGGTGTGTAAAGCCTACCCGGACAAGCTGGTCTGGATCGGTGATGTTTTCATTACTCTTATTTTGCCAGAGAAGACTTCGTGCCGTTTGTTTTTCAGGTTTTTCTACGTGGTAGATTGCAACAGGGAGCCTTGCGGACTAACCCCAAGGTACACCAAGAAAACTGGGCAGATGCGTGGTTCTGCCATTTTGGTGGCATGGGAGCCAACTTGTACATAACTGGGTTATGTAAAATTGTGTGATTGGTTTGGGACTCGGGGAAGCTTGACCCTAACCTATGGCTTAAATTCACGTGGTGATGTCAGCAACGGGTTGAATGGAAACATACCCGCTCTAGGCTGTTCGGTTAAAGAGATCTAAGGTACGTTGCACTTACCGATGGCATTGAGGGTGAGTCTTAGGATTTGGCTGGAAAGACTATAATTCTCATTATTTTGCCGTCTTGGGGGCGGTGATGGAGTTGCGAGACGGACCGGGTTCTGACCGGCTTCACCGTGTAAGTGCCCTGAGAGTATGGGGTATGTAGCCGTGCGGGCCTACACCTGTGGTTAAGTGTGCTTGTTGTACTTTCACTTTATTGTTTGGCTATGCTACTAAAATGCAGGGAATGAGCACCGCCACCCCATGTAAGGGGTGGGGTCGTTATAATTTGGTCAGCTTTTGCTGACCGTTGCTTTTGTTTTTACCGCTGCGGTGGAATGTTGATTGCAGGTGCTGCGGAGCCTATTGGCAAGTAGCGGGCCGAAGCCCTGCTTGCTGTGGCAACACTTGAAGGCCAAAGCGAATGTTTACTCTTTATGCTCATGTGTGGCCGGACTGCGTGTCGATGTATGGAAGACATTTATTGTTTAAGTAAACTCTTGTAAGGCCATAAGGCCAACTTTATATTGTATTTGTACTGTCATTCCTACATGTAGTTTTAATGGACATTCATGCTTTGGTTTGGGTTCTTATAACTGTTTTAAAAAGCTTCCGCTAGAATGCTCTGTGTTACGACGCGTGCCTCCTTTGGCAGTAATTTGGTATTAATATGTAACTCCACTAGCTATCCGTGGTATATGGCGTGGGGCCCCGGCCGAACCTTCTGTTATATCCCATGTGACGGATGGGGGTGTTACACCCCACCTTCAACAATCTTATTTGTCTTTTGTTTTTATTTATTTCTTTCTCTGTGTGTGTGTATTCGAGTTGATTTATGCTTTTATGTTTTAGTGATTTTGTTACTTAGTTCAATTGCCATTATTTGCTTAGCTTAGTGTTGTTATAATAGCTTTTTCTTTCATGCCCTTAGCTTTGTTTAGATTTAGGATTTTTGTGCTTTTTATTTCATTCTTATGAATTTATAAAAGTGTTTTAAAAAGTTGCTTTAACCTTTTTCTTAACTTTATCTTTTATTTTTGTAAAACTTTTTGTTCTTTTTAACTTTATTTCCACTTTTTTAGCATTTCTATAAAGTTATAAGAACGATTATATAATCATTTTAAGTTTTGTAACACTCTAATTTTTTGTTTTAATTTTCAAAACTTTTGCTTCTTTAATTTTTATTTTTTCTTTTTATGCATTTCTGTCGTATTATAGGAGTAGATTTGTAATTGTTTTTATTTTTAGATAACTTTGTTTTTTTTTCTATTTTTTTATGAGTGCGTGAGTGTATGAGTTAGATTTTATTACTTTCAATCTTTCCTGTAGAGTGTGTGCGTGTATGAGATAGTTTTTACTGCTTTAATTTCTCACCTACTCGTTTGAGTAGGACTTGCAATTTCCCACCTACTCGTTTGAGTAGGACTCGTCATTTCCTGCCTACTCGTTTGAGTAGAACTCGCAAATTTCTGCCTACTCGTTTGAGTAGGACTAGTCATTTTCAGCTTTCATTTCCCGTCTACTCGTTTGAGTAGGACTTGTCATTTTCATGCATTCATTTCCCGCCTACTCGATTTAGTAAGACCTTGCATTTTACCGCTTTCGTTACTGCTTTATTTTACTTCTTTCATTTCCCGCCTAATCGTTTGAGTAGGACTCACATTTTTCAATCATGCAATTTTCTTTTAGTAAGCCGTCCCCATTCCGATGAGCGGCTAATCGCTCATAGCCCTCAATATCGAAGAGCATTAAGATAAATAAAATCACTTTAAATAATTAAAGGTCTACTTTTTCTCTTTAATTAAATTAACTTAAGGTTTGCCCCGGGTTTACGACGCGTAGAACCACATATCGATGTGTGAGATCTATTTCTGTTATCCATACGCTAGCTAGCCGAGAGGTCGTGCGTATGGACTGATCACCACAGGGTAAATGGAGTTCTGCACTAACCCTCGAGAGAGGAGGCGTGTAATTCTATCGAATTGGGTTCCCTCCCCAATAGCAGAGTTCTTATCATAATTCAGGCATTTAGAGGAATCCTTCGTTGGATGAGAGCCTGGTCAAATAGTCTTAATGTTCAGGTGAGCAATAGTCCTAGAGATAGGTGAGCTTATTTTTATGGAACCTCCACGGACATGTCTCCGCCTTAATTAACTTGAAATTTAGGTTCTCTATTCATTAAAAGTTATTTTAGTTCAAAAAAGATTTGGTACCGTTGCACTATTTCTTCATCGGCTTTTTAAGTCTATTTTTCTGTTTTTATACAAATAATAACCCGAAAAGTCATTTTCAGTAAAATAATTGTCCCTCAAAGGGATGAGTAGAAATAATCAAACCGTCCCTGAGAACAATACGACCCCAATATTCCCCACAAGAATATCCTGCACTACACGCAATAGGTGCACTTGTCGTCCTTTCGTTAAAACTCGGTTTCAACTTTTTTTATATCTAATAAATCTGCACACCCCGTCCTTCCAAAATAAAAACCTAACAACTTTTTAAATAAACTCGCGGAGCGCCGCGAGTTTTAACCATCATGTTTTTGTCGTTGTTGCCGAGGTAATTTTCATGTTGTTATTTTGAACTCTGGAAAACTATAACTTTTACCTATTTTTATTTATATAAAAATGGACATCAATAATAATAATAATAATAATAAAACTACTTCAAAAAAAACTAAAAACTGAACAAAAAATATATTATTATTTTTATTTCATATATTTATCTATAAAAACAAAAAAATATGAAATGGCGCCGTTTCCTTAAAAATCTAAAAAAATCTAAAAAACATAAAAACTAAAAAACCTAAAAACTAAAAACCAAAAAACTAAAAAACCTACCAAAAAACCATCTAAAAAAATAAAAAAACCTACTTAAAAACAACATAAAAAATAATATAATAATTTGTTATTAAAAATATATATATTGCAAAATAACACTTCTAAAAAAATTTCCCGAATATATGTTTTATTTTAACTTTTTATTTTTAAAAAAACACTAATTTTTTTTTAAAAAAACAATTGCAAAAAACGAAAAATTTTTATTTTCAAAAAAAAATATCTGTGTTTTCTCGCCTCGGCATCGCTTCACGCTATTATAAGCGATTAGGGAACGCACTTCTGTACCGCCCAAATGACTAAGACATTAGTTTAATATGGAGTTACACACATACTTGCCCGTACCACAAGCAAACTTGTGGCCGAGTTTATCTTTTTCACTTTTCTGTTATATTTTTGTTTTTTGTTATTAATAATGCAAGGTTTGAAACCGAGCCTCTCCGACCTCGTCTCAGGGAAGTTTCTACCCTCCCTCTTTATTTTTATAAATATTGCATTTTATTTCCATTTTGTTCCGCATACTTACATTACAACATTGAGGACAATGTTGGATTTAAGTATATGGTGGTTTTCATAGTTTTCTTTATTCCATTTTTATACTATACACTCATTAAAAATACAAAAAAACAAAAAATTTAAAACTCAATTTTTTTTGTTTTATCATCAAAAAACTCAAAATAAATTCATAAAACACAAATTTCAAAAAACATTATAAAATGAAAATTCCAAAAAAATATTTTGTTTTTTACTTTGTAAATCTTTTTGTAAATAATCTTTCTCTTTCCCCCCTCTCTTCTTTGTAAATAACATCTTTTTCTCTCCCCTTTCTTGTAAATAACTTTGATAAAATGTTAAAACATCAAAAAACTTTATAATATCCAAAATCCAAAAAAGACAATAACTCTAAAATTAAAAAAAGAAAATAAATCAAAACACAAGAAATGCTGAAATCTCCAAAAAATCCCACAAATTTTGTTTATTATGAAACAAATAAATCGAATATACCATTCTTAACCTTTCTGCTCTCCAAAAATTTTGTTGCGAGTTTATTTATAAGCGAATTTTATTAATTCTTTGTTTACTATTCATTTATTAATTCGAGATTGATAGATTTATTTATCCGTGGTTAAGTTTTAAAAAATTTATTATGTTTTTATTTTTTATTTAGATAAGAGACTTGTTTTCAGTACCACTTCTAATTCATCTAAATGGTTGCACATTTATTTTGTTAGAAAATAACAACATTAGATTTCAATTATGTTTACTCAATGTTTTTTTTTTGAAATATAGGAACGTTCAATTTATAAAGGTTGCTTTCAAAATTTTTTTTAAATCTAGTTTTCTTTCTGGAAAAAACCTATCTCCCTATATTTTTCATGTCTTACTTGGCATGATTTTAATCTTTAAAAGAACTTATGTCAATGAGAATAAGATTTCGTTCCGTAAACATAGGCATCCAATATTTTTAAAAGATTATATGTTACAGAGTAAGAGGATAAAATTCATTACTCCTATACATATACATTGGGTTATATGAAGTTGTTCAAAATATTATATGTTATGGATAATAATATTTCGTTTTCCTAAACATCCACATTCAAACCAAAAATTATATTAGAGGTTTGAGCGAAAAAATATACCTTACCTCTAATTCAAAGCCCTCTTCATAAACCACAACAACCCCCTCCGAACATTTTCCATGATTCAAGATTTAATTTTAAAATCTTTTTGAGAGCATAATTTTAAACTGCATTATTTTCTTTAATTCTTAAAAGGTAAAGTTCTGTAATTTCAATCTATTTTTGTTAACCTAACAAGTACAATTTTTGCTTTCTATTTGATTATATTGAAAAGTTTTTAGCTGAAACTTCCTCTATTTAAATTTTTGTCATAATTTAGGACTTAAATCTTATACCCCTGATAATTTTTTTGATCTTTCTTTTAATTAATTCAAGCGGTTGCTAAACTTAAGATTTCTTTAATTCCTTATAAGTATATCTCCACCTTTTGCTCTGTAATATAAAAAGCTTAAGTATGGGGGTATTTGATGACTTATAAATGTACATATTTTTACTTACGTTATTTAAGTCATTTTAGTTTATTTTCTTATTTTTAGTTAGTTTTTTGCAATAAAATATTCCTTTTTTGTATATAATTTTCTAACTTAGCTTCATTTTTTTCAGAAATTTTCAGAAAAAAACCAAAGAATGAAAGTACACGCCCGTGACCTGAGCATGTTACTTTGATTCCAACAGAAAGTTGTCACGTGCAAAGAAAAAGTCAAGTCATGCCCGTATCCCGTCTGACATACCCGTGTCCCAATTTAACATGCCCTTGACATGCCTTTGCCACTCAACCCCTCTACCACTCAATGCCTCCGCCACTCAACGCCTCCGCAACTCAACACCTCTACCACTCAATGTCTCTGCCACTCAACGCCTCTGCCACTCAGCGCCACCACCACTCAACTACTTCTCCACTCAACGCCTCTCCCACTCAACTCCTTTGCCACTCAACGACTTCCCTAGTTACAGCTTCCAGTCACGCTCGTGTCGATTCAAAACACGTCCATGACTGTCTCGATTTTCCTAACAAGACGTCGCCAGCACGACATGGATTCGACGTTTTGGCCAGTCACGCCCAAGCTACATGCCCGTGACCGTAGGGTCACGCCCGTGACTTCCACGTCGATAGCCCCAATGTCAAACGACAATAAATGCTCGGCTTCAACTCAGCGCCAGTACTGACATGCCCCCTACTAGGGCGTGTAATGTGATTTTTTGCCTATAAATAGAATCTTGCTGTAAGAGCTAGGGGTTTGAATTTTTTAGACCATTTTACTATTAGGAGGGCTACTTAGGTGCTTTTCATGCTTTGTAAGGAGATTTTATCCCCCTCTCTTTTATTTTTGTTTTAGATTTGTAATCAACTTTTCGTCTTAATAAAATTTATAGTTTTTTCCTCATGTGGTTATGGATTTCATTCGAGTGCGCCACCTTCAACAATCGTATTTGTCTTTTGTTTTTTTTATTTCTCTATGTGCGTGTGTGTGTGTGTATGAGAGTAGATTTATGCTTTTATGTTTTAGTGATTTTGTTACTTAGTTATATTCTCATTATTTGCTTAGCTTAGTATTGTTATAATAGCTTTTTGTATCATGCCCCTTAGCTTTTTTAGATTTAGGATTTTTATGCTTTTTATTTCATTCTTATTAGAAACCAGGGCGGGGTAGACAATAACACTCACCGGTCCACGGCCGACTGAAGTCGAATGGCAAACAAAGCATCCCCAACCAAATCTCCCGGGGTCCCACATTTCATGGGTAAAGGCCGGGTAGGTTGTTGAGGCCCTGGGATTGATCCCCGGACCTCCTTTATAAGAGGCGCCTTAGCCATCCTCTCATACCCAACAACACTGTAGTGCAGTTGGGTATGAGAGGTTGGCTAAGACGCCTTTTATAAAGGAGGTCCCGGGATCAAGACCCGGGCCTCAACAACCTACCTGACCATTACCAGATTTATGGGACCCCGGGAGATTTGTTTGGGGATGCTTTGTGTTCCATTCGACTGTAGTCGGCAATGGACTGGTGGGTGCTTTTGTCTACCCCGGCCTGTTTCTAACAAAAGATGGCCATCTTTTGTTAGAAACCAGGCCAGGGTTCCCTCACGGGTAAAGGCCCGGCCCTGGCCAACTACATTCTAACATATCCCCAACCAAATTTTCGTGCAAGTCTCCGAATTCACACATGGGAATATTGCATGGTAGGTTGTTGAGGACTAGCCTCGACCTCAGCACCTCCTTTATCAAACCATTATTCAGGGACCAAGAAACCTAACTGCGCTGCAGTGCAGTTGGGTATGAGAGGTTGGCTAAGGCGCCTCTTATAAAGGAGGTCCCAGGATCAAGCCCCGAGCCTCAACAACCTACCCGGTCTTTACCCGATGTGTGGGACACCGAGAGATTTGTTAGGGGATGCTTTTTATCCATTCGACTGTAGTCGTCCATGGACCGATCAGTGTTGTTGTCTACCCCGACCTGGTTCCTAACAAAAGATGGCATCTTTTTTAGAAACCAAGCCGGGGTAGACAACAACACCAACCAGTCCATGGTCGCAGGCAGTTGAATGGAAAACAAAGCATCCCCAACCAAATATCCAGGGGTCCCACATATCGGGTAAAGGCCGGGTAGGTTTTTGAGGCCCGGAGCATGATCCCGGGACCTCCTTTATAAGAGGCTCCTTAGCCAACCTCTCATACCGAACTACGCTCGCTAAGGCACCTCTTACTTTAAGGAGGTCCTGGTATCAAGCCCCGGGCCTCAACAACCTACACGACCTTTACCTGATATGTGGAACCCCAGGAGATTTTGTTGTGGATGCTTGTTTGCCATTCGACTGCAGTCGGCCATGGAACGATGGGTGTTGTTGTCTAACTCGGCCTGGTTTCTAACAATTCTTATGAATTTATAAAGGTGTTTTAAAAAGTGCCTTTTATCTTTTTCTTAACTTAGTATTTTATTTTTGTGAAACTTTTTGTTCTTTTTAACTTTATTTTGTCTTTTTTAGCATTTCTATAAAGTTATAAGAATGAATATCTAATCGTTTTAATTGTTATAACACTTTGATTTTTGGTTTTAATTTTCAAAACTTTTACTTCTTTAATTTTTATTCTCTTTTTATGCATTTCTGTCATATTATATGAGTAGATTTGTAATTGTTTTTATTTTTAGATAACTTCGTTTTTTCTCTTTTTTTGTATGAGTGCGTGATTGTATGAGTTAGATTTTATTACTTTCAATCTTTCCTGTATAGTGTGTGTGTGTGTGTATGAGATAGCTTTTACTGCTTTAATATCCCTCCAACTCGCTTGAGTAGGACTTGCAATTTCCCGTCTACTCATTTAAGTATGACTAGTCATTTCCCGCCTACTCATTTTAGTCGGACTCACAATTTCCCGCCTACTCATTTGAGTAGAACTAGTCATTTTCAACTTTCATTTCCGCCTACTCGATTGAGTAGTACTTGTCATTTTAATGCTTTCATTTCCCGCTTACTCGCTTGAGTAGGACTTGCAATTTTATCGCTTTCATTTCCCGCCTTCTCGTTTGAGTAGGACTTGTATTTACCACTTCCTTTTCTGCTTTCTTTACTACTTTCTTTTACTGCTTTCATTTCCCACCTACTTGTTTGAGTAAGACTAGCACTTTTAAATTATGCAATTTTCTTTTTGTAAGCCATTCCCCATTCCGATAAGTGGCTAATCGCTCTTAGATCTCAGTATCGAAAAACATTGGGACAAATAAAATATCTTTAAATAATTAAAGGTCCTCTTTTTCTCTTTAATTAAATTAACTTAAGGATTGCCCCGGGTTTACGACGCGTAGAACCACATATCGATGTGTGGGCTCTATTTTTGTTATCCATACGCTAGCTAGCCGAGAGACCGTACATATGGACTGATCATTCCTGGGTAAAGGGTGTTCTGCAATAAACCTTGAGAGAGGAGGCACAAAATTCTACCTGATTGGTTTCCCCCAATAGAGGGGTTCTTAGTGTAATGCGAGCATTAAGAGGAATCCTTCATCGGACGAGATCCCGATCGAATATTCTTAATGTTCAGGTGAGCGATAGTCCTAGAGATAGGTCAGCTCATTTTTATGGAACCTCCATGGCCAAATCTCTGCCTTAATTAATTTGAAATTTAGGATCTCTATTTATTTAAAGTTATTTTAGTTTAAATATAATTTTGTACCGTTGCGCTACTTTTTCATCGGCTTTTTAAGTCTATTCTTCTGTTTTTATATAAATAATAACCCGACAAGTTATTTTAGGTAAAATTATAGTCCCTCTAGGGGCAAGTAGAAATATTCATCACGTGTCCGAGAACAATATGACCTCGATATTCCCCATCAGAATATCATGTACTAAACGCGATAGGTGCACTTGCCTCATTTCGTTAAAACTCAGTTTTAACTTTTTTTATATCTAATAAATCCGCACGCCTAGTCCTTCTAAAATAAAAACATAACCACTTATTAAATAAGCTCACGGGGCGCCGCGAGTTTTAACCATCAGATTTCTTGGAGTAGAACCAGCAGTGCCGGAAGAGTGATCTCACCGTCGTTTGAGTTCTGAAGCTCCAATTCGCAAGACGAGTCCGAATCGGTGGAGGCAAGATCTTTGAGGCCGCATTCACCTGTCTAGATTTATGGTTTGGCACCAAAGAGAGCGCAAAGGGTCACGATTCTCAACTTGCACATGTGAAGTCCTCTTCCTTTTGCGCAGTAAACCCTCTCCCATGAGTGTGTGGTGAGCGTGAGCTTTTCCATTGTGTTGATACAGTATATCCCCATAATTTTTGAATATAGAGTTCAACATCGAAGTATAAATAAAGGCTTGGTGTGTGAAGCCCGTCTGGGCAGGTTGGTCGGGATTGGTGTTGTTTTTCATAATGCTTATATTGGATGGAGAATACTCCGTGATGTTTTTTTTTGTGTTTCTACACTGTAGATTGCAGTAGGGAACCTTGGGGACGAACTCCAAGGAGCACCCGAAAAACTGGGTAGAATCGCATTTCTGCCAGATAGCGCACTGTGGTAGTGGTGTCGTAGGCGGTATCTCCTTGAGAGCCTTGGTTGTGGCTAGTGTCGTGGAGACCTGGGGCTTAAGATGTAACAACCCCATCCGTTCACATGATATATTCTAGAAGGTCCGGCCGGGGCCCCACAGGATATACCACAAAACAGTCGGTGAAGGTACAGGATGATACCAGAGTAGCGCATCACACCTATCACAAGCATTCTAGTGGAAGCCTAACTACTTGAACTCCTCATGAATGTCCAAACATAAAACCCCACCTTTTATATATATATAGGAATGTCTTACAATATGAACAAGCGTTGGCCTTATGGCCTTACATAGCTTTCACACAGTGGCCTAAAACAGATTGGCGCGCAGGCCGGCCACAATAAAAGAAAACATTCAAAAGAACATAGTTAGCCTTCGAGGGCTAACAGCAGCAGCAGCAACACCAGCAGGAGCATCAACCTCTATGCGTCCCGCTCGGCTCTCCAGCACCTGTGCAAGGACAATCCACCCAACGGTGGCAAACAAAAGCAACGGTCAGCGTTCAGCTGACCAAATTATAACGACCCTACCCCTTCTCTCGGGGCAGCGGTATTTTTCCCTGCAGGCATAGCATATCACAAGTATGGCAAGCTATATCATCAAAAGGTGCTTTCACGCACACAAGCCATCACAACCGTTCGCCACCCGGCCCAACGGTCCGTGCACTCAGGGCACATTCTTGGCGTTCTGGCAACCTCTTGCCCACCACCGTATCAGGGTTATCACCCAACGGTAAATCTCTTGAGCATTTACTCCATGGCGTGCAACCAGAGTTAGTCCTCGGACACCGGGATGGCCCGTAGCCCCCCATTGTGTCATGGCACGCAGGCCGAAGACTCTTGCTATGCGCTCCAACAGACCGCACTTTTGGTCTCACATCGGACGGATATAGCGCAGGTCGGATCCTCCACCCCCCGTTGCTCAAATCGCCTTGACTTCTCCGAGTACAGCGTACTCATGGCTATATCAAAGGCGCGGGTCGGTCTCACCAATCCTGTTCTTGGCATTCAAGCCTAGGTATTTCACTATACCCATTTCCTCACAACAACAGCGGGTCTTTCCTGGGCACACCAGTACTTCCTGTGACTCTCTCCACAGGTGGACACCGCAAAAGCACAAATGTCAGGGGTCTTTCCTGGGCACACCAGTACTTCCTGTGACTCGCTTCACAGGTGGACACCCTATGACATCAAGCATCACAACAAGGGCCTTTCCTGGTCCCACCAGTACTTCCTGTGCCTCATTCACAGGTTGGACCCAAAACATCACATGGCTATTTTCCTGGGCTACCACCCCAGTACTTCCTGCTACTCCTTTTCGCAGGTATAACTCGTAGACTCCGTACACTACACGTTTATCACGGAGTCTTCTCCGGTTCGTATGCAACATCACCAATCCAGACCAACCTGTCCAGATGGGCTTCACACAGCATGCCTATTCCGTACTCCATTTCCGGATCTATATGCACAACAAAGGGGATTTCAAGAATCACCCAAACGACTCCCAAAAGCAGCCACCTCTTGGTGGGGGAATCAACAGATATGCCAAAACGGAAGCCTTCACATGGCTTGGAAGAAAAGTCGTTACCCTTGACGATCGCTTCGGTGCCATGGCCTCCAAGCTAGCTTGCAAGACTCGCAAGAGCATTTCCTCCGCAACGCTGGCTTCGGATCTCTCGTCGGTAAACCGCAGCACCACCAGCAGCAGCCCCCTTTCTTCTTCCTCCTCCTTTTTCTCTCTCTTTCTCTCTCTTGAAGAAAGATGAAGGCCAAAGCAAAGTGAGAAATCATTCTCTGATTTCGGCCCTTAAGGAAAAAGAAGAAGTGCTCCAGCCCTTTGATCCAGACTGAAGGAATGGACGGCCACGATTCTGCCAAAAACACATATTTTGACCCGACACGGCCTCGAACACGGCCGTGTGCCAGGCCGTGTGCCTCAAGCGGTGGTCAACCGACTTATCCAAACCAGTGACACGCCCATGGGACACGCCCGTGACATGGGCCGTGTCACCAACACGCCATCAGACACGCCCGTGTCTGTGGCCGTGTGCCTGGGTGAAAAAAAATCCCAAATCATCCCGAGACTTCACACGGCCTGTGACACGCCCGTGTCCCAGGCCGTGTGCCCAGACACGGCACAAAGACACACCCTGTCGAAACCTCGGCGGGCTGAGTTCGTCGCCTGATTTGACACGCCCTGTGACACGCCCGTGTCACAGGCCGTGTTCAACACTCGACACGCACTTCTCGACACTCGACAATCGTCGAGAAAAACTCGTCGAGAATGCGACACGGCCTTGGACATGCCCGTGTCCTGGGCCGTGTGCCTCCTCTCGACGGATCGTCGAGAGAAAAATCGTCGAGACAAGCCCAATCGTCGACACAACCTCGACACGCCCTGCGACACGCCCGTGTCGCCGGCCGTGTCACTTGACACGCCCTGGGACACGCCCGTGTCCCAGGCCGTGTCACCCAAAAATTCCTGATTCTACACTTTGGGCTGTTACAATCCTCCCCTCCTACAAGAAATTTCGTCCTCGAAATTTAGAGACAGGAAAGTAATAGAAACCAGCAAGAAAAATGTTACAACATCTAACATTTTATGTTACAACATTCTCGATATAAGTTACAGAAACAATTCAGGGAACTCTTCTCGCATGGTCTGCTCGCGCTCCCATGTCAGCTCTTCACGGCCGCAGTTGTCCCATCGGACTTTTACCATACCGACTGTCTTGTTCCGCAACTATTTCTCGGCTCGATCTTCGATCTGAATGGGTCTAACTCTCGTTGTTAGCCCATACTCCACCGACACACGATCATCCGCGATCACTTGAGTTGGATCTTTCACGGCCTTCCGAAGCACCGAGATGTGAAAGGCATCATGTAACCCACCCAAGTCCGCCGATAGAGCTAGCCGATAAGCCGCTTCGCCAATTCGCTCAACCACTTCGAAAGGACCCAAATATCTTGGACTCAACTTTTTCAATCGTCGAATCCTGGAGACACCTTTGAATGGCTTGATCTTCAAGTAGACCCAATCGCCAACCGCAAATTCAACATTCCGGTGCTTGGCGTTGTAGTACTTCGCTTGTCGATCTTGAGCAATCAGCAATCTCTCTCGAATAGTCCGAATGGTTGAGTTTGCTGCATCCACCTCATTTGGTTTAACAACCCGGGCTTCACCCGCTTCTACCCAAGCCAAGGGAGTACGACACTTCCTTCCATATAGGGCTTCATATGGTGCCATCCCAATGCTTGCCTGGTAGCTGTTATTATACGCAAACTCTACCATATAGAGATGATCTTCCCATCTCTTTCCGAAGTCAAGGGCGCACATTCGGAGCATGTCCTCCATTGTTCTGTTGGTACGTTCAGTCTGGCCATCCGTTTGGGGATGAAAGGCCGTACTGAAAGTCAGTTTCGTGCCCAACAGTCGGTGAACTAGCCTCCAATCATTTGACGTAAATCGCCCATCTCGATCACTTACGATGCTCCGAGGAACACCGTGAAGCCGCACAATCTGATCAACATATAACTTTGCCAAACTTTCAACCGAATCATCCCGCCTGTTCGGGAGAAAATGTGCTACTTTTGTTAGCCGGTCAACTATCACCCAAATGGAATCATTTCCTCGCTGCGATCTTGGCAATCCATGCACAAAATCCATGGAAATATCATCAAATTTCCACACTGGGATCGGCAGTGACTTCAAATAACCGCCCGGCTTTTGGCATTCCGCCTTCACCATCGCACATGTTTGACATTTGGCTACATATAGGGCAACATCTTTTTTAAGCCCTGGCCACCAGAAAAGTTTCTTCATATCGTTGAACATCTTTGTGCTCCCGGGGTGAATGGAATACTTCGTATAATGTGCTTCATACATCAGTTCTTCCCTCAGTTTCCCCACATTCGGGACGCATAAACGGCCCTCTTTGCGCAAAATACCATCATTCCAGGTGAATTTGCCCTCTGGCCCTTCATTCACATAGCGTAAGAGATCTTCATCCAACTCCGTTGCCCGTCGAACTCGGTCCGCAAGGTCACATTGCACCTCGATCCAGTTCAAACATGCAGTGGCAGTGGAATTCTTGTTAACACAATAGATCTCCAATGCTTCCAACTCCTGGATAAGCCGTTCATCATGCCTTTGCAACCAATTTGCTCTAGCCGGAACTCGCCGACTCAAGGCATCCGCGACAACATTCCCCTTCCCGGGCGTATAGTGAATCTTGAAAGTGTAGTCCCCAAGGAACTCCAACCACCTTCGTTGTCGCATGTTCAAATCTTTCTGCTCCAAAAGATACTTTAGGCTCTTATGATCGGTATAGATCTCCACCTTTACTCCATAAAGGTAGTGTCGCCACAACTTGAGTGCAAAATCACCGCCGCTAGTTCCAAATCATGGACGGGATAGTTTCGCTCGTGCACCTTCAGCTGGCGTGAGCCATAAGCAATCACCTTTCCATTTTGCAGAAGAACGCAGCCTAAGCCGATCCCTGAGGCATCACTATAAATCACAAATCCATCGGTTCCACATGGCGAAGACAACACCGGCGCCGTGGTCAACCGAACCTTCAGCTCTTCAAAAGCTCGTGCGCACTCTGGCGTCCAAACGAACTTCTGATCCTTTCGCGTCAGTGTGGTTAGCGGCAAAGCGATCCGTGAGAAGTTTTCCACAAATCTTCTATAGTAGCCCGCAAGTCCAAGGAAACTCCTGACCTCGGCCACGGAAGACAATATTGGCCATTCTTGTATGGCTTTTATCTTTGCTGGATCCACTGCAATGCCCGCTCCACTCACCACATGGCCCAAAAATGCCACTGACGATAGCCAAAACTCGCACTTCGAGAACTTGGCATAGAGCTGATTTTGCCTCAATGTGTTCAACACCAACCGCAGATGAATCTCATGCTCAGCTTTGGACTTCGAGTACACCAGGATGTCATCAATGAACACAATCACAAACAGATCCAGGTACTCACGGAAAATACGGTGCATCAAATCCATAAACACCGAAGGCGCATTACACAATCCAAAGGGCATGACTGTGAACTCATAATGCCCATAGCGCGTTCCAAATGCGGTTTTGGGAATGTCACCTTCCCGAATTCGTAACTGGTAATAACTAGACTTCAGGTCCAACTTCGAATAGACGATCGAGCCCACTAGCTGATCGAATAACTCATCAATCCGAGGTATAGGATACTTATTCTTCTCGGTCAGCTTATTCAATTCACGGTAATCGATACACAACCGTAACCCACCATCTTTCTTCTTTACAAAAAGCACAGGCGCGCTCCAAGGTGACATACTTGGGCGGATATAACCTTGCTCTAGCATTTCTTGGAGTTGAACCTTCAATTCAACCATCTCTTTTGGCGCAACGCGATATGGCGAGCGGGCCACGGGTTTCGCACCTGGCACCAACTCAATTGTGAAGTCAATCTCCCGCTGGGGTGGTAGCCCAGGGAGATCCGCGGGAAACACATCCGTAAATTCTGCGACAATCGGAACCTCACACAACGTGGCCTTAGGCTCAACAGCCTGAATTAGTGCAAAGTAACACTCCGCACCCTTCCGAACAGCTTTGACTACCTGGAGTGCAGACATCAACGTCCCACCCACTCCTCGCATACCTGCGAACTTGGTCTTCTGTTCGGTATTCTGGCCCAACGTGATTTCTTTGGACTGACAATCAATCATAGCATGCTGCTCCGCAAGCCAATCCATCCCAAAAATCACATCGAATTCCGATATTGGCAAAACAAATGCGGTTAAACAAAAATCCCGACTTCCTAACTGAACCGCCACATCGCAAGCTTGATCCGCAAGCATCCAACAACCATTCGGCAACACCACTCTGACGCTATCTGCCTTTGGACGACTGGGTATCCCAAGCCGCGTAAGAAACTCACTAGACAGAAAAGAATGCGATGCACCTGTATCAAACAGTGCTCGAGCCAGCGTGTCCCGAATCATTACAAAACCTATGACAACCATGTCACACACACAAACCACAAACATAGGCGTACTAAGCAAAGCATACAAACAATCGCATATGCAAAACTAAACTCATACCTGTGACCACGTCACTCTGCTTGATGGCCTCTTGCAGGCCAAGATTATAGACTCGGGGTTGCGCCTGCGAGGCAGAGGAATCCACCACCGCCTTTCCTTTTTCCGCATACGATGCTCCCGCCTTCTTTTCACTCTTCGGCGGCATCCGACAATCTCGCGCAATATGCCCCATCCTACCACAATTGAAGCAGGTACGAGTGTCTGGCCTGGAGGTTGCCCCTGATGTTGCTCCCGATGCAACTGATGAAGGAGCTTGTCCACTAGGCTTGGACTTCTTGCCCCATCGCTTCTTATAAAATGATTTTCCCGATCGGGGCATCTTCCACTCTTGTTGCGACACAACCAAAGCTCTCTTCCCTTGCACCCTCTTCATATCCTTTTCCAACGCTGTCGCAGTGTCAACCAACGCTTGGAAACCTTGGTTCACAGAACTGGACACAAGGAACCTCAGCTCGTCCCTCAGCCCTTCATAGAACCGATTAGTCTTCCTCTGCTCATCAGCAAAAATCGAACCCGCATACCGCCCCAAGCGAGTAAACTCATGCAGGTACGCGTCAACACTGCCATCACCTTGAGTCAACCGTTGGAATTCATTTTCCATGGCTATCCATTGCGCCACAGGAAGGTGCTTCGCTAGGAAGAGCCGAGAAAATTCTTCCATCGATACTTGGGTTAACGGACGACCCGCCAAATGATGCAACTCCATCTCATCCCACCATAAACGCGCTTCTCCTTCAAGCAAGAAGGTGGCTAAGGTAACTTTCTGATGTTCCGCCGTGCCTATCGCCGTCATCACTCGCTTGACGCGCGATAACCAATCCTCAGCCTGCGTCGGGGTTCCCGCTCCCGAGAACGTAGGCGGATGGAAACTCATAAACCGTGTTAGCTGCTTCTCAGCCGCTCGAGGTACCACATCCATGACAGGTTCCGGCCTTGCCGACACCTGTTCTGGCCCCACAGCCGCTTGCTCCTGCCTCAGTGGCTGACCTTGGATCATGGTAAATAAGGCCTCCGCAACTAAACGGACATGTTCTGCAGACGGTGGAGGTGTAGGCACCGCGGCTGGTGCCGTACTTTCATCAGAAAGCTGGGGCTCAGACGGCCCAGCTCCACTTCGTGTCACCTAAAGGTGGACAAGACACACACATTAGCGGTCGTACCCAAGCAAACAACACAAAATAGGAACACGTAGGTTCCCCAAACATACAAAATGCATTCCTATCATGGACATTCAGGAGTTCATTCGTAGATCGAAACCCACAGGTCGGAGGATCGAAACCTCCCTCTGATACCAAAAATGTAACAACCCCATCCGTTCACATGATATATTCTAGAAGGTCCGGCCGGGGCCCCACAGGATATACCACAAAACAGTCGGTGAAGGTACAGGATTATACCAGAGTAGCGCATCGCACCTATCACAAGCATTCTAGCGGAAGCCTAACTACTTGAACTCCTCATGAATGTCCAAACATAAAACCCCACCTTTTATATATATATAGGAATGTCTTACAATATGAACAAGCGTTGTCCTTATGGCCTTACATAACTTTCACACAGTGGCCTAAAACAGATTGGCGCGCAGGCCGGCCACAATAAAAGAAAACATTCAAAAGAACATAGTTAGCCTTCGAGGGCTAACAGCAGCAGCAGCAACACCAGCAGGAGCATCAACCTCTATGCGTCCCGCTCGGCTCTCCAGCACCTGTGCAAGGACAATCCACCCAACGGTGGCAAACAAAAGCAACGGTCAGCGTTCAGCTGACCAAATTATAACGACCCTACCCCTTCTCTCGGGGCATCGGTATTTTTCCCTGCAGGCATAGCATATCACAAGTATGGTAAGCTATATCATCAAAAGGTGCTTTCACGCACACAAGCCATCACAACCGTTCGCCACCCGGCCCAACGGTCCGTGCACTCAGGGCACATTCTTGGCGTTCTGGCAACCTCTTGCCCACCACCGTATCAGGGTTATCACCCAACGGTAAATCTCTTGAGCATTTACTCCATGGCGTGCAGCCGGAGTTAGTCCTCGGACACCGGGATGGCCCGTAGCCCCCCATTGTGTCATGGCACGCAGGCCGAAGACTCTTGCTATGCGCTCCAACAGACCGCACTTTTGGTCTCACGTCGGACGGACATAGCGCAGGTCGGATCCTCCACCCCCCGTTGCTCAAATCGCCTTGCCTTCTCCGAGTATAGCGTACTCATAGCTATATCAAAGGTGCGGGTCGGTCTCACCAATCCTGTTCTTGGCATTCAAGCCTAGGTATTTCACTATACCCATTTCCTCACAACAACAACGGGTCTTTCCTGGGAACACCAGTACTTCCTATGACTCTCTCCACAGGTGGACACCGCACAAGCACAAATGTCAGGGGTCTTTCCTGGGCACACCAGTACTTCCTGTGACTCGCTTCACAGGTGGACACCCTATGACATCAAGCATCACAACAAGGGCCTTTCCTTGTCCCACCAGTACTTCCTGTGCCTCATTCATAGGTTGGACCCAAAACATCACATGGCTATTTTCCTGGGCTACCACCCCAGTACTTCCTGCTACTCCTTTTCGCAGGTATAACCCGTAGACTCCGTACACTACACGTTTATCACGGAGTCTTCTCCGGTTCGTATGCAACATCACCAATCCAGACCAACCTGTCCAGATGGGCTTCACACAGCATGCCTATTCCGTATTCCATTTCCGGATCTATATGCACAACAAAGGGGATTTCAAGAATCACCCAAACGACTCCCAAAAGCAGCCACCTCTTGGTGGGGGAATCAACAGATATGCCAAAACGGAAGCCTTCACATGGCTAGGAAGAAAAGTCGTTACCCTTGACGATCGCTTCGGTGCCATGGCCTCCAAGCTAGCTTGCAAGACTCGCAAGAGCGTTTCCTCCGCAACGCTGGCTTCGGATCTCTCGTCGGTAAACCACAACACCACCACCAGCAGCCCCCTTTCTTCTTCCTCCTCCTTTTTCTCTCTCTTTCTCTCTCTTGAAGAAAGATGAAGGCCAAAGCAAAGTGAGAAATCATTCTCTGATTTCGGCCCTTAAGGAAAAAGAAGAAGAGCTCCAGCCCTTGGATCCAGACTGAAGGAATGGACGGCCACGATTCTGCCAAAAACACATATTTTGACCCGACACGGCCTCGAACACGGCCGTGTGCCAGGCCGTGTGCCTCAAGCGGTGGTCAACCGACTTATCCAAACCAGTGACACGCCCATGGGACACGCCCGTGACATGGGCCGTGTCACCAACACGCCTTCAGACACGCCCGTGTCTGTGGCCGTGTGCCTGGGTGAAAAAAAATCCCAAATCATCCCGAGACTTCACACAGCCTGTGACACGCCCGTGTCCCAGGCCGTGTGCCCAGACACGGCACAAAGACACACCCTGTCGAAACCTCGCCGGGCTGAGTTCGTCGCCTGATTTGACACGCCCTGTGACACGCCCATGTCACAGGCCGTGTTCAACACTCGACACGCACTTCTCGACACTCGACGATCGTCGAGAAAAACTCGTCGAGAATGCGACACGGCCTTGGACACGCCCGTGTCCTGGGCCGTGTGCCTCCTCTCGACGGATCGTCGAGAGAAAAATCGTCGAGACAAAGCCCAATCGTCGACACAACCTCGACACGCCCTGCGACACGCCCGTGTCGCCGGCCGTGTCACTTGACATGCCCTGGGACACGCCCGTGTCCCAGGCCGTGTCACCCAAAAATTCCTGATTCTGCACTTTGGGCTGTTACATAAGATGTGGGGCAGATAGCTTAGGGAGCGCGGCTATTTGGCCAGCGAGCCACCCGTATATTGTAACGGGGTTATGTATTGATTGGAGAAATTGGAATAGGGAGGCCGACCCTCGTCGTGGTAGTTTTTGCCCGATAATGTGAGCAACTAGAAAGGTCTAAACCTACCCAATAGCTATGTGGAGCATCCGTGGGTAGTGATTCCTGTCGTTGACATAGTTACGGGTCTTGGTTGTTGCGCAGGTCGTAAAGACTACCAAAATGCTAATGATGTTGCCATCTGGAGAATGGTTGTGCGTCCCTGGTTTTTGTCCGGACACTGAGAATGTGCCCTGAGAGCACGGGGTTTGTGGATGTTTGTGCCTACGCCGGTGGTGATGTGTGCTTAAAATAAACTTTCATTACTATGTTTGTTTTGCTAATACACTGCAAGGAAGGAGCTCCGCCTCCCCGAGTAAGGGGCGTGGTCGTTATAATTTGTTCAGCTTTAGCTAACTGTTGCCTTGTTTTGCCACCATTCGATGGATCGTTCTTATAGGAACAGGTGAGCCAAGTGACAAGTAGCGGTCTAAAGCCCTAGATGATGTGCTGTCCCACGAAGGCCAAAGCGAAGTGCTTACTTTTACTGTTTTCATGTATGGCCGGCTTGCGTACCGAAGTATGGAAAACCCTTTAATTCAGGTTGAATGCTGTAAGGCCAAAGGGCCAAGACTCTTTGTGTATTTGTTCTTTCATCCCTGCTTTGGGCTATAGTGGGCATTCATGTTTTGTGATGGATTTTTCTAACTTGTTTAAAAGCTTCCGCTAGAATGCTCTGTGTTAGGTCTCGAAATTTTATATTAGTATTCGTAATTAATATGTAACTCCGCTGACTGTTCGTCGAATATGGCATGGGGACCGATTGGACCTTCTGTTATATCTCATGTGATGGATGGGGTATTATAATTTTGTAGCAAACTACAGTGTCGGTCTTTCTTAGGAGAATTCGTGGACCAATTATTTTTAAGGGGTGATGAGCACAGTCATGTGCGTTATCGTTATAGCATGAAAAAAACCCGTTAATGTCCAATTAGAATGGAAAATACACACGTTTGAGGAACCTGCGTGTTCCTATGATTGCTTTTTGCAATTTTGTTTGGTCACTTCTTAGTGTGTCCTACAATAATAGGTGACCAGGAGTGGTGCTGTACAGTCAGAACGTCTGCACTCTGAGGAAAGAAGTGCACCTAATGATGCATCGGCAACCCCTCCTTCGGCAGAGATGATAAGACTTGTATCTTATGCGGTGTTTGCGATGATAAACACCCAGCCAGGGCGAAAGACTTTAATTCAAGGATAGCTAAATCAGCTAGAGGGAGGGGGTGAATAGGTTATTAGTCTCTTTTCTGATTTCTTAAATATTTCTTCTTTAAGAGCTTTGCCTTTAGGTTATTTTATGCTTTCGAGATGCACACAACCTGCATAGAGAAAAACAATACAGAAAAGCATACAGTGATTTATAGTGGTTCCCTAACTGGGTATATCCACTTTCACACCTGCCTATCCAACTATCTTGTTGGAATTGGCACTTCTCCAAAACTTGATCCAAAGATCTTACAACTCCGATCCCATAGGACCTCATAGGTCACACAGACCTACCACTTAGGCACTTAGACAAATCACGGGTCACAAAGATCTTTCACTCGATACTAAGCCAAAACACAGGTCACAAAGACCTTTCACTCAGCACTATGCCAAACTACAGGTCACAAAGACCTTTCACTTGGCACTAAGCCAAACCACTGGTCACAAAGACCTTTCACTCGCACTAATCCAAACCACAGGTCACAAAGACCGTTTACTCGGCACTAAGCCAAACCACAGGTCACAAAGACCTATTACTGGACACTAAGACAAACCTCAGGTCACAAAGATCTTTCACTCAGATCCACACTTGGATCCTACAGTATGTAGGTGGGTTGTTGGATATTCTTGACACAATAGATGTTTCTCTATGTCAAGCTTCTTGACTGAGATATACTCAGCCCAATAATGACTATAGGAATTTATTTCTTGAGTCTACATTCACTGAACTAAGAAGTACTTAGTCCTAACTACTTCCACAACAATAAGTTTTACTTGAGCTGGAAGTGACTTGTAGAGCAATGTTCTACCTCTTTCTGAACTGGCCTGAAGCTCTGTCCTAACTACTACTTCACAGCACCAGGGATTTTTCTTGTTGGTCAATGAAGTTATTACATCTAATTGCTGCTACCTGAGCTGAGAAAATCTCAGCTCTAACTTTGCAGTCTAAGAAAGCTCTGCCTTTTCTTCCTTTCTTGGGCTGAGGTGATTGAGCCCTAACTTTGACTCCTGAGGAAAAGTCTCCTGAGTCTTCTTTCATTTCTTTACTTCTTCAAGCTTCTTCTATTCACAGCTTCTAGATTAAAATCTTCGGGATGCTTATGCATCTGGAACTGTGAAGAACTTGCAGCAAGGGTCGGCCCTTGGATGCTTCCTCTTTCCTCAGAGAAATACACTTGACTAGCTTGTTGGTGCAGATGAAGATCACACCAGCTATCTTGTTGTTGATGATGTTGATATCAACAACTAACTTGCTCTTTGTCTTGCTAACTTGAGCTTCATGTGCTTCGACACCACAACAATGGCGGAGAAGAAGAACTGCCTGATTGCTTTTCACGAAAATTGTCTTCCTCAGAAAGCCTTTTTCCATTTATTAGTTTTGACCCAACTACACTTGAACAGTGGGTCCCACATATTTAATGGCCAACAGTAACCTCAAGCAGTGGGACCCGTACATTTAATGTCCAACAACAAGCTTGCTTTAATGCCAAATGTCGTACAGTAGGTCTGCGACAACATTTGTCGCGTACTGTAGCCATCTCGCCACTAATTTGAAATATGTTGACTTGTTGACTTGCTGATGTCATCAGCTGTGGACTTCACCAAAAATCAAACAACATTAGTATAGGCGTTGAGAGAGTAAGCATCACCCAACGCCAAAACACTTACACAAATTTTCTGCCTTATGGCGTTGAGTGAGTAACCTTCACTCAATGCCAAACTACTTATAATTGAAATCTGTTTATAGGCGTTGAGTAATTCAGCTTCAGTCAACACCAACTTGATTTATCAGCTATTTGCTGCTTGGCATTGAGTGTGTGAGAATTACTCAATGCCACACTCCTTAGACACAATTCTGTCTTCACTAGGCGTTGACAGCGTTGATTGAACAACCTACACTCAACTCTTTTTGCCTTAACCATTTTTCTGCTTAACTGTCTCAGCGCTTTTGTGTTTTCAGCTGAGACAAACACTTGTCTCAGCAGTTGTACCTAGACCAACAATTGTCTCAGTGATTTTGCAGAGGCCAACATTTCTCTCAGCTCTTTTGCATGGAGCTTCTCAGCTGTCTCAGCTATCTACGATGCTTTTGCCTTAGGCAAAATCTTCCTCTTAACTTTAGGCATTGACTGACTCAGCCTGCTATACTCTAAACTTAGTTCGACGAATGTTAAACTAAGCTCGATGAACTCTGAACTCAGTTCAATGAATTCTGAGAGGAGCTCGACGAACCCATAATCTTAAACTCTGAATTTAGCTCGATGAATGGTGAGCTCAGCTCGACAAACTCTGAACTTAGATTGATTAGTTTTGAAGTTCGACTAAGTTCAACTCACAACCTTTTTGGTGTGGTCTTAGCTCGATGAATGGTTAGCCCAGATCAACCAACTCTAAACTTAAATCGACAAATTTTGAAGTTCGACTATGTTCAACTCACAACCTTTTTGATGTGAGCTTAGCTCGATGAATGGTGAGCTCAGCTCGACGATCTCTGAACTGAGTTCGACGAATTTTGAACTAAGCTTGACTAAGTTCAACTTTACAGCCTTTTTGTTGTATGGCGTTGAGTGTGTCTTCATCACTCAACGCCAAACTACTTAGCCATATTTCATTCTTATCAACATTCTTTCTTACCTCAAGCGTTGATTAAGCTTGCTTCACTCAACCCCTGTGGACTTAGTTACAATGTCAAGTCCTCCTTGACTTAGGTAAATTCCTGCCATTCCAGCATCTTCTCTTTGTGTCCACCTTTCTTCCTTATTACTACTTATCATATCACTAGACTTCTTCCATGGAACATCCTGCATATGATGGGCTTAAACAACTTCAAATACAACTATGCTCTTAGTATTGATGGAGATGACTCTTCAAATCCAATCTACGGAACATTGTGGGCTATGGACCCAACAATCTTCCCCTATTTGAAGAAGGCAGAACACCCAACAATACTAAGAGGCATTACCATAATAGGCAGAATAAATTCATGCAGCTGTAGATTATGATATTGCTACATACCTGCTAGCGTATGCTATATTAATACAATGTGCTCAAAATAATTGTATTGACTTAATAAGTTAGGTCAATGCATCCTCATACTACTTGAGCAATTGCTCAGGTAATATGAACTCTCCTTTATATCACTTAATATTTAGATGGAGCACCACTATAAGCATTGACTAAACATGACATGATCAAGTCAAGTATAGCTTCTATATCTCCTCCTTATTTATTTCCACAGATCTCCCACTTTCCATCTTCTTCAATAGGTATATCTATTGAGGGAGGAGAAAGGATCATTGGAGAGATTATCTCTTGATCCTAGTTAGAGTCCTATGTTGATAACACCAAGATCATATCCTAGTGATCAAACTTCTAGATTAGGAGTCATACCTTTTGTGTTGATACATTGAAACAACACAACACTGCATCACTTGAACTTCCTGCACACATAGTTCAACTTGCTGATGTTGTATTGCTGATGTTGTATCTACAGAATCAGCCTCCACCTGTGGTGATATCACTGATAAACCACATCACTGCAGCCCCTTGACACTTGTGTGAACCATGGATCCACTTGAGCAAGTTGGTAGTTGTCTCTCTTCTCATGATCTCCCCCTTATTCTGTGTATTATCCTTAAGACAAACTGATCAGTAGTTGTGACAGCTGATCTACTACAACAGCTACCTGGTCCCCCTCAACTGAGGCATCCTTTGTCAGATTCCTGGTAGACATTCTAGTCTATGCTAGTCTTGGATACCACTTGATGATCTTTATAGTTTTGATATTACATCAAAACTAAACTTCCATGGAGCTGATACTGGATTTACAGCCACTGTGCACAGAAATACCCTTGCACCTTGCACAGTCTCTTTTTACTGAGCCATATCTTCTCACCTTCTTTAGTAATAGACTTTCCTTAGGATTCAACTTTCAGATTAGCAGCATAAGAGTGTTCAGCCCACTGAGTAACACACTTGATCACAACTTGATCAATCCCTTCTTGGTTTCTGAATAGACATGGAGGAGCTGTTCTATTTTGATTATTTTCTCCCCCTAGCTGATTGTAACTAATACTAATGGTACAGCTGCCAGCTTTCACTTCTCATGAGGCTGAATGTTCTCCTGCAGCTGCTGGACTTTGATGCCATTTGTGCCTTGATTGATCTTTCCATGAATCATCCATAAACCCATCCATAAACCCTACTGACTTGGACATACCATACTGCAGGTTCACATGATATTGAATCCTGAGCATACATTTCTCTTCAAGTTTCCTCTGAAGAGTCTAATAGCTGATGATACCACTTGTGAAACTTTTTAGCTGAGCATTATGTGCGCCTTCCTTGTTGCTCTCAGAAGAGCTACCCGTGCTTTCCTCAGAGATGAGTATTGCCTAATTGTCCTTTACAGATTTGTTGGTGTGGCAGCAGGACATTGTACAACTAGACATTCCTGTAGGCTGGATCCAGCTAGCCTTCATCCATGAGTGTGCACTTGTCCTTCTTCAGGATTTCACTCAACAATCTCTTCCTCTTGGGCAAAAAGAGGAATATCCTGGATGGTGAATATACATCGCCAACTGTTGATGTTAGTTATTTCCCTCACTGGAGTATGAACCCTAAGATAACTTTCTTGTTCCAGTCCAAGTTCTGGAACATCTTCTATCCAAGTCCCACATGGGGGATGGGCACTTAGACTAACCTGCAAAATAGAATTACCTTACCTTAGGACCCCAATAGATATTGGGTCCTAGGTTCTGATTTGTCTGAAATCTTACTTGCCAACCTGCATCATTTCTGACAGGTAGGGTAACTCTTGCTCTAGACATAAAAGGATTGTGATAGCAATCTAGGGCAAAATGCCCCACCTTGCCATAGCACCAACACTCATGGATATTATATCTTCTTTTTTGAACAGGCCTTACAGTGTGGTTAACTACTGACTTTACAGAAGGAGGAGGAGCACCAACTTTCTTCAGGTTCCTTTCAGCTAGGATCTGACTGAAAGCTATTGTTCCAGTAGGCTTTCTTTGCTTGCCCTGAATGGTATTTACCGCTGTCTTCTCTGCAGATGACATGCTGTTTATATCATCAGAACTAGCCAAGTTATGCTTACTGGTAGACTGACCCTAGGTCTGAGTCCTTGCTGGATGGGCTTGAGTGAAAGCCACTGCCTTATCCTTATGAGTTTGGGTTGAGGCACCAAATACAAATGGTCTAGAATGATCCATTTATACTTGTTCATGGGGAGCCTTAATGGCACTCATTCCCCTATCCTTTCTACTTCCATTGTAAGATACATTTGTAGTCTTACAAGGAAGATTCTCATTCCTCCAGTGACCATCACTGGGGTCTTGGCCATACCTATGAGAATGGAGGACTACCTTGTGAAAGGTTGACTGTGGAACAACAGGAGCTTGGCATCTCCTCTGAGATTGGATAACTTTTGAAATCAACTCAGATTCAGATTTTCTCTTGATAGCATCTATCTTAGAGAAATTGGCAACTATCCTCTCCTCCCTTTCAAGTTTCTCTACAAGAACCTTGATAATAGAGTACTTGTATTTTAAGGACAAAACATGGATATCTACCATGATCTTCAGATGGGATGCTTCCCTCTCTTTTAGACATAGCAGGGATGAAACTTCATCTTGCTGGGAAGCAATATTCTATAAAGAGGCTATTTCCTCTGCTTGTTTCTTAACAAGTAGCCTGCTTTCCTTGAAAGCTTTCAGAATGACAACATGATTGCCAATCAATTGATTGATATCATCCTCTATCAAAGGACCCTCATCATCACTTGATGAGGAGACATCAGAGTCTGTACAGGATTCATATCCAGACTCTGAGGATGAGCATGATGGAGAATATACCTTATATTGACCAGGCTAATCCTGACAAGATTCTTCTTCTCGTGTAGCTATTGGTCCATGACATCTGCTTTAACTTTCTTCAACAAGAGCAGCCAACAGCCCAATGTTGTTCTTGTCCTCCCTGCAAATTTGATGCTCCATAGAGTTCCACACCTTATGGTTCAACTTTGAGCACATAAGTTTAACCTTTTAGCTATCTTTGGAGGTCAACTCAGACTGTTTGGCCCTTTTTTGAGCAACCTCACTCAGATACCACTTGAAATTCTTTAATTCAAGGATAACTAAATCACCTAGGGGTTGGGGGGCGAATAGGTTATTGGTTTATTTTCTGATTTCTTATATATTTCTTCTTTAAGAGCTTCAGCTTTAGGTTATTGTATGCCTTCAAGATGTACAAGACCTACAAAAAGAAAAACTTCACAAAAAAGCACACAGTGATTTGTAGTGGTTCCCCAACTCGGTACATCCACTTTCCCTCCCTCCTATAAAACAATCTTATTGGACTAGGCAGTTCTCCAAAACTGGCTCGAAAGAGCTTACACCTCAGATCTCGCAGGACCTCACAGGTCACACAGACCTACCACTTAGGCACTAAGCCAAACCATAGGTCACAAAGACCTTTCACTCGGCACTAAGCTAAAACACAAGTCACAAAGACCTTGCACTCTGCACTAACCCAAACCACAGGTCACAAAGACCTTTAACTCGACACTAAGCCAAACCATAGGTCACAAAGACCTTTCGCTCGGCACTAAGCCAAACCACAGGTCACGGAGACCTCTTACTCGGCACTAATCCAAACCATAGGTCACAAAGACCTTTTACACGACATTAAGCCAAACCTTAGGTCACAAAGACCTTTCACTTAGATCCACACTTGGACCCGACAGGATGAAGGTGGGTTGGTGGATATTCTTGACACAAGAGATGTTTCTTTGTGTCAAGCTTCTTGACTGAGATATACTCAGCCAAACAATGACTACAGGAATTTAGCCTAGTTTGGCCATTTTCACTGCATTTTCTTTGGAGTTGAAGGTTGGCCTGGATTTCTTGGAGGAGAAGGAACAGTGCCGAAACATTGATCTCACCTCCATTGGAGTTCTGAAGCTCCGATTCACAAGACAAGTACGGATCAGTGGAGGAAAGATCATTGCGGTCGTGTTCATCCATCTAGATCTTTGGCATGGCACCAGAGAGAGCACAAAGTGTAACGATTCTCAACTTGGACGTGAAGTTCTCTTCCTTTTTCATAGGAAACCCTCTCCCACGAGTGTGCGGTGAGCGTGAGATTTTCCTTCGGGTTTATATGGTATATCCCTGTATTGTTTTCATATAGAGTTCGGAATCGAAGTACGAACATACGCATGATGTGTGAAGACCATCTGGACATGTTGGTCTGGATTGGTGATTTTTTTTATTATGCTTGTATTGGCCGGAGAAGACTCTGTGATGTTTGCTTTTCGGGTTTCTACACGGTAGATTGTAGTAGGGAATCTTGGGGACTAACTCCAAGGAGCACCTGGAAAACTAGGTAGAATCACATTTCAGCCATATACCGCGCAGCAGTAGTGCTACCATAGGTGGTAGCTGCTTGAGAGCTTTGTTTGTGGCCTGTATCATGGAGACCTAGGGCCTGAGATGTGGGGATGAGAGCTCAGGGTGCCCAGCCTAGTGGCCTTCGAGCCACCCGTATATCATAACGGGGTTTTGTATTGATTGGTGAAATGGGAATGGGGAGTCCGACCCACGTCATGGTAGTTTTTACACGGCGATATGAGCAACGGGAAAGGGCCGAACCTACCCAGTAGCTAAATGGAGCGTCCATGGGCAGTGATGTCTGTTGCTGATATAGTTACGGGTCTTAGGCCTTGCACAAGCCGTAAAGACTAACAAAATGACCATGATGTTTCCATTTGGAGAATGGTGGTGCGTCCCCGATTTTTGTCCGAACACCGATAATTTGCCCTTAGAGCACGGGGTGTGTGGCTGTCTGTGCCTATGCCTGTTGTGAAGTGTGCATAAATTGAACTTTCATTACTATGTTGTTTTTGCTAATACATTGCAAGGAAGGAGCTCCTCCGCCCTGAGTATGGGGCATGATCATTATAATTTGGTCAGTTTTAGCTGACTGTGCCTTATTTTGCCACCGTTCGGTAGATCGTTCTTGTAGGAACAGGTGAGCCAAGTGGCAAGTAGCGGGCTAAAGCCATTGATGTTGTGCTTTCCCTTGAAGGCCAAAAGCGAAGTGTTTACTTTTACTGATTTCATGTATGGCCGGCCTGCGTGCCGAAGTATGTAAAGCACTTTAATTCAAGTTGAATGTTGTACGGACAAAAGGCCAGGACTCTTTGTGTATTTGTTCTTCATCCTGCTTTGAGCTATAATGGACATTCATGTTTTGTGATGGGTTCTTCTAACTTGTTTAAAAGCTTCCGCTAGAATGCTCTGTGTTAGGTCTCAAAATTTTATATCAGTATTTGATATTAATATGTTACTTCGTGAATGTCCGTGTAATATGGTATGGGGCCCTGACCGGACCTTCTGTTATATCCCATGTGACGGATGGGGGTGTTACACAATCGTGGTAAGCTTTTTCCGTTTCGTGAGCTTTTCACATTAGGGTTTTTTTGCCCTAACCTATATTTCGTCCGTTTTCGTGTAGATTTCAACTCCTCCCGCCTTCTCTTGCCCCGATCTACGATGAGAAGCAATTCATAAATCTTTTCCGGCAAAACCAAGACAAGTGGTGGTTTTTCCCTCCTCCCTGCTCTTTCGATCATGGTAAAAACCTTCTAATCCTCGTTAATTAATTGTTTTTGACATGTTGCCATGCTTAGATCACGTTTTCAAAAGCTCTTCGTTTTTGTAAATATCGATGACCATCCCGATTCGTTCTGATTTGTATGTATGCCTTGATTTTTCCATTTTAAATCCACTCGTAGTGTAAGACCCCCCTCCCGGATCCCAAAACACGGCACGAATGGGGAGTCTTATGCCCGGAACAGCCGCCTTGTGGTAGCATTAGCACATGGGCTAACCTGTACAACAAGACGCCTATTCCGCCGGCTACAACAATATCAACATATCATGCCAACCCAACCAAATAAAAAGCAAGAGTAGTCAAAATCCACACTAAGTAATAAAGTCCAAATACATCAATAAAGAGAAGCTAAAACATGCTTCTACAATAAATCAGAGTACAGCTAAACATTGCCCAAACGGGCTAAATCAGAGTATCAAATACTAACATCAGTAACCGACGGTATCGACGACACCGTCACTTCAGGCCCTATCGTCCTGGCCTGGCTGTCCCGCTGCGTAGTCTGCGGCTGCTCTACCTGCGGCGTGACCTCCTAGAAAGGAAGACGTAGCAACCGTTAGTCGAAACGACTAAGTGGTTTCACATCCGCACCCCCGACGACTCCTCAGCACCGGGCGGAGAGAAGGAACAAGGGTAATATATATGTATGCAAGTAAAGGAAGTACAAGCAGGTGGCAGTAGTGTAAGAGTAACAATAACATGATCTAGCAAATATTTAAGAGCTACATCAAACTAGCAAGTATAAGTAACAGCAGGAAAGTAACTTAACTTATAAGAATGCCCATACAAACTTATAAGTTAAGAATCGGGTTACAAAAAAGTAACTCATCGTATAAGAGTGCCCATACAAACTTATACGATGACGATCTTATTGTGTAATGTTATGAAATGCTATGAATGTATGCAATGACTCACCCATGAACACACCAATGCAATTGCTATGTCGACACAGACTATAGTTCCCACTTTTCGAGCAGGTAGCTAACCTCTCAGGCATCAGCCGCCATGGCCAGATGGTGACAGTAGAATGGACACTTCTACTACTAGGCGATTATCCACACTTCTTCACCTAGGCCTCCGTACGCCTCAATGCTAAGAACACAACAGCGGAGCCCATGCGTACTATGGCCCAGCAGGAGCCTCAGGTAGATGTGCACCAAGGACCAAGCCCCGAACTGACCTGGCGTGACCCGGAAGGAGCCTCAGAGTGAGCACGAGGACCAAGCCCAACCGTTCACCTGGCACGGAAGGAGCCCCGGGACGTGAACACCGAGGACCAAGCCCAACCGCCCAAAGTCTAACTGTCGACTCTCGTCGGTGTGACGACTGGCGAGCCCGTAGACCTGCCACACTATCCTTAACCCAGGATTACGACACCGCGTGTCGACTCACACCACATGCAAATACCATATCAACATAACATGGAAGGGGCCTCGGAAGTAAACACGAGGACACAGCCCAACCATCCATCCACACCTTATCTCAACACAACCAAAACAAGTGACGGTCAACGCCGCACTTACATCCCTTCACAATACTACCCATAGAGAGACGACGCTCTAAGTATTGGACTACTATACTCATTTCATTAATCAAACATACTCATGGCCATAATCTATTCATCTATATGACTTTCCAAATGATGACAACGTAATATAAACATGATGCGCATATAAAGATATATCACACTTTCCATTTGATAATGTCATAATATAAACATTAAGTGCACAATTATCAATCTTTCAATTCCTACCAATTCAATTCGTTTAAATACGATTGCTTCACAATTTGATAATATGAAATCTGATTAATAAGCTACATCAATCATGCAACAAATGATTAATCATAAGGGTTCATCCAAGCCAAGTATCCTGCAATATAAATTCCACCGAATCCAAATCCATCTTCCATTAAAGCCCAGAATTTAGGTGCATGTTGAATCTGGACAACAACTTCGACCGGAGATTCCCGAAGCTACATGAATCCGGTGAAGACGTGTAACCCCACGATGGAAAGGTCTTTTAGTGGTCTACAACTCTCGTATTCATACCTCAAACCAGACTTCACATTATCCTATTTGAAATCGGACTTGAAGTCCGCTACATACAGAACACAATTTCTGCATGCAGGATTTGTTGAACACCATTTTTGTTTAGACTTTCCCGTGGCTACAGACTTCGCCTGAAGTCGTGCAACCATTCGTTTGAAAGGTATTTTCAAGGGCTTTAACTCTCGTGTTTAGCCGAAAGCCTAGATCTGGCATATTATGCTTAAAAATGGCCACGAAGTTTGCTGCGCGCAGAATACAGATTCTACACGCATCTTAAGGCGGAATGAGCGACATCGGTTCATCTTCCTCCTCAATGCGATCTTCCCAAATCATTCCAGAATTTCCTCCACCCTTATTCAACCTCAAGAGGCCGACACCCTTCACGAAACCATCCCCTATCTCCATATAGAAGATCAGAGAGGTTGAAGACACCACTAACCAAGAGCACAAGCCCCGGATTGGCCTCACCCTAGAGTAAGCATCTTCTCACATGTCAAGACTCTTTTGAGTCGACGTCTCGCCTAGATATCTATAGATCTAGAACCAAGGGAGAGGGTAGGAAACTCACATCGGTTCCAGTGGTACCACCATTTCCGGCCATGGATCTCGTAATTCTCCTTGGCGGCATCTTCTCCTTCACGGTGATGGCGGATTTTCTCCTGTAGAACTTGCTCCAGCAGTTTTCTCTCTCACCAGGAGTTCTCACAGGAAATATGGAATGAAATGAGCATGAAAACGGCTAGGGTTTTCTCTCCCCCTTATATATGAAAAGTGACACGGGTAGGGACACGACCGTGTCCTTACCCGTGTCCTGCCTGGCGAAGCGACAACGACAGTTTCCATGTCGGTTCAATATTTGACACGAGTAGGGACATGCCCGTGTCCCAACCCGTGTCCCGACCCTTGTCCATATGACTTGGCCGTGTGCCCTGGTCATGTTCTTCTCGGGATGAATTTTGACGATCTCAACATTTCGTCGATCTCGATCAAAATCGTCGACTGGAGAACATGGGTAGGGACACGCCCGTGTCTCTACCCCTGTCATGTTAATTCATCGAAGTCGACGCACAGTTCATCGATCTCGACACCTCTCGTCGATTGTAACTCGACACACACGGGTAGGGACACGCCCGTGTCTCTACCCGTGTCACATGGTGTCAACACAGCTCGTCAGTCTCGACATGCCCTATCGAGTGTAACTCGACACACACGGGTAGCGACACGCCCGTGTCTCTACCCGTGTCACATGATGTCGACATAGCTCGTTAGTCTCAACACGCCCTGTCAAGTGTAACTCGACGCACCCGCGCACATGGGTAGGGACACGCCCTTGTCTCTACCCGTGTCCCTTCACAGCATTGATTTCACTACTCCTCCACAAGTGCAGTCCAATTCGCTGCACGTCCCAGGACTCGAGTCAACCCTCCTGACTCAAACACACACACTAGGGGCCTAGAGCGATTCGGGACATTACAAATCCTATAAACAAAATAAAAGATTTCGTCCCCGAAATCAAGCTTAGGCTATGAGGAGAAAAGCATAACCAAAAATTAACATATGCTTTTAAATAAAATTACCTTGAGCAAACAATACCGGGTAGCGTTGCTGTATCAAATCCAATGGCTCCCATGTGTACTCCTCCTTCCCATGATTAGACCATAACACCTTCACCATGGGTACACTTTTGCGGCGCAAAGTTCTTGTCTCGCTGTCAACAATCCGCACTGGCTCTAGTCGCACAGACCTATCTGACGCCACTGCACCATCAGTAGTGGGAATATATTGGTCGGGCCGCAACAGTGCTTTTCGAAGCAATGAAACATGGAACACGTCGTCGAGATTTTCTAGTTCTGGTGGTAACTCCAACCGATAGGCCAACGGGCCAATCCTTTCTAGTATAGTATAAGGCCCAACATACCTCGGGTTGAGCTTTTTCACCCCACGTACCCGCGACACTCCGTGCATCGGCCGAATCTTGAGGAACACTTTATCGCCCACTTGGAACTCCACCATCCGGTGCTTTTTATTGTAATATTTTGCCTGTCGACTTTGAGCCTCCAACATGCGATCCTGTATCAATCTGACCGCCACATCAGTATCATCTATATATTCATTTCCCAATGCCTTCGGATCTTCATCCTGCACCCAAGACGAGGGGGTCCTGCACCTTCTTCCGTAAAGGTCTTCATGGGGCGCCATACCGATGCTCGCCTGATGGCTATTATTGTAGGAAAATTCCACCAGGGGCAAGAGCCTTTCCCACGGCTCTCCTCCATCCAACACACATAATCTCAGCAGATCCTCCAATGTCCTAATGGTCCTTTCAGACTGCCCGTCCGTCTGAGGATGAAATGCGGTGATGAAGGTAAGACGTGAGCCCAAATATGCCTGTACCTCCTTCCACTCCCTTGAGGTGAAACGACCATCCCGGTCTGAAATGATTGTCTTAGGCATGCCATGATACCATACGAACTGCTCCACCAAGAGGCGTACCAAAACATCCACGTGAGCCTCTTTCTTCACAGGGATGAACCGGGCCACCTTTGTCAGTCGATCAACAATAACCCACACTGAATCATTCCCGGAGCGGGAATGAGGTAGCCCATGGACAAAGTCCATGGAGATGTCCTCGAACATCCATTCAGGGATGGGCAATGACTGCAACAAACAACCGAGACTCCTGCATTCAGCCTTCACGCTTTGACAAGCTTCTCAATGTGTAATATAGTAACGAACATCCTTCTTCATTCCCGACCAGCACATGGTCTTCCGTAAGCCGGCGTATATCTTGGCAATACCCGGGTATACAGAATATTGAGAGCAATGTGCCTCTCTCAAGATATCCTCCCGGATTTTGCCGCCCTTGGGAATGTAGAGCCGGCCATGAAAATAAATGAGGCCATCTTTTAGTGTGTACTCATCGGTGGTCCCATCTTCAATTGCCTTGATAGCCGGGGCTAAGGACGCATCCATTACTTGCTCCACCCGAATCCGGTCCCGGATATCACAAACTATGCTCATGCTTGCCAAATACTCCGCATACTCTGTCGAAGGAGCCTTGGATACTAGAGTAATTTCCATCTCCTCGATCATCCGAGCCAACTCCATACTCATCAACCGAGACTCTGGGCTAAAGCCTGACACTTTTCTACTCAAGGTATCGGCTACCGAGTTCGCTTTCCTGGGGTGGTAGTTCATGGTGAACTCATATTCGCATAGAAATTCCAACCACCGCCGTTGTCTCAGGTTCAACTCCTTCTGAGTGTGGACATACTTCAAGTTTTTGTGATCGGAAAAGATCTCGCAGTGGACGCCATATAGATAATGCCTCCAGACCTTCAAAGCGAACACCACTGCTCCCAACTCCAAATCATGGACCGGGTAATTAATTTCATGTTTCTTTAACTGTCTTGAAACATATGCGATCACGTGACCGTGCTGTATCAATACCGCTCCCATCCCTTGATACGATGCGTCAGTGTAAACCTGAAATCCTTCCTTCCCAGATGGAAGTGCAAGGATGGAGGCGGAGGTAAGCCTATCCTTCAGCTCTTGGAATGCCGCTTCATAATGTGGTGTCCACTCAAATGGCACACCCTTCTTCATCAACGAGGTAAGAGGAAGGTCAATCTTGGAAAATCCTTTCACGAACTTGCGGTATTACCAGGCAAGTCCAAGAAAACTCCTCACATCGGCCGCCGACTTCAAAGGCGACCACTCCTTCACGGCTCGCACCTTTGCTGGATCCACTGCTAATCCTGCTCCACTGATCACATGCCCCAAGAAGGCAACCTCCTTAAGCCAGAATTCACACTTGCTAAACTTGGCGTACAAGGCGTGCTCCTTCAATTTCTTCAAAACCAAGGTCAGGTGATCGACAAGCTCCTCCTCCGTCTTTGAGTAGAACAAGATGTCGTCGATGAAAATAATGACGAAGATGTCCAAATATGGTTCAAACACCTTGTTCATCAGGCTCATGAAGGCCGAAGGGGCATTTGTGAGCCCAAATGGCATTACTGTGAACTCATATAAACCATATCTCGAACTGAAGGCTGTTTTCTGAATGTCCCCTTCTTGTATCCTCAACTGATAGTATCCAGAGCACAAATCCAGTTTAGAAAACTAATGTGCTCCCACTAGCTGATCGAGCAACTCGTCGATCCGAGGTAGCGGATAAGTGTTCCGCACCGTCAACCGATTGAGTTCGCGATAATCTATGCACAAATGCAGGGTTCCATCCTTCTTCTTCACGAACAGCACAGGGGCTGATGGCGTGCCCCCTCCTCCACCATTTGAAGACGATGCTGACGATGCTGATGATGATCCGGTTGATAAGGCAATACAACTCAAGGATGTGAGGCGGCATGATGACGCTAACGGAAGGCTACGATACAACCTCCGCCCGCGGCGTGCTACCGCCACTGCAAAGCATTAACCTTATTTATTTCCTTTTCTTGCACTCTATTTTATATTTGGAATATAAAATTATCCTATGCTTATGTGATAATTTTATATTCATTGCATGTTTGTTATTTTTCATTTTGAACAATTTTAATATTGGTGTGTATTTAGCCATTCAGATGGATGAGATTACATCTCCATCATGAAGGATTAAGGCTTGTTTGTAACTCCTATATAAGGAGGCTTTCTTATGAGATCATTAGACAAAGATTGAAACCTAATTTTCCCCTTGAAAATTTCGGCCAAGAGGAAAAACTCTCCTAGCCGCCGCCCCCTTGGTTGTGGTGTGAAGCCACCGCCCCCCCTTTCTCCCTCCATCCGTTCGGTGCGACGCCGGCGCGGCTTCCTTCGGTGCGACTCTTTGGAAGAAGGTTGCAAACCATTCGGTGTGATGCCGGTGGATCCGTGGAGAGAGTGATTGTCCCACAGTTATCTTGTGTGAAGGCTTTCCGGTTGGGTAATCTCTTCCCCCTCCCTTGTGTGATTCTTCTCTTTAGTTGTGGTGGTTTTCGCAAATTGTTTTCTCAGGAAAGTTAATTTAATTGCTGCAAGTTTTGGATCGAAATTGCCGTTGCTAGGCTTTTTTATTTCCGGATCGAGTGGATCCTATTTGCCTGAGCGGATCTTGGCCTATAGCCTTGGTCTTTCTCTCGAAAAGGAGTGTCAACCTTTGTGTTTTCTTGGGGAATATTCCGACTCAAATTTCTGATCGTCGTTTTCGAGTCGACCATTCCTCCTTTATTATTTGTGTTGTGTTCTTGCGACGAGAAGCTATTGTGGGCGATAGGTGCTGCGTAGGGGTGTCTGGAATCGGAGACCTCCACGAAGCTAACGCTTTATCTATGCTCTACACGTCGTAGATCTATCGCACCTACACAGCACCTATCGCCCACAATTGCTTCTCGTCGCAAGAACACAACACAAATAACAAAGGAGGAATGATCGACTCGAAAACGACGATCGGAAATTTGAGTCGGAATATTCCCCAAGAAAACACAAAGGTTGCCACTCCTTTTCGAGAGCAAGACCAAGGATATAGGCCAAGATCCGCTCAGGCAAATAGGATCCACCCGATCCGGAAATAAAAAACTCTAACAACGGCAATTTCGATCCAAAACTTGCAGCGATTAAATTAACTTTCCGGAGAAAACGATTTGCGAAAACCACCACAACTAAAGAGAAGAATCACACAAGGGAGGGGGAAGAGATTACCCAACCAGAAAGCTTTCACACAAGATAACTGTGGGAGAATCACTCTCTCCACAGATCCACCGGCGTCACACCGAATGGTTTAAAACCTTCTTCCAAGGAGTCGCACCGAAGGAAGCCGCACCGGAGTCGCACCGAGCGGATGGAGGGAGTAAGGGGGGCGGCGACTTCACCCACAACCAAGGGGGCAGCGGCTAGGAGAGGTTTTCCTCTTGGCCGAAATTTTCAAGGGGAAAATTAGGTTCCAATCTTTGTCCATTGATCTCATAAGAAAGCCTCCTTATCAAGGAGGACAGGGGATCGAAACCTGGCCTCAACAACCTACCGTGCGCCTGTGGTTGGGCCCGAAGATGGGTTGGGGTGTACGGCCCGCGGGCCTGAAAAAAGGGATGCCATGGTGTGACTCCATGCTGGGCCCGACAGTGGACCGCCAGACTTGGGCCTTTGGCTAGGCCAGGTGCAAGGCCTGGTCGACAGAGCGGGTCGGCTCTGGGTCACTGCATCAAAAAAGTGATTCTCCCACAGTTATCTTGTGTGAAAGCTTTCCGGCGCGTCTTCCTTCGGTGCGACTCCTTGGATCAAATGCGAAGATACCTTACCTATAGGGACACGCTCATGCCGTCTCACATCCTCTGATACCAAATTGATATAGGGGTGTCCGGAATCGGAGACCTCCATGAAGCTAACGCTCTATCTACGCTCTATACGTCGTAGATCTACCGTACCTACACAACACCTATCGCCGACAATAGCTTCTCGTCGCAAGAACGCAACACAAATAACAAAGGAGGAATGGTCGACTCGAAAACGACGATCGGAAATTTGAGTCGGAATATTCCCCAAGAAAACACAAAGGTTGCCACTCCTTTTTGAGAGCAAGACCAAGGCTATAGGCCAAGATCCGCTCAGGCAAATAGGATCCACCAGATCCGGAAATAAAAAGCCTAGCAACGACGATTTCGATCCAAAACTTGCAGCGATTAAATTAACTTTTCGGAGAAAATGATTGCGAAACCACCACAACTAAAGAAGAGAATCACAGAAGAGAAAAGGGAAGAGATTACCCAACCGGAAAGCCTTTCACACAAGATAATTGTGGGATAATCACTCTCTCCACGGATCCACCAGCGTCACACCTAAGGGTTTGCAACCTTCTTCCAAGGAATCGCACCGAAGGAAGTCGCACCAGAGTCGCACTGAACGGATGGAGGGAGCAAGGGGGGGGGGGGGGGGGGGGGCTGCTTCACACCACAACCAAGGGGCGGCGGCTAGGAGAGGTTTTCCTCTTGGCCGAAATTTTCAAGGGGAAAATTAGGTTTCAATCTTTGTCTAATGATCTCATAAGAAAGCCTCCTTATATAGGAGTTACAAACAAGCCTCAACCCTTCATGATGGAGATGTAATCTCATCCATCTGAATGGCTAAATGCACACCAACATTAAAATTGTTCAAAATGAAAAAATAACAAACATGCAATGAATATAAAATTATCACATAAGCATAGGATAATATTATATTCCAAATATAAAATAGAGTGCAAGAAAGGAAATAAGTAAGGTTAATGCTTTGTAGTGGCGGTAGCACGCCGCGGGCGGAGGTTGTAGCGTAGCCTTCTGTTAGCATCATCGTGCCGCCTCACATCCTTGAGTTGTATTGCCTTATCAACCGGATCATCATCAGCATCGTCAGCATCATCTTCAAATGGTGGAGGAGGGGCGCACACCATCAATCCTCCCTCGATCAAATGCACGCATCTCCATTGCGTGGTCCAAGTGATAGCGGTGAAGGAGAGCGGCATCCAAACTCTGCAGCTCCATCTCGAGTACCCAAGAGTCATCCGAAGGGGGCCGATCACACCAACGGATGAGAAAGCGGTGGGTGTCGCCATCAGCAGTAGTTACAGGCTCAGCATCAAGTATCATCTCTGGAGTGGAAAACTGGGGAACATATTAGCAGTAGGCAGGAAATAAGGCAATTTACCATCCGATGATATACCTGTGGGGACCGAAAGAGAGAGATCATCCGTACTACCACTCCCCAACCCATGAGAATTTAGAGTGGGAGAAGAACACGACAAAGAAATCAACTCTTGTGGTGGTGACACAAACATCGTTAAATCTGAAACATTAAAAATGGGGAGATACCCCAATCAGCAGGCAAGTCCAGAACGAAAGCATTGTCACCTAACTTCTTAATAATCCAAAAGGGTCGGCGCGCTTTGGTGCTAACTTTTTAACGGTGCCAGTTGGCAAGCTTTCGGGAACCAAACGGATTAAAAATAGATCGCCAATTTTGAAGTCTGATACTCTCCTATGTAAATTAGCGTGCGCTTGATAAGAGTCGTATTGCGTAGTCAAGGTGGCCCATATACGTGCGTGTAAATCATGGATGTGCTGGGCGAAGGATTGTCCAAACTAACTTGCCTTGTACGTTGGGGGAAACGACACCAAGTCAAGCGGCACAGGAGGCTTATACCCGTGGACAATCTCATTTGGAGACAGACCCGTAGACCGATTCTTGGAATTATTGTAGGCTAATTGGGCATGGGGAAGGAGAAGATCCCAAGTGCTCTTGTGATCACTCACAAGTCATCGTAACAAATTTCCTATGCTCCGATTGACCACTTCCGTCTGCCCATCAGTTTGGGGATGATAGGCAGAGGAAAATAATAATTTTGTTCCCATTAATATCCAAAGAGTCTTCCAAAAATAACTAGTGAATTTTACGTCCCTATCTGATACTATGGTCTTTGGCACTCCACGGTGACTAACGACTTCTTTAAAATAAAGTTTAGCGACGTGAGATGCATCATTTGTCCTACTGCACGAGATGAAATAAGCCATATTTGAAAACCTATCCACCACTACAAAAATTGAGTCGTGACGGCGTAGGGTAATGGGGAGGCCTAATACAAAATCCATACTAACGTCTACATAAGGCATGGAGGGAATAGGCAAGGGTGTATATAATCCGATGTTGGTCTTACTACCCTTAGACACCTGACATGTGCGGCAGCTACTCACTACCTGTCCCACCATAACCTTAAGTTTTGGCCAATAGAATTTGTCCTCGACTAACGTAATGGTCTTATCTCTACCGAAGTGGCCACTCAACCCTCCACTATGCAACTCCCATATGATATGTAGTCGTAACGATGACTGCGGAATACATAGCTTCCCGATCCTAAACAGGTAACCGTCCTTGATGACGTATACAGATATCGTCGTGGGGGGAGCTATCCTGGGCAGATAGATAGAAGTCCTGGAAGTCAGGACACATGGCGTACTCATCCTTAATCCTCTCAAATCCTACAACATGTACTTCCATAGAGGTGCGTAAAAGAGTAAGACGACGAAGGGAGTCCGCGACTCGGTTATAAGCTCCCTTAAGGTGCTTGAGATTAAACGTGTAATCTTGTAAGAACGCTACCCACTTAGCATGTCATGGGCTGATCTTATGCTGGCCGTTGATGAAACGTAAAGCCTCATGATCGGAGAGGATCACAAACTCCTTGGAGAGGAGATAGTACCTCCAATGGTGTAGACATCGGACTACAGCATAAAATTCCCAATCGTAATTTGAATAGTTCAGCTTAGGGCCGGGCAACTTCTCGCTAAAATAACTAACGGGATGGCCCTCCTGGCTCAAGACACCTCCAATCCCTACCCCAGACGCATCACATATGAGCACAAAGACTTTAGCAAAGTCAGGTAGATGTAAGACAGGTGCCTCATTCATAAGCTCCTTTATTCGTTCAAAAGCATAGGTGGCGGACTTCGTCCACGTAAACTCTCCCTTCTTCATACAGTATGTGATAGGCGCCATAATACTACTGAAGTCTCGTATGAAACGACGATAAAACGTGGCTAACCCATGGAAACTACGCACCTCACGTAGGGTGGTTGGCACGGGCCAGTCCTTAATGACCTGAACCTTTCCCGGATCAACTCGAATACCCTTAGAGCCGACTATATAGCCTAAGAACTCTACCTCCGAGACATTGAAAGTGCATTTCTTAAGATTGAGAAATAAAGTCTCCTTCCGCCGGGTGGAAAGGATCACTCTCATGTGGGAGATGTGCTCGGTAGTAGATGTGCTATAAATCAGAATATCGTCAAAGTAGACGACAACGAACTTCCCCATGAATGGCTGAAAGACATGTGTCATCATCCGAGAGAAGGTACTAGGGGCATTGGATAACCCAAAGGGCATCACAAGCCATTAGTACAGACCATCCTTCGACTTAAATGCCGTCTTCCACTCGTCGCCCTCTCGTATCCTAATTTGGTGATAGCCACTCCGAAGATCTAATTTGGAGAATACGGTGGCTCCAGAAAAGACATCCAACAAATCATCTAGGCTGGGAATGGGGAACCTATACTTGATGGTGATTTTGTTGATAGCCCGACTATCAACGCACATCCTCCATGTACCATCCTTCTTGGGGGCAAGTAGGGCTGGTACAGCACATGGACTCATACTAGTCCTAATAAAACCTTTCTCTAGCAAGCCCTCTATCTGTGACTGCAACTCCAGGTGAGCTGCGGGGTGGAGTCGATAATGGGGCTGATTTGGCAAGGAAGACCCCGGGATGAGATCTATCGCATGCTGGATATTCCTAAGCGGGGGTAACGTGGGCGGCAACTCATCCGGGTACACATCCATATACTCCTCCAACTGTACCCGTAACTCACTAGGTAACTCATCCAATATGCTAGAATCGGGCTTCGCACTTAGGAGGACTAGCGCATACATAATTCCATCAAAGAACGGATCTCTCTCAAACTCTTTCCTACCAACTACATTCAACGTTTTCCATTCTACCGGAATAGTGGTGTCCTTAGCCAAGACTACGGGCTCCTTTGAGATGGTCGGCTTCAAAGTGATGATTTTTCCATTGAATTTGAACTCATAAGTGTTGGCTCTACCAAAATGTGTAACATCACGGTCGTATAGCCAAGGGCGGCCTAACAACACATGACAGGCGTCCATCGGAAGGACATCACACCACACCTCATCAATGTAGGATTTGATTGAGAGTGGGACCAGGCAGTGCTTGGTAATGGGTATAGAGATCTTGTTGATCCAAGCGGCCTGATATGGGGTCGGGTGTGGTTCCGTGATCAAGGACATACGTGCAACGGCGTTCTCAGATACGACATTCACGTAACTACAACTATCAACAATCAGCTTGCAAAGCTTCTCACCACTCTTAAAAATCAGAGAAAATATGCTCGTCCTCTTCCAATCATCTAATGGACGAGGAGTGGTCAAGATACAACGCATCACCATAAGGGGGTGATCGTCCTCTAAGTCACTAGGGACTCCTTCCGGGTCACTCTCCTCTGCAGCCTCGTATACATAATCGTCAGGGTCGGTAGTTGGCTCTAATAAGGCTAAGGTTTTCGTCTTTGTTGGGCATTTGATGGCATAGTGGCCTTGAATGCCGCAAGAGTAACAAGTGGTGTTAGCCTTGCTAACCTTCCCTATAGGGACACGCTCATGCGAAGATACCCCTCCTCCTCCTCCACCATTTGAAGACGATGCTGACGATGCTGATGATGATCCGGTTGATAAGGCAATACAACTCAAGGATGTGAGGCGGCACGATGACGCTAATGGAAGGCTACGCTACAACCTCCGCCCTTGGCGTGCTACCGCCACTGCAAAGTATTAGCCTTATTTATTTCCTGTTCTTGCACTCTGATGCGCCCACTAACAGACTCTTACTCTGGTTGGTTCGTTGAGTTGATCGCCGCGGGCGTGCTACAGGAGGCAAGTGCACCTATCGCAAGTAGTACTCGATATTCGGTGGAATACCGAGGTCGTATTGTTCTCGGGGTCGTGTTGACTATTCTTACTCCTCCGGGAGGACTATTATTTTACTGAAAGTAAGGTGGATTTTTTTAATTAAGTAAAGACGGAAAAAGTAAAGGAGCGAAAAAACGATTTAGAAAATACTCGATGAAGGGTTAACGCTCGGCATCGAATCAGATTAAGAATAAAATAATTTTTAATAATTATAGGACTTAGTTTTCGAATTAATAAAAGGCAACTTGGCCGTGGAGGTTCCACAAATGTGAGCTCACCTAGCTATAGGGATATCGCTCACCTGAACGTTAAGACTATTCGACTGAATGTTAGTCCGACGAAGGATTCCTCTTAACGCCCGCTTTATGCTAAGAACCCCGCTATTGGGTGGGGAACCCAATCCGGTAGAATTACGCTTGTCCTCTCTCGAGGGTATGCACGTAACTCTATTTACCCAGGGGTGATCTGTCCATACGCACGACCACTCGGCTAGCTAGTGTATGGATAACGGAAATAGGGCTCACACATCGATTTGTGGTCCTACGCGTCGTTAACCCGGGGTAAACCTTAAGTCCTTAAATTAAAGTGAAAATAAAGAGCTTCAATTATTACAAATCATTTTAAATATCCCAATGCTCTTCGATGCCGAGGCTAATAACGATTAGCCACACATCGGTATGGGATAATTTAATGAGGCGCGAGTTCGAAATTAAACGCTAAATGATTATAAGAAGAGGACATAAAAAATAACAAACATTTAGAAAGCTGAAAAGCTACCTAAAACAAGAACTCACGCACACTCCAAATTATAAATAAAACAGAGACTAAGTTACACTTGAAAGAAATTTGCATAATTGAAATTGCAAGTCCCACTCAAACGAGTGGGACGGGAAATAAAAGCTGAAAATTGCAAGTCCTACTCAAATGAGTAGGACTAAAATGAAACCGAGTCCTACTCAAATGAGTAGGAGAAAATAAATGCGATTACAAGTCCTACTCAAACGAGTAGGCGGGAAATAAAGTCCGTCCATTTAACTCAAGTGAGTAGGCGAAAAAATAAAGAAAGAAAATTACAAGTCCTACTCAAACGAGTAGGTGGGAAATGAAAACAATGCGCCATTTAACTCTTAACGAGTAGACGGAAATAAATGCACACAAACACACACACACTCTATAATAATTGAAAGAAAGCAATAAAACTAACTCCTACACACACACACTCTACATAATTAAAGAAAACGATAAAATAAAGCATGAAAAATAAAGCATGAAAAACTAACACCTACACTCACACACTCTACATAAATTGAACAAAGCATCAAAATATTATTCTCATACACTCACACACATAAATTAAAAGCAAAATGAAAGTTACCTAAAAATTAAAACATTTACTTTTTCATGCTTAGGTTTTGCCAAAAACAAATAAAAAGAACAAATTAAAATTTTAAGAGAACAAAAGTTTTTCAAAACAAATCAAAAACTAAAGCCTTTCAAAAATTAAAATTTCAACATTTTCATTCCTAGGATTTCATAAAAGTGCTAAAAAAATTGAAATGAAAAGAGAAAGAACAAAAAGGGTTTTCATCCTAAAATAAAGCTAAGTAAAAAAAATCAAAAATACTTTAGTAACTCTTTTACACATTCATAAGAGTGAAGATGTTGAAAACATTAAAAGAGGACATGAAGAAAAAGAGAAAAAGCTAATTCATCATTTCATAAATTTCTAACAAAACCTAACATGAGACAAATTAAAAGCATGTAAAGTAAATAAGTTACACTCATACACACACACACACGTTTCATAAGAGGGGGAACAAAGATGAAACCAAGGATAAAAAGGGAAAGAAGTAAGCCATCCAAATGAATTTTCATGCTATATAGAGAGAGAAAATCTAACATTTTTATAAAAATTATCAAGCTATTACAAAGCTAAAAGATAAAGCAAAACAAAAACATGAAAGAAAGGAGGGAGAAATATCCTTACATAGCACTAGAATCCACGGATGCAGCCCACAAAAACACACTAAAATGGCCCAAAAATCTGAACCCTTGGACCTTACAGAAATGGGCAATTTATAGGCAAAAAATTCTAAGTACACGCCCTCCGACACGGGCGTGTCGTGGGGGCGTGTCACTACTATTCATGATGGCGGCCGACGATTTGACAGGAAAGTTGACTTCGGGCTGAGTTCGAGGATGTCACGCCCCAGGTCACGGGCATGACGCTGGGCGTGTCGGGGAGGTAGAACCGGGCGCGGGTTGCGTCAAAAGTCTTCGGCAGCATCTTGTCGGGCCAGTTGGTGAAGTCACGCCCCAGGTCACGGGCGTGACGCTGGGCGTGTTGGTTGGTGTTGACACTCGACAATCATCGAGCGGAAAGTGTCGAATGAAATCGTCGAGCTGAGATTGAGTCACGCCCTAGGTCACGGGCGTGACTCTGGTCGTGTCTCGGGTTCGACGATCGTTGAACTGAATTCGTCGAGTGGAGGGGACACGGGCTGCTGTCACGCCCCATGTAGGGTGACACGGGCATGTCGCCAGGCGTGTCAAGCTTTTTAATTCAGAAATTTGCAACTTCACGGGATTTTGAGCTGTCACGCCCTGGTCACGGGCGTGATCTAGATGAAACGGGCATGTACTGCCCAATTTTGGCACATTTTGGAATTTTTCTGAAAAATAAAATAAAACAAGTTAGTAGTAAATTTACAAGAATAGGAGCATTTTATTGAACAAAAATAAGTAAAAACGACGAAAGTAAATGAAAACGACTAAATTAATGTGCACAAAAATACGTATATTTACAATTCATCAAATACCCCCATACTTAAGCTTTTGCTATTCCAGAGCAAAAGTTTGAGGTGAATTTATAAGGAATAGAAAAACTCTAAGTTTAGCTACCGCTTAATCAATTATAAGAGAGATCGAAATAAATATACGGGGTGTAAGAGTTAAGTCCTAAAATTATGTAGATGATTTAAATAGCGCAAAAGTTTTGACCAAAAGACTTCTTGATGTAATCAAATAGAAGACAATATTTGTAATGGTTAGATTAACGAAAATAGTTTGGAATTATATGAACTCTAGCTTATAGGAGTGTTACTGGAAATAATACAATTTACTAATTATGCTCTCAAATAGATTTTTGAATTAATTCTAGAATCGTGTAATTGGCTATAAGGGGGTAGTGGGTTTATGAAGAGGGTTTTGATTTTGAGGTGAGGTAATTTTTTCTCGAACCTCCATTTTTTTCTTTTGGATTATTAGGTAAACGAAATCTTATTTTCCTAATATGATTTTTGTTTTTCAACTTCATAAGAATTTACACAATGTATATTTGTAGTAGTAATGAATTTTTTTCTCTTACTCTATATATAATCTTTTTAAATTATTGGGTGCCTATGTTTACGGAACGAAATCTTATTCCCATTGACATAGGATCTTTTAAGGATAGAAAATTTTATCATGTCAAGTAGGTCATGATAAGGTAAGGGGAGAAAGGAAAACTAGATTTTTAATCCTAAAAATGTTTGAGAGCAACCTTAATAATTTGTACGTTCCAGTTTTTCAGAAAGTTAAAAGTAAGTATAATTGAATTCTATAGTCGTTATTTCCTAACATAATACACGTGCTCCTATCAATGAAAAATTACAAGTAGTGCCTAAAACGAGTTCGCTATTTTTAACAAAGTATAATGAATTCTTTAAAACTTAACCCCGGCTATTTAAATTTTTCACTCAATAATTAACAAACGAATAGAAAATAGAGAATTAATAGTATTCACATATAAATAAACTCAAAACAAAATTTTTGGATAGCAGGAAAGTTAAGGATGAAATGTTTGATTTTTTGTTTCAAAACATTTTTTTTTATTTTTATAGTTTTTATCATCATCATTTTTTTTGTTTTTTTCATTTATGATCATTTTTTGTATTTTTGTTTTTCTCAATTTTTTTGAATTTTTTTGAACTATTATCTTTTTTGGTTTTTTTTAACTTTATGTCATTAATATATAAATAAAAAGCTTTTTTTTTGTTTGTATATTTTTTTAAAAAAATTTTCATTCTATTTACAAAGATTTGGAGAAAAAAAAAAGTTATTTACAAGAATGAGAGGGAAGCGGAAGAGAGAGAGAGAAGATTATAAAAATATTTACAAAGAAAAAATATTTACAAAGTGAATTTTTTTTTTGTTTTATAATTTTTTTTGTTTTTGTTTGTTTTTTTGTTTTTTTTTGTTTTATTTTACAATTTTTTTGGAGTTTTTGGAAAAAAATAAAGAAAAAGAAAAATAAATTTTTTTTTTTTGATTTTTCATTTTAAGCATTTTTTGTTTTTGTTTTGTTGTTATATGTATTTTTTTGTAGAAAAATTGAAGTGCAGAAAGTAAAGTACGAAAATACCCCCATACTTAAGTCCAACATTGTCCCCAATGTTGTAACGTAAGTATGCGGAACAAGAGGAAAAAACAATATATACGATATATAAAGAGAGGGGGGGGGGTAGAAACTTCCCTGAAATGCGTAGGGGGAGGCCGATCAAAAACCCTGCGTTTATTAGAAAAAGCAGCAAAGATAATAAGGAAAGAGCGAAAAAGATAAGCGAGGGGTGCCTCCCAGGAGCGCTTTGTTTATAGTCGTGTAGCTTGACTATTTTGGCGGGTTTATAATGTGGAGGAAAGTTATGGTTTCGCTAAAACCGATCACTGGATCGCCTGCTATATAAGACTTTAACCGATGACCGTTTACTTAAACGAACTTTTTTCCGGGTGGGAGACGAGTACGGTCCCATATGGAAAAACTTCTTCAACTAGGAAGGGACCGGACCATCTAGATTTTAGTTTACCCGGAAAAAGCCTAAGACGTGAATTGTAAAGAAGGACAAGATCGCCCGGAGAAAATAATTTTTGGGACTTGATTTTTCGATCGTGATATAACTTAAAGCGCTCCTTATAGAATTTATTGCTCTCATAAGCGTTCACACGCCATTCATCGAGCTCGTTTAGTTGCAGTTTTCTATTCTGAGCGGCTAATTTGGAGTCGAGGTTTAAGAGTTTTAAAGCCCAAAGAGCGCAATGCTCTAATTCTACGGGTAAATGGCACGCTTTGCCGTAGACTAACCGGAACGGCGTACAACCAATTGCGGTTTTGTATGCCGTCCGATACGCCCACAACGCATCGTCGAGTTTAACGGACCAATCTTTCCTATTTAGTGAAACGGTTTTTTATAAAATTCGCTTAATCTCTCGATTTACTACCTCAACTTGGCCACTTGTTTGCGGGTGGTAGTGGTGGCAAGCTTGTCCGTGACTCCGTATTTAGCAAACGTCTTAGCCATAAGAGCGTTACAGAAATGCGTTCCCCTATCACTAACAATTGCGTGAGGCGTGCCGAAGCGAGAAAATAGTTTTTTAAGAAATGTAACGATGACTCGCGCATCGTTGGTGGGGAGAGCTTGCGCTTCCGCCCGCCTCGAAACGTAGTCGACCGCCACTAAAATATACATATTTTTGAAAGATGGAGGTAGGGGGCCAACAAAATCTATGCCCCACAAATCGAAGACTTCGCACTCTAAAAACATATTTTGGGGCATCTCGTCGCGACGAGAGATGTTACCCGACCGCTGACAGCTATCGCATGCGTGCACAAAATTATGCGCGTCTTTGAAGAGAGTGGGCCAAAAGTAGCCCGCCTCTAGCGCCTTCCGAGCGGTCCGGTTGGCTTGATAATGCCCACCGGCTGGACCCTCGTGGTAGTGCTTAAGAATTTGCAAGCACTCCACACCCGCAACGCATCTTCGGACCGCTTGGTCCGCGCAGATACGAAAAAGAAATGGGTCCTCCCAAAAGAAATTTTTCAAGTCAGAAAAGAATTTCTTCTTTTGATGACTTGAAAACTCTTTTGGAAGCACCCGCGCTACTAAGTAATTTGCAAAATCTGTGAACCAAGGCGAAGATGACGAAGAACTATGAATGGCAAGGAGGCGTTCCTCGGGGAATCTGTCATTTATTTCAGATTCGACGAGCGCTTCCGCACCCGGATTTTCTAAACGGGAGAGGTGGTCTGCCGCTAGATTTTCCGCTCCCCGCTTATCTCGGATATCCAAATCAAACTCTTGTAGGAGGAGAATCCATCGAAGAAGGCGGGGCTTCCCATCATTTTTAGCTAATAAATATTTAAGCGCGGAGTGATCGGTAAAAACGATAACTTTAGATAGCGTTATATACGAGCAAAACTTATCGAAAGTGAAAACAACGGCAAAGAGTTCCTTTTCCGTTGTTGTGTAATTTACTTGTGCGGAAGTGAGCGTCTTGCTAGCGTAATAAATAGGATGAAAATGTTTTTCTACGCGTTGGCCAAGAACGGCACCTAAGGCAATATCACTAGCGTCGCACATAATTTCGAACAGAAGGGACCAATTAGGGGCCACTAAAATTGGTGAAGTGATAAGTTTTTGTTTTATTAAATTAAAGGCGGACTCGCATTCGCTACTAAATATGAAACGTGATTCCTTTTCTAAGAGGTGAGTAAGCGGCTTTGTTATTTTTGAAAAGTCTTGAATGAAGCGTCGATAAAAGCTCGCATGGCATAAGAAACTCCTAATAGATTTTATGTTTGTTGGTTGCGGAAGTTTTTCTATAATTTCTATCTTGGCCTTATCCACCTCTATCCCCTTAGACGAAATCATATGGCCGAGGACCAAACCTCCTGGAACCATAAAGTTGCATTTTTCCCAATTTAATACAAGGCTTGTGTCCTCGCACCGTTGAAGGACACGATCTAAATTGTGAAGGCAATCAGGAAAAGAGTGTCCGAAAACAGAAAAGTCATCCATAAAGACTTCCATAATGTCTTCTACTAGCTCGCCAAAGATTGCTAGCATACATCTTTAGAATGTCGCCGGCGCATTGTAGAGTCCAAATGGCATTCTTCGATATGCGAAGGTGCCAAACGGGCAAGTAAAAGTTGTTTTCTCTTGATCATCGGAGGAAATGGGGATTTGGAAAAACCCCGATAAACCATCAAGAAAACAGTAATACGGATGACCGGATAAACGCTCTAAAATCTGGTCCAGAAAAGGCAGAGGGAAATGGTCCTTGCGGGTGACATCGTTAAGTTTTCTATAATCGATGCACACTCACCAACCCGTAACAGTACGAGTTGGGACGAGCTCGTTATGCTCATTCGCCACTACGGTAAGACCGCCCTTCTTGGGCACGACATGCATGGGACTAACCCATGCACTCTCCGAAATAGGGTAGATAATCCCCGCATCTAATAACTTAATAATTTCGGCTTTAACGACGCCTTTCATGTTTGGGTTAAGAAGACGCTGCGGCTGAATCGTTTTGCGACAATTATCGTTAAGAAATATCTTATGGGTGCAAAAGGAGGGGCTAATCCCCTTTAAGTCAGAGATTTGCCACGCAATTGCGTGGCGATGTTTAAATAAAACTTCCAATAAATCGGAAGTCTCCGAATCACTCAAGTCCGAAGAAATAATAACGGGAAGCGTATCGCCTTTTCCCAAAAATACGTATTTGAGTGATGCGGGTAAGGGTTTGAGGTCTAGGATGGGCGGTTCTTCTAGGGAGGTTTTAAAGCCTATGTCTTTCTTACCAATTGGTTTGAAAGGCAAGTCTAAAGAGGTATCCTCATCACATTTAAAATTTTCAAGCGCATAAATATCGTCGTTTAAAAACACGGACTCGAAAACGGGAGAAGAACGATCTCCAAAAAAGGTATCTAAAGAGTAGCAGAAATCGTCGCTCGATGACAAATTGTCCATCGAGGGATTAATAGAGAAAGTAACTTGGTCATTGCCTACTCGGAGGAGAAGACTACCATTACTAACATCTATTAGTGCACGGGAGGTGGCGAGAAAAGGGCGACCGAGTATTATTGGTACCTCAGCGTCCTCCTCGATGTCTAAGATGACGAAGTCTACCGGGAAGGTAAACTTCTCTACTCGGACAAGGACGTCCTCCACAACCCCGATAGGGAACTTAACCGAGCGATCCGCTAATTGGATGCGCATATTTGTAGGACTAGGAGTACCCAAACCTAAACGCGAAAAGAGCGAGAACGGCATTAGATTAATGCTAGCCCCTAAATCAGCTAAGGCGTACTTTACTAATATATCGCCAAAATGGCACGAGATGGAAAACCGTCCCGGGTCGTTTTGTTTTGTGGGCAATTAATTAGTAAGGGCCACCGAGCAGACAGCGTTGAGAGATACATGCGAAATATCCTCTAATTTACGTTTATCAGAAAGTAATTCTTTTAAAAATTTCGCATATTTGGGCATTTGCGAGATAGCCTCGCAAAAAGGAACATTAATGTGAATTTGTTTTAATAATAAAATAAATTTTGCATATTGCGCATCCTGACGCTCGTTATCTAACTTATGCGGATATGGAAGGGCCTTATTTAAAATATTTTTTTCTTTTAAAATCGGTAAAGGCAGCGTAAGCGAAGAAAGGGGAAGAGGGGTCGGAGGTGAAATATGTACCTGAGGGTCGGTCCGTTTTGGATCGACCACATCCTTTCCGCTACGGAGGGTTATAGTGTTGGCGTTCTCCCGCGGATTGGGCTCCGTGTTTCCCGGCAGTGCCCCGAGCGCGCGCTCGGACATCATCCTCGCCAGCTGTCCAACCTGTTGTTCGAGAGTTTTTAGCGATTCAGTGATGTTCCAGATATTTGACTCGTTGGACGCAATATACTTCGAAAAATTTTCCTCCATCGGGGAGGTTTTTGGAAGAGGAGGAGGAGGCAGAAATCTGGGTGCATAATAAATAGGGGGACGCTGAGTATTGTTCGGGTTGCTCCAAGAGAAATTGGGGTGATTCCTCCAACCCGGATTATAGTTATTACTATAAGGGTTGTTGTTGGGGTTGAAGGAAGGACGACCCGAATTTCCCATGAAGTCCACGAACTCTTCAGCTACGCAGACGTTAGGGGGAATAAAACAAGGCGGAGTGGAGGATGCAGCAGACATCTCCGCCACCTGCTTTGTTAACCTTTCAACTTAAAGGGTTAAGAGAGCAGTGGCATCCACTTCAAAAAGACCAGCCGCCGGCTTTGGGCGTCCCCGCGGGACGTTCCATTGATAGGCGTTCATAGCCATCTCTTCGAATAAAGCCTGGGCGGCCTCGGGGGTTTTGTTATTTAGCGTAACCCCGGCAGCCGCGTCAATCATTTGAAGCATCTGAAAATTCAGCCCATTATAAAAAATTTGAACTTGCAACCACGTTGGTAGCGCGTGGTGCGGGCACCGGCGGAGGAATTCCTTAAACCGTTCCCAAGTCTCGTATAGAGACTCAGGATCGTTTTGCACAAACGAAGAAATGTCCGCCCACAACTTTGCAGTTTTTGCGGGCGGAAAGTACTTCGTTAGGAACCGTTCCGTCAACTCAGCCCACGTGGTGATACATTCTCGCGGGAGGGCATTCAACCACGCCTTGGCTTTGGACTTAAGGGAAAAAGGAAATAAGCGCAACTGAATGACGTCATCAGTGACGCCATTAATCTTGAAGGTGTCGCATATTCCAAGAAATTGGACAAGTGGACATTAGGGTCCTCATCCGGCATTCAATCGAACTGCACATCGTTTTGGACCATTTGAATGACACTCGACTTTATTTCAAAATTATTATTCGCCACCGCAGGGCGAACAGTACTCGACCCAGTATCATCCAAGTTAGGTCGGGCGTAATAAGACATAGTACGCTCGGCCGCCGGGGCAGGGTTAGGCGCGGCCATAACTACAACAGAGGGTTCTCCGATAGATTCTTCGGGGTCTAAAGAAGGAATTCGGCGTTGAGATCGAATACGCGCAAGAGAGCGTTCGATCTCAGGGTCGAAGTCAAAATCTTCAGACTCGGGGGGTTGTCCACGGGTCATACACCCCAAACAAAAATAAAACAAAATAAACTCTTTTTTTGTTTTTGATTTTATTTAAAATAAAGTTTTTAGTTAGTTTTGTTTTTTAGCTTATAGAAAATAAGTAAAAGTAATAGACTCCGGAATTCGAAATAGCAACTTGAAGGTTCCCCGACAACGGCGCCAAAAACTTGATGCGCCCGCGAACAGACTCTTACTGTGGTTGGTTCAGTGAGTCGATCGCCGCGGGCGTGCTACAGGAGGCAAGTACATCTATCACAAGTAGTACTCGATATTCGGTGGAATACCAAGGTCGTATTGTTCTCGGGGTCATGTTGACTATTCTTACTCCTCCGGGAGGACTATTATTTTACCGAAAGTAAGGTGGATTTTTTTAATTAAGTAAAGACGGAAAAAGTAAAGGAGCGAAAAAACGATTTAGAAAATATTCGATGAAGGGTTAACGCTCGGCATCGAATCAGATTAAGACTAAAATAATTTTTAATAATTATAGGACTTAGTTTTCAAATTAATAAAAGGCAACTTGGCCGTGGAGGTTCCACAAATGTGAGCTCACCTAGCTATAGGGATATCTCTCACCTGAACGTTAAGACTATTCGACCGAACGTTAGTCCGATGAAGGATTCCTCTTAATGCCCGCTTTACGCTAAGAACCCCGATATTGGGTGGGAAACCAAATCCGGTCGAATTACGCTTTTCCTCTCTCGAGTGTATGCACGCAACTCTATTTACCCAGAGGTGATCTGTCCATACGCACGGCCTCTCGGCTAGCTAGTGTATGGATAACGGAAATAGGGCCCATACATCGATTTGTGGTCCTACGCGTCGTTAACCCGGGGTAAACCTTAAGTACTTTAATTAAAGTGAAAATAAAGAGCTTCAATTATTACAAATCATTTTAAATGTCCCAATGCTCTTCGATGCCGAGGCTAATAACGATTAGCCACACATCGGTATGGGATAATTTAATGAGCCGCGAGTTCGAAATTAAACGCTAAATGATTATAAGAAGAGGACATAAAAAATAACAAACATTTAGAAAGCTGAAAAGTTAGCTAAAATAAGAACTCACGCACACTCCAAATTATAAATAAAATAGAAACTAAGTTACACATGAAAGAAATTTGCATAATTAAAATTGCAAGTCCCACTCAAACGAGTGGGGGCGGGAAATAAAAGCTGAAAATTGCAAGTACCTACTCAAACGAGTAGGACAAAAATGAAAGCGAGTCCTACTCAAATGAGTAGGAGAAAATAAATGCGATTACAAGTCCTACTCAAACGAGTAGGCGGGAAATAAAGTCCGTCCATTTAACTCAAGTGTGTAGGCGGAAAAATAAAGAAAGAAAATTATAAGTCCTACTCAAACGAGAAGGCGAGAAATGAAAACGATACGCCATTTAACTCTTAACGAGTAGGCAGAAATAAATGCACACAAACACACACACTCTATAAGAATTGAAAGAAAGCAATAAAACTAACTCCTACACACACGCACTCTACATAATTAAAGAAAATGATAAAATAAAGCATGAAAAATAAAGCATCAAAAACTAACACCTACACTCACACACTCTACATAAATTGAACAAAGCATCAAAATATTATTCTCATACACTCTCACACACAAATTAAAAGCAAAATGAAAGTTACCTAAAAATTAAAACATTTACTTTTTCATGCTTCGGTTTTGCAAAAAACAAATAAAAAGAACAAATTAAAATTTTAAGAGAACAAAATTTTTTCAAAACAAATCAAAAACTTTAGCTTTCAAAAATTAAAATTTCAACATTTTCATTCCTAGGATTTCATAAAAGTGCTAAAAAAGTTGAAATGAAAAGAGAAAGAACAAAAAGAGTTTTCATCCTAAAATAAAGCTAAGTAAAAAAAATCAAAAATACTTTAGTAACTCTTTTACACATTCATAAGAGTGAAGATGTTGAAAACATTAAAAGAGGACATGAAGAAAAAGAGAAAAAGCTAATTCATCATTTCATAAATTTCAAACAAAACCTAACATGAGACAAATTAAAAGCATATAAAGTAAATAAGTTACACTCATACACACACACACACTTTTTATAAGAGGGGGAACAAAGATGAAACCAAGGATAAAAAGGGAAAGAAGTAAGCCATCCAAATGAATTTTCATGCTATATAGAGAGAGAATCTAACATTTTTATAAAAATTATCAAGCTATTACAAAGCTAAAAGATAAAGCAAAACAAAACATAAAAGAAAGGAGGGAGAAATCTCCTTACATAGCACTAGAATCCACGGATGCAGCCCATAAAAACACACTAAAATGGCCCAAAAATCTGAACCCTTGGACCTTACAGAAATGGGCAATTTATAGGCAAAAAATTCTAAGTACACGCACTCTGACACGAGCGTGTCGGGGGGGCGTGTCACTACTATTCATGATGATGGCCGACGATTTGACAAGAAAGTTGACTTCGGGCTAAGATCGAGGATGTCACGCCCCAGGTCACGGGCGTGACGCTGGGCGTGTCGGGGAGGTAGAACCGGGCGCGGGATGCGTCAAAAGTCTTCGGCAGCATCTTGTCGGGCAAGTTGGTGAAGTCACGCCCCAGGTCACGGGCATGACGCTGGGCGTGTTAGTTGGTGTCGACACTCGACAATCGTCGAGCGGAAAGTGTCGAGATGAAATCATCGAGCTGAGATTGAGTCACGTCCTAGGTCACGGGCGTGACTCTGGGCGTGTCTCGGGTTCGACGATCGTTGAACTGAATTCATCGAGTGGAGGGGACACGGGCTGCTGTCCCGCCCCGTGTCGGGTGACACGGGCGTGTCGCCAGGCATGTCAAGCTTTTTACTTCAGAAATTTGCAACTTCACGGGATTTTGAGCTCTCACGCCCTGGTCACGGGCGTGATCCAGATGACACGGGCGTGTACTGCCCAATTTTGGCACATTTTGGAATTTTTCTGAAAAATAAAATAAGACAAGTTAGTTGTAAATTTACAAAAATAGGAGCATTTTATTGAACAAAAATAAGTAAAAACGATGAAAATAAATGAAAACGACTAAATTAATGTGCACAAAAATACGTATATTTACAATTCATCACACTCTACTTTATATTTGGAATATAAAATTATCCTATGCTTATGTGTAATTTTATATTCATTGCATGTTTGTTATTTTTCATTTTGAACAATTTTAATGTTGGTGTGCATTTAGCCATTCAGATGGATGAGATTACATCTCCATTATGAAGGGTTAAGGCTTGTTTGTAACTCCTATATAAGGAGGCTTTCATATGAGATAATTAGACAAAGATTGAAACATAATTTTCCCCTTGAAAATTTCGGCCAAGAGGAAAACCTCTCCTAGCCGCCGCCCCCTTAGTTGTGGTGTGAAGCCGCCGCCCCCCCTTGCTCCCTCCATCTGTTCAGTGCGACGCCGGTGCGGCTTCCTTCGGAGTGACTCCTTGGAAGAAGGTTGCAAACCATTCGGTGTGACGCCGGTGGATCCGTGGAGAGAGTGATTCTCCCACAGTTATCTTGTGTGAAAGCTTTCCGGTTGGGTAATCTCTTCCCCCTCCCTTGTGTGATTCTTCTCTTTAGTTGTGGTGGTTTTCACAAATCATTTCCTCCGGAAAGTTAATTTAATCGCTGTAAGTTTTGGATCGAAATAGCCGTTGCTAGGCTTTTTTATTTTCGGATCGGGTGGATCCTATTTGCCTGAGCGGATCTTGGCCTATAGTCTTGGTCTTGCTCTCGAAAAGGAGTGACAACCTTTGTGTTTTCTTGGGGAATATTCCGACTCAAATTTCCGATCGTCGTTTTCGAGTCGACCATTCCTCCTTTGTTATTTGTGTTGTGTTCTTGCGACGAGAAGTTATTGTGGGCGATAGGTGCTGTGTAGGTGCGGTAGATCTACGACGTGTAGAGCGTAGATAGAGCGTTAACTTCGTGGAGGTCTCCGATTCCGGACACCCCTACATCAATTTGTTATCAAAGCCGGTTGAATCAATTTCCTAATTGAAACGTCCTCGCTTGAGTCTTGTCGGCACGCACAATACAAACCACAAAAAAACAAAAAAACAACAAAAAAATATTTTTACTGGTCTGCAAATAGCGCTCTAAAATCTGTATTTTTCAGCGAAATTTCAAACAAAAATAATTTTAACGATTTACGTGTTAGTCACATTGGGAATCTATAAAAATATTTTATTTCCAGTATAGCTACAGCCCTAGGAAAAATCATCTTTCCAAGATTTTTCTAAACCTGAATGCACACTAGGCTCGGATCAGAATATTCGACTCCATCTACGTCTAGGATGGCTGCGAATGAGCGCGGGGATCCCAACACCGAGGCCATAGCAGGGCTGTGTAATGAAATAACGGAGCTTAGGGACATGTTAACACAGATTCTACAAAATCAAGCTAGGCCACCCCCGCCACCCGTTAATGTTGACCGGCCCACCCGGCACCAACATAATTCTGATTGGGATTCTGATGGGGACTCCCCACGGGTGCCCCATAGAGGACACCGCCCCGAGTGAGACTTTGATATTACTAGGGCCATTAAGATAAATGCCCCCACTTATGATGGCATAAGAGATCCCCAAATCTTCCTTAACTAGACTGTGGACATGGAGTGTTACTTCGAGTGGCACAACCTGACGGATCCCCAAAAGGTCCAAGTTGCCCGGATGAAGTTAACAGGTCATGCAAAGACATTTTGGCTGAATGAGGAGCGAAGGTTAGGAACCGGACACGGAGCCCCCTTATAGGTTGGCCAGTAATGAAAAACCTGTTGACCGATCAGTACGTTCCCGCGTACCATCGGACACAGATGTTCGATAAGCTTGCCACTCTGCAGGAGGGCTCAAACTCGGTAGCTGAATATATGGGTGGACTTAAGGACCGTATGGTGCGATGTGACCTTAGGGAGATCCCCGAAGTCACTTTATCTAGATTTCGAAAAAGGCTTCACCCCAATATCCAAAGGAAGCTCTTGCGATATAGGCATACGGACTTGAACACGACTTTCAATGCCGTCTTGGACATTGAAAAACACCTAGCCTCTAAGGCTCACTCCTGTTACGCTCTTGCGAAGAACAAGTCCACCACCAGGGCATCTTCTTCCACATACCCTGATAAGGGAAAGTTCAAATCCACCGAGTCGAAGTCAGTCGTGATCACCGCTAGGAACAACAAGAACCCTGTGAGTGAGCGTGTCCCTATAGGGAAGGTTAGCAAGGCTAACACCACTTGTTACTCTTACGGAATTCAAGGCCACTATGCCTACGAATGCCCAACAAAGACGAAAGCCCTAGCCTTATTAGAGCGAATTACTGACCCTGACGATTATGTATACGAGGCCGCAGAGGAGAGTGACCCCGAAGGAGTCCCTAGTAACTTAGAGGACGATCACCCCCTTATGGTGATGCGTTGTATCTTGACCACTCCTCGTCCATTAGATGATTGGAAGAGGATGAGCATATTTTCTCTGATTTTTAAGAGTGGCGAGAAGCTTTGCAAGCTGTTTGTTGATAGTGGTAGCTGCTTGAATGTCGTATCTGAGAATGCCGTTGCACGTACGTCCTTGATCACGGAACCACACCCGACCCCATATCAGGTCGCTTGGATCAACAAGATCTCTGTACCCGTTACCAAGCGATGCCTGGTCCCACTCTCATTCAAATCCTACATTGATGAGGTGTGGTGTGATTTCCTTCAGATGGACGCTTGTCATGTGTTGTTAGGCCGCCCTAGGCTATACGACCATAATGTTACACATTTTGGTAGAGCCAACACTTATGAATTCAAATTCAATGGCAAAACCATCACTTTGAGGCCGAGCATCCCAAAGGAGCCCGTAGTCTTGGCAAAGGACACCACTATTCCGGTAGAACCGAAAACGTTGAATCTAGTTGGTAGGAAAGAGTTTGAGAGAGATCCGTTCTTTGATGGAATTATGTATGCTCTAGTCCTCCTAAGTGCGATGGTCGATTGTAGCATTTTGGATAAGTTACCTAGTGAGTTACGGGTACTGTTGGATGAGTATAGGGACGTGTACCCGGATGAGTTGCCGCCCACGTTACCCCCGCTTAGGAATATCCAGCATGCGATAGATCTCATCCCGGGGTCCTCCTTGCCAAATTAACCTCATTATCGACTCCACCCCGCAGCTCACATGGAGTTGTAGTCCCAGATAGAGGGCTTGCTAGCGAAGCGTTTTATTAGGAGTAGTATGAGTCCATGTGCTGTACCAGCCCTACTTGCCCCCAAGAAGGATGGTACATGGCAGATGTGCGTTGATAGCCGGGCTATCAACAAAATCACCATCAAGTATAGGTTCCCCATTCCCCGCCTAGATGATTTGTTGGATGTCTTGTCTGGAGCCACCGTATTCTCCAAATTAGATCTTCAGAGTGGCTATCACCAGAATAGGATACGAGAGGGCGATGAGTGGAAGATGGCGTTTAAGTCGAAGGATGGTCTGTACGAATTGCTTGTGATGCCCTTTGGGTTGTCCAATGCCCCTAGTACCTTCTCCCGGATGATGACACATGTCTTTCAGCCATTCATCGGGAAGTTCGTTGTCGTCTACTTTGACGATATTCTGATTTATAGCACCTCTACTACCGAGCACATCTCCCACATGAGAGTGATCCTTTCCACCCTGCGGAAGGAGACTTTATTTCTCAATCTTAAGAAATGCACTTTCTATGTCTCAGAGGTAGAGTTCTTAGGCTATATAGTCGGCTCTAAGGGTATTCGAGTTGATCCGGGCAAGGTTCAGGTCATTAAGGACTGGCCCGTGCCAACCACCCTACGTGAGGTACATAGTTTCCATGGGTTAGCCACGTTTTATCGTCGTTTCATATGAGACTTCAGTAGTATTATGGCGCCTATCACAGACTGTATGAAGAAGGGAGAGTTTACGTGGACGAAGTCCGCCACCCATGCTTTTGAACGAATAAAAGAGCTTATGACTGAGGCACCTGTCTTACGTCTACCTGACTTTGCTAAAGTCTTTGAGCTCACATGTTATGCGTCTGGGGTAGGGATTGGAGGTGTCTTGAGCCAGGAGGGTCATCCCGTTAGTTATTTTAGCGAGAAGTTGTCCGACCCTAAGCTGAACTATTGCGATTACGATAGGGAATTTTATGCTGTAGTCCGATGTCTACACCATTGGAGGCACTATCTCCTCTCCAAGGAGTTTGTGATCCTCTCCTATCATGAGACTTTACGTTTCATCAACGACCAGCATAAGATCAGCCCACGACACGCTAAGTGGGTAGCTTTATTACAAGGTTAGATGTTTAATCTCAAGCACCTTAAGGGAGCTGATTACCGAGTCGCGGATACCCTTAGTCGTCTTACTCTTTAACTCACCTCTATGGAAGTACATGTTGTAGGATTTGAGCGAATTAAGGATGAGTACGCCACGTGTAATGACTTCCAGGACTTCTATCTATCTGCCCAGGATAGCTCCCCCATGACGATATCTGCATACGTCATCAAGGACGGTTACCTATTTAGGAACGAGAAGCTATGTATTCCGCAGTCATCATTAAGACTACATATCATATGGGAGTTGCATAGAGGAGGGTTGAGTGGCCACTTCGGTAGAGATAAGACCTTTACGTTAGTCGAGGACAAATTCTATTGGCCAAAACTTAAGGTTATGGTGGGACAGGTAGTGAGTAGCTGCCGCGCATGTCAGGTGTCTAAGGGTAGTAAGACCAACGAAGGATTATATACACCCTTTCCTATTCCCTCCATGCCTTGGGTAGACGTTAGTATGGATTTTGTATTAGGCCTCCCCATTACCCTATGCCGTCACGACTCAATTTTTGTAGTTGTGGATAGGTTTTCAAAGATGGCTTATTTCATCCCGTGCAGTAGGAAAAACGATGCGTCTCACGTCGCTAAACTTTATTTTAAAGAAGTCGTTAGTCACCGTGGAGTGTCAAAGACCATAGTATCGAATAGGGATGTAAAATTCACTAGTTATTTTTGGAAGACTCTTTGGATATTAATGGGAACAAAATTATTGTTTTCCTCCGCCTATCATCCCCAAACTGATGGGCAGACGGAAGTGGTTAATCGGAGCTTAGAAAATTTGTTACGATGCCTTGTGAGTGATCACAAGAGCACTTGGGATCTTCTCCTGCACCATGCCCAGTTAGCCTACAATAATTCGAAGAATAGGTCTACGGGTCTGTCTCCGAATGAGATTGTCCACGGGTATAAGGCTCATGTGCCGCTTGACTTGGTGCCGTTCCCCCCACGTACAAGGCAAGTCAGTTCGCACAATCCTTCGCCCAGCACATCCATGATTTACATGCACGTATACGGGACACCTTGACTACGCAATACGAATCTTATCAAGCGCACGCTAATTTACATAGGAGACTATCAGACTTCAAAATTGGTGATTTAGTTTTAATCCGTTTGATTCCCGAACGCTTGCCAACTGGCACCATTAAAAAGTTAGCACCAAAGCACGCCGGCCCTTTTCAGATTATTAAGAAGTTAGGTGACAACACTTTCGTTTTGGACTTGCCTGCTGATTGGGGTATCTCCCCCATTTTTAATGTTTCAGATTTAATGATGTTTGTGTCACCACCACAAGAGTTGATTTCTTTGTCGTCTTCTTCTCCCACTCTAAATTCTCATGGGTTGGGGAGTGGTAGTACGAATGATCTCTCTCTTTCGGTACCCAGAGGTATATCCACGGATGGTAAGTTGCCTTATTTCCTGCCTACTGCTAATATGTTCCCCAGGTTTCCACGGACGTTTTCCACTCCAGAGATGATACTTGATGTTGAGCCTGTTACCACTGTTGATGGCAACACCCACTGCTTTCTCATCCATTGGCGTGTTCGGCCCCCTTCGGATGACTCTTGGGTACTTGAGACGGAGCTGCAAAGTTTGGATGCCGCTCTCCTTCACCGCTATCGCTTGGACCACGCAACGGAGATGCGTTCATTTGAGCTGGGGAGGATTGATGGCGTGCCCCCTCATCCACCATTTGAAGACGATGCTGACGATGCTGTTTATGATTCGGTTGATAAGGCAATACAACTCAAGGATGTGAGGCGGCACAATGACGCTAACGGAAGGCTACGCTACAACCTCCGCCTGCGGCGTGCTACGGCCACTGTAAAGCATTAGCCTTATTTATTTCATTTTCTTGCACTCTATTTTTTATTTGGAATATAAAATTATCCTATGCTTATGTGATAATTTTATATTCATTGCATGTTTGTTATTTTTCATTTTGAACAATTTTAATGTTGGTGTGCATTTAGCCATTCGGATGGATGAGATTACATCTCCATCATGAAGGGTTAAGGCTTGTTTGTAACTCCTATATAAGGAGGCTTTCTTATGAGATCATTAGAAAAAGATTGAAACCTAATTTTCCCCTTGAAAATTTCGGCCAAGAGGAAAACCTCTCCTAGCCGCCGCCCCCTTGGTTGTGGTGTGAAGCCGCCGCCCCCCTTGCTCCCTCCATCCGTTCGGTGCGTCGCCGACGCGGCTTCCTTCGGTGCGACTCCTTGGAAGAAGGTTGCAAACCATTCGGTGTGATGCCGGTGGATCCGTGGAGAGAGTGATTCTCCCACAGTTATCTTGTGTGAAAGCTTTCCGGTTGGGTAATCTCTTCCCCCTCCCTTGTGTGATTCTTCTCTTTAGTTGTGGTGGTTTTCGCAAATCGTTTTCTCCGGAAAGTTAATTTAATCGCTGCAAGTTTTGGATCGAAATTGTCGTTGCTAGGCTTTTTTATTTCCGGATCGGGGGGATCCTATTTGCCTGAGCGGATCTTAGCCTATAGCCTTGGTCTTGCTCTCGAAAAGGAGTGACAACTTTTGTGTTTTCTTGGGGAATATTCTGAATCAAATTTCCGATCGTCATTTTCGAGTCAACCATTCCTCCTTTGTTATTTGTGTTGTGTTCTTGCGACGAGAAGCTATTGTGGGCGATAGGTGCTGTGTAGGTGCGGTAGATCTACGATGTGTAGAGCATAGATAGAGCGTTAGCTTCGTGGAGGTCTCCGTTTCCGGACACCCCTACATCAGGAGCTCCCCAGGGTGATGAACTGGGGCGAACGAACCCTGACTCCACCAGTTCTTGCAATTGAACTCTAAACTCCGCGAGTTCTTTCGGGGCCATTCTGTACAGAGCCTTGGATACAGGCTTGGCACCTGGTACTAGATTAATCTGGAAGTCAACCTCTCTATGCGGGGGCAATCCTGGTAGCTTCTCAGGAAATACCTCGGAAAAATCCCGCACAACCCATACATCCTTTAATTCTAATGCTTCTTCCTTCAACTCGAACAAGATCATGAAGACCTCGTCCCCTTTCATATGAGCTTTTACAGCCTGAACAGAAGATAATATCATACGCGGCGCGAAGCCAATACCTTGGAAGATGACGTCGGAGTCTCCATGTCTCAAATAGATTCTCTTCTCTGCGCAGTCGATCCTCGCGAAGTGCCAGTCCAGCCATGCCATGCCCAAAATGATGTCGAACTCCGGCATTCTCAGAACCATGGCCGGCGTATCAAAGGCCTTCCCATCAATAAATAACTCCAACTCGCACTTGGCGGTAGCGATCATCTCCGAGCCGTCCAAAAGACGTACTCATCGGGCTATGCCAGTAATGTACTGTACACCCTCCACGTCTTTTATGAAATCCTCGGACACAAAGGAGTGTGAGGCACCGGTATCGAATCAAGTGTAGGCCGATTTCTCACTAACCATTATGCATAAGCTTCAAAATTGTAAAGGTTCAAGCCAGATTCCTAGAAAAACTTAGGCAGACTAAGGACGAATGCTTAATTTCTTCCTCGTAGTGCTTGTCTTTGAGCTGAGTCCTGCTTCAATCACTCCTTCAGCGAGTCTCTTAACGATTGTCTGAACGCCCAAAAGACCCGCTTCCAACCACTTTACCATATCTATTATCTCCACCAAGCTCAAGTCGCCTATAAACAAAAGTGGTTGCCCTAGGAAATCTGTCATGTCTATTATCTCCGTTAGATTCAAAATCTGCTATAAACAAAAGTGCTTGCCCTAGGGGATCTCACAAGACTTTATACCATTGTTTTACATACTTAGGGTCGTCCAAACTTGGAAGATCGACGTATAAAGGTATGTACCTAAGGTCAGGTTGGCTAATCTTAAGGTCAAAGTTGGACATACTTAATGTGAATTACATATGGGCACACCACTGCTTCCGCTAAGTCAGTTTGTCCCCAAACTGACTAACCAAACGGGGGTGGCACCATTGTTGAATGACTTCTTAGTTGAGGATCGTGGCAAACTGATACCATTTGTAAGACCCCCCCTCCCGGATCCCAAAAACGGCACGAATGGGGAGTCTTATGCCCGGAACAGCCGCCTTGCGGTAGCATTAGCACACGGGCTAACCTGGACCACAAGACGCCTATTCCGCCGGATACAACAATATCAATATATCATGCCAACCCAACCAAATAAAAAGCAAGAGAAGTCAAAATCCAAACTAAGTAATAAAGTCCAAATACATCAATAAAGAGAAGATAAAACATGCTTCTACAATATATCAGAGTACAACTAAACATTGCCCAAACGGGCTACATCAGAGTATCAAATACTAACATCAGTAACCGACGGTATCGACAGCACCGTCACTTCAGGCCCTATCGTCCTGGCCTGGCTGTCCTGCTGTGTAGTCTGCGGCTACTCTACCTGTGGCATGACCTCCTAAAAAGGAAGACGTAGCAACCGTTAGTCGAAACGACTAAGTGGTTTCACATCCGCTCCACCGACGACTCCTCGGCACCGGGCGGAGAGAAGGAACAAGGGTAATATATATGTATGTAAGTAAAGGAAGTACAAGCAGGTGGCAGTAGTGTAAGAGTAACAATAACATGATCTAGCAAATATTTAAGAGCTACAACAAACTAGCAAGTATAAGTAACAGCAGGAAAGTAACTTAACTTATAAGAATGCCCATACAAACTTATAAGTTAAGGATCGAGTTACATAAAAGTAACTCATCGTATAATAATGCCCATACAAACTTATACGATGAGGATCTTATTGTCCAATGTTATGAAATGCTATGAATGATATGCAATGACTCACCCATGAACACACCCATGCAATTGCTATGTCAACACAGACTATAGTTCCCACTTTTCGAGTAGGTAGATAACCTCTCAGGCATCAGCCGCCATGGCCAGGCAGTGATAGTAGAACGGGCACTTCTACTACTAGGCGGGTATCCACACTACTTCACCTAGGCATCGGTATGCCTCAATGATAAGAACACAACAGCGGAGCCCATGTGTACTATGGCCCAGCGGGAGCCTCGGGTAGATGTGCACCGAGGACCAAGCCCCGAACTGACCTGGTGTGGCCCGGAAGGAGCCTCGGAGTGAGCACGAGGACCAAGCCCAACCGTTCACCTGGCACGGAAGGAGCCCCGGGACATCAACACCGAGGACCAAGCTTAACCACACAAAGTCTAACTGTCGACTCCCGTCGGTGTGATGACTGGCTAGCCCGTAGACCTGCCATACTATCCTTAACTCAGAATTACGACACCGCATGTCGACTCACAGCACATGCAAATACCACATCAACATAACATGGAAGGGGCCTCAAAAGTAAACACGAGGACACAGCCCAACCATCCATCCACACCTTATCTCAACACAACCAAAACAAGTGACAGTCAACACCGCACTTACATCCCTTCACAATACTACCCGTAGAGAGACAACACTCTAAGTATTGGACTACTAGACTCATTTCATTAATCAAACATACTCATGGCCATAATCTATTCATCTATATGACTTTCCAAATGATGACAACGTAATATAAACATGATGCGAATATAAAGATCTAACACACTTTCCATTTGATAATGTCATAATATAAACATGAAGTGCACAATTATCAATCGTTCAATTCCTACCAATTCAATTCTTTTAAATAAGATTGCTTCACAATTTAATAATATGAAATCTGATTAATAAGCTACATCAATCATGCAACAAATGATTAATCATAAGGGTTCATCCAAGACAAGTATCTTGCAATATAAATTCCACCGAATCCAAATCCATCTTCCATTAAAGCCAAGAATTTAGGTGTAGGTTGAATCTGGACAGCAACTTCGACTGGAGATTCCTGAAGCTACAAGAATCCGGTGAAGACGTGTAACCCCACAATGGAAAGGTCTTTTCGTGGTCTACAACTCTCGTATTCAGACCTCAACCCAGACTTGATATTATCCTATTTGAATTCGGACTTGAAGTCCGCTGCGTACAAAACACAATTTCTGCATGCAGGATTTGTTGAACACCATTTTCATTTAGACTTTCCCGTGGCTATATACTTCGCCTGAAGTCGTGCAACTATTCATTGGAAATGTATTTTCAAGGGCTTCCATTCTCGTGTTTAGCCAAAAGCCCAGATCTGGACATATCATGCTTAACAATGGACACGAAGTTTGCTGCGCGCAGAATACAGATTCTGCATGCATCTTAAGGAGGAATGAACGACATCAGGTCTTCTTCCTCCTCAATGCAATCTTCCCAAATCATTCTAGAATTTCCTCCACCCTATTCAACCTCAAGAGGCCAACACACTTCACGAAACCATCCCCTATCTCCACATAAAAGATCAGAGAGGTTGAAGACACCACTAACCAAGAGCACAAGCCCTGGATTGGCCTCACCCTAGAGTAAGCATCTTCTCACATGTCAAGACTCTTTTGAGTCGACGTCTCGCCTAGATATCTACAAATCTAGCACCAAGGGAGAGGGTAGGAAACTCACATCGGTTCCAGCGGTACCACCATTTCCGGCCATGGATCTCGTAATTCTCCTTGGAGGCATCTTTTCATTCACGGTGATAGCGGATTTTCTCATGTAGAACTTGCTCCAGCAGTTTTCTCTCTCACTAGGAGTTCTCAAAGGAAATAGGGAATGAAATGAGCATGAAAACGGCTAGGGTTTTCTCTCCCCCTTATATATGAAAAGTGACACGGGTAGGGACACGACCGTGTCCTTACCCGTGTCCTGCCTGGCGAAGCAGCAACTACAGTTTCCATGTCGGTTCAATATTTGACACGGGTAGGGACACGCCCGTGTCCCAACCCGTGTCCTGACCCGTGTCCATATGACACGGCCGTGTGCCCTGGCCGTGTCCTTCTCGGGATGCATTTCGACGATCTCAACATTTTGTCGATCTCGATCAAAATCGTCGACTGGAGAACACGGGTAGGGACACGCCTGTGTCCCTACCCGTGTCATAGTTCGTCGACCTCGACTCCTCTCATCGAGTGTAACTCGACACACACGGGTAGGGACACGCCCGTGTCTCTGACCGTGTCACATGGTGTCGACACAACTCGTCAGTCTCGACACGCCTTGTCGAGTGTAACTCAACACACACGGGTAGGGACACGTCCGTGTCTCTACCCATGTCACATGATGTCGACACAGCTCGTCAGTCTCGACACGCCCTGTGGAGTGTAACTCGACGCACCCGCACACACGGGTAGGGACACACCCGTGTCTCTACCCGTGTCCCTTCACAGCACTGATTTCACCACTCCTCCACAAGTGCAGTCCAATTCCCTGCACGTCCTAGGACTCGAGTCAACCCTCCTGACTCAAACACACACACTAGGGGCCTAGAGCGATTCGGGATGTTACACGTAGAACTATTTTGTTATGTTAAACTAACCACGTAGCGTCGCTAATAATATTTGTGTTGCGTTTCCTTGAACGATTCACATTCGTTGGATTTTGATCGTCCCTTAACCACTATGTAGGTTGTGGTAAAGTGTATTTAATTTCGTAAATTCATCGTAAAGGTTATTCACTAGATAAGTGGGCCTCCGGTTAGCGAAGCTTGTTTGTCGAGATTGTTCGGCGAGTCGAATTGATTTTTTTGGGCACGACAGATTTAACTTGGTTAAATATGCTCTTTAAGTGTAGTGATGTCTAGTCGGGTCTGATGTTCTAAGGCTCGAGGTATAAGTCATGGTTTTCTAGGCTGTGGGTGTTAGTGGACTAAACAACCTTCGCAGTGCCCGTTTTCTTTAAATTGGAACATTGTGGAACTATACCCGGGTTTTGGCTTGAGTGTGTCAATGTACTATTAGAGCGATCTCCCACCACAGTTGCCGGATCTTTATCTGTGCGGGTGTGTCAGGATGTGAGACCACCTCACCCTTGTTCCTGGTAGTGTTTGATTTCATTAGGGGTGTTGGCAGGGATGCCTTCCCCCTTAGTCCCCGGGCGTTTCCGGTGTTAACAAGTGGCTAATAAATTTTGTAAAATTTTCCTTATGATTTATTCATGTTTCCACTTTATAGCTTCGTGTGTTTGGTGAAGTCTGGTGTACGTGACGATTCACGTAAGTGTTTTTATTTATTTATTTATTATGTACTATTCTTTTTGTACTTTACTTTCAGTACTGTTGGTCTTGGGTTTGTACCGCTATTAACCTTTGTTTACTTTTGCTTGTTTTCTGCCACTACTTGTACATTTTTGCTGAGGTGTTCTGTCTTTGGAATGTCACGAGTTCAGAGCAGTAGCAGGTAGTGGAGCTTGAGTTCGCGATTTGCAGTACTGCAGTTGTAGCTGAGATCCCCTCCCTAACCGTTGTGAGGTAGTTTTCTTTTGTGGTTTGTTCACTTTGTTCAAACATACTTTAGTGTTCTGTGGGTTTGTGTCTGGTTGTTGACACCCATAGGGTTTTTTGTGATATACACTCTGATAGATGGTAGTTTATTATTGCTGATATTTGCGTAGTTACTTGCTCTCTGAAACGTTTTATGCTAGGGTTGTGATGGTTAAACTCACGACGCCCTGACCCTTATTTTGCTGGAAAACGAAAGGTATTATTTATTTGTTTAGGATGGTCGGGGCACGGGGATTTATTAGATATAAAAGTTGAAATCGAGTTTTAACGAAAGGAGGCAAGTGCATCTATCGCGTGTAGTACAGGATATTCCGGTGGGGAATATTGAGGTCGTATTCTTATAGGGGACGGGTTGATTATTTCTACTCCTCCCCGCAGGGACTATCATTTTACCGAAAATAAATTGTCTGGTGATTAACTAAAATAGCATGTTTATATAAAAACAGAAAATAGAGTTGAAAAAGCCGACGAACAAATAACGCAACAGTTCTGATTCAAAATTAAACTAAAATAATTTTAAATAACTAGAGATCCTAAATTTCAAATTAATTAAGATGGAGACTTCGCCGTGGTGGTTCCATAAAAATGAGCTCTCCTATCTCTAGGATTATAGCTCACCTGAACATTAAGACTATTTGACCGAGCTCTCATTCGACAAAGGATTCCTCTTAATGCTCGCATTATGCTAAGAACCCCGCTATTGGGGGGGGGACCCAATACTTTAAAATTCCGCACCTCCTCTCTTGAGGGTTAGTGCGGAACTCTCTTTACCCAAGGGTGATCATTCCATACACACGGCCTCAGCTAGTTAGCATATGGATAACGGAAACAGAGCCCAAAGATCGATATGTGGTTCTACGCGTCGTATACCCGGGGTAAACCTTAAGTTCTTTAAATGAAGAGAAAAAAGAACCTTTAATTATTTAAAGCGATTTTATCTGTCTCAATGCTCTTCTATATTGAGTGCTAAGAGCGATTAGAAACTTATCAGTATGGGGACAGCTTATGAATAAAATGCATAATTGAAATTGCGAGTCCTACTCAAACGAGTAGGCGGGAATTGAAAGAGGTAAATTGCAGGTCCTACTCAGACGAGTAGGCGGGAAATGAAAGCCATAAAGATAGCAGTAAAGTGTGAGTCCAACTCAAACAAGTAGGCAGGAAATGAAAGCAGAAAAATGACAAGTCTTACTCAAACGAGTAGGCGGGAAATGAAAGTGGTAAATTGCGAGTCCTACTCAAGCGAGTAGACGGGAAATGAAAGTAGTAAAATGACAAGACCTACTCAAACGAGTAGGCGGGAAATGAAAGCTATAAAATTGCAAGTCCAACTCAAACGAGTAGGAGGGAAATGACAAGTCCTACTCAAAAGAGTAGGCGGGAAATAAAAGCAGAAAAATTGCAAGTCCTACTCAAACGAGTAGGAGGGAAATAACAAGTCCTACACAAATGAGTAGGCGGCAAATTAAAGTGGTAAAAACTAACTCATAAACACACACACTCTACTTGAAGGAAAGCAATGAAAATCCAACGCATACACTCACAGACACAAGCAAAAAGGAGTAAAACAAAGTCATTGAAAAATTAAAACGATTACATTTTTACTGTTTGAATTTACTGAAAATGCATAAAAAGTGGAAATAAAAATTAAAGGAGAAAAAGAGTTTTCAAATAAATGCAAAAATCAAAGTGTTTGAAAAATTAAAATAACAACTAATCCATTCTTATAACTTTGTAAAAATGCTTAAAAAGTGGAAGAAAGTTTAAAAGAACCAAAAGTTTTACAAGATAAAAAAACTAAGTAAAAAAAGATAAAAACCACTTTGAAACCATTTTTATAAATTCATAAGAGTGAATGAAAAGCATAAAAATCCTAACTCTAAACAGACATAAAGGACACAATAAGAGAAGCTATAATAACAACTAGTAAGTTTGAAGAAATCTAAAACTAAGCTAAGAAAGTTGATGATTTGAAAACATAAAAATGATAAATCGAACTCATACGCACACACACCCATATTAAAAAGAAAAATGAAGATACAAAAGATCACTTAGGGGGGGCACTCAGATGCATTCCAATACAATATAAGGAGAGAAATCTACAAATTTTATTAAGCTAAAAGAGAGTTACAAAAAGCTAAAACATAAACTAAAAAGAGTGGGAGAAAATCTCCTTACATAGCTTGGAAAGCATCCTAACATCCCTACCCTAAGCAAAATAGTTCAAATAGGTGAACCCTTGTCCTTAATAACAAATTTCTATTCATAGAGAAAAAAAATCGGATTACATGTCCTGGTCACGGGCGTGTAGGGGCGGCGGGCGTGTCAGTACTGGCATTGCGGTGAAGCCGAAAATTTATTGGTGGTTGACTTAGGCCCTTTCCACGTGGAGGTCACGGGCGTGTTTGGCACTCACGAGCGTGTAGCATGGGTGTGACTGGAAAAGCATCAAATCCTTGCTTCGCTGGCGGCGTCTTGTCTGGTAAATTGACGCATTAACGGGCGTGGCCGAATGACACGGGCATGTCTAGAAGGTTTAACTGGCGAAGGCGTCGAGTCCTTTCCTCGCTGGCGACACCATGTCTGGAACAGTTGAGGTGGTCACGGGTGTTACCAAATTGACACGGGCGTAATTGGACAAAGCGTCGAACGTCGAGCGTTGAGCTGGAGGCATTGAGCATCAAGTCAGGATTGACACGGGCGTGTCGAAGGGGACACAGGCTTGTTCTGATTTTTGATTGTTGGTGGCAGTTTTCCATAGGAATAAAAGTTACACGGCCCGGTCACGGGTGTGACAAACAGGTCACGGGTGTGTACTTTGAATTTTCGTCATTTTTTGCAAAATTTCTGAAAAAAATCTAAGTTAGAATGAAATATAAAAAAAACATTTTATTGAAGAAAACTAACTAAAAACAACGAAAATTAACCAAAATGACATAAATAAATTACGTAAAAATACGAATAATTACAACACATCAGGTTGCATGTTAGATATTTTGAATATAAAAAGACTTATAGTTGCATTGCATAGCATCTTTTAAAAGGAACGCCACCCTACTTTGAAGATCATAACAAGCTTATTTCGTACTTATACTAAACCAAGAGATATGCATATCATGTGCTAGCATTGGTTTGTCGTGCATTGGATTAAAGGGACCCGCTAGACCTTCCAATCCAAAACGAAAGGGAAAAGGGAAGGCACCAGTTGTGCCTCTAGCCTCATTGCCTCAAATTCCTTTTTAGAAAGTTCTGTTGCCTTCTAACATTTATGACTATGAAAGTTGTTATGCTCACTGTGAGAATGGTAGATCCATTGGTATGGACCAATGTGGCCCTAGCCAAGGTGGAACATACAACCATGTGAAGGACTTTAAGGCTGCCCATGAGGAAATTCAAATGGCCCATTCTGGACCATTTTTTTTGGTGCCCCAGCCCCAAAACTCAAAGATAATACTGCTGCAGTGAATCTAAGTCACCCAACAAAAATGGTGACTCAAGGAGAGTCTTCTGGCAAGGCTAGAATGGCAATTTCAGATGCTATCAGATGCATGTTAGGTGAACAGAGACATGCAGCTGGTGGCTCTCATAAAAGACCAAAAAAGCCAGCAGAAAGACTGTCCTTCAGTCAAATGGCTGCTGAAAGATGACAGAAGTATAGAGCAACACATCTCCCATTTATTCAGGGAGCAGTACACACTAATGCTTTTCCAAAATATAAAAGGAGATATAATATCCATAAGTGTTGTTGTTGTGGAAAAGTGGGCCACTATGCTTTAGATTGTTGGCACAATCCTTCAGTCTCTAGAGGTTGCCAACCTATCAGAAATTCTACAGGAAAGCATGGTTATGTTTAGAGTAATATGAACCTAGGATCCAACAGTAATTGGGGTAGGTAAGGTGATTTGTGTTCTTTTCATGTTAGTTCAAATACCAATTCCCCTAAATGGTACTTGGACATTAGATGTTCCAGGCACATGACTGGAACAAAGGAGCTATTGAAGGAGTTCACTACAGTAAAGAATAGACCCAAGGTCATCTTTGGATGCTCTGACAAGGGGATAACCAGAGGCTATAATAATATCTCAAATGGCATAATCACCATCACAAAGGTGGCTTTTGTGGAGGGGTTGCAACACAACCTCATAAGCATAAGCCAACTATGTGATCTTGGTTATGATGTTTCCTTCCACAAGGATATCTGCAACATAAAGAGGTTAAGTGACCAAAGTGTCATCTTAACAGTAACTTGGAGTGGGAATGTCTATTGATTAAACTTTTCTTGCTTAGAAAATAGTTCCCCTATATGCTTAGTTACAAATGACAAAGTCTCATATTGTGTCCAATGGCACAAGAGATTGGTTCATTTAAATTATAAGACCATTAGTCAGCTCTTCAGTGATGAGCTTGTCAGGAATGGTCCCAAAATAAAATGCTCCAAGGAAGGTATCTGTGCTGCTTGCCAAATGGGTAAGCAGACTAAGACCTCTTTCAAGAGCATTGGGACCAAGGACTCAGTAAGATGCTTATATCTCCAGCACATTGATTTGTTTGGTCCAATTCCTGTTCATAGTCTAGGTAGGAAGATCTACACATTTGTGGTGGTTGATGACTATTCCAGGTTTACTTGGGTGCTCTTCCTTAGAAGAAAGGATGAAACCCTTGATATCTTCTTAAATCTTGTCTAGCATATTCAGAATGAACTTGCATGCTCTGTGGTTAAAATAAGAAGTGACCATGGAACTGAATTTCAATCTACTGCCATGACTACATTCTGTGAAGATCAAGGGATTCATCAAGAAATATCCCTCCAATAACACCCCAGTAAAATGGGTTAGTTGAGAGGAAAAACAGGACTCTCATAGAAGCTGGGAGATCATTATTGAGTGACACTTCTCTCCCCGAATATTTCTTTGCTGAGGCAGTTATTACTGCATGTCATGTGATCAATAGGGCTTCTTTCACCAAGGCCACAAGGAGACTCCCTTTGAGATCTTAAAGGGCAGAAAACCAAAGATAACCAATTTCAGGTTCTTTGGTTGCAAGTGTTTCATCCTGAACAATGGTAAGTCAAAAGTGACTAAGTTTGCTGCCAAATCTCATGAGGGGATCTTTGTTGGGTACAATAATAATAGTAGGGCATATGGAGTTTATAACATGATAAATCAAGTTGTATAGGAATCCGTCCATGTAGTGTTTGATGAGTCATGCATGATTGACAGTGAGCTGTCAAGCTCTTTACCTAGCTCTGCTGGTACAGATGTCATGATGGAAAGGCTCTCACCTAGCTGATAGTGCTGGAAGTCATCCGGATAAAATCCTACTCCCCAGATAGTGTCCAATGGGTTGGACATCTCCTAAGAATAGGGGGAGAGGGTCTCGACATAGGCGAGTCAGAGCTCGCCAGCTCAGCTCGGCCTCGATAGAAATGTGGTAGGCCAGACCCTTGGATCTTGCTGAAGGGAGGCGAGCTCTGGAAGAACGCTTCACCCCTTCTCAGTTTTACTTGGGAAAATTTAGTGAATTTGGTCTTATATTGATAAGTTTATGGACAGCTTGCGAGCGAGCTGGGGAGAGTCCCGAGAAGTGGCGAGCTCTCAGAATATGCTCTTAGGGGCGAGTGCTACAAAATATCCTACTCGCAAAATCTATCTACGCGAGGTCATCAAGGGCAGGGCCCACGTGCAAGCAGAACACATCAAAGATACAAAAAAGCAGATAGAAAAATGACCAAGGTTATCATCAAAAATGTATTTCATTAAGCTGAAATGTTTACAGATTGAGCTCGCCTTGGCGAGATTACAAAAAATATATGCATATATATACATTCGCCCTTGCCCCCTCACAGGATTAGTGACCATCCCCCCTCCGCCGGGCAGATCTGGGAAGTCCTTCCCAAACAGCGCGTCAAGGCTATCTTCCTTCTCACTGGCGGCGTCGCCAGGAAAAAGCTCGACATCAGGTCCTGGGCTGAGATCTCCTCGCAACCCTCTACCAACACTCTTGTATCCTTCATCATCTGGAGGACACACTCAGCGGTTTGGATCGAGTTGATCCGCAGCCTCTCAGTAACGTCAGCCTCGCCGAAGATCCTTGCACTCTTGTAGGGGAAGGTAGGCTCCACGTCGCGAGCCGGGAAGAAGATTTCCGCCTGGCGGCGGACGTCGAGGCTGAGGCTCGTGTTCTCCTCCATCAGCTTCACGTTCGTCCCCTACAGCTCGGCAAGGCGGGCCCTCAGCTGGCCGATCTGTCCTTCCTGCCCGGCAGCACGAGTCCGCAGCTCTCTAACAGCTTTAGCATCCTGATAAAGGAGAATTGAAAGTCCACCTAGTGTCAACTACCTTCACCTATGGGGGGGGGGAATAGGTGACGTGCAACGTTTTTGCGGAATTAAAATTGTACCTGCACAAATAAACAAACCAGCACAGCAAAGAAGGTACACAAGCAATTTATAGTGGTTCCCCGAGTTGAGTACATCCACTTTACCTCTTCGACCTATCTCCCAACAAGGGACGACTCGGTCACTTCTCCAACAGGATTGAAATCCAATCCTTGCACTATCAGAAGGAACCCTTCCACACGTAGGAGACAACACTCCCACAACACGGGTTGCACCCAACCCTTACAACTCGGAACCAACGTTCCTTTACAACAAAAATAAAACTAGAATGTACAAGAAATACAAACTACTTTTGGAGACTAAGGTGTCCCTCTTCGATTGACGACGTGTTCTAGAAGTCACGACGAGTCCACAACCCTAGATCTCACTTGGAGAGAATCTCCCCGAAACCGGCGGCGGCAAGAAGAGCGGCGGCTTGGTTCTCGGGATCGGCGGCGACACCGGTGTGCGGCTGCTGTACTTTGGAGATTCAAACTTCGTAGCGAAGCTAGCTAGGTCTTCCAACGGTCACACTAGGATCGATCGTCTCGATCGATTCGGACGGGGATGGTTTTCCCGATCAACAAATCAAGAGACAAAGGATCTCTGGTTAGACGCGTGAGACTCTAAGCTTGGCTAAGCTTCTGTCGCCGGAAGATCTGGAAGAAATCTCGATCAAGGTCGGCGAACAACTTGCACGAGCGGCGACGGCGGCGGAGCAGATATCGCGATCTAGGTCACGATCGGCGGCTCGTGTATTTCTTTCTGTCTATCTTTCTGTTCAAAATACGCGTATATTTATACGGTGGAATTACTCCATTATAACTGTTATGGGTCCCACCTGAAGAAACCCTAACCCGGTTCAAAACAGCGCCACCGGCAGAGACCGGTTCAGCGGGATCCAGAATTCGCACAAGTCAAAATCGACGAGAATCAAAGTTGATTCTCTCCGATTCGGCGAGAATCAGAGGTTATTCTCGTCGAATTGTCGAGAATCAAAGGTGACTCTCGACGATGTAGACTTGTTTACACGCTCAGAGAAAGCTGGAAAGAGACGGCGAGAATCAGCCAGTGATTCTCGACGATTCGGCGAGAATCACTAGTGATTCTCGCCGAATCGGCGAGAATCACTTGGTGATTCTCGTCAATTACGACTTAGCACCAGAATCGCATGCTTTGAAGTAGCCGGATAGAGACGGCGAGAATCAGCCGGTGATTCTCGACGAATCGGCGAGAATCACTAGTGATTCTCGTCGATTCACACTTAGACGATTTTTCGTCTTTCCACCCATGAGCTGCTCTTTGACCCATCCTTGCTCCTTGTCTGCTCTTGCATGATCACAGCCCTGTACTTGAAAATAAGTACACTCCAATAGAGAGAGTACACGTAGGCCAACACACTGATCTGCTCAACGAGGGATTACGTCGTGCAGACCCGTGTATATTGACCTACTGCACCCTGACATTGGTGTGCACTTAGCGTGGAATAACTGCAAGCACAACTTGAAATATTTTATCAAATACATTATCTATTTACCTTAGCTTGTTCAGGGGCTTCTTCAAATCAGGTACGTTGTGGATATAATACCCAACAATCTCCCCCTATTTGAAGAAGCCTAAAACCTACAAGCTAAGGTGAATAAAGCGTATGGGAATGGAAAACATAAACTTGAAATTGAGTTGAGAGAGTTATTCATTACCAATACCAGTGTCTTGAGAGCAAACTTGGAGCCACCTTAGCCTTAGTCGAGAGGGTAATCTCCCCCTTTTCGGCTTCTGCAAATCTGGGTCTGTTGCATTTGACCCCTTGCTCCCCCTCAGTTCTTGCACCTGTGCTCTCACTTGAGTTCCGGGCAGAGGCTCCCCTAGATGCACGAGCCTGGAGCTTCGGTAGTCTTCATTCCTCATAGTTTAGCATCCCCAATTCAGTTTTGAAAAGACTGAACTTGGCTTCATCTAAGGGCTTTGTGAATATATCTGCAATCTGCTTGTCCGTGGGGACATAACAGAGAGTGATGTCCTTGTTCTCCACGTGCTCCCGAATGAAGTGGTAGCGCACTTCAATATGCTTTGTTCTGTTGTGCGATACCGGATTGTTGGCAATTGCAATTGCACTGGAGCAGTCGCAGTACATTGGTACTTCCTTGAACTGAAGGTCGTAGTCGGCTAACTGGTTTTTGATCCATAGGAGTTGTGCGCAACAGCTGCCTGCCGAGATGTACTCAGACTCTGCTGTGGAGGTAGCTACACAATTCTGCTTCTTGCTGTTCCATTAGATAAGCCTTCTTCCGAGAATTGACACGTCCCGGAAGTGCTTTTCCTGTCATCCCTACTCCTGCAAAATCAGCATCTGAAAAACCTATTAGCTCGACATCATTGTTTCTCGGGTACCACAAGCCAAGATTGGGAGTACCTTTAAGGTATCTTAGAATTCGCTTTGCAGCGACATAGTGAGATTCCTTAGTGTTCACCTGATATCTGGCACAGACACATGTGGAGAACATGATATCCGGTCTACTGGCAGTAAGGTAGAGCAGGGATCCAATGATGCTTCTGTATTTGGTTTCATCGAAAGGTTTACCTTTCTCATCCTTATCCAGAGACATAGTGGATCCCATTGGAGTCCTCATAGAGGTTGCATTCTCCATACCAAATTTCTTGAGGAGTTCATTTGTGAACTTCGTCTGAGAGATGAAGATTCTATCCTCAGACTGTTTCACTTGAAGTCCCAAGAAATACTTTAGCTCTCCCATACTGCTCATTTCAAACTTTCCTTGCATAAGTTTGGAAAACTTTTTACAAAGATTGTTGTCCGTTGAGCCGAATATTATGTCATCGACATAGATTTGCACCAGCAAAATCTTGCCTTTGACTTCCCTGAGAAACAATGTCTTATCTATTTTACCTCTGGAGAACTTGTTCTCAAGAAGAAAACTAGATAAAATCTCATACCAAGCTCGTGGAGCTTGTTTTATACCATATAAATCTTTATTAAGAAAATATACATGATTGGGATAAGTAGGATTGACAAAACCTGGAGGTTGAGCGACGTATACTTCCTCTTTCAGATCTCCGTTCAAGAATGCTGATTTCACATCCATTTGATAGACTGTGAATCCTTTGTGCGAAGCATATGCCAGGAACAATCTGATTGCCTCGAGCCTTGCCACTGGTGTGAAGGTCTGGTCGAAGTCAATCCCCTCCTCCTGTCTGTAACCTTGAGCCACCAGCCTTGCCTTGTTCTTTATGATGACACCATGTTCATCCAGCTTGTTTCTGAAGATCCACTTGGTGCCAATCACATTCTGCTTGTGTGGTGCCAATCACATTCTGCAACGTTCGAATTGATGTAGTTCATCTTGCATGGCCAGAATCCATGCCGCATCTTTGTTCGCCTCGTCGAACTTCTTTGGCTCAACCTGGGACAGGAAGCTAAGATGCAAAATTTCGTTAATGGTACCTCTTCGAGTTCTGACACCGACACGAGGATCTCCGATGATCTGATCTCTAGGATGATCCCTCACGTGCCGGAGCTCTAGAAGTCTGGCGTCTGGAGCTTCGACTACTTCTTGGGCTTCTCCTTCTTCTAAGAGATTTGTTCCATTTTGATCTTCAATATTCCCAGATGACGTGGAGGTGGAAACTTTGACGTACTTAGGAGTTTCATCTTTAGCGGTCTCATCAAGATCCGGCTATTCAAGTCGTGCACCTGCATCTTCAAGAATACCACTGGAAGAATTGTTGTTAAGCAAACTTCCTTCATCAAATACAATATTAATTGATTCTTCTACCACTAGGGTTTTCTTATTGAAGACCCTATATGCCCGACTGTGGGAACTATAGCCCATGAATATGCCTTCGAAGCATTTTTCACCAAATTTAGTACGCGGGTACTTCCCATTATTCAGTACATAGCATCTGCAACCAAAGATCCTCAAGTAGGACATGGTTGGTTTCCTACCTCTCAGTAGCTCATAAGGCGTCTTATGATGATGCTTGTTGATCAATGCCCGGTTTTCTACATGACAAGCTGTATTGACAGCCTCTGCCCAGAAGTATTCTGGGAGAGAAGCGTCTTTCAACATTGTCGTGCAGGCTTCAATGAGGGTTCTATTTCTCCTCTCCGCCACTCCATTTTGCTGAGGAGTGCGCGGGGAGGAAAACTCATGAAAGATACCTTGTTCTTCACAAAACTCTGTCATAGCACCAGATTCAAATTCTGTTCCATGGTCACTTCTGATTTTGACCACTGGGCAGTTAAATTCGTTCTGAACCTGCTTGACAAAACTAGTGAAGATGTCAAACGTATCCGACTTTCGTTTTAAGAAGAACACCCATGTAAACCGAGAATGATCATCAACTATCACTAGCGTATAGGACTTGCCTCCCAAGCTATGAACTTGCATTGGACCAAACAAGTCCATATGTAAAAGGTAAAGACATCGGGAAGAGTCTTTGTCTGTAATGCTCTTAAAGGTAGCCCGAGTCTGTTTGCCCATCTGGCATGCAGGACAGGGGCTATCTTTGATGCACTTGATAACGGGAGCATCCCTTACTAAGTTTTTAGAAAACAGCATACTAATTGTTTTGAAATTAATATGTGCCAATCTCTTGTGCCATTGTTCACAAAGAGATGCACTGCCTGTTGCCACAAGGCATACGGGGGTAGATGAATCTAAACTGAGAAAATTTAAGCAGAAGATATTTCTGCTCCTAATGCCTGATAATACCGTCTCAGAAGAGGTACATGAAATTATCAGACATTTATCCTTGCAGAACTTAACGTCATAACCTTTGTCACATAACTGACTTACACTGATCAGGTTATGGTTTAACCCTTCAACATAAGCCACGTCGGTGATAGAGATTATACCGTTGGAAATCATACCGTAACCTCTGGTGACTCCTCGATCTGACCCTCCAAAGATGACTTTGGGTCCATTCTCGACTGGAGTGTAATCACGCAGCAGGCTTCTTGTCCCAGTCATATGCCGGGAGAATCCACTGTCCAAGTACCAGATCGGCGTTTTGGTGGCCTTTGGACATTCCTGCAAAACAAAATTAATTTCCCTTAGGAACCCAATCGAAACTTGGGTCCTAGATTCTTGGTTAGCATACTCCCCCTCGGGTGGTTAACCCTACGAGTGGTCGGCCTCGCATTGCTAACATAGGGAGTCTCGACATACCTTGGATTAAACCAGCAATCCACGGCAAAGTGACCAACTTTGCCACAACACCAACAGTCAAATCTGTTATACCTCTTCCTAGACTCCTGCTTTACCCTGGGAACGGTGGGTACAGCCTGGGCTTTGGATCTGGAGGTGGAGGCCTCATAGTGATTGCAGTCACATGACTTCTTCACCTTCTGTTTCGTCAGTATAACAGGCTTGACTCTTGGTGCCTGCTTTCCATTATGGCCGCTAGAGAATTGACCATAATTTCCCATGTGGATTTCCTCATAAGGTGCCTTGAAGGCACTCTCACCGAAGTTCCGGGGAAAAGTCCAACCATCATATCAGCTCTTTGGCTTTGCAACCGAGGGCCGAAAATGATGACCAAAGGTTGATTCAAAGTCATGTTGGTTGCAAGGAAAGCTAGGCTTTCTGAACGCAACAGGACTGAGCAGAGCATTTCCCTTTATATCAGCAGAGGCCTTCTTGGCGTCCTTATTCTTCCTCTGGTTCCTGTTTCTCCTGGATGAGGAACCAGATACCCCTACATGCCCCAAGCCAGCTCCTTTGGCCTGAGCAGAGAAGGTGTCAACTACTGGAAGAACTATTTTTGGCATAAAGAAGCTTTTGACGATCTTTCTTTCTGCCGCAAGTTGTTCTTCCAACTTGTCAACTTCCTCCTGCTTAAGATCAAGGAGCTTAAGAGACTCTGAATGCTTTGAAGTCAGGTCAAGGTGCTCCTATCGGAGAGAAATCAAACTGGTGACCTCTTCCCTTAGGGAGACACACTCACCCTTAAGGAATTTCACTTCCTTTTTCTCAGCCTTCAATCTCTTACGGCACTCCTCGAAAGTGTTGAGCAGAAGCTCATACTTCTCTAGGAGCTCCGCTTCACGGGCCGAAAGGCTATCCTCAGGGTCATCATCCTGAGACTCAGGATCAGATTCAGAGTCGGAGAGAGGGGTGTGAGCTTTTACCTTCCCAGTAAATGGGGGGCATTCTCCTTCTAAGTCGGAGCGACCCACCAGCCCGAAGTAGGCTTCCTCATCATCACTGGAGTCTGAGGAATCAGACTCACTCAGTGTCTTTGGCCTTTTGGCGATGTAGCTCCGCTCTTTCTTCTTATCTCTAGATGATTTGAGCTCCTCTCCTTTCCCTTTTTCTCTCTTGCCTTGGTAGCAGTCGGCCACGACGTGTCCTGGCTTATTGCATCCAAAACAAATGATGTCAGATGAGCGATGTTTGTTCGGTTTAGAAGCATACCTGTCAGAAGAATAATTTTTCTTCTGATGCCTGGAGGAGGAGCCGTCTTTCTTTCTTTGATTCGTCATCTTGAGGAACTTCTTGAATTCTTAGGTGATGAGGGAGAAATCCTCCTCAGACAGCTCTGAGCTGGAGGAGGATGGCTCGGAGTCCTCCTCCTCATCCTTTTTCCTGGCCCGGTATGAAACTGCATGCCCTTGCCTTTTCTGGAGTGACTGGCTTTTAGAGCCACAGTCTTTTCTTTGGCTGCAGCCTTCTCTGCTTCTTCTTCTGCTTTCCTGGTGTTCAGTTGAAGCTCATAGGACATCATCTTCCCAAACAGAATTTGCGGGTCTGTTTCAGCTAGTCTGCCAAACTCACGGATGGCGCAGATCTTTGTGTCCCATTCCTTAGTAAGGGACCTAAGGAATTTATCATTTAGTTCACCATCAGTGAACACTCTTCCATATCCTTTGAGGGCATTGACAATCTTGAGGAAGTTCTCGAAGGTGACTCCGATCTCTTCCTTAGGCCCTTGTCTGAAGGCCTCATATTTCTGGTTCAGAAGGGATCTCCGATCATCCCTCACTTCATCAGTGCCCTCCATTAGGATAATCAGGCAGTGCCAGATCTCCTTTGCTGTCCTGCAATTGCAGAAGTTCTTCATCATTGAATCATCGACCGCGCTGACCAGAATGTTCTGCGCCTTCTTGTCAAGCCCACCAGCACCATCTCGTCCTTGTCCATTTCAGAAATTTTCTTTGACACTTTCTTGGTAGGATCTATGGTGGAGACCTTAATGGGGACATAAGGTCCCTCCTCCACGATCATGAAGAGTCGAGGATCAACTGCTTCCATGTAGAACCTGAATCCTTTCCTTCCAGATAGGAAAGTTGAGCCTGGTGCACACTGGGATCTTGCCTGTGAACTTGAGCCCGTCCATAGTAGATGTTTGCCTTCTTCTTGACACTAGAGGCAGGATTCAACTCAAGGTGTTAACCTTTTTGATGAGTAACCTCCCTCTGATACCACTTGAAAGTCCACCTAGTGTCAACTACCTTCACCTATGGGGGGGGAATAGGTGACGTGCAGCGTTTTTGCGGAATTAAAATTGTACCTGCACAAATAAACAAACCAGCACAGCAAAGAAGGTACACAAGCAATTTATAGTGGTTCCCCGAGTTGGGTACATCCACTTTCCCTCTTCGACCTATCTCCCAACAAGGGACGACTCGGTCACTTCTCCAACAGGATTGAAATCCAATCCTTGCACTATCGGAAGGAACCCTTCCACACGTAGGAGACAACACTCCCACAACACGGGTTGCACCCAACCCTTACAACTCGGAACCAACGTTCCTTTACAACAAAAATAAAACTAGAATGTACAAGAAATACAAACTACTTTTGGAGACTAAGGTGTCCCTCTTCGATTGACGACGTGTTCTAAGTCACGGCGAGTCCACAACCCTAGATCTCACTTGGAGAGAATCTCCCCGAAACCGGCGGCGGCAAGAAGAGCGGCGGCTTGGTTCTCGGGATCGGCGGCGACACCGGTGTGCGGCTGCTGTACTTTGGAGATTCAAACTTCGTAGCGAAGCTAGCTAGGTCTTCCAACGGTCACACTAGGATCGATCGTCTCGATCGATTCGGACGGGGATGGTTTTCCCGATCAACAAATCAAGAGACAAAGGATCTCTGGTTAGACGCGTGAGACTCTAAGCTTGGCTAAGCTTCTGTCGCCAGAAGATCTGGAAGAAATCTCGATCGAAGGTCGGCGAACAACTTGCACGAGCGGCGACGGCGGCGGAGCAGATATCGCGATCTAGGTCACGATCGGCGGCTCGTGTATTTCTTTCTGTCTATCTTTCTGTTCAAAATACGCGTATATTTATACGGTGGAATTACTCCATTATAACCGTTATGGGTCCCACCTGAAGAAACCCTAACCCCGGTTCAAAACAGCGCCACCGGCAGAGACCGGTTCAGCGGGATCCAGAATTCGCCCAAGTCAAAATCGACGAGAATCAAAGTTGATTCTCGCCGATTCGGCGAGAATCAGAGGTGATTCTCGTCGAATCGTCGTTAATAAAAGGTCACTCTCGACGATGTAGACTTGTTTACACGCTCAGAGAAAGCTGGAAAGAGACGGCGAGAATCAGCCAGTGATTCTCGATGATTCGGCGAGAATCACTTGGTGATTCTCGTCGATTACGACTTAGCGCCAGTAATCGCATGCTTTGAAGTAGCCGGATAGAGACGGCGAGAATCAGCCAGTGATTCTCGACGATTCGGCGAGAATCACTTGTGATTCTCGCCGAATCGGCGAGAATCACTTGGTGATTCTCGTCGATTCACACTTAGACGATTTTTCGTCTTTCCACCCATGAGCTGCTCTTTGACCCATCCTTGCTCCTTGTCTGCTCTTGCATGATCACAGCCCTGTACTTGAAAATAAGTACACTCCAATAGAGAGAGTACACGTAGGCCAACACACTGATCTGCTCAACGAGGGATTACGTCGTGCAGACCCGTGTATATTGACCTACTGCACCCTGACATTGGTGTGCACTTAGCGTGGAATAACTGCAAGCACAACTTGAAATATTTTATCAAATACATTGTCTATTTACCTTAGCTTGTTCAGGGGCTTCTTCAAATCAGGTACGTTGTGGATACAATACCCAACAAGAATGTCAGCAACAACAGAAAATCCTAAGTAAAAACTAGAAGGGATGGACAACAGCCCGATGCTTACCAGCCCACCGGCGGCCTGGGTAAGGAGATTCTCGGCAATGCTGAGTTGCCTCGCCAAGTGGATAGCCTTGTCCTTGGCGACGTTGCGAGCTTGCTTGGCCATTTAAAGGAGGTTGTAGAGGTTGAAGCTGCTGCGGACCAGCATGTTGTGGAGCTCCATATCCCGCATATGCGCCTGCAGGCCCTCATGGCCGAGTTGGCGCAGCAGGGCGCCCTTGTATGTCCCGATGTCCTCGTGTCCATATAAGCCGAAGCCAAGCGTGTAGGCATGACCGGTGGCGGGCTCGTGTCCAGCACAGGAGGGGTGAAGGGTGGATATGGAGACCCGGTGGGCCGCCTCATCCCACTGGACCATTGACTCTCCTGCCAAATCTTTCCACCTCCCACCAAAGCCGAAGAGGGGGTGTTCTTTTGGCGCGGCGGGCTCGCGAGCTGCCTTATTCGCTACAGGAGGAGCAGAGGTCGCCGCAGGAGGGGCAGGGGTCTCGGCAACTTCTTTCCCCTTTCTAGTGATCTCCTTCAGCGGGATCTCTGGCGACCCGTCGGGGATGACCTCTGGCGAGCTCATGTACTTGGCGCCTTGTTGATGTTGTTTCGCCCGCGGTTCCAACACGGCTCTCAGCATCTTTTTTGGTGGTTGTTGGTGATGGTGCGAACTTGAACTCGCGAGCTCAGCTCGCTTCTTGTTGGAGGAGGGCTTGGAGAAAGCCGCCTCAACGCAGCAGGCCGGCGCCGCCGCCCTCTTGCGGGCAAGCAGGTCCGCGTGCAACCCCGAGTCCGCAAACGGCGTGTTCGCGGGGATTAGCTTCCCCTGCAAGAAATAACTTGGAAAAATTAGGACTCCATAACAAAGTGGCGAGCTCGGCAAGCAAAAGAGCACAATATCTTCGACGGGCAGAACGGGGAGGAGTAAGTCAAGGCCCCTTCGCAGGAAGGTGACCTCGAAGTCCTTGTGGAGGAAAAATTTTTGGAGGTCAGCGTCGTTGCCGGACACGGTCGGCGGACGGTAGAACTCCTCGCCTTTTTACTGGGGGAGAAAGGGATGTTGCCATGATCGCCCTTGATGAAGGCAATCTTGGTCATCCAGTTGTGGTGTTTGTTCGTAATCTCGCGAACCTTGATCAGCGAGCCCAGGAAGTAGGCAACGCCATCCGGCATCGCCTTATAGGAGGAGAGCTTCCTGAACACCGTCAGGTTGAACTCAATCCTCTCTCGGCGGAGGTAGCTCGCATACACCACCATCATGGCGATGGCGTTTGAATTCAGCTGTACGGGCACTTCGCCATAATATTTCAGAATCTGACGGATCTCCGGCCAGAGGGGAAGGCGCAGCCCCACCTCAAAGTGTGAGATGAGGAAGGCGAGCTCATCATCGTAGAAGGAGTTGATGGCCTCCCCCTCCCACGGCCGGAATGCCTCAAAGCCCGGCGTAACGTGGTCGCCGACAAATTCCGCAAGCTCCGCCTCGGTGGTGCTCCCCTCGAAGACGCAGTAATCTCTAAAGTTTTGGGCACAATAGGTGCGGCCATCAGCATCGGTATTAGTTTTGCACATGCTCGCAAGAGGGGGTGGAGCGCGAGCAAGGTAGAGGAAAACTGCAAGAAGAGAGAGAAAGAGTAAGCAGTTAAGGCAGTAGTATAATAGCACGGGGGTTGGTGTGAGGGCCTATTTATAGAAAAGGTAATCATAGGGCCAAGCTGTCCAATCGGCCCAGCTCACCATCCCAGCTCGCCAACCCCCAGCTAGCCGACTTCCAACGCGTTCCAACCAAGGCTAAGTCAAATATAAGCAGTATGATTACTATTATTCAAATACAAGACACATCTAAGAATGTTTGAAGTTATTTATTACAACAACCTAGTGCAGGAATAAAGAAGTAGACCGCGCGGGAAGGGGGGACCAGGAGGCGAGTACCGATCGGCTCGGCAAATGAGCCGTCTTCTATCTACCCCGACCTCTCACCCCCCGTCTGTCACAACCCGCATTTTCTCAACAGTAAAATCGTATCAGATTAAGAGAAAACACGTGCCGTGATGCCACGTCATGCAGGGAATAACTGTACATGCTCAGGCAAAACTCCAGACGTTAGATTTTAAGAAGAAAAATTGTTGTTTGAATAAGAAAGAAAATCAGTTATGTTGAATGGTCGTATCCCTCGGCCCGGTGGATCAGCTAGTCCACAGTTAAAACCATCTTTATACGCAGCAGAAAATACTTTGCTTCAATTAAATTGACACCCTAAATGAGCATAAGTGTCCCCAGGGGACGACTTATGCGTGCATGACTCTAAGGTGAATATAGTAAGTATGAAAAATAGTGTTTTACATTGAGGAAAAATAGTGTCTTTGATTTAGAAACATGTTATGCATGGGGTACATATAGTAATACTTTTAGGTTTTAAAATATCTAACATGCAACCTAGCATAAATCCTTCCCAAAAGCAAGTAACCAACCACAAATAGGCAAAATCAGCAGTTTAAATTCATATCCAGCATCACAAGAAGCCACCAGTGGGCGTCAACAACCTGACACGAACCCACTGGCGAGAATGTATGTCTATACAGAAGAGTAAAGAACTACCTCACAACAAAACGGGGATCAGCTATCTCAGCTACCCTAGAGGCCACCAACAAGCCCCTCCAAAAGATCTAGCCGCTGAACTGGCTACAACCTGGACCTGAGGCATTCAAGAAAAGAACACCTCAGCAAGGAAACAATCAAAAGGTAAATAGAGCAATAGAATAATGAGCAAATAAGAAGAAGGGTTTACCAACCCGACAACAAACTGCTATAAGCAAAAGAAAAAGAGGTGATAGTAAGAGGAGAGTATTGTCTAAAACACAGCAGAGCACGCCAAGTGCGAGCAATAAAACCATTATGCCCTACCAAAAGAGTCTGCAACAACAATAAGACATATACATATATGCCAAAAGAAAAGAAAGCAAAAACAGGAAAGAGGCTAACAGTACTATCACGTGGGTAAGTGGCAGTGGTCAAAACATGGGTCTGAATACATAACCAAAATCAGACCCAAAAAAAGGGCTAAGGGGTCAAACAGTGGAAGCTTTAGGGTCCCACACACACCAACCCAAACCGGGGCAAAAGGCGGTGGCCACAGCTCTCCACATAAAAACCACCCCTCCAGAGGCCACCAAAACTCCACCACCTGCCACAACCCAAGAGTCGGCATACAGAAATTAGCCGAACACCCAAAGCCCCCCTAGTGAAAGGTCACACTAACAATCCTAAGAAACACACGAACCCAAGGCAAAATCGTCGGGTCCAACCGACGCGGCCTTGCACGCCTAAAAGAACCAACCCCGAGTCTACCTAACCCCAAAACAAGCACAGCACCCAGTGTCGACACGATGTGTCGACACCATGCCAAGCCGGTGTCGACACAAGGTGTCGACACAGCCGCGGCCGGTGTCGACACCAAGTGTCGACACTACATCGGCCGGTGTCGACACAAGGTGTCGACACTGCCGCGGCTGGTGTCGACACCAAGTGTCGACACCACTGCGGCCGGTGTCGACACAAGGTGTCGACACTGCCGCTGCTGGTGTCGACACCAAGTGTCGACACCACTGCGGCCGGTGTCGACACAAGGTGTCGACACTGCCGCTGCTGGTGTCGACACCAAGTGTCGACACCACTGCGGCCGGTGTCGACACAAGGTTTCGACACTGCCGCTGCTGGTGTCGACACCACTGCGGCCGGTGTTGACACAAGGTGTCGACACTGCCGCTGCTGGTGTCGACACCAAGTGTCGACACCACGACTGGCCGGTGTCGACACCAAGTGTCGACACCGAGACTGGCCGATGTCGACACAACGGTGTCGACACCCCGACTGGCTACAGGAGCCAGATCCAACAAACGACCAAAAGCAAGAACGAGGATTCTCTCTCTCTCTAGAGTACAACATCCATCGGCAATGGCAACTACTCGACCTAAACCGAACCAAAACTGTCCCTAATAGACACAATCCCTCTAGAAAACTGAGATTTAACCGGAACTTTCTACACTAACCACGGCATGATCGGGAACGAACCCTAGCGTACACCTAAGATCTAAGCAAGAAAGAGATAAAAATTTAATCAAAAGAAGATAAAGATCAGCTATGGCAAGGATGAGGGAACATCACTTGCCTCAATACCAGAAAAGCTTGGCCGGCGGAATCCCCCACTCTCAGATCTAGCCGCAGAGCACCAGCTGAGGAGCAGAAAAGGTGCAGATCCAGGCGAGGGCAGTCCAGATCCACTCTCGAAACCGAATTTCGACCGCAAAATCTCCAGGAAAACGGCGTCCGAAAGCTAGGGTAGTCCGGCGGTTCTCTCCCTCGCGCGTAGGCGGCGGCTTCTTCCAAGCAGAGAAATAGGAAAAGAACAAAATGAACCCAGCCCTAATTCTAACTCAAGACTATATATATCAGTTTTAATAATAAACAATCGACATAATAATTACTTACAAGCAAAAACCAAGACAACACGAGACCCGAAACATCTCGGAAAATGACGAAATTCACGTCGCAGCTAAAAACCCACGCTACGAACACAACTGCGAAGTCAAAATTAGCATTCGACGAACAAAACCCGGGATAATACCACCCGAAGCCAAAACACAAGCATTCCCTAAGAGGCCCAGCCGAGTCATCAAACGGACTCCGGCTAGCTGGGGAATCTTGCTAATCAGGCTACAAACAGGCTACACAGGGAACCCTAAGAGCTAAAACCACGCTCTACAACGGCAAAAAGCCGGAAATACGCCATCGTAACGCCAGCCAAAGATCAAACAAAACACAAAAAAACCGGGGGCGTTACAGCCACTCCCCCTAAAAGAAAGTTTCGCCTCGAAACTTTACTCACAACACTCCTATAAAGAAGGAGAGCGAAAGAGCCAGGAAAGGGCTATATAAATAATAAAATAGAACATACCAAGCACAAGCTCAGGGAAACAGATGAGGTTGAGCCTCCCTCATAGCCGACTCCAACTCCCAAGTCGCGCTTTCCACCTCCTGATTTCTCCATAAAACTTTAACCATAGGAATAGTCTTCTTCCGCAACGCCCGAACTTGAGAATCCAAAATGCGAACAGGCACCTCCACATAAGAAATATTCGGCTCAAACTGAGGCACAGAATCCAAAACCTGCCTGCCATTTACCACACATTTTCGCAGCTGACTGACGTGAAAGTCATCATGCACGCCCGGGAAATTTGCGGGCAAAGCCAGCCTGTAGGCTGATACCCCAATCCGCTGAACAATCGGAAACATCCCCACGTACCTCGGGTCCAACTTCCTATTCTTGCCAAACCGCTTGACTCCAATCAACGTGGAGACCTTTAAGAACACCGAGTCCCCCACAACAAACTCCAAGTCCGATCTACGCCGATTGGCGTTCTTCTCATATCTCTCCTGGGCTATCCGAAGCTTTTCCCGAATAAGCTTCACAGCGGTTTCCATCTCCTCAAGCGCTTCTGGACCCAACAAAGGTCGCTCGCCAAGTTCAGCCCAAAACAAGGGAGTCCTGCAGCGCCTCCTATACAAAGCTTCAAAGGGAGCCATTTGCAAGCTTTCTTGATAACTGTTGTTATAGGCGAATTCCATAAGTCGCAAGCGCTCGTCCCACGCTCCTCCGTGGTCCAGAATATAGCATCGGATCATATCTTCCACAATCTGATTTACTCGCTCCGTCTGACCATTGGTCTGCGGATGATAAGCCGTGGAATATCTCAAATCTGTACCCAACCCTTCTTGAAGGCTCTTCCAAAAACGAGACGTGAACCTGGAGTCTCGATCTGATATGATACTTACAGGTACACAAGGCAATCTGATAACCTCTTCCAGATATAGTTCGGTTATCTTCCTCATCTGATAATCGATCTTAAATGGTATGAAATGAGCGCTCTTCGTCAATCTGTCTACGATTACCCAAACTGAATCATGCCCCTTAGGCGATCTCGGTAAGCCAGTTATGAAATCCATCGAGATACTCTCCCACTTCCACATCGGAATCTCCAAGGGAGTCAGCTAGCCACCAGGCCTCCCATGGTCGGCTTTTACACGCCTGCAAGTGAAACACTCTGAAGCAAATCTGGTTATGTCCTTTTTCATCCCGTACCACCAGGCAATCTGCTTCAAATCATGATACATCTTGGTAGACCCTAGATGGTAGGCAACACTAGATCCGTGGGCGTCTCTGCACACCATATCCCAGATATCTCCAACTGCGGGGATGCAAAACCTGCCACGATACTTCAAGATACCCGCATCATCTATAGAGAAGTCTGGTAATTCGCCCTTCTCAGCTCGAAGATACAAATGCAGAAGATCGGGATCGTCCTTCTGATGCAGTCTCGTAAGCGCAATCCACGAAGGTTCTGCTACTGCTAAGATACTCTGTGAATCACAGCTTCCCACAGAAATGTCCATCAAAAGAAACTCTTCCACTAGGCGCTCGGCGGAAAGATTAAAAATCTTACCTGACTTCCGACTCAGGGCATCAGCCACCACATTTGCCTTGCCTGGATGATAATGAATTTCAACATCATAGTTGGCCACGTACTCCAACCACCGCCGCTGGCGCAGATTCAATTCTTTCTGAGTGAAGACATACTTCAAACTCTTATGATCCGTGAAAATCTTGCACTGCGCGCCATATAGTAAATGCCTCCACAATTTCAGCGCAAAGATCACAGCTGCAAACTCCAGGTCATGCGTAGGGTAATTCCTCTCGTAAGTCTTTAGCTGCCTCGACCCGTACGCAATCACCTTCCCGCCCTGCATCAAAACGCAGCCCAGACCGACATGCGACGCATCCACATAAATATCATACTCACTACCCTCCGTAGGCAAAGACAAAATTGGAGCCGAACATAGCCTTCTTTTTAATTCCTCAAAAGCCTTCTCACACTTGCCATCCCATATAAAGGCTACATTCTTCTGCGTCAACTTGGTCAACGACGCGGACAAGGTAGAGAAACCATCTACAAATCTCCTATAATAACCAGCCAAACCCAAGAAGCTTCTGATCTCTTTGGGGGTAACAGGTCTCGCCCATTCCATAACAGCAGCGATCTTTTCTGGGTCCACCGATATTCCCTCCTTGTTAATCATGTGGCCTAGAAAAGAAACATGAGGCAACCAAAATTCGCATTTGCTCAGCTTGGCGTATAGCTTATGGTCTCTCAGAGTCGCCAAGACCAGCCACAAATGTCGATCATGCTCCTCTGCATCCTTAGAATACACCAAAACATCGTCTATAAAGACAATCACGAACTTATCTAGAAAATCCTTGAAAACTCTGTTCATCAAATCCATAAAAGCTGAGGGCGCATTAGTCAAACCGAATGACATAACTAAAAACTCAAAATTCCCATGACGAGAACGGAACGCCGTCCGCGGAACATCTGACTCCCGAATCCTCAACTGTTGATAGCCCGAACGAAGATCTATCGTGGAAAACACGGCACTACCACGCAATTGGTCGAACAAATCATCGATTCGCGGCAAAGGGTACCTATTCTTAATAGTAACCTTGTTCAGCTCTCTGTAGTCAATGCACAACCTCATCGACCCATCCTTCTTTTTAACGAACAGCACTAGCACACCCCAAGGCGAAGAACTCGGCCTTATAAAGCCTTTTGCCAACAACTCATCCAGCTGAATTCGCAACTCTTCCAGCTCTCGCGGGGCCATCCGGCACGGCGCCTTTATGATAGGACGCGAACCTGGCTCCAAATCTATGGCAAACTCGACATCTCGATCGGGTAGAAGACCGGGAAGATCGTTTGGAAACACATCAGAAAAGTCACACACCACAGGAATTTCTTCCAAACGGGGCACACTAACAATCGACCCTACCAGAGAAACCACACAGGCAAAACAGCCAGAAACAAGCAACTTCCGAGCACGCACCGCAGAAATGACTAGAGACTCCTGGAGAGAATACCCATAAATTCTCCCTGGCTGACCGTTGTCTTTGACGAAGTCCAAACAATTATCCTTGCACTGGATCACAGCATCGTACCTTGACAACCAGTCCATGCCCAAATTAACGTCGAAGTCATCCAGGTCAATCACCTTCAAATCTACCTTGGCTAGAAAATCTCCCAACAATATCGGACAATCTAGGACACCCAGGTCCGTAACCACAGAGTCACCGGAGGGAAACTTAATGCAGAAGGCACCACCAACACGATCTAGGCCCAAACTGAACCGCTCCACGAAAGCTCTAGCCATAAACGAGTGGGTAGCGCCGGAATCGAAGAGAATGCGCGCCCATCGGTTCTTTACCTTAAATCGTCCTACGAATTGCACACGCATCTAAGGCAACAAGCGCTAAAATGAAAACTACAACCAAAAAAGGAACGTAACGACTGGGGAGGAGTCGAACCTGAGATAACCTGGGTCGAGGTCTGCGCTTCGTCTGCCGAAAGCACATTCAGCTTCCATTTTCCTTTATCCATTCGCTGAGGTGGTGGCAAATCCTGAAGGGGAACTGGCTGCAGAATAGACTGGGTCTGAGGGCACCTTGTCTTGAGATGACCCTTCTGGCCGCACTGAAAACAGACCTTATCTTTTAACCAACAACGGGCAGCCTCATGCCCCTTCCTTCCACACAAGGCACACAACAAGTCTCCCCTTTAAACACCCTGAATCGCATGCACCTGATCCTTCTTCTGCGCTCCCAACCTTTTGAAACACTTCTCAAAGGGGTGGCCTAGCCGGCCACAAAACCTACAAATCTCTTTGACCTTCTTTCTTGAGACAGCATCAGGCTCCTAAGGGCTCTTCCCTCCACCGGACTTCCGCTTATCCTTAACTGCTGGCCTCTATTCTTGGAATTCTCAATGGCCTCAACTCTCAAGGCAGCTTCAACCACGCTGGCATAACTGACTGCTACATAGGCATTTGCTAACTGCTGAATATCGCTTCTTAGTCCACCCAGAAATCGCTTAACTCGGTCTGCCTCAACACTCACCAGACCCGGAGCAAACCGACTCAACTTACTAAACTCAATCTCATACTCACTAACCGGTAGTTTCCTCTGCTTTAAATGAAGAAAGTCATTCATTAGCCGGTCCCGTTCGACTGAAGGCAGAAACGTACTTAACAACATCACCTTAAATGACTCCCAAGTGCAACCTGCCACTAAGTTCTCTTTCTCTCTCAGCCACCAATTCTTTGCTAAGCCCTTGAGCTGGTATGCAGCGAGCATCACTCTCTGATCGTCCGTAATCCCTGAGTACGAGAACATCTCCTCAATGGTAATCAGCCAATTATCCAAAATCATGAAATCTGCCTGCCCATCATAGGTAGGGGGTCTCAGCCGCTAAAACTGGGATATGAACGTCATCTCCGGGGGCACCACAACCAAAGGCACGGGAGGAGCAGGAGGGGTAGGAACAGCTACCCCCTCAGCGGGGTCCTGAGCTCTCGGGGTCTGTCCCACCACCACTGCTACAAGGGACTGAATCTGAGCCTGCATAGCCACTACCTGCCTCGATAACTCCTCATTACTCTGCCGCAGGCTTTCTACCAACGCATCGCTCTGCGCTCCTGACATCTCTCCCTCGGATTGGGGGGTCGATCTCGTCGCAGGACGTCTCTCCATCCTAAAATCGCACAAGCTTTAGACAAGACCTAGCCCATCAACTAGAACAAAACTACCGGTACAGACAAACACACTTAAATTTGAATTTCAACTGCAAAACTTGCTCTGGAAGTTGTTTTTATCATGATGATGTTATGCTTAACCTAAGATGGTTCACCACCATCATACTAACTCGTGTGCCTAAACCGTGAATGCATGTATTTGTATTCTTTTTGACTCAAAACCATGTGTGTACATATCTCATCTTGCAAATCTTTAGCTTGGCACGTTGTGCTTATGAAATGTTATGCTATGCATGATGTGCTATGCATTCTAAAAAGGCCTTAGTGCATGCCATGGGCGGCGTACATATGAAAATGTTATGCATCCCATACTACATAACATTCCCATGTAACGAAAAAAGAAAACGTGCTAGTCGCATTCATGTGGTGAGGTTATTCATCCCATACTACATAAACCTCACATGTTGCTTCCTATGGTGGATCCATATACAAACACATATAATGCATCTCATACTACATAATATGCCACGTATACTTCTTTATGCTCATGAGTGTAGTGTTCGTGCTTCGGCCAAGACGTGCCGATGACATATCGGTGTGTGAATGGTATGATGCTAACTAGTAATGCAGACAAGGGAAAGGTTGCCGAACCATTTGTCAAGCAACCTCCCTCTGATACCAACTGTCGCAACCCGCATTTTCTCAACGGTAAAATCGTATCAGAGTAAGAGAAAACACGTGTCGTGATGCCACGTCGTGCAGGGGATAACTGCACACGCTCAGGCAAAACTCCAGACGTTAGATTTTAAGAAGAAAAATTGTTGTTTGAATAAGAAAGAAAATCAGTTATGTTGAATGGCCGTATCCCTCGGCCCGGTGGATCAGCTAGTCCACAATTAAAACCATCTTTATACGCAGCAAAAAATACTTTGGTTCAATTAAATTGACACCCTAAATGAGCATAAGTGTCCCCGGGGGACGACTTATGCGTGCAAGACTCTAAGGTGAATATAGTAGGTATGAAAAATAGTGTTTTACGTTGAGGAAAAATAGTGTCTTTGATTTAGAAACATGTTATGCATGGGGTACATATAGTAATACTTTTAGGTTTTATTATATCTAACATGCAACCTAGCATAAATCCTTCCCAGAAGCAAGTAACCAACCACAAATAGGCAAAATCAGCAGTTTAAATTCATATCCAGCATCACAAGAAGCCACCAGTGGGCGTCAACAACCTGACACGAACCCACTGGCGAGTATGTATGTCTATACAGAAGAGTAAAGAACTACCTCACAACAAAACGGGGATCAGCTATCTCAGCTACCCTAGAGGCCACCAACAAGCCCCTCCAAAAGATCTAGCCGCTGAACTGGCTACAACCTGGATCTGAGGCATTCAAGAAAAGAACACCTCAGCAAGGAAACAATCAAAAGTTAAATAGAGCAATAGAATAATGAGCAAATAAGAAGAAGGGTTTACCAACCCGGCAACAAACTGCTATAAGCAAAAGAAAAAGAGGTGACAGTAAGAGGAGAGTACTGTCTAAATCACAGCAGAGCACGCCAAGTGCGAGCAATAAAACCATTATGCCCTACCAAAAGAGTCTGCAACAACAATAAGACATATACATATATGCCAAAAGAAAAGAAAGCAAAAACAGGAAAGAGGCTAACAGTCCTATCACGTGGGTAAGTGGCAGTGGTCAAAACATGGGTCTGAATACATAACCAAAATCAGACCCAAAAAAGGGCTAAGGGGTCAAACCGTGGCAGCTTTAGGGTCCCACACACACCAACCAGAACCGGGGCAAAAGGCGGTGGCCACAGCTCTCGACATAAAAACCACCCCTCCAAAGGCCACCAAAACTCCACCACCTGCCACAACCCAAGAGTCGGCATGCAGAAATTAGCCGAACAACCAAAGCCCCCCCCTAGGGAAAGGTCACACTAACAATCCTAAGAAACACACGAACCCAAGGCAAAATCGTCGGGTCCAACCGATGCGGCCTTGCACGCCTAAAAGAACCAACCCCGAGTCTACCTGACTCCAAAACAAGCGCAACACCCAATGTCGACACGATGTGTCGACACCACGCCAAGCCGGTGTCGACACAAGGTGTCGACACAACCGCGGCCGGTGTCGACACCAAGTGTCGACACTACAGCGGCCGGTGTCGACACAAGGTGTCGACACTGCCGCGGCTGGTGTCGACCACCAAGTAGCCGGTGTCGACACCACTGCACACCAAGTGTCGACACCACTGTGTCGACACAAGGTGTCGACACTGCCGCTGCTGGTGTCGACACCAAGTGTCGACACCACTGCGGCCGGTGTCGACACAAGGTGTCGACACTGCCGCTGCTGGTGTCGACACCAAGTGTCGACACCACTGCGGCCGGTGTCGACACAAGGTGTCGACACTGCCGCTGCTGGTGTCGACACCAAGTGTCGACACCACGACTGGCCGGTGTCGACACCAAGTGTCGACACCAAGACTGGCCGGTGTCGACACAACGGTGTCGACACCCCGACTGGCTACAGGAGCCAGATCCAGCAAACGACCAAAAGCAAGAACGAGGACTCTATCTCTCTCTAGAGTACAACATCCATCGGCAATTGCAACTACTCGACCTAAACCGAACCAAAACTGTCCCTAATAGACACAATCCCACAGGAATACTCAGATTTAACCGGAACTTTCTACACTAACCACGGCATGATCGGGAACGAACCCTAGGGTACACCTAATATCTAAGCAAGAAAGAGATAAAAATTTAATCAAAAGAAGACAAAGATCAGCTATGGCAAGGATGAGGGAACATCACTTGCCTCAATACCAGAAAAGCTTGGCCGGCGGCATCCCCCACTCTCGGATCTAGCCGCAGAGCACCAGCTGAGGAGGAGAAAAGGTGCAGATCTAGGCGAGGGTAGTCCAGATCCACTCTCGAAAACGAATTTCGACCGCAAAATCTCCAGGAAAACGACGTCCGAAAGCTAGGGTAGTCCGGCTGTTCTCTCCCTCCCACACAGGCGGCGGCTTCTTCCAAGCAGAGAAATAGGAAAAGAACAAAATGAACCCAGCCCTAATTCTAACCCAAGACTATATATATCCGTTTTAATAATAAACAATCGACATAATAATTACTTACAAGCAAAAACCAAGACAACACGAGACCCGAAACATCTCGGAACATGACGAAATTCACGTCGCAGCTAAAAACCCACGCTACGAACACAACTGCGAAGTCGAAATTAGCATTCGACGAACAAAACCTGGGGTAACACCACCCGAAGCCAAAACACAAGCATTCCCTAAGAGGCCCAGCCGATTCATCAAACAGACTCCGGCTAGCTGGGGAATCTTGCTAATCAGGCTACAAACAGGCTACACAGGGAACCCTAAGAGCTAAAACCACGCTCTACAACTGCAAAAAGCCGGAAATACGCCATCGTAATGCCAGCCAAAGATCAAACAAAACATAGAAAAACCGAGGGCGTTACACCGTCCCCTAAACTACCATACGCGGAGGAGCTAGTGAATCCTCCACGAATTCCTCTGCACCACCGAGCGGCGGTCGTCTATCTCATCCAGGAGCTGGGAAGGAGAGGTTATCTTGCCAACCTGGCCTCTTCGCACCTCGTCGGTAAGATGCGCATAGTCTCATTGTAACGCCTCGTTGACTTCCTGCACCTCGCGCAGCCCACACACTAGTTTCTTGAAAAGCTTGACCCCCCCCCCTCTCGTCAGCTCGCCTTGCTCCACTTTGGGGCATAGGTAAGAGTCCAGCAAACTCAGGGAGGGGAGGGGAGAGTAATGGGCTTCCCACAAATATTCCTCGGCAGCGGATTGGCTGGGGGAAACTGTGAAGACAGAAACATCAGCAAGGGGAGGTGTGCTGGAAAGTCGCATAACAAGAATACAAGGCCAAATTTACCTGGCACGCTCTACAACTTAAAGGAGGTACGGGGAGGGACAAACCTCAGGTCCCTCCTCCGCCCTGGACCACACGTTCCCGATGAAAGGAGCTCTAATCCCGGGATGGGGATGGTCTCCACGCCCGCCCCCATGGTCACAACAGCTCGCTGAGGGGAGGGGGCACGTACCGACGAGCACGGCTTCTGCGAGCCCACCCCCAAGGTTCCAAAGGGGGGCGACGGATCCCGTGGGCGATTTTCAAGAGTTCTGAGTCCCGTGTCCTCAGGTGTGGTCTTAGTTCGTGAGGTGGTGCCTCGCAGGCAGCCCCCCATGCCATTAAGCTGGCTGTCCGGGACGTTGCAGAGGTCGACAAAGTTTTTTCCCTTTTCGGGGGCAGGAAAAGTAGAGGAGCCCATCCCGTGCTCCAAGGTGGTTCTCAGATCACGGTAAATGGGTTCAACCGCTTGATGAAACGGCTTCACCCTCTTGGAGCTAGGCTTAGCAGAGCCACCTTGCGGGACAGCGGGCGTAACCGCAGTCGGGGCAGCTACGCGAGCAACTAAGACCTGGCAAGCTTGGTTAAGGCGCTCCTGGATCTCCTTGGGGATCGACATCTCGGCAGGGCTATATCAAAGGGAAGGAATGGCAAAGGTCAGGCAGGTATGCATGTGTATATATATAGCCACAGGTGGACCCCACCCGTAGATTCCCTCCAATCCACCCCACACTCGCCGAACACTTGGGGTTGGATGTTTCATTCCGAGCTTTGCCAAGCTCAAAAAGAGCGGGGATTGTGTACCACCCAGTATCCGGTGAGTGGCGTGAACCAGGAACCACATCGGCCGGCTCAGATCACCCAGGCACTAGGCGAGCTTGGTAGAGAAACCCGAGCCCGAGCTCTGCATTTATCGACCGCGAGCTCGACATTCGCCGAGCTAAGTCAGGATTCGTCGACCTGAGGCCGACTAATGGATGCCGATCGATAGGCGAGCTCGCCGTCCCAGCTCGCGCTCGCGCAAAGGAGCTCGGCAACAGCATGCAAGCCGGATCGTCAGGGGTTGCCGAGCTCCCCAGCTCGCCCAGATCTATGAGGTACTTTTTACAGTTTTTCCCCCGCTGGTCTGCCCATAGCCCTTCAAAACAGCGTATTTTGGTTGTTGGTACACCCAGCCAAGGGTATTTTGGTAACTTCAGCACAGTTCAGTTTGGTTATTGGCAGTTCAAATTGTAAAATCTATAAATAGGTCCCAAGGGGTACCTCAGAAAGCATGCTTCCTGTGCTCTCTGACTTCATCTCGCAATCACTTTCTGAGGATACCTTAGCTCGGCCTTTGGCTAAGGAGAGGAAGCACTCCAAGATCTTCTGGGTGTGTGATGGGTCCTCCCCGCCGAGCCCTTGGGTCAGTTTTTTCTTTGTCTCCCTTGTTGTTCTGCTTGCAGGAGCGAAGTAGGTGTGTGATCACCCCTTCCCCGAGAGTGAACTCCACAGGAGAGCGTTTTTCGGTTTCAACATATGGTATGTTTGAGCATTTGAGGTAGACCTCTGAGAAGTGCTACCCGAAGCACCAGCAGCAGGTGGAGGAGGAGGAGGAGGTCCTTTCCTATTCCTTTGAGGAGGAGGAGAATATCTCCTGCTTTAATTCTTAGCTTTCTTCTCATTCTTAGACAGCCACATCCAGGCTGGCATCCCAGGGTAAGGAGTAATTTTCTAAAGGATATAGTAAGGAGTATCATGAGTTGGATTTATCTTGGAGGAAGCAACTAGAGGAGCCTTTCTTTTCTTTGAAACTTTCTTCTTAGCAGAGGGACTATCATCAGAATCATCATCATCATCATCATCAGAAGATCCTTGAGGATCATCATATAAGGCATTAATAGCCTTCAGAAGATCTTTGTCAATTTGCAGATCTTTGTCAACTTTCTTTTCAGCCCGAGGCTGTGCTTGAGGTACTGGAGCTGGAGCTGGAGCAACTGCTTGAGGTTCTGGAGCCTGAGGTTGTTCAGCAACTAATAAGTTTTCTGCCTCTATATCAGCCATGATGATTTCATCCAAATCAGGCATTAGACTTTCATCCATCTTATAAGTGGGAGGTGAAATGACCTTAGGGGAAGCAATGTTCTTGGGAGCTGATACTATAAGAGGCTCTGCAACTGCAAGACTAGCCTTAAGTTGCTTGGTAATTATGAGGCTGATTGGTGCAGTGTATGGTACAATGGCCAAAGAATGTTGGTCTTGCCCATGCTTGGCATTCTCGCCAGTCTCACGGAAGGGGACTAGTCTTGCCAGGACACTCTCCACACATGACGTGCACGTCATGGGATAGCCAGCCGACCATGGAGACACAGCCACGCCTTGGCACATCACAATCCAAGACAATTCCACCCTAGTCCCTCATTCATACTGCAGCGTTCCCGCGCACCAAGGAAACCATCTACCACCAATGCGGAGCTAACCTTGTCCACCAAGGAAACCATCTACCACCATTGGGGAGCTAACCTTGTCCGGTTACGACTACACGTACTCACTCAAGAAAAAGGGGAAAACATCACAAACATCACATACGGCATCTTGCCGCAACGGATCTCCACGAATCCTTAAAGCTCGTATGCAACATCACCGAGTCGGACTAATGGTCGCGACTACGGCTTCACCCGCCATGCCTAATCCACTAACGGAGCGGATCTCTAATGCAAAAATATGTCGGGGACGAACTGAATCGACCCAGAGGTTTCTCTTGAACCTTGGTGACCCAAACCCCTCTCATTTGAGAGTTTGGTGCCCAAAAACTAGAAAAAAAGATGCTAAAACATGCATCCTAAAACCAAGAGGAGAAGTGTCGTTACTTTCTGACCCGTCTTCCTATCTATGGAAACTTAGCTGGATGAAAACCTTCGCAACGATCTTGCCTCACGGATCTGGACTCGGCTCGCGATTTGGAGCACCGAAGCCTCTCCAAACACCGGATCTCTCCTTCACCTTCTTCCTTACTCTCCCCTCTCTCTAGATCTTAGAAAGAGATTCCTTTGAGAAGAATGAGGGTTTCTAATCAAATTCTCGGACTTAACAAGCAAGGGCAACCCTGGACCATCATATCCCAAAAGAAGGGAAAGAACGGCCACGATCCGAACTGAAAAATAAAACACCTGGGCCGAACACGGCTTGTGACACGCCCTTGTCCATGGCTGTGTTCCCCAATCGATGCCAAAACCGTCTCACCCAAAATAGGACACGGGTCCTTGACACGCCCGTGTCACTTTTGACACGGTCGTGTCCAACCTGAACATGCCTGGGATCCAGGCTGTGTCCAACCCCTCACACATCCCGGCTCTCAACCCGATAAGGACACGGCCATGGACACTACCGTGTCTAAGGTCGTGTTCCCTGCCTGTGTCGACACCTCCATTGTGTCGACACAACTATGTCGACACCACCGTATCGACACCTCTGTGTCGACACCAATGTGTCGAAACAACCATGTCGAGACCTCTGTGTCGACACCAAACAGTCGACACCACCATGTCGACACCCAAGAGAACACGCCTGCGACATGGGCTCCGACACGCCCGTGTCGGAGTGCGTGTCCCCCACTAGTCGACGAACGGAGCGAAAAATCTTCGACTCCCCAGGCTCTCGATGAACCCGGTACGACACGGCCATGGACACGCCCGTGTCCTAGGCCGTGTGACCCTCACCAAGACCCAACTTGGCCCTCGGTTCTGCTCGTCCTTCTTTCAAATTTTGGGGCGTTACACTTCCCCTATAAAAATTCTTCCCCAGATGCTCGCATGACAGATTCTCTACCTCCTCCTCCACCAGCATATTCCATCCCTCCCTCTGTTTCCCCTACAACACCCTCTGAACCACCCTCTGCATTTCTACCATTGGATCCCTCCATCATTCCACCTCTGATAGCACTTCTCACTCCCCTCCTCAAAAATCTAATAGCAGAGGATATTTCACCTCTAGCTTCCTCCATCTCTTCACTTGCTGCTCACATCTATGCTCTCTCTACTTCTCCATCTTCAATAGGGGTCTGGCTCCAGTTACCACTAAAACCAGGTAGGGGGAGATGCCCTATGAAGAAGTAACAGCAGAAGCAGCAGTAACAACAATAACAACAGTAGTAACAACAAAAAAAGAAGCAGCATAAGCAGAAGTAATAGCAGATGCAGATGCTGATGATTTAATTGATTTCATTAATTTTATTGAGTCTGATATGGACCTGGATGAGCAAGTTCCAGAGGAAATAAACACTGCTGGTGATTTTATGATAAATCCCACAGTTGATCTTTAAATTTTGTTGAAAGTTTTTGATACAGTTTATTTGAGTGAACTTCCAGAGTATAGTACAAAGCCATCTTTGGCTATAGTGCCTTATACATCTCCCATAAGCCCCAAGGTTGCCAAGCAACTAAAGGACAATTTTGCCATAACAAAGCTTCCAGCCATTCCATATCCACCAAAAGATGCTCCCCTCATTACTTCATCTCCACCCAGAGCTGATCCCCTCACTATTGCATCCCCTCCTGCTCCAACTTTTGTTATGGATGATTCCGCAATGCCTGATCTAGATGAACTGATCATGGCTGACATAGAAGAAGAAAATAAATCAGTTGCTGAAAACACTGATATGCACAGCTCTCCTGCTCCATCTCTAGCTCCTCCTCTAGTTCTTTCTCCAGCTCCTACTCAGGCTGAAAAGCCCATTGGTAAAGCAGTACTAAAAGCTATTGATGCTTTGTGTGATGCTCTTCAAGACTCTGATGATGAGGATGATGATGAAGAGGACTCTGATGATGAGCCTAAGAAAAAGAAAGTCTCCGAGAAAAAGAAAGGCTCCTCCACCTCCTGCTCCAAAACCAAATCCAATAAATGACACTCCATATTATATACTGTAGAAAATCACACCTTATAAGGGCATGCTAGCATGGATGTTGCTGTCCAAGAACCAACAAAAAGAAAGAAAGAAAAGCAGGAAGTACTCCCCTCCTCCTCAGAGATATAGAAAGGACCCTCCTCCTCCTCCTCCACCTGCTACTGGTGCTTCAAGTTCTTTAACTCAGAGGACTACCCAGTTTCAAAACTATCAGAGACATTAGGGTAGGTCCTCCTCTTCTTCAGGAAGCAGCCAGCAGAAGCATTATTCATTAGGAAAATAGAAAACACAGGAACATCAACAGCAGCAACAAATTACTGAACATAAATCTGAAAGCCCAAAGTGACCTGCCTTCCCTCCTGTACCCTTTGAAGATCCAGAGACAGCTACAACTACAAGGATGGCCAGATTCCAAGAGTTGATTGGCCTATCCATGATTAATAAAGCAAAAGCCGAAGGAAATGATCCTTCTCAATATTCAACCATGTCCAAATACAGGAAGGAGGAAATCAACAGGTTTACTAAGGCTAATAAATTTTTTAATGTTGATGATTATATGAAACTACATCCAGAAGCTGTAGTGCCAAGGGCTACCTCCCTGAATATCATTGGAGATGCTGACATGACAATGACAAAGACACAAGCAGCTAATCCAAATAGGGAGATCAAGTTTACTCAGGCAGGAGAAAAAGTTAAAGAGGAGAAGCACAAGGAGACCAAGAAGAAGAAATAAACTTTAAACTATTTTAGTCTTTCTTATTATTCTTAAAACTACTTATTTATTTTCTGATACAAAGCTTTTTGTATATATATATATCTGCTGCATATGTTAAAATTCCTGCCAGATATATGTTTCTTGCTTTGTTATTAATGTGAGTCTGTATTTAGTGACCTCACCCAAATAGGGGGAGATTTTTTGATCCCTAGTTGGATTTGGGCTAGGTTCACTAAACTAGGATATTTGACCCAACATGTATAACCAGGGTCATGTGTGTGTCCTAGAGTCTAGGCCATGTCCTTAGAGTCAACACTGCATGGAGTAGCCATCAACAGACTGCAAAAGACTCCAGACTTAAAGAAATTTCAAAGAATCAGAAAATGAGTTCGACGTTCATCGAACTCAGGTCGACGATAGTCGTGCTCAGCTCGACGAACTCAGAGAAAATTCTCTGAGCTGAGCTCGACGATCTTGGTTCTCATGTCGACGATTTATGGACACTATACTTCAACATTTCAAGTCCAGAATTCTCACTGAACTCCATTCGACGAAGTTATAATATCAGCTCGACGAACTTGGATCTTAGGTCGACGATTTCTGGATAATCTAGCTCAATATTTTAAGTCCAAAAACACTTTAATATTCTAAGTCCAGAATCATTCTTCAGTCGACGAATTCATCTTCTCAGCTCGACGAACTTAGACCACTGTATTGACACGTTTATCAAGTATCTGTTAGCAGTTCTCAGGTCGACGAACTTAGTTCTCAGGTCGACGAACATAATTCTCAGGACAACAATTTTTGGATAATTCACTTCTACAATCCAAGAAATATTTATATGATCACTAGTTGACGAAGTCAGAATACCAGTTCGGATCTTGATGCACATAATTAGCAAGGTTCTAGAGAAAACAATTATCTATCCTCAGGTCGATGATCTTGGATCTCAGGTCGACGAACTTGACTTCTCAGCTCGACGAACTCTGGACCCAGGTCGACGAATTCTGTTCTCTGCTCGACGATTTCTGTGCAGTTCCAGACTTGGAAATTTCCCTCCATTTGACCTCATTCTACTGCAATTATTCCTTAGTAATCAATGCTTAAATATTCTCTGAATATTATCGTTAGAAGCAAGCATTAATTATGGTCCTCATCAGGATTATTACTTGTCGCTGTTCAATGTGACAGTTGGGGAAATCAATTAATGCAAATATTCTCCAGGCCGTCAGCATTGAATGAAGGAATAAATTCAAAATTCAGAAGGACGAATTCATGAAAAATATAAAAAGAATTTTTCCTCTTTCTTCCAGAACACAGAGAGACCAACAACACAATACATAGGGCTTTTCTTCTTCCTTCTCGACTGAACACAGAGAACAACATGTACAGGAAAATAACACACTAAAGAAATAAGAAGCCCAAGCCCTTGACCAGAGAAATTACAACAAGCTGAATAAGAAGGAGAACATACATTCAAATCAAGATTCTCCTTCCCTCTTCATCTCAGGATTCTTCAAAGGACAACAAACACTATATCTATCAAGAAGCTCCTGGATACCTTCTGGTCAAGGCTGAAATATTGAAGGCCTACTCACCCTACAGCAAGGATCAAATCTTCCTGAGTTTAATATCTCAGGGGGAGCTTTTGCTAACATCATATATCCATTAAGTCTTCTCAGTTTTATTTGAGAAAGAGAAGACACTATCACTCTCTCACCCCTACTGTAAAAAGGGTTCTTCAAATCCCTTCAAAAGTTATTCTTGGTTGCAAGTCTCCTAATCAAAAGACTTTGATTGGTTTTTGAGCACATAATCAAAAGCTCATTGGTGGCAGTCACCTGATCAAAAACCTGCTAGTGGATTCCTACCAGGGTGATAGAAGAGTGGATTTACCCAGGTTGGGGAACCACTATAAAATTCTTGTGTTGTCTGGTTGCACTTTTTCTTTTGCTCTTGCTGTGGCTGTGATAGTTAGGTTTTGTTGTGCATGTGATAATGTTAGATTAATTTATCTTAGGTCTATTTTTTATTTACAGCAAAATGTTTTTTAAGTTTTCAAGATACTCTATTCACCCCCCTAGAGTATTTTAGATCTAACCCTTACTTTCAAAACACATCTAGAAAACTCATTAGTGAGAAACCGATGGCTGAGTCAACCAGCGCGTCGATTAATGGCAAAGGATAACATTCCTTAGGGCATGATTTATTCAAGAGAGAGAACTCTACACACATTCTCCACTTACCCTCCCCGTTTTTACCATTACAATGTTGCTTACCCACCCCGAATATTTATATGCAGACACGAACCCTGCCTTAACCAGCTTATCTACTTCCTCTCTAATGGGTCCGACCATCTTAGTGGCAATGACCCTCTTCTTCTGTTGTGTTGGACGAGCGTTGGGGTCGAGGTTGAGACAGTGGCATGCCATGTCCGCGTCGACCCCCGGAATGTCCGCCGCGCTCTAGGCGAAGACGTCAATGTTCCTCTATATGCAGGCCTTGATCTCCTCCTCATCTTCTGAACTAAGCTCGACGCTGACTTTTATCTTCTCTTTCTTTGCTACTTTAGTGAGGATCGCCATCTCTAGTACCTCCATGGCTGCCTTCAGCCTTGATGGTACCTCCTCTTTCTCCTGCTCCCCCACTATATCCTGTTTTCTGTATTCCTAGTTCGTTGCCTTGTACTCTATAACAGCCACAACCATTTCATACCAAAACTTCTCTACCTCTACCTCGCTGGTGCACTTTCCTTCCAGTAGTGAAATTCTCCTCTTTTCCAGCCAGGCTTGCACCCCGAGTGACCCTCCTGCTTCCTCCATCTTTCTCTTTTCTTTCCTCCTCCCTCCACCTTCCTTCGACCCATTCTATTACACCTCCATCTCTCCATCTTTCGTTCCTGCCATTTCTGGCTCCACTGCAATGCCTCCCTCCGTCTCTACTTCTCTTTCTCTTCTGACCTCCCTTTCTCCTTTCTCCTCTTCCACCTCCATCTATCCATCCTTCTCTCCCGCCGTTTCCGGCTCCACCACAATTCCTCCCTACCTCTCTACTTCTCCTTCTCCTCCGACCTCCCATTCTCCTTTCTACTCTTCCACCTCCATCTCTCCATCCTTCTCTCCCACCGTTTATGGCTCCACCATAATGCCTCCCTCCATCTCCACTTATTCATCCCCTTCGTCCTCCCTTCCTTTCTCCTCCTCTACTTCGCCATCGAACTCCTGCTGCCATCATTCCATCCTCTTCCCCATCTCCTCGACCTCTCCCTGCCATGAGATGGTGTTTACCTACGTCATATAGCATTCCCTGGCTGCCTTTTGGTCTCCCCGTTCTCTGATCTGGGTACCTCTGGCGTTGAGCTTCAGGCATTGGTGGAAAGAGGACGGGACACATCTAAAAGCGCTGATCAAGGGGCTCCCAAAAATTGTATTGTAACTTCTGTGGGCATCCACTATGACAAAATGGCAGTTCCTGGATAGCCCCCCTAGGGTCACCTGGAGTCCCACTCCATCTCGACTTCCTTCCTCTCTCCTGAGAACTCGAACAACGGACCATCCGCTGCCAGCACCCTTCGCGCCTCCACCCTCATCTCATTAAATGCCTTTTTGAAGATAACATTTACAGCGATTCCATTCTCGACAAGGATCCGTGACACCGTGAAGTTTTCGATGGCAGTCCGGATCACCAGTGCATCACAAAAGCGGCTTCATGGTCCGACATGTCTTTTCGAGAGAAGGTGATCTTCTCGTCCGGGAGAGGGGCTTCTGACGTTGAAGCTATGCACTGACGGTAAATAGTATGAAGGCTTACCTTACGGGCACCCTCAATCCCCACTCCCTCATAGATCACTATGATCCCACCTCGGTCCCCTACATCTGCTCGATCCACACATCAATCTTCCTCTCTGATACCTATCACCTCCACTATCCGTACCGGCCTCTGCTTCGCCCCTGCTCCCTAGCTCTTCTCATTTCCAAGAATTTCGAACAGGTAGCCGTTGCGTGACCCTCCTCCTTATGGAAATCAAAGTATGGCAGCGTTACCTCCTCCCCTCATCTCCCCTCTTGAGGGTTCCTCCTCCTTCCAGCTCCTGCTCCTGCTCTTCCTCTCTCTCAGCTTCTACCTCTCCCTCGGCCGATGGCCATAGCTTGCTGCGGCAGAAGTAGGGGTGATCTAGGACCGTACCCCCACCCTTGTTGGTTAAACCTTCCGGGTTCTCCTAGTTGGTTCCTTCCCCCTAGGGAAATCCTCTCCCTTGCCATTGGGCAGGTCCTACCCACTGCCTCCATCCCAACTCCTGGTACGTCGGTGCACTTGGCTCTTCTCTTGTTATTCCTTCTTGCTGTCTCCCTCCTCCTGGTTCTCTTGATTCAACCTCCATCAGCCTTGCTAGCCTTTTAGCAATGTTTGGATTCGCCACCTCCATTGCTATTTCTTTCACAGTCTTCTCCATCAACCCTTCAAACGGCAGTGGCACCTTTCGAGTGAGGCTCATCTTAAATAATCCTTCCCGTAGTCCCATGGTGAAGGCCATTTGGATGGCAAATCTAGGCACTTCCTGAATGTCTAAGATCTCTTCCTGGAACCTATCCACATACTGGGACAAGGACTCGTCCGCCCTCTGCTTAATCAGAAAAATTGACTCTGGATTCTTCTTCCTTTTCTTGGAAGTTGAGAAGCGCAACTGAAAGCACTACTTAGGTCTTCAAAGCTGTATATCGAGCCCGTAGGGAGCTGATGAAACTAGTCCCTAGCCTCGTCCTTCAAGGTGATGGCGAAAAGATGGCACTTGAACACGTTCGTCATCGGTCTGATGGAAACCTCGTCTTCGAACCATTGCAAGTGCTGTAGAGGATCGTCTTTCCCCACAAAATAGTTCATCTCGGGCTCGCTGAACCCTTCTGGGACTGGAGTTGATAGGATCAACTAGCAGAACGGCAACCTTCTTGCCACTGTTCTTGCTGCACCTACTCGCGCGACAATGTCCCCTAGCGAGACGGCGCTCGCAAGGCTTGGGAACACCTCCCTTCTAGCTAGGCCTCGCCCGCTTCCTTCTACCATCACTTCCTTCCCTATCCGCCTCTCGGGGGCATCTTCTCCTACTCTTGTCGAGACGAGCTCATCCAGTAGCTTGAGAGCAGGCACCTGAGGTAACGGGGTCAAGCAATCGCCCTGCCGCAAGATCCCCTGTAACATGTCCATAAAGCCTTTGATGGACGCCATGAATTCCTCCCTTATAATGAATCCTCTCGGGTTATCTGACCCGTCTCCGTCTCCTTCTCCGTGACCTCCTGCCATGAGGTAGCTCTAGATTCTTCCGTATGGGCTGCGGTCCACGCTTACTGCACCAAAAATGTTGAAACTGGTAACCTGGTTCCTCCTAGAGTTCGGACCTGAAGTTGCAGCACACACTTACTCTTCTTGAACCACCCTCTAGATGTGAGTCATGGGACCAGAAATAGACCGGCGGTCTCAGCTTGTAGGTCCCACCTCGTACCCGGAAGAATCAGAAGTTCTCCCCCTCCCTAGCTAATGCTGAGCTAGGTGCCTTTGAGGAAGAAGATGGAAAGGTTCAACAACCTGTTCAAGGCACCTTATCAGTCTATTTATAGGCCTTTGAGTTTGATTTGCTAATAACCATAATGAACCGACCAAAAATTACCAAAATACCCTAGGTTGGGTCTGTCAATAGCCAAACTCCGCTGTTCTGAAGGGTTATATGCAGACCACCGAGGGTACAAGGGTAAACTTACCTGGGGTAGAAGAGAAAAATCCCCCTTGGGGGTAAGAAGGTAAAAATACCTTTCTCCTATATGGCGAGTGGGGAATTGACCACCGGGCGAGACGAGCTCACCTGATCATCGCGCAGTTCTCCCGCCTTACGAGAGCCACTTCGCCCTCAAGGGCCAGCCCGTGCCGCGAGAGACGTCTCGCCTACCCAGCCGAGCCCCATCTCGCCTCCGGCGAGTGGGCCACATGGTCCCACTCTCCTATTCGGTTTCTCTCGCCACCTTCTCCACTCTGCTACTTGAGCCGCCTCCCACGAGCCCAAGGTTGTACAACTCATGTTGACCTATGACTTAATCCTATATCAGACAAATCACTATCACGAGGAAAGTCATTAAAGCTAAAAGAATTAAAAGAAAGAAGCTTAATTCTGTTTAAGAAAAATATTGGGTGCATGGGTTAGAAGCTATGTGGTATGTCGACTATATCGACTAAATGATTCGAGGAAAATATTCAGTGCATTGACTACATGACTTAAAGAAATGTTCAACTGCATCTGTTTCAAGCTAAGTCATTTAACAACTGCATGTTTCATGTACTTTATTAACTACATCGACTGGATCGTATAGAAGGCTTTATATAATTTGTCTATTGCATCATATAGAAGGTTTTATATATATTTTTGATTGCATCGACTACATGGTGAGAGAAAGAAATTTGCAAAGTCAAATGCCTAAGTATTGGGTAACTTCAGTTGAGTCCTTATGATGTTTCATGTCGACTAAATGTCTATTACAAGAGCTAGAGGATCTTACTGATTGCATCAAGTCATGTTTACTAAGAGAAATTTTGCGTGCCTGACACGTGGTCTAACGACTCTTTACTGATATTAAGCCGTTGATTGCTTAATCAATTTGAATTTTTCAAATTGTGATCTTTTCTGCTGAAATCAAGTAGTTGCCAGAAGAAACTATATATTCTCATTCAATTTAGAATAATTCCATTACAAAATGTTTCCTTATGCAAAATCCTATAGCCGTTGGAAGATTCCTATTTCAAAATTTTCCTTAGGATGATTGACTAGTTGTTGGAAGTTTCCTTCTAAGGCACCAAGCCCTCTGCCAATCCCGTGTACTATAAAAGGTGGCCTAAAAACGATCCAACAGGTACACACAAATAATGTACTTAGAGTTTTACAGACTAACTTTTTCCAAGTTTTTTGTGCAATAAATTAACATTGATCTAGCATCAAAATTCTCTAAAGTCTTCATTCACTACAAGCTACTGGAGAATTACTTCCAAGGCTAATCTCATCTATATTCTTTCTAAAGAATCTTTCTCTCTGTAAAAGTGTCCTGATCCAGCCTCATTTTTTGAGCCAATATATTCAAGTGTTGATCAAGGAAGAAGAAGAAACTTACTCAGTGCTTATTGTTGAAGGCTCAAGCCCTATATGTTGAGTCAAACTACCATGACACTTTTTATCTATAGGATCCATATGATCTGAATTGCAGGATTTGTAAAAAGATCTGAGTGTAGATCTCTAGGTATAGAGATTGAGGTAGGGTTGTATGGACTGAGTTGTAGGATCGTTGTGATCTTAGGTAGGGATGTGTTTGGCCTGAGTTGTAGTATCATTATGATCTGAGGTAGGGTTGTAGTTGGCCTGAGTGTAGGATCTTATGTTATAAGATCTGAGTGGTAGGACCTGGTGTTGAATGTTTGAAGTATGGGACTATTGTCCCAGAGTTGTAAGATCTATGGATTTGAGATAGTTTGAAGATGTTTGGCCAAAGCTAGCACTTTGCTAGAGAGGTGAACGGGAAAAGTGGATGAACCCATAATTGGGAAACTAGTATAAATCTTGTGTCATGAGTTGTGTTGTGTTTTTCTTGTGCTGTTTTATTATTCTGATGTGCTCAAACCAAGCAAATCTCAAGAAACCCTTAAATAAGTAAAACACCTATTTACCCCCTACCCTCTAGGTGAGTAGCAACCCTTACCTTTCATGTAAGACAACTTATTCAAAATTGATATACAGTTGTCTTCGATGCACAATGTTGTCATATAATTGAAATGGTAACGCTATAGCTAATGTCTGTTGGATCTTGAGTTGCCCTTAGAGGGGGGTGAATAAGGGCAAACAATAATTTTCGGTTAACTTTTTTACTTAGCCAAACAAAAATTAGAATTCAAGTAAATTTTTTCACAACCAAATACTCATGACAAATACTTAGAAGATTATAAGAAAACTGAAATGAAAATTTATTTCATAAGTGATGTAAAACAAAAATAATATATTTCAATAAAGCTTGAAATCAAGGCTGTGATGAAAAAATGTTCTTTTCAAATTCATCAGTCCTTCTATCAAGGACCGGCCAGCTAAATCCTATCTCTCCTTAGATACAACAACTAGCATCCCCCTAGATCTCTCCACGACCTAGTCGTTGCACACAAGGCGGCGATTTCCCATAAACCACACAAGGGCCTAGTCACCACTCACATGGCAATGATTTCTCTACCGTTTACAAAATGAATAGAAAGTTAAGAGAACTAAATAGAAAACTCCCTCCGGTCATAAGCGTTGAAGAAGATAACAAAACCTTGCAAAGCTCTTCGGAGTTGGAAAGCACAAACAGTCCCTTCTTTCCTCCTAAACTTCCTCGAACACGGCAATTTTTCTGCTTCCGCGGAGTTATCAAGCTGAGAATGCAAGGTATGAAGGCTTCTGAAGGTGTGTAACATAAATTTCCCAAAATCCAGCCTATATATAGTTTTTGCACTATTGTGCGACGGTAGCTCGATATTGCCTGCAATTTCTCTATTTGCATCCACGTGTCCCACTCTGCAATAACCACACCAGAAGCTGGAAAACGTGTATGGGCGTTGGGCTATCATGCCGCGATAACTTAATATCGACTGGCGGTAGCTCGAGTTATTCTCTTAATGGTAGCCGTCGAGAAACATGCCCTACGTCATGGCTGACGTTAGTATTGTAATCGTGAGGCAATAGTTGTTGTCTCCTACAATAGCTCTGTTTTGTAAAAATTCGATGTACGTCGCCCATCCAAAATCATCAGAGTATTTTACCTGTTATATCTTCACACCACAAACACACTATGATTAAATACATTCGAGATTTGATATTTTCAAACCAAGGAGTGCGGAATACATGTAACAACCCCATTCGTTCATATGGTATTTTGTAGAAGGTCCGGCCGGGGCCCCACAGTATATATCACCAAACAGGCGGTGAAGGTACAGGATGATACAAGAGTAGCGCATCGCACCTATCACAAATCATTCTAGCGGAAGCCTAGACTACAACTTGAACTCCTCATGAATGTCCAAAACATAAAACTCCAGATTTTATAAACTATAGGAATGTCTTACAACAAGTACAGAGCGTTGGCCTTATGGCCTTACATGGCTTTCACACAGTGGCCTAAAATAATTGGCGCGCAGGCCGGCCACACGAAAAGAAAACACACAACATAACATAGAGCCTTCGAGGGCTCGCAACAGTAGAAGCAACAGCAGCAGGTACATCAACCTCTATGCGCCCCGCTCGGCTCTCCAGCACCTGTACAGGGACAATCCACCCAACGGTGGCAAACAAAAGCAACGGTCAGCGTTCAGCTGACCAAATTATAACGACCCTACCCCTTCTCTCGGGGCAGCGGTAATCTTCCCTGCAGGCATAGCAAATCACAAGGATGACAATATATATATCATTAGAATTTGCTTACACGCACACAAGCCATCACAACCGTTCGCCACCCGGCCCAACGGTCTGTGCACTCAGGGCACATTCTTGGTGTTCCGGCAAATCTCTTGCCCACCACCGTATCAGGGTCATAACCCAACGGTAAATCTCTTGAGCATTTACTCCATGACGTGCAGCCGGAGTTAGTCTTCTTACATCGGGATGGCCCGTAGCCCCCCATTGTGTCATGGCGCGCAGGCCGAAGACTCTTGCTATGCGCTCCAATAGACCGCACCTTTTGGTCTCACGTCGGATGGACATAGCACAGGTCAGATCCTCCACCCCCCGTTGCTCAAATCGCCTTGCCTTCTCCGAGTACAGCGTACTCATGGCTATATCAAAGGCGCGGGTCAGTCTCACCAATCCTGTTCCTGGCATTCAAGCCTGGGCATATCTCGATACCCATTTCCTTAGCACAACAACGGGTCTTTCCTGGGCCTCCCAGTACTTCCTGTGACTATCTTCACAGGTGGACACCGCACAAGCACAAATTTCAGGGGTCTTTCCTGGCTATCCTGCCAGTACTTCCTGTTACTCGCTTCACAGGTGGACACCCTACGACATCAAGCATCACAAAAGGGCCTTTCCTGGTCACACCAGTACTGCCTGTGCCTCATTCACGGGTTGGACCCAAAACATCACATGGCTATTTTTCCAGGGCTACCACCCCAGTACTTCCTGCTACTCCTTTTTGCAGGCATAACCCGTAGACTCCTTAACCTACACGGTATCACAGAGTCTTCTCTGGTTCGTATGCAACATCACCAATCCAGACCAACCTGTCCAGATGGGCTTCACATAGCATGCCTATTCCGTACTCCATTTCCGGATCTATATGCGACAAAGGGGATTTCAAGCATCCACCCAAAGATTTCTAAAATCAGCCACCTCTTGGTGGGGGAAATCACAAAGCTATGCCAAAAAGAAGCCTTCACATGGCTAGGAAGAAGAGTCGTTACCCTTGACGACCGCTTCGGTTCCATGACCACAAAGCTTGCTTGCAAGACTCGCAAGAGCGTTTCCTCCGCAACGCCGGCTTCGGATTTCTCGTCGGTAACTAGAAGCACCACCAGCAGCAGCCCCGTTTCCTTCTTCCTCCTCCTTTCTCTCTCTCTTTCTCTCTTAACTTGAAGAAAGATCAAGGCCAAAACAAATGAGAATCACTTCTTAGTTTTCGCAGGCATAACCCATAGACTCCTTAACCTACACGGTATCATGGAGTCTTCTCCGATTCGTATGCAACATCACCAATCCAGACCAACCTGTCCAGATGGTCTTCACACAGCATGCCTATTCCGTACTACATTTCCGGATCTGTATGCTACAAAGGGGATTTCAAGCATCCACCCAAAGATTTCCAAAATCAGCCACCTCTTGGTGGGGGAAATCACAAAGCTATGCCAAAAAGAAGCCTTCACATGGCTAGGAAGAAGAGTCGTTACCCTTGACGACCTCTTCGGTGCCATGACCATAAAGCTTGCTTGCAAGACTCGCAAGAGCGTTTCCTCCGCAACGCCGGCTTCGGATTTCTCGTCGGTAACCAGCAGCACCACCAGCAGCAGCCCCCTTTCCTTCTTCCTCCTCCTTTCTCTCTCTCTTTCTCTCTTAACTTGAATAAAGTTCAAGGCCAAAACAAATGAGAATCACTTCTCAGTTTTCGGCCTTTAGGAAAAAGAGAAAGAAGCTTCAGCCCTTGGATCCCAGCTGAATGAATGGACGGCCACGATTTTGCCAAAACACAGATTTTGACCCGACACGGCCTCGAACACGGCCATGTGCCAGGCCGTGTGCCTCAAGCGGTGGTCAACCGACTTATCCAAACCAGTGACACGCCCATGGAACCCGCCCGTGTCATGGGCCGTGTCACTAACACGCCTTCAGACACACCCGTGTCTGTGTCCGTGTGCCTGGGCGAAAAAAATCCCAAAGCATCCCGAGACTTCACACGGCCTGTGACACGCCCGTGTCCCAGGCCGTGTGCCCTGACACGGCAAAAACATACGCCCTGTCGAAATCCTTCGGCGGGCTGAGTTCGTCGACCCGATTTGACATGCCTTGTGACACGCCTGTGTCACAGGCCGTGTTCAACCTCTCGACACTCAACACTCACGTCTCGATACTCGACGATCGTCGAGTAAAAATCATCGAGCACGCGACACGGCCATGGACACGCCCGTGTCCTGGGCCGTGTTCCTCCTCTCGACACATCGTCGAGCGAAAAATCGGCGAGACAAAGGCCGATCGTCGACACAACCTCGACACGCCCTGCGACACGCCCGTGTCGCAGGCCGTGTCAGCTGACACGCCCTGGGACACGCCCGTGTCCCAGGCCGTGTCACCCAAAAATTCCTGTTTCCGAAATTTGGACTGTTACAATACATGCTCCAATAATGTCACCCTTTTGATAATAACAAATCCACTTAAAAAGAAATCATGTAGTATCTTAGAAAGAAATAATGTAGGATCTATAGTATTGTGTACAAGATAATGTCTCCCTATTAGGATTAGATTCTTGACTCTTGGTCATAGTCATATCAGCAACTCCAGTGATATTGAGAGATGTAGATCTAGGCACAATAGCCTCTAGATGTTGATTCATATAGACATTTACATTAAAGAATTTGTTAGATTTCTCATACCTGTTTAATTCTTCTTTCCTGTATTTGGACATTGTTGAAAACTGGGAGGCATCTTTTCCTTCAGCTTTATCTTTGTTTATCAATGATAATCCAACTAGTTCCTGGAACCTAACCATTCTAATAGTAGTCTCTATCTCTGGATACACAAAGGCAATAGGAGGAGACTCTGGCCTTTTAGGATTGTCAGCTTTTACTGGTTTAGGAACTTCTTGTTGTTATTGCTGATGTTGTTGATGTTGTTGCTGTTGTTGATGTTGATGTTACTATTGTTGTTGTCTGCTTGAAGAGTACCTCTGTTGGCTGCTTCCTTGAGAAGACGATGATCTACCATGTTGTCTATGGTATGTTTGAGCATATGAGTTAGACCTCTGAGAAGTGCTACCTGAAGCACCAGTAGCAGGTGGAGGAGGAGGAAGTCCTTTCCTGTGCCTTTGAGGAGGAGGAGAATATCTCCTGCTTTTCTTCTTAGCTTTCTGCTCATTCTTAGACAGCCACATCCAGGCTGGCATTCTAGGGTAAGGAGTAATTTTCTGAAGGATATAGTAAGGAGTATCATGAGTTGGATTTGGCTTGGAGGCAGCAAATGGAGGAGCCTTTCTTTTCTTTGAAACTTTCTTCTTCGTAAAGGGACTATCATTACAATCATCATTATCATCATCATCATCAGAAGATCCTTGAGGATCATCATATAAGGCATTAATAGCCTTCAGAAGATCTTTGTCAATTTGCAGATCCATGTCAACTTTCTTTTCAGCCTGAGGCTGTGCTTGAGGTAATGGAGCTGGAGCTGGAGCAACTGCTTGAGGTTCTGGAGCCTGATGCTATTCAACAACTAATAAGTTTTCTTCCTCTATATCAGCCACGGTGATTTCATCCAAATCTGGCATTGGACTGTCATCCATCTTATAAGTGGGAGGTGAAATGGCTTTAGGGGAAGCAATGTTCTTGGGAGCTGATACTATAAGAGGCTCTGCAACTACAATACTACCCTTAAGTTGCTTGGCAACTATGGAGCTGATTGGTGTAGTGTATGTTACAATGGCCAAAGAATGTTGATAAGAATAGCTGGGTAGATTATTTCTATAAATAAGATTGAATAAATCCAATAAAGAATTCAAATTAACTGTAGGATTTAGAATATAATCACCAACAGTTTCAATTTCAGCCATAACGGGCTCATCTATATCTGTATCTGAATCAATTAAATCTATTATATCAGAAAGAGTGGCTGCTTCTTCTGAAGAGTCTAACATTAAAGAATCTATTTCTACTTCTACTACTGCTGCTGCTGCTACTAGAACTTTTTCATCATGGAGCATCTCCCCCTGACTGGCTATAGGGGGCCCTGGAGCCAGTCCCCCAGAAGAAGGGACAGGGGATAGAGCAGCAACTTTGGCAGAGAGAGTATGGATGGAAGCAGTGAGAGGAGCTAGAGCATCATCTATGAGTTTATGTAGAGTGGGAGAGATGAAGGCTAGCAGATCCTTAGCAATATCAGAGAAGTTAAGATATATGGGTTCTGGAGAAGAAGTGGTGTGTGGATTTTGATGACCACAATTAGAGCAGATGGAGAAGGCAGTTGGGAAAGCTGTATGTGTATACTCCAAATGTGGACAATCAGTTGGGATGGCAGGAGGGATAGGAATAGATGGAGTAGCAGTAGTAGAAATTGGAACTGTTATTATGGGGGGAGGAGATGGGTTCCTGGATGGGTGATTGGTGTGGTGATTGGTGTGGAGATTGTAAAGGAGATTGATGTGGGGATGGTTGTGGTGATTGATGTGGTGAAGATAGGAGGTTGAATGTTGGTTCCTGAATGGAGGAGGATGGTATTTCAGAGATATTTATTTGGGAAGAAGGTGGAGGTGGAGATGGTGGTGGTGTAGAATGTTCAGGAGATGGAACTGGAGTAGGAATGTGAATTGGTTGTTGTTGTTGTGGTGGTTGAGGTTGTGGAAAAGAAGGAATGGTGGAGGTGGAGGGAGCTTCTTCTGATGGTGGAGGAGCATCTATGACAGCCCTTGTGCTCTCAGAAGGCCTGAGGAGGAGGAAGCCTGGGATGGCTTTGTAATTCTCCTCTCCCATCTGCCAAACAAGATAGAGGTTAGCCTTTTGGAGGCATTGATGAACAAGGTCGTGGATACCATATGTTCAGGTGCCTTTTCGTGAAGAAAGATCCCTGGAATTCTTCCAAGGCAGACTTCTTTCTTATTGTTCTTCTTTTTGATTAACTCAAACAGTAGCTTGCCCTAATTGGCTGCTTTCTTCTCGACCAGAGCACTCATCACCATAAATTGGTGCCTGGTTATGTAGTCGTGGGCAGTGTGTTTGCCTAGCAGCACTTTTTCGACAACGTCTACTAAGAACTTATATTCGACAGATAAGTTTTTCTTCAGCAGCTTGTTAGGGTTGTCTCCAGAATGACCCATCTTGGTCAGCATATTTTCATATTCTTCAGCATCCATTTCGATTTCTTCTTCGCCATTCAGTAAACCGAAAACTTCGGTTAGTATATTGGGGGAAAGAGAAACTGAGTTACCAGAGATTGTTCCTGTCATGGTATCTTCAGAATGTCCACGAAATTAGATCGTGGTTTTATAAGATTTATTTTGACGGAGAAGGATAGGAAGATTATCATAAATAATTGAACTTCTTCTTTGAATCAATCGTTCATCATCTTTTTTCTTGAATCTGAAAAGATGATCAGTTTCCTGCAACAAAAACAAAGATCAAGTGCAAAGGAACAGAGAGAGGGGGATGGAGGTCAAAGAAAATCTATATATAAGGTTTTCAGAATATGAACCGCCAGACTCCGTTCGACGAATAATAAAAATTCTTCGATCTGAGGTTGATGAAATATTTTATAGTCAAAATAATTCGTCGATCTCACTCAGAAGAAGTGAAAACATTTCGTCGAGCTCTGTTCGACGAAATCAATGAGGTAAAACAGGGAAGAGGTTATTGCTGAATAGCTTAGTTAAACAGTCTACCAGTGTGCTTATTATTGAATAGCTTTGTGAAAAGAGAAGACAACAGTTAGTTTTATTTGTTTTACCCCACTATACACAGGGTTCTAGCTCCCTTCAAAAGTTAAACACTTGGTTGCAAGTCTCCTGATCAAAAGACTTGACTTGGTTTTTAGGCACCTGATCAAAAGCCTGAAGGTTTTCCTGATCTACCTAAATCAGATCTTGTGGTGGTAGACACCTGAGCAAAAACCTGATTGGTGACAGGGCACCTGATCAAAAATATGAGTGGATTCCTACCAGGGTGGTAGAAGGGTGGATGTACCCAAGTTTTAGGGGAACCACTATAAAATTCTTATGTGGTCTGTGATGCTACCTTATTTCTTTTTGTGTGCTTATTGCTGAATAACTTAGTTTTATTTCTGCACTCTCTGATTACACTTATAAGTATGACTATTTTACTTATGCAATAACAAATCTAAAAAGTTTTTAAAACACTCTATTCACTCCCCCTTTAGAGTTAAACAGTCTAACCAGGGGTGGTATCTTAAAAGTGCTTTTCTAAATGGAGAACTCAAAGAAGTATATGTGGATCAACCACCAGGTTTAATCTCCCCAACTTATCACTCTTATGTCTTTAGATTGCATAAAGCTCTCTATGGTTTAAAGCAAGCTCCAAGAGCTTGGTATGAGACCTTTGACAGCTTTCTGTTAGAGCATAAATTTTCTAGAGTCATTGTAGATAAGACACTTTTTATTAAGCATCATAAAGATAAAATTTTATTAGTACAAATTTATGTAGATGATATTATCTTTAGCTCAACTGATCCCAAACTATACAAAAGATTCTCTAACCTTATGTATTTAAAGTTTTAGATGAGTAGCATAGGTGAACTTTCATATTTCCTTGGTCTCCAAGTGAAACAATCATCTGATGGTATCTTCATCTCCCAATCTAAATATGCTAAGGTGCTTATTAAAAGATTTGGAATGTGTGATGCCTCAGCAATGAAGACACCCATGACTGCAAATGCTGTGATATATTCTGATGAGTATGGAAAACCTATTGATCATAAGTTGTATAGGGCCATTATTGGGTCCCTATTATATCTCACTGCAAGTACGACTGACATCATGTCTGCTACATGCATTTGTGCTAGGTTCCAGGTGAACCCTAAAGAATCTCACTATATTTTGCTAAAAATAATTTTGAGATATATAAAGGGTTGTCTAAATCTAGGACTTCTATATCCATCAGAGTCAGAATTTGACTTCACCGGATTTTCAGATGCTGACTATACTGGATGTAGAGTGGATAGAAAAAGCACAACATGGACATACTAGTTCCTTGGTGATAGGCTAGTGTCCTGGTTTTGTAAAAAGCAAACCTCTATGTCCACATCCATTGCAGAAGCAGAATATATAGCTGCTGGTAGTTGTTGCTCACAAGTTTTATGGATACAAAACCAACTACTAGATTATGGATACAACTTAAATAATTCAACTATATATTGTGATAGTACCAGTGTTACATCCATAGCACAAAATCCAGTGCATCATAGTAGGACCAAGCAGATAGAAATAAGACATCATTTCATTAGAGATTGTGTAGACAAAAAAAATTAATCTTGTCTTTATTTCCACTGATTTACAAATGGCAGACATCTTCACCAAGCCATTGGATGAAAAGAAACATCTATTTTTCTTAAATCAGCTAGGAATGATCAATGAAGATGAATTAATTTAAATTTTGTCTGTGGTCGACGATTTGTTGACAGTTCGTCGAATGGAGATCGACGATCTATGAACTCATCGTGAAGAGTTCATCGAAGAGAGTTCGACGATCACTTCTTAGTGAAATAGTTTTTGTCGAACAGAGATCGACGATCCCTGCTTCAGTGAATTTATCGTCGAACTGAGATCGACAATTTATTTATCTTCTTCAGACTGAGATCGACGAGCTCATTTTCTAATAAATTACTTCGTCGAACTCAGATCGAAGATCTTTTCTTTTTTTGTCGTACGGAGTCTGGCGGTTCATATTCTGAACACTTTATATCTAGGTTTTCTTTGACCTCCGTCCCGCGCTTTCAGTTCCTTTTGCACTTGATCTTTGTTTCTCTCTTGCAGGTGCATTCATGGTGATTCCAGCAAGCGCTCTCTCCACCATGAAATTCGATATGGGTTTTGATATAGATTTCGATTCTTTCCAGTTTTTTGACGCAATCTTTGTGGAAATCCTGAAGTTGTTTGAAGATCAACAGTTAAAGCAGTTCATGACACTCAGAATCAAGGTTGCAATGATAGAAATCAAAGAATGGGTCTTTACTTCGTCAACCTCTGAAGATAAAATTACGGGAACTATTTTTGGTAATCAGGTTTCCCTCTCTCTAAATATACTTACCGAAATCTTCGGTCTATTAAATGGTGCTGATGAGAAAGAAATGGACTCTGAGGAGTATAACAATATGTTAATCAAAATGGGGCATTTTGGAGATAATCCTAATATATTACTGAAAAATAACTTGTCTGCGGAATACAAGTTCTTAGCAGATGTAGTCGGGAAGGTGTTGTTAGGCAAGCATACAACACATGACTACATCACCAGGTACCAGTTCTTGGTAATGGCTGCCTTGGTTGATAAGAAAGGAATTAACTGTGTAAGTTATTATTTGATTTGACTAAGAAGAAGAACAACAAGAAAGAAGTCTGCTTTGGATGGGTCTTGGGGATTTTCCTGCATGAGAAAGTATATGAACATCTGGTTTCCACACCAGTGTTTGTAAATGCCTCCAAGAGGCTAACCTATGTCCTGTTTGGCAAATGGGAGAGGAGGATCACAAAGCCAACCAAGGCTTCCTCCTCCTCCAGTCCTTCTGAGGGCACCAGGTCCGATATAGCCACTCCCCACCGTAGTTCTGAAGAAGCTCCTCTTCCACCTCCTTCTTCAACCGTATCCTTTCCAACAATAACTCCTATATCTTCCCAGCCATCATCACTTCCTCCTCTGTAACAACCAACCATCTCAATCCCTTCTCCAACTCATGTGCCAACACCTCCTAAATCTCCACAACATATCACACCTCCTCAATCTCCTCTTCCATCCAATCTACAAGCCATCAACACTAACACATTCTTGTCATCCCCCATATTCAATCTGCTCACATCATTACCATCTACACATATATCTCCTGTCCATGACATTCCCAGTCACACACCATCCCCTACACCATCCTCTCCTCAGGATGACATCCTTCCTGATGCCACTCCTTCTGCTAATCCCTCTGTATCCACCCAAACTCCACCTGAGTTTATGGATACAGCTTCTCCTTCCCTGTCCACCATCCTGGATCACATCACTCTAGTGATTAGGACTCTTATAGCAGAGGCCATTACACCTCTTGGTAATTTTATTTCTTCTCTTGCTGCTCTCTTTTATGCCTCCTCTGTCCCTCCTTCTTCCATTAGGGGCCTGATTCCAGCTTCTGCTGAAATTAGGTAGGGGGAGATGTGCAATGAAGAAGCTTCTCCTGTTTCAGCAGCAGCAGCAGAAGTTTCAGATACAGATATTTATATGATTCTAGATACAGATACAGCTATAGAGGATACAGAAAGAATAACTGTTGGTGACTGATTTGTCCATCCCACAGTGGATATGTTTAGTTTGTTGAATTCTTTTGATTCAATTTATTTAAGTTCTCTTCCTTTTGTCTGCCTAAAGTCATCCTTAGCTATTGTACCTTACACAGCACCTATTAGTCCCTCAGTTGCCAAGTAACTTAATTAAGGACAGTTTTGCAATTATAGAGATTCATGCAATATCAACTCCCAAAGATATCTCTTCTCCAGAGGCTGTCTCAGCTCCTACCTATAAGATGGATGATATTCCTCTTCTAGATTTAGTTTAAATAATAATGGCAGATATAGAAGTAGAAAACTTATCAGTTGCTAAACATCCTTAGGCTCTAGAACCTCAAGCAGTTGCTCCAGCTCCAGCTCTAGCTCCAGTGCCTCAAGCACAGCCTCAGGCTGCAAAGCCAATTGACAAAGATCTTCTGAAAGCTCTGGATGATTTATATGATAATACTCAGGGATCCTTCTCTAATAAAGATGATGAAGATGGGGATGATGATTCTGATGATAGTCCCTCTGCCAAGAAGAAAGTGTCTAAGAAAAGAAAGGTTCCTCCAGTTGCTGCTCCCAAGCCAAATCCAACACATGATACTCCTTATTATATCCTTCAGAAAATTACTCTATACCCTGGAATGCCAGCGTGGATGTGGTTGTCTAAGAATGAGCATAAAGCTAAGAATAAAAGCAGGAGATATTCTCCTCCTCCTCAAAGGCACAGGAAAGGACATCCTCCTCCTCCTCCACCTTCTGCTGGTGCTTCAGGTAGCACTTCTCAGAGGTCTACCTCATATGCTCAAACATACAATAGACAACATGGTAGATCCTCATCATCTCAAGGAAGCAGCCAACAGAGGTACTCTTCAAGCAGACATCAACAACAACAACATCAACATCAATAACAGCAACAACATCAACAACCTCAGCAACAGCAACAGCAAGTTCCTAAACCAGTAAAAGCTGACAGTCCTAAAAGGCCAGAGTCTCCTCCCATTCCCTTTTTGGATCCAGAGACAGAGACTACTGCTAGAATGTCCAGGTTCCAGGAACTGGTTGGATTATCATTGATAAACAAAGCTAAAGCTGAGGAAAAGATGCCTCCCAGTTTTCAACAATGTCCAAATACATGAAAGAATAATTTAACATGTATGAGAAAGCCAAGTAATTCTTTAATATAGATGCATATATGAATCAACATCCAGAGGCTGTTGTGCCTAAAGCTACATCTCTCAATATTATTGGAGCTGCTGCTATGACCATGTCTAAGAAGCAAGCAGCAAATCCCAATAGAGAAATCAAGTTTACAAAGCCAGCTGATAAGGAGATAGAGGATAAGCAAAAGGAGAAAATGAATAAAAAGAAATGAGTTTATTCTAGTTAAGTTTCTTTCTTCCTGAACACTTTATTTATGTACTGTCAAAAAGCTTCTGTGTAAATATCTGCTGTATATTTCTATTTTTCTGCCAGATACATTTTCTTGCTTTGTGATTTATTTTTTTTCATGTCTATTAGTGACCTCACCCAAATAGTGGGAGATTGTTGGATCCCTAGTTTGATTTGGGCTAGGTTCACTAACTAGGATGATTTACCCAACCTGTATAGCCAGGGTCATGTCTGTGTCCTACAGTTTAGGCGAAGTCCTTATATTCTATCTCACATAGACCAGCCAACTAAAGACTGCAAAATACTTAAAGACTTAGAAGATAATCAGTTCAGAAAGTGAGTTTGATGTTCATCGAACTCAGCTCGACGAAAGTCGTGCTCTGCTCGACAAACTCAGAATCAATTCCCTGAGTTCAGCTCGATGATATTCGAGCTCAGGTCGACGAATTATGGAAGTTCAACTTCAACTCATTTAGTCCAAAATACTTTCTCTGAACTCAGGTCGACGAAGTTATATTATCAGCTCGACAAACTTAGAGCACAGATTTGGGAAGTTTTTTTCACAGAAAGTAGTTAGCTGATCTCAGGTCGACGAACTTGGTTCTCAGTTCGACGAACGAGATTTCCCAGGTCGATGAACATGATTTCTCTGGTCAACAATCTTTGATCTTAGGTCGACGAAATCTGTTCTCTGGTCGACGATTGCTGTGCAGTTCCAGACTTAGAAATTTCCCTTGTTTTGTCGTCATTCTATAGCAGTAATTACTGAATAATCAATTCTTACAGTCTCTGAATATAACTGCTAGTGACAGCATTGATTATGGTCTTCATCAGGAATATTACTTGCCGTTTTTATTAAGACAGTTGGGGAAATTCTTTAACGCAGATATTCTCTCCAGCCGCATTTCCATTCTCCAGGAAGTCAGCATTTAATGAAAGGGATTTCAAAATTCAAAAGAGAATTAGACAGATATATATAAAAGAGAATTTTTCTTTCAGTCGAATGTAGAGATAGAACACAAGAAATCATTCAAGAAAAAGAATTCTGCTCTGTCTTCATCAAGTGATCTTCCTCCAGCAAGCTTTCAGGAGACAATCAATTTCTATCTGTCTACAGCTTTCTGGAGAAATCTTTAGAAGACCTACTCACCCTACAAAGCTCTCTTTTCTTCCTAAACAGATCTTCATCTCATGGGGAGCTTTGACAACATCAAGGATCCACAAGTCTTCTCAGTTGCTTTGTGAAAAGAGAAGACAACATCTAGTTTTATTTGTTTTACTCCACTGTACACAGGGTTCTAGCTCCTTTCAAAAGTTAAACACTTGGTTTCAAGTCTCCTGATCAAAAGACTTGACTTGGTTTTTAGGCACCTGATCAAAAGCCTGAAGGGCTTCCTGATCTACCTGAAGCAGATCTTGTGGTGACAGGCACCTGAGCAAAAACCTGATTGGTGACAGGGCACCTGATGAAAAACTTTAGTGGATTCCTACCAGGGTGGTAGAAGAGTGGATGTACTCAAGTTTTAGGGGAACCACTATAAAATTCTTGTGTCGTTTATGATGCTATCTTATTTCTTTCTGTGTGCTTATTGCTGAATAGCTTAGTTTTATGCAGAGTAGCTCCTAACCCTTGAACCAAAAGATCCGTATTAGATCTGACCTTTAATTCTCTTAGGTTTATTTAGTTCACAGCATGACACAGAACAAGGATTATGCAAGCACCAGACCTCTAGTCTGCAATTTAAATAAATTTGCTACCTGGAGGGCAAGAATTATTTTGTATATGAATTCCATTGATGAAGACATCTACAATTCTATTTTGACAGTTCCTCCTCAACCTACAGCATCTATTGCTACAACAACTTCTAACACTCACGCAGATCCACCACCTGAGTGGACTGATGCTCAGAAGAAAGCCAAAATAGTTGATGCAAAAGCTATGAATTCCGTCTCGTCTTGCCTGTTCAACTATGCCTCGTAGCTTATCTTTATTAATCTGTCGCCTGTTATAATTTGTTTTTTGAAACCCTATGGACATGCTGCCCGCCTAATGCGAGATGAAATAATGTATGATGATATTCTCTCAATCTCTCTCGTGCTGGCCTTTTTATTATATCTGAATTAATTGCAACCTTTTTCTTTTCATTTTGGCTCATTGGAAAGATCACCGCAGAATTTCGCGCCTCGTGATCAGGAGAGAGGGAAACGAACCGTCTGGTTGCCCCTTCGACTTCCCCATTCACATTTTCCAGCCCATTTTAGCTTCTCTTCATATGCTATGAATACCCCCCAGATATATATGCTCTGTGCCTGTGTTGTCGCTTCCTACTGCTTCTGGGATTCAGAGTTCTCTCCTGCTTCCCCTCGCCTGCCTCTTCTCGCATCTCACTTCCGCCAGACACTTTTCTACCCCCTTCGGCTTCTTCCATATTGCTCGCCATGGGAAAGAAGAAAGCCGAAGAAGGCGAGGGTCGCAGCCGTTGTGGCAGGCGATTCGTTGACCACGACTTTCCCCCTTCAAAATCTCAGAAGAGGATTAAAACCGCTTCACCAGCGAGTTCCTGGCGGAGGGGTATGAGTCTCGCCCGACAAAAGTCAAAAAGGCGATTGATATCTTCTACCCGGGCGAACTCGCCTTCCCCGTCTCACACTTTGAGTCAGGGCTAAGACTCCCCCTCTATCCAGAGGTAAAATAGGTTTTGAAATATTTCGGTGTTGTCCCCACTCAGCTCAACCCGAATGTCATCTCGATGTTGGTTGCATTCGCTAGCTACATGCACCGCGAGCTCATCGAATTTATCCTCATTATCTTCCACAAACTGTTTATCTACCATGCCAAAGACGATGACATCACGTACTTCACCGGCCATGGACTAAAGGTGTGCGAGACACCTAACAAGAACCACCACTGGCTCACCCGCTTTGTCTTCATTCGCGGGAATCTGGGAGGCGTCCCACTCACCCCGGTGTCGCCCGCCGAGATATATTACGAGACCCCTAAGGTCGAGGGCGCCAAAAAGACTCTCTGTGATTTCTTCGCAGGGAAAAACTTTGAAGTTATCTACCTACAACGAGATCTCGACTCGCTTCTTCTCGTCTTCCCTGGTGAAGGTATGCTCACGCCCCCTTAGTCTTATGTTCACCATTCCCTTGATCTATTGTAACTGTTTCCTTGTTTAGGAGAGAGAATTATTCATGTCCATCCCCCCAATCTGAGTTGTGCATGGCCCTCCAAAGGTCTCACCCTCGCTAGTATGGCGGCAGAGGCGGCGAAGGAATCGTTGAACCCCGCCCCTAAGAAAAGAGCTGGCGATGATTTTGCCGCTCCTCGGCATAGCCCCAAAAAGAAGATGAAGAAGGAGGTGTCACAGCCGAAAGGGAGAAAGGGAACTGCTCCCAAGGAAAGGAAAGAGATGACGGGGTCCCTGACCCCATCTCCGTGGAAGAGTCACAATCACCTCGCCGCCAAGCCGTCTCGCCTTCTCGCGAGACGGCTCCACCCGACCGAACCGTCACCACCTCCGCTCAATCTACTGAGCTTCCTCCTCGCAAAACTGCTCATCCAGCCACCCAACCCCCTCCTTGCATCATAATTACAATATGGGGCTTGTGGTGAATGACGTCGTCAGCGAGCCGGTACTTCTGTGGGAGAAGGACTCAAACCGAGTGTCGATGCCCACCCTCCTTCCCTCCGGGAAGGATCAACACACTCCCACCAGTCATGTCTTCTCCCTCGGGTACGCTCTCTATGGAGGCCTTGGGACGGATCCTTTTGACAATGAGTCATCGCGAGACCTCGTCTTGAAGACCGCCCATGACAAATTTCGCGCCCTGGAGCTCTCGCACAGAGTCTCCCACCGCCTCATTTTTAATAACAAGAAGTGGAAGGAGGCCGATGTCAGCTTTGCTACAGAGCACGAGAAGTTGGATGACCTCGAATAGAGGCTGGCGGTCGTCGACAATCTTCTCGCCCAAAGCCAAGGCGGTGTGGTATGCCTTTTAACTGTCATTCGCCAGTTTCACTCTCTAGTTTCACTTGCATGATTTTTTGTTGACGGATAGCCTTCTCGCAGGATACCGAGACGGCCGATCGAATGCATTCGCGCATAGTGACTCTGGAGGAGGGTAACTGGAAATTAAAGGCTAAGAACGCCCGCCTTCTAGACAGCACCCTGCTTCACTCCCATCCAGATCCGCTCCAAGCACCCCCGCCCACTCATTACTATTTGGACGCGGTCGACGTCATTTGTCGAGACGCTAACCTCACGATAGTTGAGCTCGTCCTCAAGATGATGAAGGAGCTGGGGATTGTCAGAGATGATGCTGAGACGGTCACAGTCCTCGACCTGGTCCCCCAGCTTTACTGCGAGACGGATGACGGCTCTACTTCTAATGATGAGGAGTGAAGGGGCGTCAATGTGTCCTGGGACCCCCCCCCCCCCCTTGTTTCTTTTACTTGTACTTATGCATATTTTTCCGATATTGAAATGTTTCTTCATGGGAGAATGTCTCCCTCTTTTTCTGTAATGAATAAGGAGACATTCGTTATATCCCTTCGCTCTGTTTCTTTTATTTCATTTCGATTTATCTACTTCAGTCTCGCTTGAAAGTTAGTTTAGGGCACCAGTCATTCAACTTCTCCTCGCCCCTGCCGTGTGCGAGACCGTTTAGCCTTTTACTCTTATCTCGCCGTGAGATAAAACCAGCACGGGTAGACCCTGGAGATCAAACTGCTCCTTACGAGAAGTCACCCCTTTTAATGCGAAACCTATGTTTTGCTGACGAGTTCCTGCTCTCCATGGGCGAGACCCCTTTGCCGAGCGCCAGTCTGAAATGCTCATCTTTTCTTGTATTGCACCAACCCCTTCTTCTCATAGTAATCTTCTACCAATTCTCTAATAAGTTTATACACCTTTCTTTGAGGGCTCTTACCGCTTGACTTGCTACCGAGTGAGCGTACAACCCTGCCAGCCAGATGAGAGCCTTGTCAGTGAGTCTCCTTGGGGTCTACATTCCAAACCATCTCCAACCACCAAGTGACCCTACAACCCTGCCAACTAGATGAGAGTCTGTTCAGCGGGTCTGCTCAGGGTCTCCACTCCAAACCATCATCAACCACCGAGTGAGCCTACAACCCTGCCAGCTAGATGAGAGCCTGGTAAGCGTGTCTGTTTGGGGTCACCTCTCCAAATCATCTCCAACCACCGAGTGAGCATACAACCCTATCAGCTAGGTGAGAGCTTGGTCAGCGAGTCTACTCGGAGTCTCCTCTCCAAATCATCTCCAACCAACGATTGAGCCTAGAGCCCTGCCAGCTAGGTGAGAGCCTGGTCAGCGGGTCTACTCGGGGTCTCCTCTCCAAATCAACTCCAACTACCAAGTGAGCCTACAGCCCTGTCAGCTAGGTGAGAGCCTGGTAAGTAGGTTTGCTCCGGGTCTCCTCTCCAAGTCATCTCCTACCACCGAGTGAGCCTACAGCCCTGTTATCTAGATGAGAGCCTGGTCAGCGGGTCTGCTAGATGTCTCCACTCCAAACCATCTTTGACCACCGAGTGAGTCTACAGCCCTGCTAGCTAGATGAGAGCCTGGTCAGCGGGTTTGCTCACAGTCTCATCTCCAAATCATCTCCAACCACCGAGTGAAAATACAGCCCTGCCTGCTAGATAAGAGCCTGGTCAGCGGATCTGCTCGGGATCTCCATTCCAAACCATCTTCGACCACCGAGTTATCCTACAGCCCTGCCAGCTAGATGAGAACCTGGTCAGCGGGTCTGCTCGGGGTCTCCTCTCCAAATCATCTCCAACCACCGAGTGAGCCTACAGCCCTGCCAGCTAGATGAGAGCCTGGTCAGCGGGTCTGCTCGGGGTATCCTCTCCAAATCATCTCCAACACTGAGTGAGCCTACAGCCCTACCAGCTAGATGAGAGCCTGGTCACCGGATCTTCTTGGGGTCTCCTCTACAAATCATCTCCAACCACCGAGTGAGCCTACAACCCTGCCAGCTAGATGAGAGCCTGGTCAGCGGGTATGCTTGGGGTGTCCACTCCAAACCATCTTCAACTACCGAGTGAGCATACAACCCTGCCAGCTAGATGAGAGCCTAGGCAGTGGGTCTACTCGGGGTATCCTCTCCAAATCATCTCCAATCACCGAGTAAGCCTACAGACCTGCTAGCTAGATGAGAGCCTGGTTAGCGGGTCTGCTCGGGGTCTCCTCTCCAAATCATCTCGAACCACCAAGTGAGCCTACAGCCCTGCCAGCTAGATGAGAGCCTGGTCAGCGTGTCTTCTCGGGGTCTCCACTCCAAACCATATTCAACCACCAAGTGAGCCTAACTTTATATGTATAGGCATTGTCCTTATTCGGGACTATCTAGTAAGAGGATTGTTCGATACAGGTGCATGTCTTTCGTTTCTTTCTGATTTTTTCGTATCGCGGATCAGAGTGCCTACTCTTATGTCAAGGGATAGAATAAAGGAGTTATTACCTAACGTATTTGTGATGCATATGGATAAATCTTATTATCTTGAGGTGCGAATAGGAAGTTGAGATTTTGGATTGGAAGCATTTTTGCTGCCGATATCAGAGTTTGATGTAATCTTTGGTTTGGACTGGCTCTCGGAGCAGTGTGCATATATAGGTTGCAACTCTAAAGATGTCACAATGGGACAGAACATCGAATGAGAGACTAAGTTCACTGGTATGCAAGGATCGATCAAGATATTGATGTCTACTCTCCAGGTAATCAAGGCAGTTCGAAAGGGCGTAGATTGTTATTCATGCTATTGGAGGCTGTTTTGCCGAAGCCCGGTGTAAGTAACGTTCATATTGTATCGGAGTATGATGATGTGTATCCTAAGGGTCTTCCCGGGCTTTGTCACAACCCGCATTTTCTCCACGAGTACATCGTATCAGAGCAAGAGAAAATACGTGTCGTGATGCCACGTCAAGCAGGGGATAACTGCTGACGCTCAGGCAAAACTCCAGACTTTAGATTTTTTAGGAAAATCATAGATTAATATGAAAGAAAACCAGTTATACTTAATGCCCGTATCTCTCGGCACGGTGGCTCAACTAGTCCACAATTAAAACTATATTTATACGCTGCGGAAAATACTTTTGGTTAAATATAGTTGACACCCTAAATGAGCATAAGTGTCCCCGAGGGACGACTCATGGTATGCATGACTCTAAAGTGAATATAGTATATATGAAAGATAGTCTTTTACGCTAAGGAAAAATAGTGTCTTGGTTTTATAAATATGATATGCATGAGATACATATAGTAATGCTTTTAGGGTTTAAAATATCTAACATGAAACTTAGCATAAATCCTTCCCAGAAGCAAGTAAACAACCACAAATAGGCAAAAATAGTAGTTTAAGCTCATACCCAGCATCGCAAGAAGCCACCAGTTGGCGTCAACAACCTGACACGAACCCACTGGTGAGTATGTATGTCTATACAGAAAGGTAAATAACTACCTTACAAAATTGGGGATCAGCTATCTCAGCTACCCAAGAGGCCACCAACGAGCCCCTCGAAAAGAACTAGCCGCTGAATTGGCTACAACCTGGACCTGAGGCATTCAAGAAAAAAACACCTCAACAAGAAAATAATCAAAAAGGTAAATAGAGCATTAGATTTATGTGTAAATAAAAAGGGGCTACCAACCCGGCAACAAACTGCTATAAGAAAAAGAAAAGGGCATGACAGTAAGAAAAGAGCACTGTCTAAAGCACACCAAAGCACATCAGGTGTGAGTAATAAAAGCAACATGCACTACACAAGAGCCTGCAATAGCAACAAGACATATACATATCTGCCAAAAGAAATAGCCATAGAATAGGAAAGGAACTAACAGTCCTAACACGTGGGTTAAATGGCAGTGGTCAAAACATGGATCTGAATACATAACCAAAACCAGATCCAAAAGGGCTAAGGGTCAAACAGTGGCAGCACTAGGGTCCCACACACGCCGACCCAAACTGGGGCAAAAGGCGGTGGCCACAACTCCCCACATAAAACCACCCCTCCAGAGGCCACCAAAACTCCACCACCTGCCACAACCCAAGAGTCGACATGCAAAAACTAGCCGAGCACCCAATACCCCATCCCCTAGGGAAAAGTCACACTAACAATCCTAAAGAAACACACGAACCCAAGGCAAAAACGTCGGGTTTAACCGACGCGGCCTTGCACGCCTAACCCGAACTAACTCCGACTCTTACCTGACCCAAACCGGCACAGCAACCGGTGTCGACACAATATGTCGACACCACAACAGGCCGGTGTCGACACAAGGTCTCGACACCACAACAGCCGGTGTCGACACAAGGTGTCGACACTACTGTGGCCGGTGTCGACACAAGGTGTCGACACCCCGACTGGCCGGTGTCGAAACAATGTTTCGACACCCCGACTGGCCGGTGTCGACACAAAGTGTCGACACCCTGACTGGCCGGTGTCGACACAAAGTGTCGACACAATGACTGGCCGGTGTCGACACAAAGTGTCGACACCCCGACTGGCCGGTGTCGACACAAAATGTCGACACCCCGACTGGCCGGTGTCGACACAAAGTATCGACACCCCGACAGGCCAATGCCGAGTCCCACTCAACACTAGCGCCAGACCCAGCAACCAACCAAAACAAGAACAAAACGCCTCTCTAAAATTTCATCATCTATCGGCAATTGCTAACTACTCAACCCGAACCGTACCAAATCCGTCTCTATCAGACACATTCTCTTAGGAAAAACTAAGATTTAACTGGAACTTCTCGACACTAACAACAGTATAATCAGGGACGAATCCTAGAGTACACCTAGGATCTAAGCAGGAGAGATAAAATTTAATCAAGAAGAAAACAAGGATCAGCCTTGGCAAGGACGAGGGAGCATCACTTGCCTCAATACCAGCAAAGCTTGGTCGGCCACTTCCCTCACTCTCGGATCTAGCCGCAGAGCACCAAGCCGAGGAATTGAAGGAATGCAGATCCAAGCGATAGCAATCCAGATCCACTCTCGAAATCGAATTTCGACCGCTAAATCTGCAGGAATCGACATCTGAAGGCTAGGGTAGTCCGGCTATTCTCTTCCTCTCGTACAGGCGACGGCTTCTTCCAAAAAGAGACAATGAAAAGAGACAATGAACCGAGCCCTAATTTCTAACCTAAGGCTATTTATAAGCATCAGTTTTAATAAAAAACAAATCAATACATATTAATTACTTACATGCAATATCAAAATGATGCGAGAACCGAAACGCCTCGGAAAATGATGAAATTCACATCGCAGCTAAAAACCGACACTACGAACACATCTGCGAAGTTGAAATTAGCATTCGACGAACAAAACTCGGGATATCACCACCCAAAGACAAAACACAAGCATTCCCTAAGAGGCCCAACCAAGTCACCAAAACAGACTACGACTAGCTAGGGAATCTTGCTAACAGGCTACAACCAGGCTACACAAGGAACCCTAAGAGCTAAGACCACGCTCTACAACGGCGAAAAGCTGGAAATACGTCATCGTAACGCCAGCCAAAGATCAAACAAAACACAGAAAAACCGGGGGCGTTACAGCCACTCCCCCTAAAAGAAAGTTTCGCCACGAAACTTTACTCACAACACCCCTATCAAGGAGAGAGAAATAGCCAAGAAGGGGCTATATATATAAAAAAACACAAAACATACCAGGCACAAGATCAGGGAATTAGATGAGGGTGAGCCTCCCTCATAGCCGACTCCAATTCCCAAGTCGCGCTTTCCACATCCTGATTTCTCCACAAAACGTTAACCATAGGAATAGTCTTCTTCCGCAATGCACGAACCTGAGAATCCAAAATGCGGACAGGCACCTCCACATAAGAAAGATTCGGCTCCAACTGAGGCACAGAATCAAAAACCTGCCTGCCATTCAGCACACATTTCCGCAGCTGACTGACGTGAAAGTCATCATGCACGCCAGGGAAATTTGCGGGCAAAGCCAGCCTATAAGCTGATAACCCAATCCGCTCAAGAATCAAAAACGGCCCCACGTACCTCGGGTCCAACTTCCTATTCTTGCCAAACCGCTTAACTCCGATCAACGGGGAGACCTTTAAGAACACCGAGTCCCCCACAACAAATTCCAAGTCCGATCTATGCCGGTTGGCGTTCTTCTCATATATCTCCTAGGCTAACCGAAGCTTTTCCCGAATAAGCTTCACAGCGGTTTCCATCTCCTCGAGCGCTTCTGGACCCAACAAAGGTCTCTCGCCAAGCTCAGCCCAAAACAAGGGAGTCCTGCAGCGCTTCCCATACAAAGCTTCAAAAGGAGCCATTTGCAAGCTTTCTTGATAACTGTTGTTATATGCGAATTCCATAAGCCGCAAGCGCTCATCCCACGCTCCTCCGTGGTCCAGAATATAGCATCAGATCATATCTTCCACAATCTGATTTACTCGCTCCGTCTGACCATTGGTCTGCGGATGATAAGCTGTGGAATATCTCAAATCTATACCAAACTCCTCTTGAAGGCTCTTCCAAAAACGAGACATGAACCTGGAGTCTCGATCTGATATGACACTTACGGGTACACCATGCAATCTGATAACCTCTTCCAGATACAACTCGGCTATCTTCCTCATCAGATAATTGATCTTAAATGGTACGAAGTGAGTACACTTCGTCAATCTGTCTACGATCACCCAAACTGAATCATGCCCCTTAGGAGATCTCGGTAAGCCTGTGATAAAATCCATCGAGATACTCTCCCACTTCCACGTCGGGATCTCCAAGGGAGTCAGCTTGCCACCAGGCCTCCCATGATCGACTTTCACATGCCTGCAAGTGTGACACTCAGAAACAAATCTAGCTATACCTCTCTTCATCCCATACCACCAAGCGATCTGCTTTAAATCATGATACATCTTGGTAGACCCTGGATGGTAGGCAACACTAGATCCATGGGCTTCCCTGCACACCATATCCCGGATATCTCCAACGGCGGGGATGCAAAACCTGCCACGATATTTCAAGGTACCTGCATCATTTATAGAGAAATCTGGTAATTCACCTTTTTCAGCACGATGATACAAATGCAAAAGATCGGGATCATCCTTCTGATGCAGTCTCGTAAGCGCAATCCACGAAGGTTCTGCCACTACCAAACTACTCTGCGAATCGCAGCTTCCCACAGAAATGTCCATCAAAAGGAACTCTTCCACTAGACGCTCGGCGGAGAGATTGAAAATCTTCCCTGACTTCCGACTCAGAGCGTCGGCCACCACATTCGCTTTGCCCGGATGGTACTGGATTTCAACATCATAGTCGGCCACGTACTCCAACCATCGCCGCTGGCGTAGATTCAATTCTTTCTGGGTGAAGACATACTTTAAACTCTTGTGATCAGTAAAAATCTTGCATTGCGTGCCATACAGCAAATGCCTCCACAATTTCAGCGCATAGATCACAGCTGCAAACTCCAGGTCATGCGTAGGGTAATTCCTCTCGTGAGTCTTTAACTGCCTCGACCCGTATGCAATCACCTTTGCGCCCTGCATCAGAACGCAGCCCAGTCCGACATGCGACGTATCCACATATATATCATACTCACTACCCTCCGTAGGCAAAGACAAAATTGGAGCCGAACATAACCTTCTTTTTAGTTCCTCAAAAGCATCCTCACACTTGCCATCCCATATGAAGGCTACATTCTTCTGCGTCAACTTGGTCAACGACGAGGACAAGGTAGAGAATCCCTCTACAAATCTTCTATAATTGCCAGCCAAACCCAAGAAGCTTCTGATCTCTCTGGGAGTAACAAGTCTCGCCCATTCCATAACAGCAACGATCTTTTCTGGGTCCACCGATATTCCCTTGTTATTAACCACGTGACCCAGAAAAGAAACTTGGGGCAACCAAAATTCGCATTTGTTCAGCTTGGCGTATAGCTTATGGTCTCTCAGAGTCGCCAAGATCAGTCGCAAATGTCGATCATGCTCCTCCGCATCTTTAGAGTACACCAAAACATCGTCTATAAAGACAATCACAAACTTATCCTGAAAATCCTTGAAAACTTTGTTCATCAAATCTATAAAAGTCGAGGGCGCATTAGTCAAACCAAATGACATAACTAAAAACTCAAAATGCCCATGACGAGAGCGGAACGCCGTCCGCGGAACATCTGACTCCCGAATCCTCAACTGGTGATAGCCCGATCGAAGATCAATCTTGGAAAACACAGAACTACCACGTAGTTGGTCAAACAAATCGTCGATTCGCGGTAAGGGGTACCTGTTCTTAACAGTAACCTTGTTCAGCTCTCTATAGTTGATGCATAACCTCATCGACCCATCTTTCTTTTTAATGAACAGCACTGGTTCACCCCAAGGCGAAGAACTCAGCCTTACGAAACCTTTTGCCAACATCTCATCCAGCTGGATTCGCAACTCTTCCAGCTCCCGCGGGGCCATCCGGTACGGTGCCTTTACAATAGGACGCGTGCCTGGCTACAAATCTATAACAAACTCGACATCTCGATCGGGTGGAAGACCTGGAAGATCGTCAGGAAACACATCAGAGAAGTCACACACCACAGGAATCTCCTCCAAACACGGCACACTAACAACTGTCCCTACCAGAGAGACCACACAGGCAAAGCAGCCAGAATCAAGCAACTTCCGAGCACGGACCGCAGAAATGACTGGAGACTCTTGGAGAGAATACCCATAAACGCTCCCTGGCTGGCCGTTGTATTTGATGAAGTCTAAGTTCTTACCCTTGCACTGGATAATTGCATCGTACCTGGACAACCAGTACATGCCCAAGATAACATCGAAGTCCTCCAGGTCAATCACCTTCAGATCTGCTTTTGCTAGAAAATCCCCCAACAAAATCGGACAGTCATGGACACCCAGGTATGAAACCACAGAGTCACCGGAGGGGAACTTAACGCAAAAGCACCACCAACACGATCTAGTCCCAAACTGAACCGCTCCATGAAGGCTCTAGCCAGAAATGAGTGGGTAGCGCCGGAGTCGAAGAGAACGTGCGCCCAGCAGTTCTTTGCCTTAAATCGTCCTACAAATTGCGCACTCATCTAAGGCAACAAATGCTAAAACGAAAACTACAACAAAAAGGGAACATGACAAAATGGCTGGGGAGAAGTCTAACCTGAGATAACCTGGGTCAAAGTCTGCGCTTCGTCTGCTGAAAGCACATTCAGCTTCCCCTTTCCTTTATCCATTTGCTGAGGTGGTGGTAAAGCCTGGAGGAGAACTGGCTGCAGAATAGGCTGGATCTGTGGGCACCTTGTCTTGAGATGACCCTTCTGCCCACACTGAAAACAGACTCTATCTTTTAACCAGCAACGGGCAACATCATGCCCCTTCCTTCCACACAAGGCACACACCAAGTCTCCTCTGGGAGCACCCTGAATCGCATGCACATGTTCCTTCTTCTGCACTCCCAACCTTTTGAAACACCTCTCAAAGGGGTGGCCTGGCCGGCCACAGAAGCTGTAAACCTCTTTGTTCTTCTTTCGCGAGACAACATCAGGCTACTGGAGGCTCTTCCCTCCACCGTACTTCCGCTTATCCTTCATCATCTGCTGGCCTCTATTCTTGGCATTCTCAATGGCCTCGACCTTCAAGGCAGCTTCAACCACGCTGGCATAACTGACTGCTCCGTAGGAATTTGCTAACTGCTGAATGTCGCTTCTTAGTCCACCTAAAAACCGTTTAACTCGATCTGCTTCAACACTCACCAGACCATGAGCAAACCGACTCAACTTGCTAAACTCAATCTCATACTCACTAACCGTGAGTTTCCTCTTCTTTAAATGAAGGAAGTCATTCATTAGCCGGTCCCGCTCGACTGAAGGCAGAAACTTACTTAACAGCATCACCTTAAATGACTCCCAAGTGCATCCTGCCACCAAGCTCTCTTTCTCCCTCAGCCACCAATTCTTTGCTAATCCCTTGAGCTGATAGGCAGCGAGTATCACTCTCTGATCATCCGCAATCCCAGAGTAAGAAAACATCTCTTCAATGGAAATCAGCCAGTCATCCAAAATCATGAAATCTGCTTGCCCATCATAAGTAGGGGGCCTAAGCCGCTGAAACTGGGATATGAACGTCATCTCTGGGGGCACCACAACCAAAGGCACGGGAGGATAAGGAGGTGCAGGAATAGCTACCCCCCTAGCGGGGTCCTGAACTATCGGAGTCTGTCCCGCCACCACTGCTACAAGAGACTGAATCTGAGCCTGCATAGCCACTACCTGCCTCGATAAGGCCTCGTTACTCTACCGCAGGTTTTCTACCAACGCCTCGCTCTGCGCTCCTAACTTCTCACCCTCAGATTGGGGGATTGATCTCGTCGCAGGACGTCTCGCCATCTTATAATCGCACAAGCTTTAGACAAAACCTAGCCCGAGAGCTAGAACAAAACTACCCGGTACAGACAAACACACTTAAATATGAACTTCAACTGCGACACTTGCTTTGGGAGTTGTTTTTACCATGATGATGTTATTCTTAATCTAAGATGGTTCACCACCATCATACTAACTCATGTGCCTAAACCATGAATGCATGTATTTGTATTCTGCTTGACTCAAAACCATGCGTGTACATATGTCATCATGCAAATCTTTAGCTTGGCACGTTGTGCTTATGAAATGGTATGCTATGCATGATGTGCTATGCATTCTAAACAGGCCTTAATGCATGCCATGGGCAGCGTACACATGAAAATATTATGCATCCCATACTACATAACATTCCCATGCAACGAAAAAAGAAAACGTGCTAGCCGCATTCATATGGTGAGATTATGCATCCCATACTACATAACCCTCACATGTTGCCTCCTATGGTGGATCCATATACAAACACATATTATGCATCCCATACTACATAATATGTCCTGTATACTTCTTCATGCTCATGAGTGTAGTGTTCGTGCTTCAGCCAAAACGTGCTGATGACATATCGATGTGCGTATTATATAGCGCTAAACCACTAATGCAATCAAGGGAAAGGTTGCACGACCATTTGTCAAGCAACCTCCCTCTGATACCAAATATCACAACCCGCATTTTCTCCACGTGTACATCGTATCAGAGCAAGAGAAAATACGTGTCGTGATGCCACGTCAAGCAGGGGATAACTGCTGACGCTCAGGCAAAACTCAAGACTTTAGATTTTTTTAGGAAAATCATAGATTAATATGAAAGAAAACCAGTTATACTTAATGGCCGTATCCCTCGACACGGTGGCTCAACTAGTCCACAATTAAAAGTATATATATACGCAGCGGAAAATAATTTTGGTTAAATTGAGTTGACACCCTAAATGAGCATAAGTGTCCCCGAGGGACGACTCATGGTATGCACGACTCTAAAGTGAATATAGTATATATGAAAGATAGTATTTTACGCTAAGGAAAAATAGTGTCTTGGTTTTATAAATATGATATGCATGAGATACATATAGTAATGCTTTAAGTGTTTAAAATATCTAACATGCAACTTAGCGTAAATCCTTCCCAGAAGCAAGTAAACAAACACAAGTAGGCAAAAATAGCAGTTTAAGCTCATACCCAGCATCGCAAGAAGCCACAAGTGGGCGTCAACAACCTCACACGAACCCAATGGTGAGTATGTATGTCTATACAGAAAGGTAAAGAACTACCTTACAAAATCGGGGATCAGCTATCTCAGCTACCCAAGAGGCCACCAACAAGCCCCTCCAAAAGAACTAGACGCTGAACTGGCTATAACCTGGACCTGAGGCATTCAAGAAAAGAACACCTCAGCAAGAAAATAATCAAAAAGGTAAATAGAGCATTAGATTTATGAGCAAATAAATAGGGGCTACCAACCCGGCAACAAACTGCTATAAGCAAAAGAAAAGGGCATGACAATAAGAAAAGAGCACTGTCTAAAGCACAACAAAGCACATCAGGTGTGAGTACTAAAAGCAACATGCACTACACAAGAGCCTGCAATAGCAACAAGACATACATATCTGCCAAAAGAAATAGCCATAGAATAGGAAAGGAACTAACAATCCTAACACGTGGGTAAATGGTGGTGGTCAAAACATGGATCTGAATACATAACCAAAACCAGATCCAAAAAGGGCTAAGGGGTCAAACAGTGGCAGCACTAGGGTCCCACATACGCCACCCCAAACCGGGGCAAAAGGCGGTGGCCACAGCTCCCCACATAAAACCACCTCTCTAGAGGCCACCAAAACTCCACCACCTGCCACAACCCAAGAGTCGGCATGCAAAAACTAGCCGAGCACCCAATACCCCCTCCCCTAGGGAAAAGTCACACTAACAATCCTAAAGGAAAACACGAACCCAAGGCAAAAACGTCGGGTTCAACCGACGCGGCCTTGCACGCCTAACAAGAACTAACTCCGAGTCTTACCTGACCCAAAACCGGCACAGCAACCGGTGTCGACACAATGTGTCGACACCACAACAGGCCGGTGTCGACACAAGGTGTCGACACCACAACAGCCGCTGTCGACACAAGGTGTCGACACTACTGCGGCCGGTGTCGACACAAGGTGTCGACACCCCAACTGGCCGGTGTCGACAGAAGGTGTCGACACCCCGACTTGCCGGTGTCGACACAAAGTGTCGATACCCGGACAGGCCGGTGTCGACACAAAGTGTCGACACCCTGACTGGCCGGTGTCGACACAAAGTGTCGACACACCGACTGGCTGGTGTCAACACAAAGTGTCGAAACCCCGACTGGCCGGTGTCGACACAAAGTGTCCACACCCCGACTGGCCGGTGTCGACACAAAGTGTCGACACCCCGACTGGCCGGTATCGACACAAAGTGTCGACACCCCGACTGGGCAGTGTCGAGTCCCACTGTACACTAGCGCCAGACCCAGCAACCAACCAAAACAAGAACAAAACGCCTCTCTAAAATTTCATCATCTATCGGTAATTTCTAACTACTTAACCCGAACCGTACCAAATCCATCACTATCAGACACATTCTCTCAGGAAAAACTGAGATTTAACTGGAACTTCTCTACACTAACAATAGTATAATCGGGGACGAATCCTAGAGTACACCTAGGATCTAAGCAGGAGAGATATAAAATTTAATCAAGAAGAAAACAAGGATCAGCCTTGGCAAGGACGAGGGAGCATCACTTGCCTCAATACCAGCAAAGCTTGGTCGGCCACTTCCCTCACTCTCGGATCTAGCCGCAGAGCACCAAGCCTAGGAATTGAAGGAATGCAGATCCAAGCGAGAGCAATCCAGATCCACTCTCGAAATCGAATTTCGACCGCTAAATCTCCAGGAATCGGCGTCCGAAGGCTACGGTAGTCCGGCGGTTCTCTTCCTCTCGTACAGGCGGCGACTTCTTCCAAAAAGAGACAATGAAAAGATACAATGAACCGAGCCCTAATTTCTAACCTAAGGCTATTTATAAGCATCAGTTTTAATAATAAACAAATCAATACATATTAATTACTTACATGCAATATCAAAACGACGCGAGAACCGAAACACCTCGGAAAATGATGAAATTCACATCGCAGCTAAAATCCCACGCTACGAACACATATGCGAAGTCGAAATTAGCATTCGACAAACAAAACTCGGGATATCACCACCCAAAGCCAAAACACAAGCATTCCCTAAGAGGCCCAACCAAGTCACCAAAACAGACTCCGGCTAGCTGGGGAATCTTGCTAACAGGCTACAACCAGGCTACACAAGGAACCCTAAGAGCTAAGACCACACTTTACAACGGCGAAAAGCCGGAAATACGTCATCGTAACGCCAGCCAAAGATCAAACAAAACACAGAAAAACCGGGGGCGTTACAGGCTTCCACCCTAGCAGGAGATTGACTTGGCAATAAAGTTGGTGTCTTGAGTCGTAGATGCCTTGATTCGTAGGAATCTGGCAAGGGCTAATTTTTTGCAGATGCATGATGAACATCTGATCCAGGAGTTGGAGAACATAGACATTTCTTGTGTTGATAAGAATGCCATATTGAATGCATGCCTGAACTGGACAGAATTTCAATATGACCTCGCAGATTGTGTTCGGCGAGTAACGGAACTTGATGAAAATATGAAACACTATGTAGTGGATGGGTCAGATTCCCAATTCTCCATGGACGACGACCTTTTGAGAAAAGATGTCGTTTGTGCATCCCGAATGTGGGTAAAATTCGGGAGGAATTGATGTATGAGGCACACTTTACAATGTATTCAATTCACCTAGGGAGCACAAAGATGTACAAGGACATGAAAAAGTTGTTCTGGTGGCTAGGTTTGAAGAAAGTTATAGCTCTTTATGTGGCAAAGTGCCTAACTTGTGCCTTAGTAAAAGCTGAATGCCAGAAACCTGAAGTTTTCCTGAAGTCATTATCAATCCTTGTATGGAATTTTGATGACATTTCTATGGATTTCGTTCATGGACTGTCAAGATCTCTGAGCGGAAATGATGTTGTGTGGGTGATCATTGACCAATTACCCAAAGTGTCGCACTTCATACCTAACATGAAGGATGATTCAGGGGAAAAATTGTCCATCTTGTACGTGGATAATATCGTACGATTGCATGACATGCCCCATAACATCGTCAGTGACCGAGATGGGCATTTTACTTTAGGTGATTGGATGTTAACCCACCAAATATTGGGTACCAAGTTAAAGTTCAGTACGACCTTCCATCCGGAAACAGATGGTCAGACCGAGAGGACCAATAGAAAAATGGAGGATATGCTCTGTATGTGCGCACTTGATTTCGGGAAAAGGTGGGAAGATCATCTCTATTTGATTGAGTTCACCTCCAATAATAGCTATCAAGATGTAACATCCCATTTCCAACTAGACCCCTAAGAATGGTTTTGGCCATGACTAGGTCATGACAAACCCTAGGAAGCCAGTAATGAGTCAAGAGATAGGGGACAGAAAGGTGGGGGATCACCATGGTCTGCAAATAGTAGAACTCTGAACCATGGTTTAGGATGACCATGGGCTACACCTTGACCCCAAAACCCTACCACAACACCCCTAATACCTTGGGAGGCCCATTAGAGCCATAAGGACCCATTGGGGTCAAACAAAGAGGCTCAATTGACCAAGGTCAACCCTAGCCCTAAATGGGTCAAACTAGCCTACTTAGAGCCAATTGACCCACTCCTAACCTAGAGGACCCCACCTATGCCCTCCTAACCCTAAAGTGAGGTCAATGGGTCACTAAGGACACATTGGGGTCAGCCCTAAAGGCCAGGTTGACCCAAGTCAACTCAAGCTCCTAATCTGGTCAAAGTACCCTTACTAAGGGTATGTGACCTCCAAAGTGCAGGGTAACCCTACATAACCATTCCTAGACCTTAGGGGAGGCCAATGGGTCACCAAGGACCCAATAGGGTCAACCCAAATGGTTTTGTTGACCCAAGTCAACTCTGGCCCTAAAATGATCAAAGTGCCCTTACCAAGGGGCATGTGACCCCCAAGATGCCCAACCAACCTTACCCAAGTCTTCCTAGACCTTAAGGGAGTCCAATAGGTCACCAAGGACCCATTGGGGTCAACTCAAATGGTCATGTTGACCAAGGTCAACTCTATTCTAGAGTTAGGTCAAATTAGCCTAAATGAGTCAACCCAAGCTCAACCCCTTTTTCCTTTTAAGCCAACCACAACATAATGAAATATTATGGGTGGAAAGGGCTGCCAATAGGTTGGGGAGTCAGCATGGTCAGTTTTGGTGACTAGGAAAGAGAGGGAAAGCTTCATCCCACACTAATGGAAGAGAGAGAAAAGGGGAAAGAGAGTTGAAGGAGGAGATTGGCCAAGGAAAGGCCAATGGTCCCCATTGATGGCAGCATTCATCTCCTCCAGTGAAGGGGAGGAGTTTCCAGCCGTTTTCCTGGCTGTCAAGGGGCAGTTACAGCCTCCACCATCATGGCCGAAACAAGCCTTTAATGGCCATGATGGCCATGGCAGTTTCTCCCATCCTTCTCCCCCTCTGATGATTTAAACACCACCAGTGAGCTTGGGGGAGAATTTCCCAATCCTTAACTGAAGAAATCCGGCGAGTTTACTGGGAGATTGCAGAAATCCGATCGGCGGCGCCACCACCATGTCAACCCGCAGATCCGCTCGTCTCCAGGCCGCCAACAAGGTCCTCCTCCTCCTCTTTTCTCATGGGCAGATCTTAGGTTTCATTAGGGCAGAGGTTCGGGCTCAATTGAGCCCGATCCAATTCAGAAAATCCATGGCTTTCGGCCGAGAAACTTCTTGCTTGGATCGCCGGAATCCGCCCCTCCGGCGGCTGTGCCGCCGTCTGGCGATAGCCACCACCTCAACGGAGGTGATGGTGGCGGTGGCCGGCCGGGGAAGGGACTGGGTGGCCGGCGGCAGGCGTTTGAAGTCGGCACAGGAAGAAGCAATCCTGGCCGTTGGCTCATCGGGGAAGATAACCCCGCGCCGTTGATCTGCGCCAAGATTCGCGCGGCATCAATCTGATACCTTAGGATTTAAATGAATATTATTTCATTTCTGTCACATTTGATGTATTTAATGTATTTAATTTTTAAAAATACTTAGGGACCCTGAATGGAAATCTGCCCAACATGAAAATTGTAGCTTAGGGTGTCTAGTTTGTAGCAAAAATTGTTTGGACCCTTTTGGGCCAATGGTTAGACCAGGGTTCCCTTTTTGGTAGGACCTATACCTAGACCTAAACAGAAATTACTTTTGGTGCCCACACTTCATTCCTTGTCCAAACAAGTTGAAATTTGGGCAGTGAGAAGGTCTTAGTCATATCTAGAACCTGTCCAAAATTTAGAATTTTTGGAGAACATTTTCCTATAGTTTTTAGAAAACTTTAATAAATCATGATTAATTTAATTATGTGACCTAATTAATTTAAAACTCCCCCAAATTTTGGTGGGTGGTCTTATATGTCATGATAGGTATAGGGTTAAAACTTTAGCTCATTTGGAGATGTTTAGGATAGGTAATTTACCCACCCTATATGTGACCCTATAAGGGTATTTTGGTCAAAAACCACTATTTGATGGTTGAGTGGCCAAATTCCCTCATCAGAGGCTGCAATTTTGGCCACTGATATACTTTGACTTTTTACACTCACCTATGAAGTTTGGAGTGGTTTGGACTAGGGTAGCCCTAGAATTTTAGGGTAGGCCCTTTAGGGTAAATTTCTAGGGTTTGAGGAACTTGGGGTCAAAAGACCTTGGATGGGTTTGAAACTTGGGACAGATGTCCATAGGGTTACTATGGTCCTGTGGTTAAAATTTTAGGGCATTTGGAAGGCTTTAAACCCCTTAAATCTATAACCCTAGTTTAGGGCACTAGCTCTGAAATCATAAGATCTAATACCAAAACCTTCTTAAAAGGGTTGAGTTTTTGCATGGATAGTTGTTTAGGGTATATACATCTCTGGAAATTTTATAATAAATTTTGGATGAATCTTTTTGGTACTTTATTCACAAAGTCATGTTTTACAATTTCCACTTAGGAATTTTTGGAGATAAATATACTTGATTAAATCTGATGAAACTTAGCAAAGGGGCTTATAATAATGGTACCCATCTCTGTAAATTTTTATGAAATTTTTGAAGAATGATATTTAGTAGTTGCTTCTTTAATTATTTAATTCTATGGAACATTGGTAAATTTAATAATGACATTTAGATGGTCTGAAAAATTCTAATTTCTTCATCATGATGTTTCTAGTTCCTTATGAAGCCCTAGTAATTTTTACATAATTATTGGAGACTTATTTGTGGCACTTCCTTCATTATATTTGATCTTGGGAATTATTTTTAATAAATCTTTTAGAGGTCAAGAACTATATGACAAATTATGAAAATTGGCAAACAATAATATTTCTCTGTTATTTAGTGGATAAAAATTTTAGGAGGCCATTACCTGAGCAAATCTTATGGTTCATGTTCAAATTGACTATGGCCTAGTTGTTGAGGAAAATTCAATAAATAGTAGATTAATTAGGAAAAATATAATTTTCTGAATTTAGACTATATTTATCATAATAGACCTCTGGTAAAATTTGTAGAGTTATTGTAGGAGAATTTAGAGTATCACCTATTGAGTACATCCTGTAGCTTAAGTGGTCTGCATATAGCAAAACTGCAGGAATTCATTTGGATGTGAATTAGGGCACGTATGATGGGTCTTGATGGTTTGCTGTAAGAACAAGTGGAATGGGCTGCATCTTTGGAAGATGAGTGAGTAGGGTGTGGTTTTGTCCAGGGTTTAAAGGCGTTCGGGTCCGACGAAAGATCGTCCTACCCAAGGAGAGTTGGAGTCAAATCACCCTAGGATTAGCATATCGAAACATGAGAAAATAATGGGTAAGGGAATCAACCAATAATAAAATAAGTACCTTGCGAAAGGGAACGCTGGGCGTAATCCCAACACAGTTCCTAGTGCCCCTTGAGAGCCCTTCACAGGGAATACCGGGGGCAGTCCTGGGTTAACGTAAACTGTTTAACAAGCTGAAAAGAGTAACTTAGTAATTGGGTTGCACATTTCACAGACACTGATGGCACGGGATGTTGGTCCGGGGAGCTTCGGCTCGATTGTTTGTGACAGACGTGTTGGTCCGGGGAGATTCGGCTCGGGTTTTGATTACGCTAAATTTGCATGTGCATAAAAGGAATGATAATAAGGTGGTGGGTCTTCGGTATTGGAGGATCTTAGCACAGACACCAATACGTTGACTCGGCAAGTGTTGTGATAGCACTTCGCCAACAGAAGTCCGGTGCGCCAGCCGGCAAGAGTACGCAGGAGTCCGCTTGTGCACCAGCGTTGAGGCGTACGATAGGTCTGACCAGTAGTGCTATGCTGGTTTAGAGGTGGGCGAGGCCCAACCCACCGCTTCCGTCTGCCACTACGGAGGTATCCTGGGAGGTGAGGCTCCAGAAAGGGGGAACTAAAGGTCTGTGTGCACAGAGTTGGGTGTGTGTGTTGCACTTGCTTGATCCATCATACCCACTTGCATGTCATAGCATAAGCGATTCATTTAACCTCCGACACCTAAAATATAAGTGGTATGGGACACTTATACATTAGGCCCTGCAAAACGACCCCTTGGTCTATAAGCTTGTGTGGGCAAGTTTATAAATTAAGGTTAATTTTCTTTACATATATATATTGTTGTTAATAACCGACACCCCAACGTATAAATTGGTATGAGACTCTTTATACGATGGGAGCCTTGCAAAAGACCCCTTGCTTATATGTACCCATATAAGTTAAGGTCACTTTACTTTACTTGTTTACAAATATGATTAGTTACTATATAAATTGCTAGTTTTAGGTCCACCGTCACCTGCATTTGATATACTCTCCACTTTCAAGTCCTCCCTTTCTTCCTCTCCGCTCGGTGCCTAGGAGCCACGGGGGAAGGGGTGGGGGATGATAGGACTTAGTCTTTTAGACTAACGGTTTTCGAACCACATCATTTAGGGGATCGCGGAGCCCAGACTGGAGGAGCAGCCCCAGAGGTTGACACGCTTGGAGATAGGGCAGTCTAGCACAGGAGTTCAGACAGCTGGGACCGTGAGGCCCTTACTCTAGTAGTTTTTATTTTATTTCCTCATGAGAGATCTTGTAGTGAGGAATTGATGTATCGGGCATAAGCCCTTATTTACAGTGCTTGGTTTTGTGGACTCTCCCATCGTGGAGATATTTTACTTGATGTGATATTTCTGTGGACTTTTACTTAGAGTTGTGCTGCGCATGATGTTACTCTAATTTTGTTACTATGCTGCGATCGAATTGGCCGGCAGAAACGGCGTTTTGTGGTGATGTCGCTTCAAGGCGTGAAGGGTCACCGCAAAGCGGCGGTTCTGGGCATAAGACCCCGGTGGCGAGAAAGAAAAAAAATGGGGTCTTACAAGTGGTATCAGAGCAAACCTCGATCGACAAGTAACAGTCCACAACCCCTGGTCCACCCCCGCGCGAGCTTAGTTTGCGGACAAACTAGCAGCGGAAGCAGTGGTGAGACCCTAAGGAGGAATCACTTGTAAAATAGTCCACTTTGCATATAATTGAGCTGATTACCCACTAATATAGTTTGTTTCGCAGCCTCCAGCTCAGCCCACACCACAAGGCGGGGCCCAGCGGACTCCGGACGTTGCACCACCTCCCCCGGTCCCTACTCCTTTCCTACAGTCGGAGGTGGGACAGACGTTGACAGCCATTTTGGATGCTTTCAGGGCTCAACAGGTTCTGGCTCCGCAGCCAAACCCGAGCGTCAACTGGCTGAGTATCTTTCGAGGACTCGCTCCCCCATCCTACTGTGGGACTGAGTCTGCCGTCCGGACAGAGGAGTGGCTAGATATCATGTACGAGATGTTGACTGGAATCAAGTGCCCGTGGGAGGAAAGGGTGCCCTTGGTCGTGTCTTGCTTGGAATCTCATGCTAAGAGGTGGTGGAAGACTTCCCTGGATACGATTTTTGCTGACAGGACGGCTGCGGAGATAGCTTGGGAGGAATTCAAGGGCGCTCTATTGGAGCACTTTGTTCCGCAATCAGCCAGAGATGAGCTGGAGGACAGGTTTTTGCAGTTGAGGCAAGGGAGCAAGACGGTGGTGGAGTACCACCGAGAGTTTGATCATTTAGCCCGGTTTGCAGACTCATATCAGTTGGACGAAGCTGGGTATACGAAAAGGTTCTACAAAGGCCCGCGGGAGGAGCTGAGGGAGACCTTACTACTTGTATCTGACGGGCCCATCTCCCGGATTTTGGAGATGGCGAAAAGAATCGAGGCGGATTGGCTTACTACTCGGGGCCGGAAGCGGCCAAATGAAGACCAGAGCCGGGGAGCCCGAAATGATCAGCGGCGGGGCCGCATCACAGATGGAAGAAGGGTAGAAGACCAGCCTCCTCAGGAGGCGAGACAGGAGATAGGAAGACCAGTGTTGATTGCTCCACCACCAGTTCAGAGGCGGGACGAACAGAGACCCGGGGGAATGGCGTATCAACCGCCAGTGTGCTTCTATTGTCACCAGGTGGGGCACATTAGGAGGAACTGTCCCATGGGGAGGGCACCCCCACCAGCACCACAGGCTGCCCCACCAGCGCCATACTTCGGAGGCCGGGGTCGTGGCCGAGGACGTGGATACCCAGGTGGCGATCGTAGACCGGAAAGGGAGCAGGCGTATGCCTTGGATCTGGCACAGCCTCGAAACCCGGAGCAAGTCATAACAGGTATGACAAGAGTTTTTTTTTAAAATTATTTAAATAAATAAAAAAAAAATTCCATTATCTCTGCTGTAAATTTCTACAACTTCTCAAAAAAAATGATTAAATAGGAAGAAACTAGTTACAGAATCCTAAGACGTTTAACCGATCCAGGTATAGTCTTCGTCAGCGACAAACCCGCCTACACATTGTTCGACACGGGTGCTTCGCACTCGTTCGTATCAGAGGCTTTCGTGGAAGGACTAGAAGGCGTAGAACGGTTCACAGGCCTGACGAGGAGGGTGCGTTTACCTGATGGATCGGAACTATTTACCTCTGCCCACTGCAACATGGAGGCGGAGATTGGCGGGAAGCCATTCGAAGTGGCGGCAACGATTCTTAGAATGCCAATCTTCGAGTTGATCCTGGGCATGACATGGTTGCACTGGAACCATGCCCAGATTGATTGCCAAGCGAAGAAGATCACAATGAGGCATGGAGACTCGTTTATTGTCATCGAAGGTATAAGATCCGCCTCTTGTGTGCTTTTATCTTCAGTACAGGCCGTTAAGGCCCATCTACAGGGGGAGGAGGTTTACCAGATTCTGTTTGAGATAGAGGAGGCCAAGGGGGCCATGACAGACATCCCAGTGGTGCGGGACTTCGTCGACGTCTTCCCAGAGAAATTGCCAGGACTACCTCCGTGTCGAGAGCAGGATTTTCAGATAGAGTTAGTGCCCGGAGCCAGGCCGGCATCTAGGGCCCCTTACCGGATGGCCCCGAAGGAGTTGGCGGAGTTCCGGAGTCAGCTGCAGGAACTTGTGGAGGCAGGGTTCGTCCGGCCAAGTTCTTCACCGTGGGGAGCCCCGGTGCTGTTTGTCAAGAAGAAGGACGGAAGTCTCCGCCTGTGCATAGACTATCGAGCGCTGAATAGACTCACGGTTCGGAATACCTACCCACTCCCACGAATCGATGAGTTGTTCGACCAGCTGGAGGGAGCACATTTCTTCTCGAAACTTGACTTAAGGTCAGGCTATTATCAGCTGCGGATCCGAGAAGAGGACATTCCGAAGACCGCTTTCAGTAGCCGATACGGACTGTTCGAGTTCACAGTGATGCCGTTCGGGCTCACGAATGCACCATCAGCATTTACGAGCCTTATGAACAGGGTGTTCAAGGAATATTTGGACGTATTCGTCATCATCTTTATTGACGACATCCTTGTCTACTCAAAGACGGAAGGGGAGCACGCACGACACCTGACCTTGACATTGGAGAGGTTACGGGAGCATCAGCTGTACGCCAAATTCAGCAAATGCCAGTTTTGGCTAAAGGAGGTGGCCTTCTTGGGCCATATCGTCAGTGGGGCTGGGTTGGCGGTAGACCCGGCCAAGATTCGGGCCGTTCAGGATTGGCCACCATTGAAGACGACGACAGATGTACGGAGCTTCTTGGGACTTGCCGGGTACTACCGGAAGTTTGTAGAGGGATTCTCCCGGATCGCGCTCCCTCTTACGACTCTGACGAAGAAGGAATCCCCTTTTATTTGGACACCACAGTGCGAGGCAGCCTTCGTGGAGCTGAAGAGTCGGCTCACTTCGGCTCCCATCCTCGCTATTCCGTCAGGAAGGGAGGGATTCCAGGTGTATACCGACGCCTCCTACCAAGGGATGGGTGCCGTTCTGATGCAGAATGGGCATGTGATAGCTTATGCCTCTCGACAGTTGAAGATTCACGAGAAAAATTACCCGGTCCACGATCTGGAGATGGGCGCGGTAATCTTCGCCTTGAAGATTTGGCGGCACTATCTGTACGGGGTTCATTGCGACATCTTCTCCGACCACCAGAACCTGAGATACGTGGACACGCAAAAAGACCTCAACATCAGACAAAGGCGTTGGGTGGAGTTCCTGACAGATTATGAGTATACTATGCACTACCACCCCGGGAAGGCGAACGTGGTGGCAGATGCGTTGAGCCGGAGAGGAGATGCTTCAGGGAAGGGACCTCAGCTTATGCCTATGGAGCTGGTCCGGTCTTTCAGGGACATGCAGATATCCCTAGTATCCAAGGACGATCCAGAATTATACATGGAGTATCTGGCGTCGATGATCGCTATTGATGATATCCGGGACCGCATCAGGGAAGGACAGAAGACGGACCCTCGGATGGAACCGATATTTCGAACCTTGGAGGATGGTTCGACGGGGGATTATACCTTGAAGGATGGGCTATTGTACTTCAGAGGAAGGATTTATATACCCGCAGGAGGTCAGATCCGGGAGGATATCATGGCGGAAGCACATTGCAGTAGGTATTCGATACACCCGGGAATCACCAAGATGATGGCCGATCTGAAGAGGATGATGTTCTGGCCAGGAATGAAGAGGGATATTACACACTTCGTGACCCATTGCGAAGCCTGCCAGTTGGTGAAGGCGGAATGCAGAAACCCCGCGGGATTGTTGCAACCTCTTCCAGTGCCAGAATGGAAGCTTGAGGATATTGTGATGGATTTTATTCATGGTCTCCCCCGATCACGAACGAGAAATGATTCGATATGGGTCATCGTAGATCGATTGACGAAGGTGGCTAGATTTATACCAGTCAGGAAGGACGATTCAGTGGGGGTTCTGGTTCGGAAGTTTGTGGAGCAGTACATCCGCTATCATGGAGTACCCAGGACGATCGTGTCAGATCGGGACGGTCGGTTTACATCCAGGGAATGGCGGTCGGTTCAGGCATACTTGGGCACTCGACTGACTTTTAGCACCGCCTTCCACCCTCAGACGGATGGGCAGACAGAGCGCACAAACCGGACACTGGAAGACCTGCTACGTCTATGCATCCTAGACCGAGGAGAGCCTTGGGAAAAGATGTTACCGATGGTGGAATTCTCGTACAACAACAGTCATCAGGCCAGCATAGGCATGGCCCCCTACGAGGCTCTATATGGACGGAAATGTAGAACCCCACTCTCTTGGATTCAGGACTAGGACCCGAAGGCTTTGGGATCGGATTTTGTTGAAGACACCGAGGCTCAGGTGAGGTTGATCAGGGACAGGATGTTAGAGGCACAGAGCAGGCAGGCCAAGTATTATGACGCCCGCCATCGTCAGGTGGAATTTCAGGTCGGGGACCGAGTGTTTTTGAAGATCCGGCCTATGCATGGAGTTTCTCGGATGCGTGGCCGAAGGAAGAAGCTCAGCCCCAGGTACATGGGCCCTTACTGGATCCTGGAGCGGATAGGGGTCCTGGCTTACAGGCTGGAGTTGCCACCAGAGCTGGCAGCTCTGCATGATGTTTTCCACATATCCTCGCTGAGAAGGGCTCTACTACGCCCGGAGCAGCGGATTATGACCACCGAAGGGCCGGTAGCTTCGGACCGATCTGTTCACTTGGAGCCGGTGCGGATCGATGATAAAGGAGTACGGATCCTGCGACGCAAAAAGATTCCCTTAGTCAAGGTTCTGTGGAGGAACCACGGCCAAGAGGAGCATACTTGGGAGCCGCAGGATCTGATGCAACAGAAATATCCAGAGCTATTCAGTCAGGTATACCTCTCAGACCCCTCAAGATGTTAATTTATTCTCCTGCTTTAATTTACTAAGGGCTGCTCTAGGCAGATAGAGGCTTATCTTTTGTTTATTGGGGGCTTATCCTTGTTTATTGGGATCTTGGTCTGCCGACTGGGCGAAATGGACATAGATCTAGGTTTTCCTTTAAACCAATTTTTGCAAACAAGCCGCCATGCTGGGATGTTACAAGGTTCTTTTCTTCGGTAGTAAGTCCCGTAGACTCAACTTTGATTTCGGGGACGAAATCTTTGTTTTGTTTATTGGGATTTGTAACATCCCATTTCCAACTAGACCCCTAAGAATGGTTTTGGCCATGACTAGGTCATGACAAACCCTAGGAAGCCAGTAATGAGTCAAGAGATAGGGGACAGAAAGGTGGGGGATCACCATGGTCTGCAAATAGTAGAACTCTGAACCATGGTTTAGGATGACCATGGGCTACACCTTGACCCCAAAACCCTACCACAACACCCCTAATACCTTGGGAGGCCCATTAGAGCCATAAGGACCCATTGGGGTCAAACAAAGAGGCTCAATTGACCAAGGTCAACCCTAGCCCTAAATGGGTCAAACTAGCCTACTTAGAGCCAATTGACCCACTCCTAACCTAGAGGACCCCACCTATGCCCTCCTAACCCTAAAGTGAGGTTAATGGGTCACTAAGGACACATTGGGGTCAGCCCTAGAGGCCAGGTTGACCCAAGTCAACTCAAGCTCCTAATCTGGTCAAAGTACCCTTACTAAGGGTATGTGACCTCCAAAGTGCAGGGTAACCCTACATAACCCTTCCTAGACCTTAGGGGAGGCCAATGGGTCACCAAGGACCCAATAGGGTCAACCCAAATGGTTTTGTTGACCCAAGTCAACTCTGGCCCTAAAATGATCAAAGTGCCCTTACCAAGGGACATGTGACCCCCAAGATGCCCAACCAACCTTACCCAAGTCTTCCTAGACCTTAAGGGAGTCCAATAGGTCACCAAGGACCCATTGGGGTCAACTCAAATGGTCATGTTGACCAAGGTCAACTCTATTCTAGAGTTAGGTCAAATTAGCCTAAATGAGTCAACCCAAGCTCAACCCCTTTTTCCTTTTAAGCCAACCACAACATAATGAAATATTATGGGTGGAAAGGGCTGCCAATAGGTTGGGGAGTCAGCATGGTCAGTTTTGGTGACTAGGAAAGAGAGGGAAAGCTTCATCCCACACTAATGGAGGAGAGAGAAAAGGGGAAAGAGAGTTGAAGGAGGAGATTGGCCAAGGAAAGGCCAATGGTCCCCATTGATGGCAGCATTCATCTCCTCCAGTGAAGGGGAGGAGTTTCCAGCCGTTTTCCTGGCTGTCAAGGGGCAGTTACAGCCTCCACCATCATGGCCGAAACAAGCCTTTAATGGCCATGATGGCCATGGCAGTTTCTCCCATCCTTCTCCCCCTCTGATGATTTAAACACCACCAGTGAGCTTGGGGGAGAATTTCCCAATCCTTAACTGAAGAAATCCGGCGAGTTTACTGGGAGATTGCAGAAATCCGATCGGCGGCGCCACCACCATGTCAACCCGCAGATCCGCTCGTCTCCAGGCCGCCAACAAGGTCCTCCTCCTCCTCTTTTCTCATGGGCAGATCTTAGGTTTCATTAGGGCAGAGGTTCGGGCTCAATTGAGCCCGATCCAATTCAGAAAATCCATGGCTTTCGGCCGAGAAACTTCTTGCTTGGATCGCCGGAATCCGCCCCTCCGGCGGCTGTGCCGCCGTCTGGCGATAGCCACCACCTCAACGGAGGTGATGGTGGCGGTGGCCGGCCGGGGAAGGGACTGGGTGGCCGGCGGCAGGCGTTTGAAGTCGGCACAGGAAGAAGCAATCCTGGCCGTTGGCTCATCGGGGACGATAACCCCGCGCCGTTGATCTGTGCCAAGATTCGCGCGGCATCAATCTGATACCTTAGGATTTAAATGAATATTATTTCATTTCTGTCACATTTGATGTATTTAATGTATTTAATTTTTAAAAATACTTAGGGACCCTGAATGGAAATCTGCCCAACATGAAAATTGTAGCTTAGGGTGTCTAGTTTGTAGCAAAAATTGTTTGGACCCTTTTGGGCCACTGGTTAGACCAGGGTTCCCTTTTTGGTAGGACCTATACCTAGACCTAAACAGAAAGTACTTTTGGTGCCCACACTTCATTCCTTGTCCACACAAGTTGAAATTTGGGCAGTGAGAAGGTCTTAGTCATATCTAGAACCTGTCCAAAATTTAGAATTTTTGGAGAACATTTTCCTATAGTTTTTAGAAAAATTTAATAAATCATGATTAATTTAATTATGTGACCTAATTAATTTAAAACTCCCCCAAATTTTGGTGGGTGGTCTTAGATGTCATGATAGGTATAGGGTTAAAACGTTAGCTCATTTGGAGATGTTTAGGATAGGTAATTTACCCACCCTATATGTGACCCTATAAGGGTATTTTGGTCAAAAACCACTATTTGATGGTTGAGTGGCCAAATTCCCTCATCAGAGGCTGAAATTTTGGCCACTGATATACTTTGACTTTTTACACTCACCTATGAAGTTTGGAGTGGTTTGGACTAGGGTAGCCCTAGAATTTTAGGGTAGGCCCTTTAGGGTAAATTTCTAGGGTTTGAGGAACTTGGGGTCAAAAGACCTTGGATGGGTTTGAAACTTGGGACAGATGTCCATAGGGTTACTATGGTCCTGTGGTTAAAATTTTAGGGCATTTGGAAGGCTTTAAACCCCTTAAATCTATAACCCTAGTTTAGGGCACTAGCTCTGAAATCATAAGATCTAATACCAAAACCTTCTGAAAAGGGTTGAGTTTTTGCATGGATAGTTGTTTATGGTATATACATCTCTAGAAATTTTATAATAAATTTTGGATGAATATTTTTGGTACTGTATTCACAAAGTCATGTTTTACAATTTCCACTTAGGAATTTTTGGAGATAAATATACTTGATTAAATCTGATGAAACTTAGCAAAGGGGCTTATAATAATGGTACCCATCTCTGTAAATTTTTATGAAATTTTTGAAGAATGATATTTAGTAGTTGATTCTTTAATTATTTAATTCTATGGAACTTTGGTAAATTTAATAATGACATTTAGATGGTCTGAAAAATTCTAATTTCTTCATCATGATGTTTCTAGTTCCTTAGGAAGCCCTAGTAATTTTTACATAATTATTGGAGACTTATTTGTGGCACTTCCTTCATTATATTTGATCTTGGGAATTATTTTTAATAAATCTTTTAGAGGTCACGAACTATATGGCAAATTATGAAAATTGGCAACCAATAATATTTCTCTGTTATTTAGTGGATAAAAATTTTAGGAGGCCATTACCTGAGCAAATCTTATGGTTCATGTTCAAATTGACTATGGCCTAGTTGTTGAGGAAAATTCAATAAATAGTAGATTAATTAGGAAAAATATAATTTTCTGAATTTAGACTATATTTATCATAATAGACCTCTGGTAAAATTTGTAGAGTTATTGGAGGAGAATTTAGAGTATCACCTATTGAGTACATCCTGTAACTTAAGTGGTCTGCATATAGCAAAACTGCAGGAATTCATTTGGATGTGAATTAGGGCACGTATGATGGGTCTTGATGGTTTGCTGTAAGAACAAGTGGAATGGGCTGCATCTTTGGAAGATGAGTGAGTAGGGTGTGGTTTTGTCCAGGGTTTAAAGGCGTTCGGGTCCGACGAAAGATCGTCCTACCCAAGGAGAGTTGGAGTCAAATCACCCTAGGATTAGCATATCGAAACATGAGAAAATAATGGGTAAGGGAATCAACCAATAATAAAATAAGTACCTTGCGAAAGGGAACGCTGGGCATAATCCCAACACAGTTCCTAGTGCCCCTTGAGAGCCCTTCACAGGGAATACCGGGGGCAGTCCTGGGTTAACGTAAACTGTTTAACAAGCTGAAAAGAGTAACTTAGTAATTGGGTTGCACATTTCACAGACACTGATGGCACGGGATGTTGGTCCGGGGAGCTTCGGCTCGATTGTTTGTGACGGACGTGTTGGTCCGGGGAGATTCGGCTCGGGTTTTGATTACGCTAAATTTGCATGTGCATAAAAGGAATGATAATAAGGTGGTGGGTCTTCGGTATTGGAGGATCTTAGCACAGACACCAATACGTTGACTCGGCAAGTGTTGTGATAGCACTTCGCCAACAGAAGTCCGGTGCGCCAGCCGGCAAGAGTACGCAGGAGTCCGCTTGTGCACCAGCGTTGAGGCGTACGATAGGTCTGACCAGTAGTGCTATGCTGGTTTAGAGGTGGGCGAGGCCCAACCCACCGCTTCCGTCTGCCACTACGGAGGTATCCTGGGAGGTGAGGCTCCAGAAAGGGGGAACTAAAGGTCTGTGTGCACAGAGTCGGGTGTGTGTGTTGCACTTGCTTGATCCATCATACCCACTTGCATGTCATAGCATAAGCGATTCATTTAACCTCCGACACCTAAAATATAAGTGGTATGGGACACTTATACATTAGGCCCTGCAAAACGACCCCTTGGTCTATAAGCTTGTGTGGGCAAGTTTATAAATTAAGGTTAATTTTCTTTACATATATATATTGTTGTTAATAACCGACACCCCAACGTATAAATTGGTATGAGACTCTTTATACGATGGGAGCCTTGCAAAAGACCCCTTGCTTATATGTACCCATATAAGTTAAGGTCACTTTACTTTATTGTTTACAAATATGATTAGTTACTATATAAATTGCTAGTTTTAGGTCCACCGTCACCTGCATTTGATATACTCTCCACTTTCAAGTCCTCCCTTTCTTCCTCTCCGCTCGGTGCCTAGGAGCCACGGGGGAAGGGGTGGGGGATGATAGGACTTAGTCTTTTAGACTAACGGTTTTCGAACCACATCATTTAGGGGATCGCGGAGCCCAGACTGGAGGAGCAGCCCCAGAGGTTGACACGCTTGGAGATAGGGCAGTCTAGCACAGGAGTTCAGACAGCTGGGACCGTGGGGCCCTTACTCTAGTAGTTTTTATTTTATTTCCTCATGAGAGATCTTGTAGTGAGGAATTGATGTATCGGGCATAAGCCCTTATTTACAGTGCTTGGTTTTGTGGACTCTCCCATCGTGGAGATATTTTACTTGATGTGATATTTCTGTGGACTTTTACTTAGAGTTGTGCTGCGCATGATGTTACTCTAATTTTGTTACTATGCTGCGATCGAATTGGCCGGCAGAAACGGCGTTTTGTGGTGATGTCGCTTCAAGGCGTGAAGGGTCACCGCAAAGCGGCGGTTCTGGGCATAAGACCCCGGTGGCGAGAAAGAAAAAAAAATGGGGTCTTACACAAGATACCTTACATATGGCACCCTTTAAAACTTTATATGGTAGGAAGTGTCGTACAACGTTAGCTTGGGTAGAAACAGACGAGTCAAAGCTATATAAGTGTAAGGAGGTCGAAGATGCAAATTCGACCATATGTACTATACATGAGCGGTTATTGCTAGCCCAAGATAGGTAAGCAAAATACTAAGATGTCAAGCACGTAAATGTGGATTTTGTGCTGGGCGATTGGGTATATCTTGTAAGATCCCTCCCCTTACCAAGGAGGCTCCCGTTCTTATGCCCAGAACTGCCGTCTTACGGTGGCACTAACGTACGGGTTAGTCGACACTGCAACAGGCCGATTCTGCCGGCTAATACTGTAAGACCCCTCCTCCCCGGATCCCAAAACACGGCACGAATGGGGAGTCTTATGCCCGGAACAGCCTCCTTGCGGTAGCATTAGCACACGGGCTAACCTGTACCACAAGACGCCTATTCCGCCGGCTACAACCATATCAATATAAATGCCAACCCAACCAAATAAATAAGCAAGAGAAGTCAAAATCCACACTAAGTATATAATGTCCAAAAACATGAAATAATGAGAAGCTAAACATGCTTCTACAAAATATCAGAGTACAGCTAATCATTGCCCAAACAGGCTACATCAGAGTAATCAAAATACTAACATCAGTAACCGACGGTATCGACGGCACCGTCACATCAGGCCCTGTCGTCCTGGCCTGGCTGTCCTGCTGCATAGTCTGCGGCTGCTCTACCTGTGGCGTGACCTCCTAAAAAGGAAGATGTAGCAACCGTTAGCCGAAACGACTAAGTGGTTTCACATCCGCTCCCCCGGCGACTCCTCGGCACCGGGCGGAGAAAATGAACAAGAGTATAGTATATAACAAGTATGCAAGTAAAGGAGTATAAGCAGGTGGCAAGGTACATGAATATAATGTATAATCTAGCAGTTCTACAAACTATCATCATATAACAACAAGTGTAAGGAAGTCTACAGCAGGAAAGTAACTTAACTTATAAGAATGTCCATACAAACTTATAAGTTAAGGATCGGGTTACATAAAGTAACTCATCGTATAGGAGTGCCCATACATACTTATACGATGAGGATCTTGTTGTGCAATGTTATGAAATGCTATGAATGCTATGCAATGACTCACCCATGCACACCCATGCAATTGCTATGTCGACACAGACTATAGTTCCCACTTTTCGAGCAGGTAGCTAACCTCTCAGGAATCAGCCGCCGTGGCCAGGCGGTGACAGTAGAACGGGCACTTCTACTATTAGGCGGGTATCACACTACTTCACCTAGGCCTCCATACGCCTCAACGCTAAGAACACAACAGCGGAGCCCATGCGTACTATGGCCCAGCGGGGTCTTGGGTAGATGTGCACCAAGAACACAGCCCGAACTGGCCTTGCGTGACCCGGAAGGGGCCTCAGAAGAAAGCACGGGGACACAGCCCAACCGTTCACATGGCCGGAGGGGCCTCGGGACGTGAACACCGAGGACACAGCCCAAACCGACCAAGTCTAACTGCCAACTCCCGTCGGTGTGACGACTGGCGAGCCTGTAGACCTGCCACACTATCCTTAACCCAGGATTACGACACCGCGTGTCGACTCACACCACATGCAAATACCACGTCAACATATCATGGAAGGGGCCTCGGAAGTAAACACGAGGACACAGCCCAACCATCCATCCACACCTTATCTCAACACAACCCAAACAAGTGACGGCCAACACCGCACTTACATCCCTTCACAATACTACCCGTAGGGAGACAACGCTCTAGGTATTGTACTACTAGACTCATTTCATTAACCAATCATACCCATGGCCATAATCTATACATCTATATGACTTTCCAAATGATGATAATGTAATATAAATATGGTGGGCATATGAAGATCTAACACACTTTCCATTTGATAATGTCATAATATAAACATGAAGTGCCCAATTATCCATCTTTCAATTTCTACCAATTCAATTCGTTTAAATAAGATTGCTTCACAATTTGATAATATGAAATCTGATTAATAAGCTACTTCAATCATGCAACAAATGAATACTCATAAGTGTTCAGCCAAGCCAAGTATCTTGCATTATTAATTCCACCGAATCAAAATCCATTTTCCATTAAGCCCAGATTTTTGGTGCAGGTTGAATCTGGACAGCAACGTCGACCGGAGATTCCCGAAGCTACAGGAATCCGGTGAAGACGTGTAACCCCACGATGGAAAGGGCTTTCCGAGGTCTACAACTCTAGTATTCAGACCTTAACCCAGATTTGATATTATCCTATTTGAAATCGGACATGAAGTCCGCTGCGTACAGAACACAGTTTCTGCATACAAGATTTATTGAACACCATTTTCGATTAGACTTTCCCGTGGCTACAGACTTCACCAAAAGTCGTGCAACCATTCGTTGGAAAGGCAGTTTCAAGGGCTTCATCTTTCGTGTTAAGCCAAAAGCCCAGATCTGGACATAGCATACTTAAAAATGGCCACGAAGTTCGCTGCGCGCAGAATACAGATTCTGCGCGCATCTTAAGGCGGAATGAACGACATCGGTTCATCTTCCTTCTCAAGGCGATTCTTCCCAAACCATTCCAGAAAAACCTCCTCCCTTATTCACCCTCAAGAGGCCAATATCCTTCACGAAACCATCCCTTATCATCACATTGAAGAAGGGCGTGGTTGAAGAGATCTAAAGCCTAAGACACAAGTCTTAGCATGGCCTTTCCTAGAAAACTCCTCCTCACCATCAAGACTCTCTTGAGTCGATGTCTCGCCTAGGAATATAACTATAGATCTAGCACCAAGGGATAGGGTAGGAAACTCACATTGGCTCCAGCGGTACCATCATTTCCGGCCATGGATCTCGTAGTTCTCCTTGGCGGCATCTTCTCTTTCACGGCGATGGCGGATCTCCTCCGGTAGAACTTGCTCCAGCAGTTTTTCCTCTCACCAGGAGTTCTCACAGGAATTTTTGGGTGAAATGAACATGAAAACGGCTAGGGTTTTCTGTCCCCCTTATATATAAAATGTGACACGGGTAGGGACACGGCCGTGTCCTTACCCGTGTCCTGCCTGGCGAAGCGGCAACGACAGTTTCCATGTCGGTTCAATACTTGACACGGGTAGGGACACGCCCGTGTCCCGACCCGTGTCCACATGACACGGCCGTGTGCCTGGCCGTGTCCTTGATCGTGTCCTTCTCGGGTTGCATCTCGACACGCCTCGTCGAGCTCAACTCGACGCACACGGGTAGGAACACGGCCGTGTCACTACCCGTGTCACTTAGTGTCGACACAGTTCGACGATCTCGACACGCCTCGTCGAGCTCAACTCGACGCACAGGGGTAGGGACACGGCCGTGTCACAAACCGTGTCACTTGGTGTCGACACAGCTCGTCAGTCTCGACACGGCTCGTCGAGCTCAACTCGACGCACACGGGTAGGGACACGGCCGTGTCACTACCCGTGTCACTTGGTGCTGACACAGCTCGTCAGTCTCGACACGGCTCGTCGAGCTCAACTCGACACACACGGGTAGGGACACGCCCGTGTCGCTACTCGTGTCACTACCCATGTCACTACCCGTGTCACTACCCGTGTCACTACCCGTGTCACTACCCGTGTCTCTCTGCACTGATTTCTCCACTTCTCCACAAGTGCAGTCCAATTCCCTGCACTTCTCAGGACTTGAGTCAACCCTCCTGACTCAACAACACACACTAGGTGCCTAGAACGATTCGGGACGTTACAAATCCTATAAACAAAATAAAAGATTTCGTCCCCGAAATCAGGCTTAGGCCGAGGGGAGAAATGCATAACAGGAAATTTAACATATTCTTCTAAATAAGATTACCTGGAGCAAACAACTCCGGGTAGCGTTGCTGCATCAAATCCATTGGCTCCCATGTGTACTCCTCTTTCCCATGATTTGACCATAGTACCTTCACCAAGGGTACACTTTTGCGGCGCAAAGTTCTTGTCTCGCTGTCAACAATCCGCACCGGCTCTAGTCGCACAGACCTATCTGATGACACTGCACCATCGGTAGTGGGAATATACTGGTCGGGCCGCAACAGTGCTTTTCGAAGCGACGACACATGGAACACGTCGTGGAGATTTTCTAGTTCTGGTGGTAGCTCCAACCGATAGGCCAGCGGGCCGATCCTTTCTAGTACACTATAAGGCCCAACATACCTTGGGCTGAGCTTTTTCACCCCACGTACCCGCGACACACCATGCATCGGCCGAATCTTGAGAAACACTTTTTCGCCCACTTGGAACTCCACCATCCGGTGCTTTTTATTGTAATATTTCGCCTGTCGACTTTGAGCCTCCAACATGCGATCCCGTATCAATCTGACCGCCGCATCAGTATCATCTATGTATTCATTTCCCAATGCCTTCGGATCTTCATCTTGCACCCAAGACAAGGGAGTCCTGCACCTTCTTCCGTAAAGGGCTTTATGGGGCGCCATGCCGATGCTCGCCTGATGGCTATTATTATAGGAGAATTCCAGTAATGGCAAGAGCCTTTCCCATGGCTCTCCTCTGTCCAGCACACATAACCTCAATAAATCTTCCAGTGTCCTGATAGTCCTTTCAGACTGCCCGTCCGTCTGTGGGTGGAATGCAGTACTAAAGGTTAGGCGCGAGCCCAAATACGTCTGTACCGCCTTCCACTCATTGGATGTAAATCGACCATTCCGATCCGAAACAATTGTCTTGGGCACGCCATGATACCGTACAAATTGCTCCACAAAAAGGCGTACCAAAACATCCACGTGTGCTTCCTTCTTCATTGGAATGAACCGGGCCACCTTTGTCAGTCGATCAACAATAACCCACACTAAATCATTCCCGGAGCGGGAACGGGGTAACCCATGAACAAAGTCCATGGAGATATCCTCGAACTTCCATTCGGGGATGGGCAGCGACTGCAACAAACCACCGGGACTCCTGCATTCAGCCTTCACTCTTTGACATGCTTCACAATGAGTGACATAATACCGGACATCCTTCTTCATTCCCGGCCAACACATGGTCTTTCGCAATCCGGCGTACATCTTAGCAATACCCGGGTGCACTGAATATTGAGAGGAATGTGCCTCTCTCAAGATATCCTCCCGAATTTTGCCGCCCTTGGGAATATAGAGTCGGCCACGAAAATAAACGAGGCCGTCTTTGAGTGTGTACTCATCGGTGGTCCCATCTTCAATCTTTTCGCCATATCAATGATCTCCGTCAAGCTACCATCCGCTATAAACAAAAGGGACTGCCTTAGGGGATCTCGCAGCCCTTTATAGAAGCGCTTGGCATAACCTCTGTCATCCAACTCATAAAAATCCGCAAACCTTGCGAGATGCTGGAATTCCCGCTGGTATTCTGTAACCGACTTTGATCCCTGCTTTAGTAGAAGGAACCTCTGCTCAATCTCATCTCGGGCCGATGTAAGGATAAAGTGCTCCAAGAAAACACCCGAGAATTCACTCCAACTTATCTTAGTGTAGATCCGGCCTTGGAAGGTAGAGCCCATGAGGGACTTCCACCACCTCTTCGCATGTAAGTCCAAGACGGACACTGCCAATGTCACTGCCATGTTGGCTGGGCAACGGATACCAGCCAACAACTCCTGTATCGTGTCTAGCCATTCCTCTGTACGTACGGCTGACTCCGTCCAAAGGTAGACGGGAGGGGAGAGAGCCCGGAAGGTGCTCAGCCAGTTGGAGCTCGGGGCCTGTTGTTTCACCGGAGCCTGCTGTGCCTTAAAAGCATCAAGAATGGCGGTGAGCGTCTGCCCCAACTCAGACTGTTCGAACTGAGTGGGTATGGGATGGGTAGGAGTACCCCCCATCGGCTCAACATGCAGTGGAACCTACACATACACGACAAATTTGTGGTCAGGTTGGCTAAACTTAAGGTCGAAGTTGGACAAACTTAATGTGAATTACATATGGACACACCACTGCTTCCGCTAAGTCAGTTTGTCCCCAAACTGACTAACCAAACGGGGGTGGCACCATTGTTGAATGACTTCTCAGTTGAGGATCGTGGCAAACTGATATCATTTGTAAGACCCCTCCTCCCCGGATCCCAAAACACGGCACGAAGGGGGAGTCTTATGCCCGGAACAGGCACCTTGCGGTAGCATTAGCACACGGGCTAACCTGTACCACAAGACGCCTATTCCGCCGGCTACAACCATATCAATATAAATGCCAACCCAACCAAATAAATAAGCAAGAGAAGTCAAAATCTACACTAAGTATATAATGTCCAAAAACATGAAATAATGAGAAGCTAAACATGCTTCTACAAAATATCAGAGTACAGCTAATCATTGCCCAAACGGGCTACATCAGAGTAATCAAAATACTAACATCAGTAACCGACGGTATCGACGGCACCGTCACATCAGGACCTATCGTCCTGACCTGGCTGTCCTGCTGCGTAGTCTGCGGCTGCTCTACCTGTGGCGTGACCTCCTAAAAAGGAAGACGTAGCAACCGTTAGCCGAAACGACTAAGTGGTTTCACATCCGCTCCCCCGACGACTCCTCGGCACCGGGCGGAGAAAAGGAACAAGAGTATAGTATATAACAAGTATGCAAGTAAAGGAGTATAAGCAGGTGGCAAGGTACATGAATATAATGTATAATCTAGCAGTTCTACAAACTATCATCATATAACAACAAGTGTAAGGAAATTTACAGCAGGAAAGTAACTTAACTTATAAGAATGCCCATACAAACTTATAAGTTAAGGATCGGGTTACATAAAGTAACTCATCGTATAGGAGTGCCCATACAAACTTATACGATGAGGATCTTGTTGTGCAATGTTATGAAATGCTATGAATGCTATGCAATGACTCACCCATGCACACCCATGTAATTGCTATGTCGACACAGACTATAGTTCCCACTTTTCGAGCAGGTAGCTAACCTCTCAGGCATCAGCCGCCGTGGCCAGACAGTGACAGTAGAACGGGCACTTCTACTACTAGGCAGGTATCACACTTCTTCACCTAGGCCTCCGTACGCCTCAACGCTAAGAACACAACAGCGGAGCCCATGCGTACTATGGCCCAGCGGGGTCTTGGGTAGATGTGCACCAAGAACACAGCCCGAACTGGCCTTGCGTGACCCGGAAGGGGCCTCGGAAGAAAGCACGAGGACACAGCCCAACCGTTCACATGGCCGGAGGGGCCTCGGGACGTGAACACCGAGGACACAGCCCAAACCGACCAAGTCTAACTGCCAACTCCCGTCGGTGTGACGACTGGCGAGCCCGTAGACCTGTCACACTATCCTTAACCCAGGATTACGACACCGTGTGTCGACTCACACCACATGCAAATACCACATCAACATATCATGGAAGGGGCCTCGGAAGTAAACACGAGGACACAGCCCAACCATCCATCCACACCTTATCTCAACACAACCCAAACAAGTGACGGCCAACACCGCACTTACATCCCTTCACAATACTACCCGTAGGGAGACGACGCTCTAGGTATTGGACTACTAGACTCATTTCATTAACCAATCATACCAATGGCCATAATCTATACATCTATATGACTTTCCAAATGATGATAATGTAATATAAATATGGTGGGCATATGAAGATCTAACACACTTTCCATTTGATAATGTCATAATATAAACATGAAGTGCCCAATTATCCATCTTTCAATTTCTACCAATTCAATTCGTTTAAATAAGATTGCTTCACAATTTGATAATATGAAATCTGATTAATAAGCTACTTCAATCATGCAACAAATGAATACTCATAAGTGTTCAACCAAGCCAAGTATCTTGCATTATTAATTCCACCGAATCAAAATCCATTTTCCATTAAGCCCAGATTTTAGGTGCAGGTTGAATCTGGACAGCAACTTCGACCGGAGATTCCCGAAGCTACATGAATCCGGTGAAGACGTGTAACCCCACGATGGAAAGGTATTTCCGAGGTCTACAACTCTCGTATTCAGACCTCAACCCAGATTTGAAATTATCCTATTTGAAATCGGACATGAAGTCCGCTGCGTACAGAACACAGTTTCTGCATACAAGATTTATTGAACACCATTTTCGATTAGACTTTCCCGTGGCTACAAACTTCGCCAGAAGTCGTGCAACCATTCGTTGGAAAGGCAGTTTCAAGGGCTTCAACTTTCATGTTAAGCCAAAAGCCCAGATCTGGACATAGCGTACTTAAAAATGGCCACGAAGTTCGCTGCGCGCAGAATACAGATTCTGCGCGCATCTTAAGGCGGAATGAACGGCATCGGTTCATCTTCCTCCTCAAGGCGATTCTTCCCAAATCATTCCAGAAAAACCTCCTCCCTTATTCACCCTCAAGAGGCCAATATCCTTCACGAAACCATCCCTTATCATCACATTGAAGAAGGGCGTGGTTGAAGAGATCTAAAATCTAAGACACAAGTCTTAGCATGGCCTTTCCTAGAAAACTCCTCACCATCAAGACTCTCTTGAGTCGATGTCTCGCCTAGGAATATAACTATAGATCTAGCACCAAGGGAGAGGGTAGGAAACTCACATTGGCTCCAGCGGTACCATCATTTCCGGCCATGGATCTCGTAGTTCTCCTTGGCGGCATCTTCTCTTTCACGGCGATGGCGGATCTCCTCCGGTAGAACTTGCTCCAGCAGTTTTTCCTCTCACCAGGAGTTCTCATAGAAATTTGGGGGTGAAATGAACATGAAAACGGCTAGGGTTTTCTGTCCCCCTTATATATAAAATGTGACACGGGTAGGGACATGACCGTGTCCTTACCCGTGTCCTGCCTGGCGAAGCGGCAACGACAGTTTCCATGTCGGTTCAATACTTGACACGGGTAGGGACACGCCCGTGTCCCGACCCGTGTCCACATGACACGGCCGTGTGCCTGGCCGTGTCCTTGGTCGTGTCCTTCTCGGGTTGTATCTCGACATGCCTCGTCGAGCTCAACTCGACGCACACGGGTAGGAACACGGCCGTATCACTACCCGTGTCACTTGGTGTCGACACAGTTCGACGATCTCGACACGCCTCGTCGAGCTCAACTCGACGCACATGGGTAGGGACACGGCCGTGTCACTACCCATGTCACTTGGTGTCGACACAGCTCGTCAGTCTCGACACGGCTCGTCGAGCTCAACTCGACGCACACGAGTAGGGACACGGCCGTGTCACTACCCGTGTCACTTGGTGCCGACACAGCTCGTCAGTCTCGACACGGCTCGTCGAGCTCAACTCGACACACACGGGTAGGGACACGCTCGTGTCGCTACCCGTGTCACTACCTGTGTCACTACCCATGTCACTACCCGTGTCTCTCTGCACTGATTTCTCCACTTCTCCACAAGTGCAGTCCAATTCCCTGCACTTCTCAGGACTTGAGTCAACCCTCCTGACTCAACAACACACACTAGGTGCCTAGAACGATTCGGGACGTTACAAATCCTATAAACAAAATAAAAGATTTCGTCCCCGAAATCAGGCTTAGGCCGAGGGGAGAAATGCATAACAGGAAATTTAACATAATCTTTTAAATAAGATTACCTGGAGCAAATAACTCCGGGTAGCGTTGCTGCATCAAATCCACTGGCTCCCATGTGTACTCCTCCTTCCCATGATTTGACCATAGTACCTTTACCAAGGGTACACTTTTGCGGCGCAAAGTTCTTGTCTCGCTGTCAACAATCCGCACCGGCTCTAGTCGCACAGACCTATCTGATGACACTGCACCATCAGTAGTGGGAATATACTGGTCGGGCCGCAACAGTGCTTTTCGAAGCGACGACACATGGAACACGTCGTGGAGATTTTCTAGTTCTGGTGGTAGCTCCAACCGATAGGCCAGCGGGCCGATCCTTTCTAGTACAGTATAAGGCCCAACATACCTTGGGCTGAGCTTTTTCACCCCACGTACCCGCGACACACCATGCATCGGCCGAATCTTGAGAAACACTTTTTCGCCCACTTGGAACTCCACCATCCGGTGCTTTTTATTGTAATATTTCGCCTGTCGACTTTGAGCCTCCAACATGCGATCCCGTATCAATCTGACCGCCGCATCAGTATCATCTATATATTCGTTTCACAATGCCTTCGGATCTTCATCTTGCACCCAAGACAAGGGAGTCCTGCACCTTCTTCCGTAAAGGGCTTCATGGGGCACCATGCCGATGCTCGCCTGATGGCTATTATTATAGGAGAATTCCACTAATGGCAAGAGCCTTTCCCATGGCTCTCCTCTGTCCAGCACACATAACCTCAATAAATCTTCCAGTGTCCTGATAGTCCTTTCAGACTGCCCGTCCGTCTGTGGGTGGAATGCAATACTAAAGGTTAGGCGCGAGCCCAAATACGCCTGTACCGCCTTCCACTCATTGGATGTAAATCGACCATTCCGATCCGAAACAATTGTCTTGGGCACGCCATGATACCGTACAAATTGCTCCACAAAAAGGCGTACCAAAACATCCACGTGTGCTTCCTTCTTCATTGGAATGAACCGGGCCACCTTTGTTAGTCGATCAACAATAACTCACACTAAATCATTCCCGGAGCGGGAACGGGGTAACCCATGAACAAAGTCCATGGAGATATCCTCGAACTTCCATTCGGGGATGGGCAGCGACTGCAACAAACCACCGGGACTCCTGCATTCAGCCTTCACTCTTTGACATGCTTCACAATGAGTGATATAATACCGGACATCCTTCTTCATTCCCGGCCAACACATGGTCTTTCGCAATCCGGCGTACATCTTAGCAATACCCGGGTGCACTGAATATTGAGAGGAATGTGCCTCTCTCAAGATATCCTCCCGAATTTTGCCGCCCTTGGGAATATAGAGCCGGCCACGAAAATAAACGAGGCCGTCTTTGAGTGTGTACTCATCGGTGGTCCCATCTTCAATATTTTCGCCATATCAATGATCTCCGTCAAGCTACCATCCGCTATAAACAAAAGGGACTGCCTTAGGGGATCTCGCAACCCTTTATAGAAGCGCTTGGCATAACCTCTGTCATCCAACTCATAAGAATCCGCAAACCTTGCGAGATGCTGGAATTCCCGCTGGTATTCTGTAACCGACTTTGATCCCTGCTTTAGTAGAAGGAACCTCTGCTCAAGCTCATCTCGGGCCGATGTAAGGATAAAGTGCTCCAAGAAAACACCCGAGAATTCACTCCAACTTATCTTAGTGTAGATCCGGCCTTGGAAGGTAGAGCCCATGAGGGACTTCCACCACCTCTTCGCATGTAAGTCCAAGACGGACACTGCCAATGTCACTGCCATGTTGGCTGGGCAACGGATACCAGCCAACAACTCCTGTATCGTGTCTAGCCATTCCTCTGTACGTACGGCTGACTCCGTCCCAAGGTAGACGGGAGGGGAGAGAGCCCGGAAGGTGCTCAGCCAGTTGGAGATCGGGGACTGTTGTTTCACCGGAGCCTGCTGTGCCTTAAAAGCATCAAGAATGGCGGTGAGCGTCTGCCCCAACTCAGACTGTTCGAACTGAGTGGGTATGGGATGGGTAGGAGTACCCCCCATCGGCTCAACATGCAGTGGAACCTACACATACACGACAAATTTGTGGTCAGGTTGGCTAAACTTAAGGTCGAAGTTGGACAAACTTAATGTGAATTACATATGGACACACCACTGCTTCCGCTAAGTCAGTTTGTCCCCAAACTGACTAACCAAACGGGGGTGGCACCATTGTTGAATGACTTCTTAGTTGAGGATCGTGGCAAACTGATACCATTTGTAAGACCCCGCCTCCCCGGATCCCAAAACACGGCACGAAGGGGGAGTCTTATGCCCGGAACAGGCGCCTTGCGGTAGCATTAGCACACGGGCTAACCTGTACCACAAGATGCCTATTCCGCCGGCTACAACCATATCAATATAAATGCCAACCCAACCAAATAAATAAGCAAGAGAAGTCAAAATCCACACTAAGTATATAATGTCCAAAAACATGAAATAATGAGAAGTTAAACATGCTTCTACAAAATATCAGAGTACAGCTAATCATTGCCCAAACGGGCTACATCAGAGTAATCAAAATACTAACATCAGTAACCGACGGTATCGACGGCACCGTCACATCAGGACCTGTCGTCCTGACCTGGCTGTCCTGCTGCGTAGTCTGCGGCTGCTCTACCTGTGGCGTGACCTCCTAAAAAGGAAGACGTAGCAACCGTTAGCCGAAACGACTAAGTGGTTTCACATCCGCTCCCCCGGCGACTCCTCGGCACCGGGAGGAGAAAAGGAACAAGAGTATAGTATATAACAAGTATGCAAGTAAAGGAGTATAAGCAGGTGGCAAGATACATGAATATAATGTATAATCTAGCAGTTCTACAAACTATCATCATATAACGGGCACTTCTACTACTAGGCAGGTATCACACTACTTCACCTAGGCCTCCGTATGCCTCAACGCTAAGAACACAACAGCGGAGCCCATGCGTACGATGGCCCAGCGGGGTCTTGTGTAGATGTGCACCAAGAACACAGCCCGAACTGGCCTTGCGTGACCCGGAAGGGGCCTCGGAAGAAAGCACGAGGACACATCCCAACCGTTCACATGGCCGGAGGGGCCTCGGGATGTGAACACCGAGGACACAGCACAAACCGACCAAGTCTAACTGCCAACTCCCGTCGGTGTGACGACTGGCGAGCCCGTAGACCTGCCACACTATCCTTAACCCAGGATTACGACACCGCGTGTCGACTCACACCACATGCAAATACCACATCAACATATCATGGAAGGGGCCTCGGAAGTAAACACGACGACACAGCCCAACCATCCATCCACACCTTATCTCAACACAACCCAAACAAGTGACGGCCAACACCGCACTTACATCCCTTCACAATACTACCCGTAGGGAGACGACGCTCTAGGTATTGGACTACTAGACTCATTTCATTAACCAATCATACCAATGGTCATAATCTATACATCTATATGACTTTCCAAATGATGATAATGTAATATAAATATGGTGGGCATATGAAGATCTAACACACTTTCCATTTGATAATGTCATAATATAAACATGAAGTGCCCAATTATCCATCTTTCAATTTCTACCAATTCAATTCGTTTAAATAAGATTGCTTCGCAATTTGATAATATGAAATCTGATTAATAAGCTACTTCAATCATGCAACAAATGAATACTCATAAGTGTTCAGCCAAGCCAAGTATCTTGCATTATTAATTCCACCGAATCAAAATCCATTTTCCATTAAGCCCAGATTTTAGGTGCAGGTTGAATCTGGACAGCAACTTCGACCGGAGATTCCTGAAGCTACAGGAATCCGGTGAAGACGTGTAACCCCACGATGGAAAGGTCTTTCCGAGGTATACAACTCTCGTATTCAGACCTCAACCCAGATTTGATATTATCCTATTTGAAATCGGACATGAAGTCCGCTGCGTACAGAACACAGTTTCTGCATACAAGATTTATTGAACACCATTTTCGATTAGACTTTCCCGTGGCTACAGACTTCGCCAGAAGTCGTGCAATCATTCGTTGGAAAGGCAGTTTCAAGGGCTTCAACTTTCGTGTTAAGCCAAAAGCCCAGATCTGGACATAACGTACTTAAAAATGGCCACGAAGTTCGCTGCGCGCAGAATACAGATTCTGCGCGCATCTTAAGGCGGAATGAACGGCATCGGTTCATCTTCCTCCTCAAGGCGATTCTTCCCAAATCATTCCAGAAAAACCTCCTCCCTTATTCACCCTCAAGAGGCCAATATCCTTCACGAAACCATCCCTTATCATCACATTGAAGAAGGGCGTGGTTGAAGAGATCTAAAACCTAAGACACAAGTCTTAGCATGGCCTTTCCTAGAAAACTCCTCCTCACCATCAAGACTCTCTTGAGTCGATGTCTCGCCTAGGAATATAACTATAGATCTAGCACCAAGGGAGAGGGTAGGAAACTCACATTGGCTCCAGCGGTACCATCATTTCCGGCCATGGATCTCGTAGTTCTCCTTGGCGGCATCTTCTCTTTCACGGCGATGGCGGATCTCCTCCGGTAGAACTTGCTCCAGCAGTTTTTCCTCTCACCAGGAGTTCTCACAGGAATTTGGGGATGAAATGAACATGAAAACGGCTAGGGTTTTCTATCCCCCTTATATATAAAATGTGACACGGGTAGGGACACGGCCGTGTCCTTACCCGTGTCCTGCCTGGCGAAGCGGCAACGACAGTTTCCATGTCGGTTCAATACTTGACACGGGTAGGGACACGCCCGTGTCCCGACCCGTGTCCACATGACACGGCCGTGTGCCTTGCCGTGTCCTTGGTCGTGTCCTTCTCGGGTTGCATCTCGACACGACTCGTCGAGCTCAACTCGACGCACACGGGTAGGGACACGGCCGTGTCACTACCCGTGTCACTTGGTGTCGACATAGTTCGACGATCTCGACACGCCTCGTCGAGCTCAACTCGACGCACACGGGTAGGGACACGGCCGTGTCACTACCCGTGTCACTTGGTGTCGACACAGTTCGTCAGTCTCGACACGGCTCGTCGAGCTCAACTCGACGCACACGGGTAGGGACACAGCCGTGTCACTACCCGTGTCACTTGGTGCCGACACAGCTCGTCAGTCTCGACATGGCTCGTCGAGCTCAACTCGACACACACGGGTAGGGACACGCCCGTGTCGCTACCGTGTCGCTACCCGTGTCACTGCCCGTGTCACTACCCGTGTCACTACCCGTGTCACTACCCGTGTCACTACCCGTGTCACTACCCGTGTCTCTCTGCACTGATTTCTCCACTTCTCCACAAGTGCAGTCCAATTCCCTGCACTTCTGAGGACTTGAGTCAACCCTCCTGACTCAACAACACACACTAGGGGCCTAGAACGATTCGGGACGTTACTAATACGATCATATAACCTGTAGGACAATATGAGAAATAGAAGTATAGCGGTAATTTAGAAATAAACTACAACCAGTCCACAATCACAGTACATATCAAATAACAAAATGAAAGTACATCCAGTCCACAATGAGTACAAAAATATGAAGTGTAAAAAGGGCTTATGCCTTGTACATGAATATCAACTCTCCTCACAAAATAAAATGCGGAAGCAAATCTATCATCCTCGAACTCATCCCACCTGAGGTAGTGTTGTAGTAGTAGGTGGTATCAACTCCTCACGCCCTGTCACCTCGTCCTGCCGGTGGTGCTAGTGCTCCATCTCCTCGAGCTCCTAAAAATAGTTGGTCAATGACCATTAGTCAAAATACTAAGTCGTTTCATCTATACCTCGCCCCGCAACTCCTAGGCTCCGTACAGGACGACGAAGTAGAGGACTGTCAAGGGGTAACAAAAGGAAGCAGGTGACAAGAAGCTATCTATCAAGTATAAGAGCAACATAGTTCTACTCTAGCAGTTCTAAGTACATGGTATAAGTGAAGTAAAGGTATGGTACAAGTAAGTAAAGAATAGAAAGTAAGAGCAGAAAAGTAAATCTATGCTACCACTACTCTACCGGAATTTATGCTGCCAAGTAAGAGTGTAAGCAGTAAATCTACACTAGTAGTTTTATGTATATAGTACAAAAGTAAAAACATGTATAGTACAAGTAAGTAAAGAACTGAAAGTAAGAGGAGAAAAGTAAAGCTATGCTACCACTACTCTACCATCACAAACGTACCTTAACTTATAAAAATGCCCATATAAATTTATAAGTTAAGGTTTCCAGAAATTTTAACTTATCTTATAAAAGAGCCCATACTAATTTATATGATAAGGATGTCTAAAGCATATGACCTAATATGAATGAATGTTTATGATGCAATTTATGCAACAGGCAAGTGCAACTCACACACAACGACTCTGTGATCACAGATCTTTAGTTCCCACTTTTTGAGAGCTAGCTTCACTCTCAGGTACCACCGTTGTGGCTACGGCAGCAGCGGAGCGGGCGTTTCCACTTCTAGGCAGGTATGCACACTACCAAACCTAGACACCTCTCATACGCCTCTGTACACGTCTTAGGTGCACTCTAGAGTCTGCGTACGTATTTTGCTGACTATCGGACAGTCTTGTTGGGCCGGGTGTGCGTTATCGGGGATCGTCCTTCAAACCTCAGTATAAACAACATACTGGCCCATCCAACTGTCACACCCGCCTGAATCACCATACTGCCATCGGTGTGACGATCGGCCCAGTACCGCATGACTCGCCACTAAATTTATGCATATGCAAGTATTTCATCTCGAGCCTTCAGCTCGCAGGACCAACCTGTCCTGATTCCGTCAAACACTTCGCGGGTGAGATTGCACATAGTGCTTTTAATGAAAATCCCTCAAACCCATCACGGGTGAGAACACACAATAGTGCCTTAATTCAGATTCCCTCAAACCCATCACAGGCGAGAATGAACCACAATGTCTTAACCTATTAGACTACTCTTGTCTACGAGTTATTATACTTAGGAATTTAAGGTTAATCCCAGGACTGCCCAGGGTATACCCGGTGAAGGGCTCTCGGGGGTACTAGGAACTACGATGAGATTACGCCCAAATTTCCCTTTTGCAAGGATATTTACTTTTATTGATGTCTACCCTTTATCCGTACTTTGCTCTCATTATTACTCTTGAGTGATTCTAATAACATAAGATGTTCTCAGAAGTGCGACGGTCTTCCGCCGGCCTCCACTCCAGTTTATATCCAAGGGCTTGCACTTTTACTCTCATCACTAAGACAACACTACCCACCAAGGTTATTCTCCAATTGTAATCTCTAGCTCATCCGTCGATCTATCCCATATTGGTCCTTATAGTATAACCTACTTACACTATACGCAACTCATGACCTAATACCACCGCGAAATAGAACTTCCAATTCCTTGCGCCACCTGCCCCTAACTATTTATCCTATAATGGTATGGACTAATGAAGTGAGCATATTGATTTGCATAATTTTCTTAAGTCATTAAACCCTCTAATTAAATCGTTTAATTAATCCCCTAGGTCATTTAATACATGAAGTATTACCATTTTTAATCCACTGACCTAAGGAATTTATTCTGAGTTGCATATTGGTAAACTATTGCTGACTACCAAAATTCATAATTTTCCTTTGAATATTTCTATTTATTCCTTAAATAATACAAAACTCAAATAATTGTCATTTTCCAAATGAAGTATAAGGAATACATTACTCAAAATTCTAGGAACATTACAGAGCATATATATCATTAATTTAAGGCTAATGGTAGAGTTTCATCAACCTCCATAATGTAATGGCCTACCAATTTCAATTCCTAATAATTTATGAAAATGCCATTTTGCTAATTAAAACATTATTAGGACATCCAAATTTTTTGAGATAATTATACAAGGCTAACCATACAATTATACAATACTAGAAATTTTTCCAAAATTTACTGATATATATTTCCATCAATTCATAAATAAATGCCATAAGGGTAAAATGGTAATTTCCATGTATTTTGCTCCAAAATTCTCAAATAGTAGGATAAAAATTTTCATGAGTCAAATATGACCTCCCTTTTGTTTTGACAGATTTTGGGGGTTTTTTGTTTGATCAAAAGCCTATTTTCCAATTTATTTATCAAAATGCCTAAATTTTTAAAAATTCAAATAATGTGATTTTTACTCCCAAAAATCCAATTATTACTATGAGGGGTGAAATTTACACTAATGAGCCTCTGGCATCAATTTCATGATTTTTGAATGTATCAAATATGTTGAATATGCAATATTTCAAAAATTGCTATTTGCACCCCAAAGATATATATAACCAACAAATGCAAGTTGGTTAACCCAACATGCAGTGGTCCAAATGTGCTGAATATTTTACCATGAACATATAATGTCCCCAAGGACCTGTCACCAAAATATGGGGCCATTTGGAGTCATATTACTCCAAATATTTCATTAATTTAATTTTGTGCATTGTGACAAATACTATAGAAAACGTGCTCCCAAAAATTCCCATTTTTGGCCAGGGGCTAGATATGCCCTAGATGAGCCGATGCCCAAAATCTTGGGTCATTTGGATATCTGGTTTGGCTTGGGAAATTATTTTGTTTTTTGCCCTAGCCTAGGACCAGTCCTAGTAGAACAGCCCTACAGGGAGCCCTACAGCTCCAAATCTCATGTTTAGGGTGGCCAATTGAAGGTAAGACCTAGGCATACAATTTTAATGTTGATGCCTGGTCCTGAAATTTCATTTAAGAGGCCTATGTTTCACATGAAATAACTGTATAAATGTGTGACAAAATATTGAATGAAATAAAAATATCCTATAGTTTAATTTGAATAAAGGGACGACATCCGTTCATCGTCCCTGATCAGCAACTGCTGAGATTGAGCCTGGATGGGATATATTTGCTGGCGATTTCTGGCCACCTGGGCCGGCGCCACCGACGGCGATTATTACCATCACCTCCGTTGAGGTGGGGGCTAGCGTTTCCCGGAGGTGAGGCGGTCGGAGGAGGCTCCTACGAAGATCCCGAGAAAGAAGAAAACTCGGAATTTTGGCTCTTTTCTCACATGGAGTCGATCTCAATTGAGCCCGATATCTCTCCTAAATGATCTAGTAATCTAGTATGGGTAGAGGTGAAGTGAAACGAATTTGATTCAGGCCTTGGCGGCGAGTGCTGCGGCGGTTGGCCATGGCCGAGCTGCTCTGGTGATCTCCTGCTCAAACCCTTGATTCTCCACCAATTATCTTGCTCTAGGACTCGATCTCCACTCATTTCCTCTCCCTAAAGGTGTTGGTGGGGTTGGTTTTGGCTGGAGATGTCTGTATATGGAGATACAACCAAGGTGAGCTCGGGTTGGGGCTTTGGATGCTTCACCCATGGTGCCAAGTGTCCACCACGCCCTAATTTCCTCTGGAATCACTTTGGGAAGCCTGCCAGCAAGCTTGGGCAGAAGGAATGAGGCCATGTGACTACTATTCCCTCTTTCCCTCTTCTCACTCCTCTTTTCTCTCATAAAATTCCCACTTTACCCCCATGCATGTATTCTCTCTCTTAATCCAGAGGAGTAGGGGTTGTCCTTGTCCACTTGGGCTGGCCATGGGCCAAGTTTGGTGGGCTTGGCCCAAGGGGAAGTGGCTTGGGCTCATTTTCACTCTTTAGGACAATTTGTTGACTAAGTTGACTTTTGAGTTGACTTGGCCAAGTATAATGAGTGGGCTGACCCCACTTGAAGGTAATGAACCCAATGGCACTACCCAACTTGGGTTGGGTCAAGGTGATGCTCTACTTGCGCTAAGTGGGCCTATTGGTATATGTTTGACAAACTTAGGTCTAAGGTTGACTTAGGTCAACTAGGGTCAAAGGGTTGACCTAGTGACATGCTCTAGGGTCCACTTAGATTATTTTAGGGTTAAGGGCAATGTGGTGGGGTTATGGTGTGACTAGGGTTCCTATTTAGGCTAGTTTGACCTAGTTTGACTTTGGCCCCTTAGAGGCCCCATATGGCTACAACCCACTCCGTACGGTCAAACCTAGCTAAATTCCCTATCACCCACCTCATGCCTAACCCAATCTAAGTTAAGGGGTCTAGGAGTAACATGGGATGTTACAAATCGTATAAACAAAAAAATAATTTCGTCCCCGAAATTTAAGTTCGGGTCTATGGGGTACTACTTGCAAGAGTTATATGAAATTTAAACGCATAAAATAAAGTATACCTGAGGTAAACATCCCTGGGTGTTGATCCATCTTCAGATCCCTCGGCTCCCAAGTGTGCTCCTTCTGTCTATGGTTGAACCACAACACCTTCACAAGAGGGACCTTCTTCTTCTACAACACTCGGATACCTATATCATCAATCCGGATAGGCTTCAATCGAACGGATCGGTCTAGTGTTATCGGACCGGCTATAGTAGTAACGTGCTGCTCTGGCTGTAGGAGAGCTCTTCGCAAGGAAGAGACATGGAAGACGTCGTGTAGAGTACTCAACTCCGGTGGCAGCTGCAGTTGGTAAGCTAAGGGGCCGATCCGCTCCAGGATCAAGTATGGACCCATGTATCGAGGACTGAGCTTCTTGTGCCTCCGCACCCGAGAGACACCGTGTACCGGACGTATCTTCAAGAAAACTCTATCTCCAACCTGGAATTCCACCTTCCAGTGCCGAGCATCATAAAACTTTTCCTGCCTACTCTGGGCCTCTAGCAGACGATCGCTGATCAAATGAACCTAAACCTCCGTATCCTTCATATAATCAGAACCAAGAGTCCTCGTGTCCACATCCTGAACCCAAGACAGAGGAGTCCAGCACTTCCTTCCGTATAAAGCCTCATAAGTTGCCATCCCGATGCTTGCCTGGTGACTGTTATTGTAAGAGAACTCGATCAATGGTAGAAGCCTCTCCCAAGGCTTCCCTGTATCCAATATGCATAGACGAAGCAGATCCTCCATGGTCAGGATGGTCCGCTCGGTCTGGCTATCGGTCTGCGGATGGAAGGCGGTGCTGAAAGTGAGCTGAGAACCCAAGTAAGCATGCACAACCATCCATTCCCACGATGTGAACCAACCATCACGGTCCGAGACGATCGTTCTGAGGATGCCATGGTACCTGACGAACTGCTCCATGAACAATCTCACCACAACAGCAACTGGAGCATCCTTCCTGACTGGAATAAACTGCGCTACCTTGGTTAGCCTATCGACTATAACCCATATAGAATCGTGCCCAGAGTGGGAGCTAGGCAGTGTGTGCAAAAAATCCATAGCAATGTCCTCGAACTTCCACTCTAGAACGAGCAGTGGCTGTAATAAACCTCCCGGGCTCTTGCATTCTGCATTCACAGGCTGGCACATCTCGCAATGTGTCACAAAGTGGGTGATCTCCCTCTTCATCCCAGGCCAATACATAGTCTTCCGTAAATCTGCCCACATTTTGGTGATGCCAGGATGCACTGAATATCCAGAGTAGTGTGCCTCTCTTAGTATATCATCCCGGATACCGTCCCCTGCTGGTATATAAACGCGTCCACAAAATCGAAGGAGATCATCCTACAGCGTGTAGTTCTCAACCTTGTCTCTTTCCTGGGCAACAAAAATTGGCTCCAATGCAGCATCCAGCCTCTGATGCGCCACAATGCACTCCCGAAGATCATTCTCCCCGATCAAGGAGTTCAGATATTCCCGGTAGACTGCTGGCTCATCCTCTGATATTATGGTGATATGCATATCATCCATCATCTGCAAAAATCCCATATACATCATCCAGGGCTCCGGTCCAGTAGTGTCAGCTCTCCTGCTCAACGCATCTGCCACAGTGTTCGCTTTCCCCGAGTGATAGTTCAATTTGTAATCATAATCACAAAGAAATTCCAGCCATCTCCTCTGTTGAAGGTTCAGATCTTTCTGTGTATCGACGTATTTGAGGTTCTTATTATCTGAGTAGATATCACAATGAACCACATACAAGTAGTGTCTCCATATCTTCAGTGTGAATACGACTGCCCCGAGCTCCAAGTCATGCACCAGGTAGTTATTCTCATGCTTCTTCAATTGTCTCGAAGCAAAAGCAATAACATGTCCGTGCTACATCAGTACAACACCGATCCACTGATAAGAAGCATCCGTGTAGATTTGAAATCCCTCATTCCCAGAATGGAGTGTAAGGATAGGGGATGAGTTGAGTTGGTCCTTCAACCCCTGAAAGGCTGTCTCGCACTGCTCTGTCCAAGCAAACTCTACATCCTTCCTCGTAAAGGACATGAGGGGGAGTGCTATCCTCGAGAACCCCTCCACGAACTTACGATAATAACCTGCTAATCCCAAGAAGCTGCGAATGTCTGACGCTGTCTTCGGTCGTGGCCAATCTCTCATTGCATCTATCTTAGCTGGATCCACCGCCAATCCAGCTCCACTGATCGTATGCCCCTAGAATGCCACCTCCTGTAGCCAGAACTGGCACTTAAAAAACTTTGCATACATCTGGGACTCCCTCAGCCTCTGCAAAACCTGTGCCAAATGCTCTGTGTGCTCCTCCTGAATCTGGGAATAGATCAGAATATCATCGATGAATACAATGACAAAGCGGTCCAAGTAGGGCTCGAATACACGGTTCATTAGACTCATGAATGCGGAAGGGGCATTCGTGAGCCCAAAAGGCATCACCGTGAACTCGTATAACCCGTATCGTGAGCTGACAGCCATCTTCGGGATGTCTTCCTCTTGGATGCGCAGCTGATAGTAACCGAATCTCAAATCCAGCTTAGAGAACCAGAACGCCCCCTGAAGCTGATCAAATAGCTCATCTATCCGAGGCAGTGGATAGGTATTCCGGACTGTCAACCGGTTCAGCTCCCTGTAATCTATGCCCAGCCGCAATGATCCGTCTTTCTTCTTCACAAAAAGAACTGGTGCTCTCCACGGCGACGAGCTCGGACGCACAAATCCTGATTTCACAAGATCCTGAAGCTGAGTCCTGAATTCTGCCAACTCTCTGGGAGCCATCCTATAAGGTGCCCAACACACTGGACTTGCCCCCGGCACCAACTAAATCCTGAAATCCAAGTCCCGAGCTGGTGGTAGTCCGGGCAATTTCTCCGGGAATACATCGGAGAAATCCCGAACCACCGGGATATCAGCTATAGAACTCTCTGCTTACACCATCTCGAAGCAGATAAGGTACACCTCTTCCCCCTGCTCATAGGCCTTGGCAGCCTGTACAGAAGATAATGAAAGATGGGGGATATGTAGGATACCTTCAATAGTGACGTAGGAGTCTCCATGCCTGAGTGTGATCCTCTTCGAGGGGCAGTCGATGTGGGCATGGTTCCAATGAAGCCAGGTCATGCACAAAATGTAACACCCCAACGTCAATTTGTGTTCAGGCATGGATAACATGCCCTGGGATACGGGCGTGTCCCAGGGCGTGTCCTGCTCGGGTTGAGCAGATGGGCGCGTGATCGACGAAATGCATTTGACAAATTTTCGGGAGGTACAAGCCCGTGACATGGGCGTGTCAGGGGGCGTGACCTCGGGTGTGTCCTCCTTTGGTTGACACCAGCGTTTTGGTCGACGAACTGCACCTAACGATCGTCGAGTACGGGGTACACGGCCTGTGACACGGGCGTGTCACAGGGCGTGTCCAGCTGTGTCGAGAGGTCGACACCTTTCTCTCGAGTATGCGGAAAAATAGTCGAGTAAGAGGGGGTGACACGGGCGTGTCATCCCTGTGACACGGGCGTGTTCAATACGAGCACTCGAGTAATTGGTTTTCTCTCGAGTAAGCCCTCTCGAGTGGGTCTCGAGTGGGTGACATGCCCCGTGTCACGGGAGTGTCAGTTATATGACACGGGCGTGTCATAACGAACTACTCGAGTAGTCTTCTCGAGTAGGTCGTGAATATGACTCAAGTGAGGTACATGCCCTATGTCACGGGCGTGACCAGGCCGTCACGGGCGTGTACCCTAGGCGCGACCTATTTCTAGATAAGGCGGTTGATAAGGCGGTTTGAGCACCGCTTAGCGAACATGGCATGTGACACGGGCGTGTCAGACCCGAAAAATGAGTTTTAGGCTTTTTCGTGGCCGTCCATTTTTCTTCAGCTGGGATCTACAGCTGAGATCCCTCCCTGCTTCCTTAAGGCCGAGAGTTGAGAAAGAAGCCTCATTATGTTCTTGCCTTCATCTTTCTAAAACGCTTAGAGAGAGAAAGAGAGGAAGAAGGAGGAAGAAGAAGTCGGGCTGATCTCTGGTGGAGCTTGAGAGCGTCAAGCTGAGATTCGAGGACATCGTTGTGGAGGAAAAGATTTTACGGTTCCTTCTAGCCAGCTAGGAGTTCATGGCACCGAAATGGTCTTCAAGGGTAACGACTTTTCTCCATAGCCATGTGAAGGCTTCCTTTTTGGCACATGCATGTTTCCCCCACCAAAAAGTGGCTGATTTTGGGAGTCTTTGAGTTGATTCATGGAATCCCCTTTGTTGGCATCTAGATCCAGAAATGGAGTACGAAATAGGCATGCTGTGTGAAGCCCATCTGGACAGGTTGGTCTGGATTAGTGATGTTGTATATACGAACCAGAGAATACTCCGTGATAAACATGTAGTTTAGGAGTCGATGGGTTGAACCTGTGAAAGGAAGTAGCAGGAAGTACTGGAGTGGTAGTCTAGGAAAATACCCGTAGAATGCTTATGTTGCTTGTGTTGTTGGGTTCGACCTGTGAAAGGAAGTAGTAGGAAGTACTGGATGGGAAGTCCATGAAATACCCTTTGTAATGCTTAATGTTCATAGGGAGTCCACCTGTGAAGAGAGTAACAGGAAGTATTGGCGTGGTAGCCAGGAAAGACCCCTGACATTTGTGATATTTGCGGTGTCCACCTGCGAAGAGAGTAGCAGGAAGTACTGGTGTGCCCAGGAAAGACCTGCTGATGTGGTGAGATGAAATGGGTGTTAGAGTAATACCCAGGCTTAAAGGCCAGAACAGGATCGGTGAGACCTACCCGCGCCTTTATTTAGCCGCGAGTACGCCGTACTCGGTGATGGCAAGGAGATTTGAGCAACAGGGGGTGGAGGATCGACATGCGCTATGTCCGTCCGACGTGAGACCAGAACGTGCGGTCTATTGGAGCGCATAACAAGAGTCTTAGGAATACGTGCTGTGATACAATGTGGGGCTATGGGCCAGTCCCGATTCACTAAGACTATAAAACTCCGGCTGCAAGTCATGGAGTAAATGCTCAAGTGAGTTGCCGTTGGGTTCTGACCCTGATATGGTGGTGGGCAACAGGTTTGCCAGTACACCAAGAATGTGCCCTAAGTGCACGGACTGTCGGGTCGGGTGGCTGACGGTTGTGATGGCATGTGTGCGTGAAAGTATATTGTATGAGATATATATACATGCTTGTGAGATGCTATGCCTGTAGGGAAGAATACCACTGCCCCGAGAAAGGGGTAGGGTCGTTATAATTTGGTCAGCTAAATGTTGACCGTTGCCTCTGTCTGCCACCCTTGGGTGGAATTTCTCTATGCAGATGCTGGAGAGCCGAGCGGGATGCAAAAGGGTTGAAGCCCCTGTTGCATTTGTTGCTGCCATTGCTAGCCCTCGAAGGCTAAAAGTAATGGTTGGGTTATGTTTTCTTTTTATGTGGTCGGCCTGCGTGCCAATGTTTGAGGCCACTATTTTGAAAGCCCTGTAAGGCCATAAGGCCAGAGACTTGGATGTGTAAGACATTTCTATAATGTATAAAATGTGGAGTTTTTATATGTTGGACATTCAAGTGTGGAGTTCAAGTGTAGTGTTATAGGCTTCCGCTTGAATGCAATGTATTAGGTGTGCTGCGCTACTCTGGTAACTTCATAGCTTCATCGTCTGTTTTGTGGTATATGCTGTGGGGCCCCGGCCGGACCTTCTAGTATATATTATATGAACGGATTGGGTTGCTACATTTTTGGTATCAGCTGTCTTGGTCTTTTCATCTCGAAGTCGTGGTCGACTTCTTTTGTGGGGTGACGAGCACGTGTCAGTGCAAATGATGTTAACACATTTGAACTCCTGAATGTCCATGATAGGAATGCAAATTCTTGTGTTTGAGGAACCTGCGCGTTCCTATCTTGTTGCTTACTTGTGTAATTTTCCGAATGTAGGCGACGAGTGCGATGGCATGGCAGTAGGAACCCCAACACTCGATGGGAAGCATGACATCAACTGTGGTACCAACATCTCCTCCATCGATAGAAACGGTTCGACTGATTGCTGATGTGGTTTTTGCAACGCTCAAGGCTTACCATGAGGGACAGGTTCAACCCTCTAATCCGGTAATGCATCCCATACCGGGTAGTGAACTTGAGTAGACGGCATGGGGAAGCGCCTCAGCTTCGTCAGTGAACGTTTGTTTGAGCCAAGGAGAGGACACGGTTGAGGACTATTTTCATGCATTTGTTGCAATGAGACAACAACCCGAGTTTGTGTTTGAAACCGATGGGATGAAGATCAATCTGTTTTATGACGGGCTATGTCAGGAACTCCGTTTCTTGTTGATGGGTCCTAAGTTCTTGGGATTCCAACCACTGGTGGAAGCAGCTAGACTGTTGGAAATGGACTTGATGAGAGCCCAGCAGATGCCTGCGACCAGGAAAGTGCGAACTCCAAGGGTTGGAAAGTCTGCTCACCGTAAGAGGCAAAGAATCGAGAAGCGTAGTTGTTATGCTTGTGGTCAGGTAGGACACATCGCTCGTGACTGTTGGGATGATGCTCAGCAGCCAAAGAAGCAATACAAGTTCTATTCATGTGGTAAAGCAGGACATAAAGCCCTAGATTTCCGCGTTGGCTCTTAGAAGGAACGAAGGACTCGTCGACGTGATGATGTACATAAATAATGGGGCTCCTCATGTGTGGTGGATTATGCATGTGTTATATGTACAGGAAGTCATTTTGGATGACAGTTCTATGATGTTATTTATGCTATATGAATACAATACATGTATGTGTGGGGTCAATGTGTTTGTACGGTAGTCGTGAACACGACTAGATTATTGATGTTTTATGCCATGGGTAGACTTGTGCCCAACCTTATCAGGAGTCATCGTTATCTGGTTGAGCAGGAAATCGGAGCGTCTTATATGGAGACGGGAAAAGCAGTGGTGGAGTCCTCTACGTCCCAGGCGCAATCCTAAGTGTTACGAGTGCGCGATAATCGTATTGCTTGTTTTTGTTTGCATCTTGTGTATGTCGCTTGTGTGTGTTACGTGCACTATAGGCTTTGCAATGATTCGGAACACGCTGACGCAAGCACTGTGAAAGTGGAGGATAAGATCTACCTTAACTCTAGAGGGGGGGTGAATAGAGTATATTAAAATAATTTTCAAGTTAAAAACTATTTTGCAGTGGAAGACTTAATTTAAGTATAGGTGTAAGGTGCTTGCAGTAACTAAAAGAAAATGAATGTAATAAATAAAACAACACAGCACACAGCAAAACACAAAGAAGCAACCAGAGGACGCAAGGAGCTATAGTGGTTCTCCAATCAAACTGGGTACATCCACTCTTCTACCACCCTAGGTAGGAATCCACTGCAGGATAAGTTGATCAGGTGTCCTGGGCACCAATGAGCTTTTGATAAGGTGCTCAAAAATTAAACTAAAGTTTTTGATCAGGTGTCTTGCCACCACTGAGTTTTGACAAGGTCTCAGAAACCAACACAAACTATTGAAGGGAATTTGATAAACCCTTTACAGTAGAGAGAGAGAGAGAGAGAGAGAGAGAGGTGAGATGATCTTCTCTGTCAACAATCAGGAAGAAGATAATGGATGTTGTCAAAGCTCCCCCTGAGATCTTGAGTTGTTCAGGAAGTGAAGCTTTGCAATAGGGTGATAGGCCTTCAGAAGATTTGATCTCCAGCAAAAGATGATTCCAGCAGCAGCTGAAATGTGTGGTGTCTGGAGTCTTGAATGATAAGACCTTTGAACACTAGAATCAAAAGGGATCTAGAAATTTCAGTATATTGATCTCCTTCAGTGATATGTGTTCCTGTAAGAATTCTATGACTGTGAATATCTGCAACTTTTTCTCTCCTTCTTGCTGTTGTTATTGTTCTTGTTGTGATTAACCAGCAGAATGAATAATCTTTTATTCCTTAGATCTGAATAAAATAATTCTCTGTCCAAGATAGTCGTTAGCCTGTCATAAATGACTTCCTTAAATGCATTTTGTCTTCTGGAGGAAAGTCCAATAAAACATTCCTTTGAAATCTCCTCGAAACTTGCTCCAGATTAATTGAAACGACTACAAGATTCTTGAAATAAATGCTGGGATTAAATAGGAGGGAATAACAAAACTGGCTGAATTTGAATCTTGAAAAACGTCAATCTCTCTAAAAAAACGTCGACCTGAGCTCAACTATTGTTGAACTGAGCTCAGCGACTGAACTTAGACTGAAGCAGAAATTGTTGATCTGAGCTCAACTATCGTCGAACTAAGCTCAGAGATAGGGAAACAAACTAGAGACAGGAACGTCGATCTGAGCTCAAAGATCGCCGAACAGAGTTAGACGACTCATTGAAGTGAACTCAGAGATCGTCGAATGGAGTTCGATGATTCGTTGAAGTGAGCTCAGAGATCGTCGAATGGAGTTCGACGATTCGTCGACCTGAGCTCGACAAAATGACTTAGTCTCCTGAACTGAAATATCTGGTCTTGAGGGTGTTGAGGGCAGCTTTCAAACCTAAATACTAACACTTAGAATCAATCTAATTGACCTTTAGATATATACAAGGAGGTCAAAACAATTTTCCTAAAGACATATTGATCCTTGCCTAAATTAGTAATAGGGTGTTCCAACAATCTCCCCATATTTTGGTTAGGATTACTATTTACAGACATTGGAAAGATTGGAAAAAATAAAAACATACAATGCAGAAATATAACCAAAAAAACATTGCAGAAACACAGACAAAATCACAGATAGTCAGAAATAGGTATTACTGTCAGCTTACAAGATCATTCCTTTTCCTTGCCCTTTTTGAGAACTATTTCTCTGTTAGGGTTGAGAGCTTCTTTCTTGGATCTCCTGTCATCATTTGAACCTAGAAAAGTTTATTGTTTTGGCCTGGGGACTACAGCTTCTCGGTGCAGCTTCATGTAACTTTCTGAGTCAAAGAATTTGCTGGAAGAATATCTCTCAAGTTATTTCTTTCTCTGTTCTGATAGAGTGGTGAAGCTTGATGTATCTTTTCCTTATTCTTTAGCCTTTTTGATTTGATCTAGTGCAGCCAATTCTTTCATCCTTGTTGTCCAGGAATTAAGATTGTTCTCTGGGTCTTCAAATGAAACAGGAGGTTCATATCTGTTTGAAGAATAATCAGGAGTAGCTCTGGAAGAAACAAGATCTTTAAGCTTATATGGGAAAGGACCAGAAGTAGAATCTGTAGGGCCTTGTCCTTCCCTCTGATAAGGATGTTGCCTGGAATATCCTTTAGAATACACTCTGAGATCTCTTTGATTACCTCTGAACTGTCCTCTTCTTGGTTGGTAACCTCTAGACTGATTTCATCTTTGCTGAGATCTTCCTTGAAACTGATATGAACATTGGCTTCTAGCAGTAGATTGAAAAGCAGAACTTCCACCTGTACCTGCATTAGGTGAAGGAGAAGGAGGAGGAGGATTGAAAAGGGATGAACCTTTGTCATACTTCCTTTTCTTTTTCATGGCTTTCAGCTGATTTTTGGAGTACTGCATCCATGGTTCTATAATCTGGCAATCATGCAATATATAGTATGGAATATCATTTGTATCTTTAACCTTCTCTAGGGGAACTCTCTTCATGGCCTTGCTTCTTGCTTTCCTTTTCCTTGCAATTATTGTAGAGAAATCATCAGAGTCAGTTCTAAACTGATCACTGTCTGAACTCTGAGGATTGCCATATAATTCACCAAGCCTTTTGATGGAATCTCTTTGTTGTTGGGAAGGAATAGAAGAAATAACAGCAGGAACAACAGCAGGAGCAACAACAGCAGCAGGAATTGGAACAGAAACAACACTGGCAGAAGGAACTATAAAAACAGGTTCAGAAATAGAAATTTCAGAAATAATAAGCTCAGATACAGCAGGCTCAAAATCAATTGCCTCTGTCATATGCATATCCTCAGAAACTGAAACAGCAACATCAGAACTAACTAAAACATCAACATCAGCAGCAGCAATTTCAACATTATCCACATCCTGGATAGAATCTATAAAAGGAGCTAAAATGCTGGGCTCACATCAAGAAATAGGCACAATGGCCTTAGTAAGTTCTTCAGTATGCTGGTCTGGAAGGCAGCTGAAGTATACAGAATCAAATATTGATAACAGTGACCTGAGGCCCACTGTAATGACTGCAACTGGAGCTTGAACTGGAGTTACTGCAGCAGGCAATCTCTCAGCTTCATAAGGCATCTCCCCCTGCCTAGATTTAGTGATAACTGGATCAAGGCACCCAGTAGAAGGGATTGCTTGAGGAGGAAGAATAGAGGATAGCCTGGCAGATAACTCCTAAACAGTTTTCTGAAGTGGAGCCAATGAAGTCTCCAGCAGTAGTGATAGCCTTGGAGCTATCAGCTAATATAGCTTGCCTGCAATAGCTGGAAGGTCTACTTGCTCAAGACGGACTTGAGTAGAGGTAGGGATGGATGTGGTAGAGATGAAAGTTGGAGCAGCAGGAGATGTTGTTGGAGAAACTGTGGATGGTGGAAGTGATGGCTGAGATATTGAAATTGTGGAGATGGAAGATAATGAAGTGGAGATGGATGGTGTGAATGATGGTTGAGCAATGATTTCCTGAAGTAATTGTTGATAAGAAGTGGATGATGATGGTGGCTCAAGAGGGGATGAAGTAGAATCATCCATATAGGAATCATCTAGAAGAGTGAATGATGGAATATGAGATGATGAATCAATGTCCATGTGTGGGTAGTGATGTAGTGGATGGAAGATTTCTTCAGTTGATGTTGGAGTTGGAGAAGGGATTGAAGTTGGAGATGGGATGGAAATGGGGGATGAAATTGTGATAGTGGATGTGATTGTTGTTGATGAATCAATAGGTGGAGAAGGAGGAGATGATGAGGCAGGCAAATCTTCTACAGGGGCAGAAACCTGAGGGGAAGAGACTGAAATAGTCCTTGTGCCTGAAGAATAGATTGCAGAGGCTCTGCTGGGCTTTACAATCTACCTGTCCCATTTCCCAAATAGGGCACAAGTAAGCCTCTTGGAGTCATTGATGTGTATTCCATTGGACACAAGCAGGTCAGGGCATCTTTTGTGAAGAAACATCCCTAAAATCCTCCCAAAATTAACCAAATTCTTGTTAATTTTCTTCTTGATCAAATCAAAAAACACTTCTCCCCAGTTCAACTGCTTCTTGTCCACCAAGGCACCCATCAAACAGAGCTGATACCTAGAGATGGTATCATCAGCAGAGTGTTTTGCCAACAACACTTTCCCAACTACATCAATAAGAAATCTGCACTCAACTAACAGATTCTTCTTAAGCAATTTATTAGGGTTAGCTGCTGAATGGCCCATCCTCTCAAGCATAATTGAAAATTCTTCTCCAGAAAGCTCAATAGAATCTTCACCAGAATTAAATTGAAATACCTCTGTCAAAACAGCAGGTGTTAAAGGTACCTGAGTTCCCGAGATGGTTCCGATCACATTGTTCTGATCCAGATTGTGGGCAGTATACACCCATTCCTTTATTTCATCTGCAGCCAATTTGATCCTTGTAGACATTATGTTAACTAACTGTTGGTCCTTGAAGAGTTCCAGAATGTCCTTGAATATTTGATCGCTGTTATCGAAAGAATCCATGTCTATATCAAAGCCAGTATCAAATTTCATGGCTGCCAAGATTGCGACTGAAACTGCCATTGATTCCTGCAAAAAAAAATGAACAAACACAAGAGCAAGTGCAGAAAATTTTGGAGGGAAAGAGAAATTCTGTAGAGAGTATAAAAGCGCAAAGGCAGAACGACGGCCGAAAAATGAGTTTTATATAAGGGTTCGACGCAGATAAGGAAAGATTGTTGAACTCTGTTCGACGATCTTGGCTACTAAAGGAATCTGAAAGGTATTCAACATCGTCGATCTCCGTTCGACGATATTGGAGAGCGTCAAGCTCCGTTCGGCGATCATTGACCGAAAGAAGATAGCTTAGCACTATCTGGAAAATGCTGAACTCCGGTCGACGATTTCTGAAATCGTCGATCTCCGTTCGACGATCTTGGGGAAAATCGTCGAGCGCAGTTCAGAGACCAAAAACATACCTATAGACACTAGAAAAATCAAAATGTTTGCCTATTCTTGGTCAATTTTAGAGATTTAAAATCTTGGATCTTATTTTAAACTTCCTCCATCTAACATTCCTAACTGATTCAGGAAGAATGTATGTTTCTTTTCATTCAAAGGTTTGGTGAAAATATCTGCCCTTTGCAAATAAGTTGAGATATATTGAAGTTCAATTTTGTTTTTCTCAACATTATCCCTTAGAAAGTGATGCCTAATTTATATATGTTTTGTCCTACTATGGAGAACTGGATTTTGTGCAATGGAAATAACACTGGTATTATCATAAAATATTTTTAACTTCTCTAAGTTGTAGCCATAGTGTAGGAGTTTGTTTTGAATCCACAAGAATTGTGAACAACAACTACCTGCAGCCATATATTCAGCTTCGGCAGTTGAAGTTGACACAGATGTTTGTTTCTTGCAAAACCAGGAGACAAGTCTGTCACCAATAAACTGACAAGTTCCACTGGTGCTTTACCTATCTATTCTGCATCCAGCATAATCAGTATCTGAAAATCCAGTTAAGTCAAATGCTGAGTCTTTTGGATACCAGAGACCTAGATTTGGACAACTTTTCACATACCTAAGAATCCTTTTTACTAAGGTTAAGTGTGACTCTCTAGGGCTCACTTGGAATCTAGTGCATATGCATGTAGCAAACATTATGTCAGGTCTACTAGCTGTAAGGTACAATAAAGAAACAATCATTGCTCTATATGTTGTCTGAACAACTGATTTCCCATGTTCATCAGCATATAATACAGCATTAGTAGGCATAGGTGTCTTCATACATGATGCTTCAGACATATCAAATTTCTTAACTAATTCTTTTGCAAACTTGGTTTGAGAAATAAATATGCCTTCAGCATGTTGTTTGACTTGCAATCCTAGAAAGAAGGATAGCTCACCCATACTACTCATTTCAAATTTAGAATGCATTAGGTTGGAAAACCTTCTGCACAAATTTGAATCAGTAGAACCAAATATAATATCATCTACATATATTTCTACTAGTAGGGTATGGGACTTATGGGTTCTAATAAAAAGAGTTTGGTCTACTCTACCCCTTATAAAATCATTTTTCAGAAGAAAGCATGTTAGGGTCTCACACCATGCTCTTGGAGCTTACTTTAGACCATATAATGCTTTATGCAATTTTAAAACATGATCAGGATGAGTTGAAGAGATAAAACCTGGGGGTTGTCTTACATAGACTTCTTCTTTGATATCTCCATTGAGAAAAGCACTCTTTACATCCATCTGGTATACTTTGAATCCTTTGTGTGCTGCATAGGTTAAGAAGATTCTTATGGTGCAAAGGTCTGGTCATAGTCTATCCCTTCTTCTTGAGAGTACCCTTGAGCAACTAGCCTTGCCTTGTTCCTTACAATGACTTCTTGATCATCCAATTTATTTCTGAACACCCATTTTGTTCCAACAATGGAGTGATCCTTTGGCCTTGGCACTAGTTCCAAAACTTTGTTCCTTTCAAATTGATGCAACTACTCTTGCATTGCAATGATCTAGTGTGGATCTTGATCTGCATCTTAAATGGATTGAGGTTCAATTTGAGAAAGAAAGCAAGTGTGCATCAGGTTTTGGTTGACCTGATTTCTAGTTTGCACACCAGCTGAGATGTCTCCATTCACTTGGGAGATTGGATGGTCTCTTGATGTTACTAAATCAACAGGAGATGTTGATTGTTCACCAACCTGTGTTATTGTTTCCTCTTGTGTTATAACAACAGGCTCTTCAAGAAGATTCTCTTCAAGATGTTGAATGACTTCTTCATCTTCACTGCTTTCATCTTTTTAAATAATTTGTAAGCTGTCCAAGTCTTCAGTAAGAGAGTGTACCTACAAATGTTCTATGGTAGAAGTATTCTTCTCCTTGAAAGACATGTTAGATTTATCAAAAGATATATGAACAGATTCTTCAATTTTGAGAGTAGATTTATTATATACCCTATAAGCTTTACTGATCATGGAGTATCCCAGAAACACTCCTTCATCAGCTTTAGCTTGAAATTTTACTAAGTATTTCTTGTCATTATTATGAATGTAGCAAATATAACCAGAAAATTTGAAGTAATCTACTTTAGGGTTCTTCCCTTTGAGTAATTCATAGGGAGTCTTTCCCTTCAGTTAATGTATTAAACTTCTATTCAACACATAGTTGGAGGTGTTCACTGCCTCTGCCCAAAAGGATAGAGTAAGATGAGCATCTGACAACAATGTAGTAGCAGATTCAATAAGGGTTCTATTTTTCCTTTCAGCTACCCCATTTTGTTGAGGAGTTCTAGGAGCTGAGAAAGTGTGCATGATCCTTTCACTCTGACAGAACTCTTGCATAAGAAGAGAATCAAACTATGTCCCATGATCACTTCTGATCAGGGAAATGTGAGTATTGAACTCACTCTGTATGCATTTGAGAAACTCTGTCAAACACTTAAAGTTATCAGACTTCTACCTCAGAAAGAACACCCATGTGAATGTAGAGAAGTCATCTACAACTACTAAAGTATAGGATTTCCCTCCTAAGCTTTGTACTGTAATGGGTCCAAAAAGGTCCATGTGTAACAGATACAAAATCCTAGGTGAATCACTCTTATTAAGTGATTTGAAACTATTTTTGGTTTGCTTGCCTAATTGACAAGCCCTGGAAAGTCCTTCCTTCTTGTAGGTGCCAGAAGGTAGTCCTCTAACAAGGTTGTCCTTGGATAGCCTAGCAATGGTTCTAAGGTTTATATGCCCTAGTCTCTTATGCCATAATTCATTAGGTCTACAAATAGAGTTAAACAAGCATATATCTACCTTAGTTGAAAGAAAATCTACAAGATAAATGTTACCTTTCCTTTTACCTGTCAACATAGTAGTGTTGTCCTCTGATTTGATTTTGCATGGGGATTTGTTGAAAGTCACTTGCTAGCCTTCATCACACAGTTGACTGATACAGATTAAGTTGTGCTTCAGTCCTTCCATATAGGCTACTTTCTTTAAAGTGACTGTGCCAATCTGGACTTCACCATATCCTTTTGTTAGTCCAAAGTTTGAATCACCAAATATTACTTTGGGTCCAAGCTTGGCTTTGAAGGATGTGAAATTGTCCTTGTTTCCTGTCATGCGCTTTGAGCACCCACTATCCAGATACCATTGCTGGTTTGATGTTGTATAGGTCTTCTCCTGCACATAAAATAACTTATTTGTTTTTGACTTAGTTTACTTTGGGCCTAGGTTGATAACCTTTAAATTCTGAAATAAAAGACATCTCTGGTTGACTCAAATAGCCTTCAGGATGATATCTCCTAGGAGGTATTATCCATTCAGTATAAGGGTTAAACCTCTGAGATGTAGGACCTCTAGGATTGAAGATTGATTTTCCTTTGAAGGATTTTTCAAAACTCTGAGCTTTGTTCGACGATCTCTGAGCTGAGTTCGACGATCTTGGGTCAAATCGTCGAGCTCCGTTCGAAGATCGACTATGCCAGAGTTCAGGGTACAGAGATCGTTGACCTGAGTTCGAAGATTCAGCCTGAGATCATTGAGCTCCATTCGGCGATCGTCGAGCTCCATTCAACGTTTTCTGTTGAACTTTTGTTTTCCTAGGTAAATCAGAATTCTTCCTAGCCACCTCTACAACTCCCTTACCTTTATCAGAGATAAATTTGATTGGGGTTGTTAATACTATGGGTTGGCTAGATGAGGCACCCAAGCCCAGTGTACTATTGAATCTTGAGTTCACTGTGCTTGTGATGTCCATTAGTTTGATACTTCTCCCATTAAGGGATTCTTCAAACTTTTTGGCCTCTGATAGCTCACTTTTCAGTGAAGCTATCTGCTCCCTATAGCATTCCAACTCCTCAGAGAGTTTGAGGTTTTCTGATTTTAAAGTGCTGTGTTCAAATAGCTGATTTCTGAGAGAAATGATTTCCTTCTCAGATTTTAATAAATCTAAACACAGTGCTTTAAACTCACACCTGAAGTCCTCAGAATTAAAATCAAAAGAATTTATTACCTCGTTCTCTTCAGATTGAGTCTTTGATTCTGACTCTGACTCTTCTGCATCAGAATTTTATTGTGAGGAATTGATAGCCATCTTGCAGAATTATTTTTCATCATCATCATCTTTATCATCACTAGAGCCGGATGAAGCTTCAGATTCTTCTTCTGTCTCACTCCAAGTTTCAGCAACAAACCCCTTCCTTGTATTTTTGCTCTTGTTGGAGGAGGGTTTGTCATTGCTATTTTTCTTGAAGTCCTTTTCTTTTCTCCTTTCTTTCATGTCCTTCTTGTCCTTGTCTTTATTTTCTGGACAGTCAGGCACAATGTGGCCTGGTTTCCTGCATCCAAAACAAATAATCTCTTTGTTATTTGATTTGTCATACCTTGGCTTGTCATGCCCTCTGTATGATCTTTTCCTGAAATCCTTCCTGGACATTTTATAAAACCTTCTGGCCAGTAAGCTTAGCAGCTCTTCATTGCCTGTGACCTTGTCTTCAGGCTAATCTTCAATAGCTTTGAATGCTATTGATTTCTCTTTTCTAACTGCTGGTGAAGCAGCCTTCTGCTCTTCTTCTCTATTTTTGATGAGCAGCTCATAAGACTTGAGCTTGCCCAAGAGAGCTTTAGTTGTGATCTCATGTAGGCTTCTGGCATCCTTGATTGGCCAGATCCTTGAGTCCCAAGTGCTTGGGAAGCACATTAGGATTTTATCATTGAGCTCAGTCAATGAGATCTCTTTGTCCAATGTTTTCAGCTCATTGACTATGAGACTCAGTCAATTATACATATCTGCTACTAACTCAGCTTCTCCTTTCTTGAAGTTCTCATACTGAGTTATGAGATGAGATCCTCTATCTTTTCTCTCATCAGCAGATCCTGAGACTATCTCAGATAACTTGTCCCAGATGTCCTTTGCTGAGTTGCATTCAGCTACTTTTTGAAATATTTCATCAGACATAGTCTGGGCTAAAATATTCATTGCCTTAGCATCTGCCACTTTTCATTTCTTAATTTCTGCATCTGTTCCCGAAGGAGGTGGAACAGCACTTGTACTTATATTTTCTGGTGGTCTTGGACACACTGTCAAAACAGAATTAAAAATATCTTCATCAATAGAATTCATGTACATTCTTATCCTTGACTTCCAAAGTGCAAACTTAGATAGATTGCACACTGGAGGTCTGGTGCTAGAATAATCTTTGATCTGTGCCATAGTTTTATATAAGGATAAATATAATACAGATAATAAAAATAAAGACCCTCTATGAAAGATTGATCTTATCAGAGATCTTTTGGTTCATGTGTTAGCCTGTAGGAAAACAACCAACCAATTAAGGTGTGGTATTTTTAACCAACCTCCCTCTGATACCAATTGAAAGTGGAGGATAAGATCTACCTTAACTCTAAATGGGAGGTGAATAAAGTATATTAAAATAATTTTCAAGTTAAAAACTATTTTGCAGTGGAAGACTTAATTTAAGTATAGGTGTAAGATGCTTGCAGTAACTAAAAGAAAATCAATGCAAGAAATAAAACAACACAGCACACAGCAAAACACAAAGAAGCAACCAGAGGACAAAAGGAGCTATAGTGGTTCCCCAATCAATCTGAGTACATCCACTCTTCTACCACCCTAGGTAGGAATCCACTGCAGGATGAGTTGATCAGGTGTCCTGGGCACCAATGAGCTTTCGAAAAGGTGCTCAAAAACCAAACTAGATTTTTTGATCAGGTGTCTTGCCACCACTGAGTTTTGACAAGGTCTTAGAGACCGACACAAACTTTTGAAGGGAGTTTGATAAACCCTTTACAGCAGAGAGAGAGATAGAGAGGTGAGATGATCTTCTCTGTCAATAATCAGGGAGAAGATAGTGGATGTTGTCAAAGCTCCCCCTGAGATCTTGAGTTGTTCAGGAAGTGAAGCTTTGCAATAGGGTGATAGGCCTTTAGAAGATTTGATCTCCAGCAAAAGATGATTCCAGCAGCAACTGAAATGTGTGGTGTCTGGTGTCTTGAATGATAAGGCCTTTGAACACTGGAATCAAAAGGGATCTAGAAATTTCAGTATATTGATCTCCGTCAGTGATGTGTGTTCCTGTAAGAATTCTATGACTGTGAATATCTGCAACTTTTTCTCTCCTTCTTGCTGTTGTTATTGTTCTTGTTGTGATTAACCAACAGAATGAATAATCTTTTATTCCTTAGATCTGAATAGAATAATTCTCTATCCAAGATAGTCGTTAGCCTGTCATAAATGACTTCCTTAAATGCATTTTGTCTTCTGGAGGAAAGTCCAATAAAACATTCCTTTGAAATCTCCTTGAAACTTGCTCCAGATTAATTGAAATGACTACAAGATTCTTGAAATAAATGCTGGGATTAAATAGGAGGGAATAACAAAACTGGCTGAATTTGAATCTTGAAAAACGTCAATCTCTCTAAAAAAACGTCGACCTGAGCTCAACTATCGTTGAACTGAGCTCAGCGACTGAACTTAGACTGAAGCAGAAATCGTCGATCTGTGCTCAACTATCGTCAAACTGAGCTCAGAGATAGGGAAACAAACTAGAGACAGGAACGTCGATCTGAGCTCGAATATTGCCGAACGGAGTTTGACGACTCGTTGAAGTGAGCTCAGAGATCATCGAATGGAGTTCGACGATTCGTTGAAGTGAGCTCAGAGATCGTCGAATGGAGTTCGACGATTCGTCGACCTGAGCTCGACGAAATGACTTAGTCTCCTGAACTGAAATATCTGGTCTTGTGGGTCTTGAGGGCAGCTTTCAAACATAAATACTAACCCTTAGACTCAATCTAATTGACCTTTAGATTTATACAAGGATGTCAAAACAATTTTCCTAAATACATAGTGATCCTTGCCCAAATCAGTAATAGAGTGTTCCAACACACTGTTTGATACGAATGCTGTGTATTCATTTCTGTCGACAAATTTCCCAGCATAACTTGGGTAGACAGAGAGCGTCAGGGTGGTGTTGCTGACTGTTGTATGACGCTTGCTGGTAAGGCTTGTGATGTGGCGGTGCAATTCGGAAGTCGGGATTTCTGGTTAACTGCATCTGTATTGCCGGTATCGGCATGGGCAGATATGTTTCCCAAGGATCTCCATGGGCTACCACCCCAGTGAGAGATTGACTTCTCGATCGAGTTGGTGCCAGGTGCGAAACCTGTGGCTCGCTCGCCATATCGCATCGCGCCTAAGGAAATGGTGAAGTTGAAAGTCTAACTGCAGGAATTAATGGAGCAGGGGTATATACGCCCAAGCATGTCTCCTTGGAGCGCCCCTGTGCTTTTTGTGCAAAAATAAAGACGGTGGCTTGCGGTTATGTATTGATTACCGCGAATTTCATAAGCTGACCGAGAAAAATAAATATTCGATTCCGCGGATTGATGAGTTGTTTGATCAGCTAGTGGGATCGTTTGTCTACGCGAAGTTGGACTTGAAATCTGAGTATTACCAGTTGCGAATATGGGAAGAAGATATTCCCAAAACAGTATTTGGAACGCGGTACGGGCACTACGAGTTCACGGACATGCCGTTTGGGCTGTGCAATGCGCCCTCGGTATTTATGGACTTGATATACCGAATATTTCGCGAGTATCTGGATCTGTTCGTGATAGTGTTCATTGATCATATCCTAGTGTACTCGAGATCGGAAGCCGACCATGAGAAGCATTTGCGGTTAGTGTTTGACTACATTGAGGCAAAATCAGCTCTATGCCAAGTTCTCAAAGTGCGAATTTTGGCTAGCGTCAGTGGCTTTTCTAGGCCATGTGGTGAGTGGAGCGGGAATAATAGTGGATCCAGCGAAGATAAGGGCCATAGTGCAGTGGCCAGTGTTGTCTTTAGTGGCCGAGGTCAGGAGCTTCTTTGTACTGGCAGTCTACTATCGAAGATTTGTTGAAAACTTCTCGCGGATTGCTTTGCCGCTAACCACGTTGACGCGAAAAGAACAGAAGTTCGGTTGGTCGCCAGAGTGCGCGCGAGCTTTTGAAGAGCTGAAGATTCGGTTGACCACGGCGCCTGTGTTGTCATCGCCATGTGGTACCGATGGAGTTGTAATCTATAGTGATGCTTCAGGGAGCGTCTTAGGCTGCGTGCTTCTGCAAAATAGAAAGGTGATTGCTTATGGCTCACGCCAGCTGAAAGTGCACGAGCGGAACTATCCCGTCCATGATCTTGAGTTGGCGGTGGTGATCTTTGCCATAAAGCTGTGGCGACACTATCTTTATGGTGTGAAAGTGGAGATCTATACAGTTCACAAGAGCCTGAAATATATATTGGAGCAGAAGGACTTGAAAATGCGACAACGAAGGTGGTTGGAGTTCCTCGGGGACTACACCTTCGAGATTCACTATACTCCGGGAAAGGGGAATGTGGTCGCGGTTGCCTTGTGTCAGAAAACTCTGGTAAGGGCGAGCTGGTTGCAAAGTCATGATGAACGTCTCATCCAGGAGTTAGAAGCATTAGATATTTCTTTTGTTGACAAGAATACCACCGCCGATGTATGTTTAAACTGGACGAAGGTGTAGTGTGACCTTGCAGACCGGATTCGACTAGCAATGGGGTTAGATGAGGATCTCCTACGCTATGCTAAAGATGGGCCTGAAGACAAATTCTCCTGGAATGACGGTCTTTTGCGGAAAGAGGGCTGTTTGTGCGTCCCGAATTTGGATACATTGAGGGAAGAACTGATGTATGACGCGCATTATTCGAAGTACTCAATCCACCCAGGGAGCACAAGGATGTTCAGAGATATGAAAAAGCTGTTCTGGTGATTAGGGCTAAGAAAAGATGTTGCTCTTTATGTGGCCAAATGCCAAACCTGTGCTACGGTGAAGGCGGAATGCCAGAAAACGGGTGGTTATTTGAAGTCGTTGTCGATTCCAGAATGAAAATTTGACGATATTTCCATGGATTTCGTGCATGGGTTGCCGAGATCTCAGCGAGGAAACGATTCCATCTGGGTGATTGTCGATTGGCTGACAAAAATGGCACACTTCCTCCCGAACACGCGAGATGATTCGGTAGAAAGTTTGGCAAAGCTGTACGTGGAACAGATTGTACAGCTCCACTGTGTTCCTCGGAGCATCGTGAGTGATCGAGATGGGCGATTCACATCAAAGGATTGGAGACTAGTTCACCAGTTGTTGGGCACGAAGTTGACTTTCAGTACGGCCTTTCATTCCCAAATGGATTGCCAAACTGAACGAACCAACAAAACGATGGAGGGCATGCTACGAATATGCACCCTAGATTTTTGAAAGAGATGGGAAGATCATCTCTACATGGTGGAGTTTGCTTATAATAACAGCTACCAGGCGAGCATCGGAATGGCACTGTATGAAGCTCTATATGGAAGGAAGTGTCGTACTCCCTTGGCTTGGGTAGAAGCAGGCGAAGCTAGAGTTTATAATCATAAAGAATTCGATGAAGCAAACTCAACCATTCGTGCTATTCTAGAGAGGCTACTCATAGCCCAAGATCGTCAAGCAAAGTACGACAACGCCAAGAACCAGAACGTGGAGTTCGCGGAAGGCGTTTGGGTCTACTTGAAGATCAAGCCCTTCAAAGGCGTATCCAGGATTCGATGTTTGAAAAAGTTGAGTCCAAGATATTTGGGTCCATTTGAAGTGGTTGAGTGAATCGGAGAAGCTGCATATCGGCTAGCTATTTCAGCAGACTTGGGTGGACTACATGATGTGTTTCACATCTCGGTGCTTCGGAAGGCCTTGAAAAAAAAATCCAGCTCAAGTGATCAAAGATGATCGTGTGCTGGTGGAGTATGGGCTAACAACGAGAGTTAGACCCATTCATATCGAGGTTCGAGCCGAGAAGCAACTGCGGAATAAGGCGGTCGGGATGGTCAAAGTCCGATGGGACAATTACGGCCGTGAGGAGCTTACATGGGAGCGAGAGAAAACATGCAAGCTGATTTTCCCGAGTTGTAAAAATGGTTGAGGAGTCAAAAATTTGTTGTAACCTAAACGGTTTGATGTTATAACTTATTACTTGATGGTTCTTTCCTGTGTACAAATTTCGAGCACGAAATTTCTTCTAAGAGGGGAGGATTGTAACACCCCAAAGTCAATTTGGGTTCAGGCATGGAAGACACGGTCTGGGACATGGGCGTGTCCCAGGGCGTGTCCTGCTCGGGTTGAGCAGATGGACACGTGCTCGACGAAATTCGTTTGACGAATTTTCTGGAGGTACACGCCCGTGACACGGGCGTGTCAGGGGGTGTGACCTAGGGCATGTCCTCCTTTGGTCGACACCAGAGTTTTGGTCGACAAACTGCGCCCGACGATCGTCGAGTACGGGGTACACGGACTGTGATATGGGCATGTCACAGGGCATGTTCCGCTGTGTCGAGAGGTCGACACCTTTCTATCGAGTAGGCGGAAAAATAGTCGGGTAAGAGGGGATGACACTGGCATGTCATCCCTGTGACACGGGCATGTTCAATACGGGTACTCGAGTAATTGGTTTTCCCTCGAGTGAGTCTCGAGTGGGTGACACGCCCCGTGTCACGGGCGTGTCGATTATATGATACGGGCATGTCATAATGAACTACTCGAGTAGTCTTCTCGAGTAGGTCGTGAATATGACTCGAGTGAGGTACACGCCCTATGTCACATGCATGACCTGGCCGTGACGGGCATGCACCCTAGGCGTGACATGTTTTGGGATAAGGCGATTTGAGCACCGCTTATCGAACACGGCCTGTGACACGGGCGTGTCACAGGGCGTTTCAGACCCGAAAAGCGAGTTTTAGGCTTTTTCGTGGCCGTCCATTTTTCTTCAGCTGGGATCTACAGCTGAGATCCCTCCCTGCTTCCTTAAGACCGAGAGTTGAGAAAGAAGTCTCATTATGTTCTTGCCTTCATCTTTCTAAAAAGCTTAGAGAGAGAAAGAGAGAGGATGAAGGAGTAAGAATAAGAGGGGTTGATCTCTGGTGGAGCTTGAGAGCGTCAAGCTGAGATTCCAGGCCATCGTTGCGGAGGAAAAGCTTTTGCGGTTCCTTCTAGCTAGCTAGGAGTTCATGGCACCGAAATGGTCTTCAAGGGTAACGACTTTTCTCCATAGCCATGTGAAGGCTTCCTTTTTGGCATAGGCATGTTTCCCCCACCAAAAGGTGGCTGTTTTAGGGAGTCTTTGGATTGATTCATGGAATCCCCTATGTTGGCATATAGATCCGGAAATGGAGTACGGAATAGGCCTGTTGTGTGAAACCCATCTGGACTGGTTGCTCGGGATTGGTGATGCATATACGAACCAGAGAAGACTCCGTGATAAACGCGTAGTTTAGGAGTTGACGGGTTGAACCTGTGAAAGAAATTAGCAGGAAGTACTGGAGTGGTAGTCTAGGAAAATACCCGTAGAATGCTTGTGCTGTTGGGTTCGACCTCTGAAAGGAAGTAGCAGGAAGTACTGGATGGGAAGTCCAGGAAATACCCTTTATAATGCTTAATGTTCATAGGGAGTCCACCTGTGAAGAGAGTAACAGGAAGTACTGGCGTGGTAGCAAGGAAAGACCCATGACATTTGTGATTTTTGCGGTGTCCACCTGCGAAGAGAGTAGTAGGAAGTACTGGTGTGCCCAGGAAAGACCCGCTGATGTGGTGAGATGCAATGGGTGTTAGAGTAATACCTAGGCTTAAATGGCAGAACAGGATCGGTGAGATCTAGCCGTGCCTTTATTGAGCCGCGAGTACGCCGTACTCGGTGATGGTAAGGCGATTTGAGCAACGGGAGGTGGGGGGGGGGGGGGGGGTGGATCCGACCTGCGCTATGTCCGTCCGACGTGAGACCAGAAAGTGCGGTCTGTTGGAGAGCATAGCAAGAGTCTTAGGCCTACATGCCGTGATACAATGGGGGCTACGGGCCTGTCCCGGTTCACTAAGACTATAAAACTCCGGATGCACCCCATGGAGTAAATGCTCAAGTGAGTTGTTGTTGGGTTGTGACCCTGATACGTTGGTGGGCAACTGGTTTGCCAGTACACCAAGAATGTGCCCTGATTGCACGGATTGTCTGGCTGGGTGGCTGACGGTTGTGATGACATGTGTGCATGAAAGCAGATTGTATGAGATTTATATACATGCTTGTGAGATGCTATGCCTGTAGGGAAGAATACCACTACCCCGATAAAGGGGTAGGGTCATTATAATTTGGTCTACTGAATGCTGACCATTGTCTCTATCTGCCACCCTTGGGTGGAATGTCTCTATGCATATGCTGGAGAGCCGAGCGGGACGTAGAAGGGTTGAAGCCCCTGTTGCATTTGCTGCTGCCGTTGCTATCGCTCGATGGCTAAAAGTAATGGTTGGGTTATGTTTTCTTTTTATGTCATGGGCCTGCGTACCAATGTTTGAGGCCACTATTTTGAAAGCCCTGTAAGGCCATAAGGCCAGCGACTTGGATGTTTAAGACATTCTTATAATGTATAAAATGTTGAATTTTTATGTGTTGGACATTCAAGTGTGGAGTTCAAGTGTAGTGTTATAGGCTTTCACTAGAATGCAATGTGTTAGGTGCGCTGCGCTAGTCTGGTATCACTCCGTAGCTCCATTGTCTATTTTGTGGTATATGCTGTGGGGCCCCGGCCGGACCTTCTATTATATATTATATGAACGGATGGGGTTGTTACACAAAATCATATCAAAGTCTGGTAATCTTAAGACCACCGCCAGAGCTTCGAATGTCTTGCCTCCGATCTCGGCCATCATGTTGCAGCTATCTATGGTCCGTAGCTCCGAGCCATCAGGAAGACGCACCTTTATCTCTATGCCAGGGAATCTCTCCACACCCTCTAGTCCTTCAATAAAAGTGTCCGACATGAATGTATGTGAAGCACCCGTGTCGAAGAGGGTATGAGCGGGCTTGCCGCTGATCATAACTATGCCTGAGATTTGTTTGAGTTAAAATGGACGTTATTTCAATGGTTTCCAAGGCACTACTAAGGTTGAAATTTCTAAATTAAAAAATTTTAAGTACTTGTAATCACTTCCTCGGGGTTCCTTTACTCCGTGAGGTCCAATGCATACATCTGCTCCTAGTTACGTCCTCGGCCGTGATATCCCCGGCCTCGGCCTCGACCTCGTCCTCGGCCTCGGCCCTGCTGTACTGGAGGTGCAACTGGAGGTGAAGGAGGAGGAGGTGGATGGAACTGATGCAGACACTCCGATCTATTATGCCCGGGATGGTGGCATCCATAATAAACTACCGACCGGTGGCCACGATCATCTTGCCTCCTCGGAACATGCACCTGTAGAGGTGGGGTATCTAACATTGTAGGAGGCCCCTGCTCCTGCCTGAAGTTTGGATGACGACGTCCCCCACCCTCTTATATCCAATAACTCTACCTTGCTGGGATCCCCAGCTACTCTGTTAATATTCAACAAACCCGTAGATGCCACCTCGGATATCATGTTGCAACTCAACAATCCGGAGGAGGTTACGTCCACTTATAATGTTGAACGTTTTCCCGGATCTTGGAGTTAGCAGGGATTATATCAACAAAGCAGTAACAACCAGCAACACAGCAGCACAAGCATCTTTATTGATCAAGAGCAAACTTCTTTACAAGGCGAGACATACATGGCGAGACATGCTTCACCAACACCCAAAACAGGAGAGCAGAGACAGTTACAAAGACAAGAAACAGAACAAGCCGCGCGGACTCAATCAACAAGCCGTCGGTCTACTGCCGTGGAGTCCGCTCAGTCCGCCAGGTCGCCAGACCGCAACCCAAGCCACGCGGACTCACCCCTTTCCAATGCTAGCTCTTCACCGTCGATCTGCAGGCCGCCTGACCGCGAGGTCGCCTAGCCGCCAGACCGCACACGCTGCGCCACCGAATGGAACAGTCCGCCTGAAGCAGGCGACTTCCTGATCCCCGAACCAAGTTGCCAAAGAGAAGACCGTCCGGTCGCTATCCGCAACCTGCTGTTTACCGCCTGTTGCTTAACCGCAGAGTCCGCACTATCCCTGACCGCAATCAGAGCCAAGTCCTGGCTTTCCAGCGCTATCCGCACAACCTGCACAGCACACCCAGGGTCAACTCTTGCAATCTGCGCGGACACCAAGGTCTAGACCGCAGCAACTTACGCGAGCTCTATTACTGTTCACTTACTTCAATTCAGGTCTTGAGGTTATTTTTCCTGATGTGACATGGGTCCTATTTATAGGCACGATGATGAGTATGGTCACCGCCCTAGCCGATAGGATCACCGCCACATCCCGTAGCAAGAACAAGTGTATCCGCAAGTTCGCGGATACACACACCAGTCCGCCGCTCCCGTGCTGATAGCCAGCCCGCCTAGCTTCTCCAAGGCCGGACTCCAATCTCTAGTCCGCCTTGTCGCCAAGGGCCAAGCCAGGACCACCACAGCCGGACTCTGCAACAGTAATGTCCGCCAATCTGTGGACAAGGCACCAGCCCGCATAACCCGAGCCCGCAGCCTCATCATCAAAGCAACTACCGGACTCAGCGGACACCCGGCTTCCGTCCGCACATCCCGAGTCCATTGCCTCTTCTCCAAGGCACCGCCGGACTCAGCTGACACGCCGATCCAGTCTGCTTACACAGCAAACTCCAGTCCGCATTCCTGAATTCATAACCTCATCACAAGGCTAAACCGAACTCAGCGGACTCCAGCTCTAGTCTGCACGCTCTTGCACAGGCAATCCTCCAGTCCGCATATCACCAGGCTAGCAATTAAGGCAACAGAACTTCTACTAGGCTTGGCGGACTGAGAAAGCAGCCCGCGCTCCACTGCGCGATCTCCCCGGACTGAGCCAACCTGGACTTGGTTCAGAATCAAGTCCAGTCCACTGTCCGCATGGGCCAGTCCGCACTTACTGGCGGACACTAGATCTAGCCCGCCATACCGGGCGACCTCCAGCTTCTGTCCGCACTGACCGACGGTCTCCGCGGCTTCCCGCTGCACCAGAGCAAGACCAAGGCAACTGCCAAACCGGTCTGCCGAGCTCCAGTTCTTCAGTCCGCTTCATGCCGGACTCCGCGAATATCATTTCTATCCGCCTGGTTACTTCCTGGGAGTCAACTGCCTGCTGAGTATACACCGGCCTGTCAGACTGCTGCTACTGTACGCGTAGTCCGCGCGAACAGACTGCCCTGTCCGCCACAGAGCAAACCGTGTGCAACATCCCTGCCGACTTAGCAGTCCGCCAACCCTGTCTGCGTAGTCCGCGCGGATTGGTAGCCCAAGCCTTCCATTCACTCACTTTCACTTCACAGAATTCAACAATCCCCCTTGAATTGAGAAGTGGTGAATAACTCCAGCAGCTCCCGCAACCTTGCACCTGGTCCCTCCGATAGCATCTACGAAGAAATGTCCAAGATATAGTCCTCGCCCCACATATCATGGACCATGAGGGAGCCCTCCAGCATCTCCCAAAGGGAGCCATGCTTCCCTCTACCTTCTTCAGCTTCAACCTCCACTCATGCATCATAGGAGTATCACCAACTACCTTGGGCACAAAAGCCCAGGCCCTGTTACCTCTGAGAGAAGTCACCTCTTCAGCCTTGGTGTCAACCACCTCCTTGATTCTAGTGGGGTCATCACAGACAGAAGTACCTTGCTCGACCTGAGGGCTAACAAAGAAACACGGGACCAAGTTCGTCGTGTTCCCTTCGCTATATCGAGCTGGTGGCTTACTGATCCTCTTCGATCTCCGAAGAACCGGATCACGGCTAACCACCTCCGCTGCTTCTGAACGAGCTCCATTCCCGGGCAAACCTGGAACAATGCTCCCCTTGCTTCCTGAACAAGACGCCTCCTCACTGGAACCAAGAGCACCTGGAGCAACGCTCCCCTTGCTATATGAACCAGGAGACTCCCCTCTTGAACAAGAACTGCTTGGAATATCGCTCCCCCTGCTTCCTGAACCGGAAGCCTCCGCCTTCGAGCCAGAAGATCCTGGAGCAACGCTCCCCCTACTTCATGACGCTGACGCCTTTGCGCCGGAGCTAGAACAACCTAGAGCACCTGGTGACTCAGGCAACTCCACCTCCTTAGCAGCAGCCTCCTTCAGCCCACCATCTGACCTGCTTATCTCTAGCTCCACATGAGAGCTACCCGAAAATGACGTCAACTCATCGAAGACAATGTCTCTCGACACTATGAGTTTCTTCGTCTCAGGATCCATACACCTCCATCTTCTTCTCTGCTCATCATACCCAACAAAGACTAGCTTTGTCTTGAGAGCACCCGGAGAATGTATGTAGCAGGTAGATCCAAACACCCGAAGGTGCTTCACTGAGGGCTTCACTCCGAACATCAACTCATAAGGAGTCTTCACTATGATCGGACTAAGAGGCATCCGGTTGATGACATGAGCAGCACAGGCCATCCCTTCCGCCAAAAGGGCCTTTGGAACGCCTTTACTCTGAAGACAACACTTGCAGGTCTCCGTTAACCAATGGATCATCCGAGCTGCAACACTACCTTGTTGTGAAGTATGTCCACAAGAAAGATCATTCCGGATCCCTTGCTTCCTGCAAAAGTGTGAGAATTCGGTTGAGCCAAACTCACCACCGACGCTTGTTCTCAACACCTTGATCCTCCGGCCAAGCCGACCTTCCACAAGCTTCTTGAACTCCACAAACAAGTGAACCATGTTGGACTTCTTCTTCATGAAGTATACCCAAGTATACCTTGAATAGTCATCAACCAATATCAGCATGAACCTGCTGCCTCCAAGACTGGCCGTGACGGTCGGTCCCACCAGAGCACAATGGACAACCGCCAATGGTGCTTTACATCTGGATTGTGCTTTATCAACCATGAAGCGATAGGCTCCACTTTCCTGACATCCCGCACACCCCCGACCATCGCCATATGATGACAATCTAGGAAAGCCTCTTACGAATCTTCTTTCCGCCATTGCTTTCAGCTTGTCTATCCCTACATGCCCCAGTCTTTCATGCCAGATAGCTACACTATCCCTAGCATTCATCCGATCAGCTCAAGAACTAGTTGATGTCCCAACTACATTCTTCTCCTTACCTCCGACATGAGCTACGTTCGCCGAGAGCAAGACAACCTTGCACTCCTTCCGAAGATGACCTTGCTGCTAGCATTTATAGCACCGTGGTCCTTCCTTCCTCTTCCTATCACGTCTAGGAGAAACACTCCTTTCTTCCTGATATGAAGTAGAGGGACCATCGTTAGCAGCAACCTTCACCTTCTTCCTGAACAACCCATCAAGGGAAGTCCAAACCTCCGCAGCTGACCGACATCCACTGATGTGGTCCAAGAGCTCCGATGAGATCACCTGCTTGAGAATAGACTCCGCATTCACATTTGTCTCCTTCCAAGCTCTCATCGCTTCAGTATTGCCAGCAGTAGCCTCTTGTCTTCCTGCTCCGCATACAACCTCCCAAAGGTCCTCGCAAAGAAGAAAGCTCTTCATACAAGACTTCCACCTTTCAAAGTTCGTCTCTGTAAGGAGATCAATGCCAAGACAACTTGCATCCTCCACTGCCATGGTTCTACCACTGGTTTCCTCTACAGAAGAGCAACTACTTTCATTGAGCACTGCTTAACCACTCCAACAACCTCCCTCTGATACCATGTTAAAATTCAACAAACCCGGAGATGCCACCTCAGATATCCTGTTGCAACTCAACAATCTGGAGGAGGATACGTCCACTTATAATGTTGAACGTTTTCCCGGATCTTGGAGTTAGCAGAGATTATATCAACAAAGCAGTAACAACCAGCAACACAGTAGCACAAGCATCTTTATTGATCAAGAGCATACTTTTTTACAAGGCGAGACATACATGGCGAGACATGCTTCACCAACACCCAAAACAGGAGAGCAGAGACAATTACAAAGACAAGAAACAGAACAAGCCGCGCGGACTCAATCAATAAGCCGCCGGTCTACTGCCGTGGAGTCCGCTCAGTCCGCCAGGTCGCCAGACCGCAACCCAAGCCGAGCGGACTCACCCCTTTCCAATGCTAGCTCTTCACCGTCGATCTGCAGGCTGCCTGACCGCGAGGTCGCCTAGCTGCCAGACCGCACACCCTGCGCCACCGAATGGAACAGTCCGCCTGAAGCAGGCGACTTCCTGAAACCCGAACCAAGTTGCCAAAGAGAAGACCGCCCGGTCGCTGTCCGCGACCTGCTGTTTACCGCCTGTTGCTTAACCGCAGAGTCCGCACTGTCCCTGACCGCAATCATAGCCAAGTACTGGCTTTCCAGCGCTATCCGCACAACCTGCACAACACACCCAGGGTCAACTCTTACAATCCGCGCGGACACCAAGGTCCAGACCGCAGCAACTTACGCAAGCTCTATTACTGTTCACTTACTTCAGTTCAGGTCTTGAGGTTATTTTTCCTGATATGACATGGGTCCTATTTATAGGCACGATGATGAGTACGGTCACCGCCCTAGCCGATAGGATCACCGCCACATCCCGCAGCAAGAACAAGTGTATCCGCAAGTCCGCGGATACACACACCAGTCCGCCGCTCCCGTGTAGATAGCCAGCCCGCCTAGCTTCTCCAAGGCCGGACTCCAATCTCCAGTCCGCCTTGTCGCTAAGGGCCAAGCCAGGACAACCACAGCCGGACTCTGCAACAGCAATGTCCGCCAATCTGCGGACAAGGCACCAGCCCGCATAACCCGAGCCCGTAGCCTCATCATCAAAGCACCTGCCGCACTCAGCGAACACCCGGCTTCCGTCCGCACAACCCGAGTCCATTGCCTCATCTCCAAGGCACCGCTGAACTCAGCAGACACGCCGATTCAGTCTACTTACAAAGCAAACTCCAGTCCGCATTCCTGAATTCATAACCTCATCACAAGGCTAAACCGAACTCAGCAGACTCCAGCTCTAGTCCGCACGCTCTTGCACAGGCAATCCTCCAGTCCGCATATCACCAAGCTAGCAATCAAGGCAACAACACTTATACTAGGCTTGGCGGACTGAGAAAGCAGCACGCGCTCCACTGCGCGATCTCCCCGGACTGAGCCAACCTGGACTTGGTTCAGAACCAAGTCCAGTCCACTGGCCGCATGGGCCAGTCCGCACTTACTGGCGGACACTGGATCTAGCCCGCCATACCGGGCGACCTCCAGCTTCTGTCCGCACTGACCGGCGGTCTCCGCGGCTTCCCGCTGCACCAGAGCAAGACCAAGGCAACTGCCAAACCGGTCTGCCGAGCTCCAGTTCTTCAGTCCGCTTCATGCCGGACTCCGCGAATAGCATTTCTATCCTCCCGGTTACTTCCTGGGAGTCAACTGCCTGCTGAGTATACACTGGCATGTCAGACTGCTGCTGCTGTCCGCGTAGTCCGCGCGAACAGACTGCCCAGGCCGCCACAGAGCAAACCGCCTGCAACATCACTACCGACTTAGCAGTCCGCCAACCCAGTCCGCGTAGTCCGCGCGGATAGGCAGCCCAATCCTTCCATTCACCAACTTTCACTTCACAGAATTCAACATACTCTCCCTGGGTGATGACCCGTCCAGTGGCCTCTTTCCTCTATTCTGCACCATCAGCTAGTCTGCCTCTAGCTTTTTGGCCATCTCGATGATCTGTGTTGATGTACCGTGAGAAATGAACAATTGGGCCTGCCTCAAGTCTTCTTTAAGGCACCGTAGAATCTCTTGGCATACCTTCTGTCGTCTGTATCATGTATCCCTACAAACCTGACAAGGTGCGAAAACTCCCTCTAGTATTCAATCACCGATCTGCTCCCCTGCCTGAGGTTCGGAAACCTCTCTTCCAGTGCATCTCTGTCTGTGGTGGATACGAAGTGATCCAAGAATACTTCACCGAAATCCTCCCAATATATGTCTGACAGCTCCCAGTGAGCATAAGTGAACTCTCACACGGACTTCCACCATCGTTTTGCATGAGCATCTAATGCAGAGGTGGCTAGAGGAACTGCCTGGATGACCGGGCAGCTGATGCCTGCCAATATCTCATGTATGGACTCCAGCTATTCCTCAGTCTTCATAGCATCCTCTATCCTACGGTACATCGGTGGGGATAGGCTCTTGAAGGCACTCAACCAGCTGGACCCCGGATTTGGCTGCGGAGCCGGGACCTGCTGGGCTTTGAAGGCTTCCAGTATAGCCGTCAAAGTTTGCCCCATCTCTATCTGTAGAAATGGAGTGGCAGCTGGAGGGGGAGGAACCACAGTTTGCGGTGCAACGACCTGTGGAGGTTGCATAAATGTAAGGTTAAAACAGAACTGGCCTAACTCATTGTATTTAATGTACTGTTTTATGTGACTTTTTACACATGGGCACACCATTGCTTCCGCTGCATAGTTTTTCCGCAAACTAATGCTCGAGCGGGGTGGTCCATTGTTGTGGACTTCTTTTTCATATGATCGTTTGTTCAAGTGATACAAGTTTGTAAGACCCCTCCCCTTACCAATGAGGCTCCAAGTCTTATGCCCAGAACCGTCATCTTACGGCAGCACTAACGCAAAGGTTAGTCGACACCGCAACATGCCGATTCTGCCGGCTAATACGATCATATAACCTGTAGGCCAATATGAGAAATAGAAGTATAGCGGTAATGTATAAATAAACTACAACCAGTCCACAGCCACAGTACATATCAAATAATAAAATGAAAGTACATCCAGTCCACAGTGAGTACAAAAATATGAAGAGTAAAAAGGGCTTATGCCCTGTACATGAATATCATCTTTACTCACAAAATAAAATGCGGAAGCAAATATATCATCCTCGAACTCATCCCACCAGAGCTAGCACTGTAGTAGTAGTAGGTGGTATCAACTACTCACGCCATGTCACATCGTCCTGCTGGTGGTGCTGGTGCTCCATCTCCTCGAGCTCCTAAAAATAGTTGGTCACCGACCATTAGTCAAAAGACTAAGTTGTTTCCTCCGCACCTCGCCTCACAACTCCTAGGCACCGTGCGGGAGGATAAAGAGGAGGACTATCAAGAGGTAACAAAAGGATGCAGGTGACATGAAGCTATCTATCAAGTATAAGAGCAACATAGTTCTACTCTAGCAGTTCTAAGTAAATGGTATAAGTGAAGTAAAGGTATGGTACAAGTAAGTAAAGAACAAAAAGTAAGAGCAGAAAAGTAAAGCTATGCTACCACTACTCTACTGGAATCTATGCTACCAAGTAAGAGTGTAAGCAGTAAATCTACACTAGCAGTTCTATGTATATAGTACAAAAGTAAAAAACATGTACAATATAAGTAATTAAAGAACTGAAAGTAAGAGCAAAAAAGTAAAGCTATGCTACCACTACTCTACCATCACAAACGTACCTTAACTTATAAAAATGCCCATACAAATTTATAAGTTAAGGTTTCCAAAAATTTTAACTTATCATATAAAAGAGCCCATACTAATTTATATGATAAGGATCTATGAAGCGTATGACCTAATATGAATGAATGTTTATGATGCAATTTATGCAACAGGCAAGTGAAACTCAAACACAACGACTCTGTGATCACAGACCTTTAGTTCCCACTTTTTGAGAGCTAGCATCACTCTCGGGTTCCACCGTTGTGGCTGCGGCAGCAGCGGAGCGGGCGTCTCCACTTATAGGCAGGTATGCACACTACCAAACCTAGACCCCTCTCATACGCCTCTGTACACATCTTAGGTGCACTCTAGAGTCTGCGTACATATTTTGATGACTACCAGTCAGTCTTGTTGGGTCGGGTGTGCGTTATCGGGGATCGTCCTCCAAACCTCATTATAAACAACCTACTGGCCCCTCAAACCCTCATACCCGCCTGAATCACCGTACTGCCATCGGTGTGACTATCGGCCCAGTACTGTATGACTCACCGCTAAATTTATGCACATGCAAGTATTTCATCTCAAGCCTTTAGCTCGGAGGACCAACCTGTCCTGGTTCCCTTAAACCCTTCGCGAGTGAGATTGCACATAGTGCTTTTAATGAAAATCTCTCAAACCCATCACGGGTGAGAACACACAATAGTTCCTTTATTCAGAATCCCTCAAACCCGTCACGGGCGAGAATGAACCACAGAAATTTGAAGTATGGAATAAGCATGATGTGTGAAGCCCATCCAGATAGGTTAGTCTGGATTGGTGATGTTTTATTTTGCATGCTAGAGAAGACACCACATATAATCTAGTAGTTTGTGGGGTCTGTGAATTATGTATGTGAAATGGGAGAAGCAGGATGTACCAGAGATGCTCTCCAGTATTTCCACCAAGAAATTCTCCGGTTTGCAAAACTTTTGGATATCGCCAGGTGATAGTGAGTATTGCCGGAGATAGCTCCCAGTGAGCTCTGTTTATGAAGTCTATCTCAGGGAGACCTAGGGGTCATTGCATGAAGAGCTGATAGCTTGTAGTTCCCAGCTATGGTGGCCATGAGTGCCAGCCTAGTTTGATGTGATGCCTGTATCGGGAAGAACGTGGTGTTATCATGTGTGTTGAGCCATTGAGGACAACTATTATAATCGTGAGAGCCGAAACAAAGCTGTGAGTCTGTAGTTCCAGCTCTAAAGGTCGTTGAGCCGAACAGAAAAGGTGAGGTACACCCGCGCCTTTTCTATTATCCTTGATTGCTTTGGCTATCTTAAATGGCATGGCGATCTGAGCAATTGGAAGGGACTGAATTGTGCCTGCATTATGTCTAGCTTCATTAGATTACCTAAAGTACTTGCCTGTCGTTGATGGCATAATGAGAGTCTTAGGCCTAGGGCCGAAAAGACTAACATTCTTAAGAATGAACCGTTAAGTCTTGGACCTCTGAACGAGAGGTGGTATCTGGGATGTCCGGTACACCGAGAATATGCCCTGAGTGCACAGAGCATGTAGCCATTGATCCTACGTTTGTGGTCATGCGTGCTTAAATGCACATTGTTGTTGCCAATATATATATATATATATATATATATGCTGATGTTGTAGGGAAGGAGAATCGCCGCCCCAATTAAGGGGTGGGGTCGTTATAATTTGGTCAGCTGAATGCTGGACATTGCCTTGTTTGCCATCCTTGTGGTGGAATGTCCCTGTGCAGGTACTGGAGAGCCGAGTGAGAAATAGTGGGTTTCTTCCCTTGTTGCTATGCCGGCCCTCGAAGTCTAAGCGAAGGCTTTTTTAGTTTTCATGTATGGCTGGCCTCCATGTCGATGTATGAAAATACTTTTGTAAAAAGGCAATAGTGTAAGGCCCTTAGGATTTTTGACTTTGGTGTATTTCTGTAAAATATTCCTGATATGTATATATATATATATATATATATATATATATATATATATATATATATATATATATATATATATATATATATAGTGGACATTCATGTGTACTTGAGTTCATCTTTTCACCCTTGAAGTTTCCGCTAGAATGCTCTGAGTTAGGGCGAGTGTAGTCTTTTGATATTAACATGTAATTCTACCGACTATCTTTGGAATATGGTATGGTGCCCGACTGGACCTTCTATTATATTTCATGTGACAGATAGAGGTGTTACACAAGCTGAAAGCAGTTGACTGTTTAGAAGGGAGAGCAGCAACCCTCTTCATATTTCTTTCAGCAAGGATCTGACGGAAAGTGAGTGTACTAGTAGATGTACTTGGCTTATCGGGATTGCCACTAATATCAGTCTTCTTTGCAAAAGATAGGCTGTTGATTTCATCAGAGTCTGCCAAGTCAGGCTTACTAATTGACATACTTTTGGTATGAGTTTTTGCTGGAGGAGCTAGACTATTGCCCACTGCCTTATTCTTGAGTGTGGGGGCCGGTGCACCAAAAACAAATGGTCCATAATGGGCCATCTGAATTTCCTTATGGGGAGACTTAAAGGCAGTCAAACCCATGCCCTTCCTTCCACTATAACTGGGAATATTTTTTCATACTGGTGGATCTTCTATTCAACTAGTGACCATATATGCTTTATTGGTCATACATGTTGGATGGCAGCACAACTTTCTCAATGGAGATAACATGCTGATTTGGAGCCTTTCCCTTCCTCCTAGTCATTCTTCTGGTATTTCTCTCAATGTAGCCAAGGGCCTTCTTACCCTTTTGCTACGTGAAGGTATCAATGAGTGGAAATATATATTTAGGTTTGTAGTACTGAGCCACTAACATCCTCTCTTTGAGGAGCCTTCCTTAAAGATCCATAGTGATGTTGTTCATATGATGATGGTCCCAATCTGGATGATTGAGACTGTCTTCAGCTGGCTAACTTCCCTCCTCATCTTGTCAAGCAAGGGTGCTGAGTTAGACTATAGGGAAGCAGCTAGCTGCAGGGAGACAATCTCATTGGCTTATATTTTGATAAGCAACTTACTCTTCTTTAGAGCATCCCAGATCAACCCATAATTGTCAATCAATTGATTGACATCTTTCTAAGATTCTGAGCCATCTTAATCACAGGATGAAGGATCCTTATAATTAGGACTAGTTTCAAAGTGAGATTCTGAGGAGGAGCTAAACAAACAATGTACCTTAAATGGACCAGGCTGATCCTGGCTGGATTCTCCATCTATCATCACCATGAGACCATAATTACTATTATCAGCTTCATCCACCTCCTTGTCTCTGTCTATTTATGATAGAGGGGATGTAACACCCCTATTTATCCCATGGGATATAACAGAAGCTCCGGCTAGGGCTCCACGCCATATTCCACGGACATTCAGTGGAGTTACATATTAATAATAATTTACTATGATACAATTTCGAATCCTAACACAGAGCATTCTAACGGAAACTTTTAAATAAGTTGGAAGAACACATCACAAAACATGAATGTGCACTAGAGATCAAAATAGTAATGAATGTACAAAAACCCAAAGATGGTCTTGGCCTTAAGGCCTTACAATATTCAACTTGAATTAAGGTATTTTTACAGACTTCAGCATGTAGGATGACCACACATGAACATAGTAAAGGAAAAACACTTCACTTTGGCCTTCAAGGACCAACGCAACATCAAGTGCTTTAGCCTGCTATTTGAAACTTGACCCACCAGTTCCTGCATAAGATCAATCCACCGAACGGTGGCAAAAAAAGGCAACGGTCAGCTAAAGTTGACAAAATTATAACGAACCCACCCCTTACTCTTGGTTGCGGTGCTCCTTCCCTGCAATATATTAGCAAAACCAAACGTAGCAATAAAAGTGCAATCTAAGCACATTTCACCACATGCGTAGGCACTAACGGCCACACTCCCCGTGCTCTCAGGGAACATTCTAAGTGTCCGGACAAAAACTAGGGACTCATCACGGTTCAGAATACTGCAACAAACATGAGCATTTTGGTAGTCTTTACGTCCTACGCGAGGCCTAAGACCCGTAACTATGTCAGCGATAGGTAGCACTACCCACGGTGCTCGACATAACAATTGGGTAGGCTTGGCCCTTTCCCGCTGCTCACATCACCAGGTCAAACTGCCACAACGTGGGTCGGCCTCCCCCTTCCCATTTCTCTAGACATTACATCACCACCGTATGATGTACGATGGCTCTCAGACCACTGAGCTGGGCTCTCAAAGCTCTCAGCCCCACATCACAGGCCTATGGTCTCAACGACACAGGACACAGACACTTGCCCCTTGTCTCCATGACACAAGCATCAAACAAAGATCATAAGGAGCTACCGCTGGCGGTAGCACTTCGGCCTCACTGTACCTGCCAAAAATGTGTTTCTACCAAGTTTTTCGGGTGGCTTTGGAGTTAGTCCCCAAGGTTACCTTTTCCAATCTACCACGTTGAAACCCGAAAGACAAACATCACGTAGTCTTCTCCGGCCATTAACAAGAATAATTAAAAACATTACCAATCCAGGCCAACCCGTCCGGATGGGCTTCACACACCATGCCTATATTTGTACTTCGATTTCGAACAATAAATGCAAAAGTACGGGGATACTCCGTATCTACCCAAAGGAAGACCTCACGCTCACCACACACTTGCGGGAGAGAGTTTCCTATGCAAAAGGAAAAGGACTTCACATGTCCAAGTTGAGGATCGTTACCCTTTGCGCACTCTTCGGTGTGAGGCCAAAGATCTAGACGGATGAATGCGATGGCAATGATCTTGCCTCCACAGATCCGGACTCGTCTTGTGAATCAGAGCTTCGAAACTCCAATGGTGTCGAGAACTCCCTTCCAGCGTTGCTACTCCTCCTCCAAGAAACCCAGGCCAAGTCTTTACTCCAAAAGAAATGATGTGAAAACGACTGAACTAGGCTTTTATATAAAGCTACCGCGGCGCAGTAACTAACTACCGCTGCGCGGAAACTAGCTACTGCCCCGTGGTACCCTAATACAATGCCTTGTTTCGAGCGCAACCGTCCAAACCTTCAAATCACAGGCTGATACATGGCCACGCCATTATGGATTCACTATCATCGCGCGATAGGATGCTAACATCGCGCGGTAGCCTGCGGCGGTTACGACACGACACCTACCTCTATCGCTGAGTGTTAACTACTACCGCCGCACTATAAAATCACGAGACCTCCATCATTTAAATTGGCCCTGCTATCGCCCGCGGTAATAATATCGCCGGTCGATAGCTTCCCGAGAACTCTGCCAGACTAATTCCCAGCTACCGCCACACGGTAACATCTTTTTGCCGTGCGGTAACATATTTCCCGAGAACTCAACGATCTTGACGCATTCGACGCTAACTCTAGAGCTAATGCCGCGCGGTAACTAGCAATCGCCTAGCGATAACCCCTAGAGAATCATCCCCGCCTTAAGAAATTTGCGGCGTTACAATTCTCCCTCAATTAAAGAATTTTGTCCCAAAACTAAGTGATGCAAGAAACTAACGAACTAAATCAACTTTAAACTGTGTACCTCAATTGAATAACTCAAGTGTTAGAAACGAACAAAAACAAACCGGAAGTGTTTTAACAGAATCTTTATTATCCCAAAAAGGTATCTATTACAAAGGTATGGCCTCCCTTATGTAGAATGGAGGAGAGATGGGAGAATACAAATAAGAGATGTGGGACTAAAAATTTACAGGACTAAGCGGACTAATACAAAATAATTCGCACAAGCCGTGCAGTTAGACAGAAGGGCTAACCGCTCGGCTACCACCAGAGAGAGAGAGAGAGATCACTATGGGAGACCGCTAGACCGCCCGGTCTCCAAGTCTCCAGAGGCAAGCCGCTAGACCGCTCGAACTCCAGACAGTAACTGCACAACAACCAAACCACAGAAGGGAAACCGCCAGACCGCGTGGTCTTCAACCCGCCAAGATAGACTGCCAGACCGCCCGGTCACTAACTTCAACACTCCCCCTCAAGCTGGAGCATATATATCGATCATGCCCATCTTGTTACAAATATGAAGAAATGAGGCGGAGACTGGCTTGGTGAAAATGTCAGCCAGCTCTTTATCAGAAGTGACGAAGGGAGTGCAAATTTGTTCCTTCAGAATCTCCTCACGAATGAAATGACAGTCGACCTCAATGTGCTTGGTTCTTTCATGGAAGACCGGATTTTTGGAGATGTATATGGCAGTATTGTTATCACAGAACATAGGTAGAGGATGGTTGTACACCTATCCTAAATCCAACAGGAGAGCCTGTATCCACTTTAACTCACAAGTGGTCGATGCCATACTATGATACTCTGCTTCAGCACTAGACCTGGAAATAATCGACTGCTTCTTGCTCTTGCAGCTCACCAGATTTCCGCCAACAATGGTGCAAAAACCCGAGGTTGACTTGTGATCCCCTTTGTCATCAGCGTAACTCGCATCTGAGTATGCTTCAACCCTCAGATGACCATTCTTCTGAAAGAGTATCCTTTCTCAGGCGCTGCTTTGACATATCCCAAGATCCTCAAGGCGGACTGTAGATGGCACTCCCTAGGTGCTTGCATGAATTGACTCACTTTGCCCACAACATAGGAAATGTCGGGCCTGGTCACGGTGATATATATAAGCTTACCAACCAGACGGCGGTACCGCGTAATATCTGAAAGAGGAGGTGAATCATCTATCCAGGTTTTATCTTCTACAGTTGCCATGGGGCATCGGGCAAGTTCAGCTCCACTCAATCCTGTCTCTTTTAAAAGATCAAAGGCATACTTACGTTGGGATAGGACTAAGGAGTTGGGCTTCCGAGAGATTTCGATCCCCAGAAAGTACTTCAGAGATCACATATCCTTTGTGACCAGGTGTTGACGGAGGTGTTTCTTTATCAACGTTACCCCCTCCTGGTCATCGCCAGTAAGAAGAATGTCATCGACATAAACCGCAAGAACAACCATACTAGAGGCGGTTTTCCGAACAAATAAGGAGTGATCAACCGAGCTTCTTGTAAAACCAATGGCCGCAACTATGCCTCTAAACTTGTCAAACTAGGCACGCGGACTTTGCTTGAGGCCATAAATAGCCTTCTTCAATCGGCATACACGGGTCTCCCCCGGAGCAACATACCCCGTAGGTTGCTCCATATAAACATCTTCCTATAGATCACCATAGAGGAAAGCATTCTTAACATCCAGTTGCGAATTCGGCCAGTCCCGATTGACAGCCACAGAGAGAAGGACCCGTATGGTGCTGAGACGAGCAACGGGAGAGAATGTATCGAAATAATCAACACCATAGGTCTGAGTGAATCCATTAGCCACCAGGCGGGCTTTGTAGCGATCCACACTGCCATCAGGGAGGAATTTCACCACAAAGACCCAGCGACAGCCAACAACATCTGTGCAAACAGGAGGAGGAACAAGAGTCCAGGTACCTCGTTCATTGAGAGTAGCGATCTCGTCATCCATGGCAGCCTTCCAATGCGGAAGGGTAAGAGCTTCCTGATAAGAACAGGGGGTGGAAGTAGAAGAGATAGCCAGAGCAAAGTTCTGTGAGCAGACGTCAGACGAGCATAGGAAACAACAACAGCAAGAAGATGCTGGGTACAAGCCCAAACCCCCTTGCGAAGAGCTATGGGTAGATCCAGGTCGGCATGTTCTTCAGCAACCGGAGCATCCGTGGTAGAGAGAGCTGGCCCGGGAGGAGAGAGCGACAACGGTGAAGAGGAGGGAGATGTGGGAGAAGAGGTGGGAGATGGTGGATAGAGTGGAGATGGTGGAGATGGCGGAACAGTAGTTGGAGCAGAGGGAATGGTGGGGTTGTGGGGAGAGGTAGGATCAGCAGGAGTAGAGGAGGAAGAGGAAGAGAAATAAGAGGCATTTTCAAAGAATGTGACATCCACAGAGACAAGTTGCTTGAGGGTAATGGGGTCAAAGCAACAATAACCTTTCTGAGTGGGAGAGTACCCCAGAAAGACACATTTAGTGGACCGTGGGGAGAGTTTATCGCGGGTATCATAGGGAGCATGCACAAAGGCTGTGCAGCCAAAGATACGTAGAGGAAGAGGAAAGGGTTTTTTGCCCGGATAGAGAATGGAGAAAGGAGTTTGACCACGGAGAACGGTGGAGGGAATGCAATTGATGAGATAGCAAGAGATGAGAACAGCATAGCCCCAGTAGGAGCGAGGGACATGCATGTGCGTGAGTAGAGTGCGAGCGACATCAAGGAGGTGACGGTTTTTGCGTTCCGCGACTCCATTTTGTTGGGAGGTGTAAACGCAACTGGTTTGATGAATAATCACATGTTGCGTGCAAAAAGAGGAAAAGGCGTGACTGAGATATTCTTTAGCATTATCCGAGCGTAAGATTTTAATGGAGACATCAAACTGAGTTTGAATGGAATGGTAAAAGGATGTCCATACATCAAAAAGTTCAGAGTGGTCGCGTAAGAGATATACCCAAGTAGAGTGAGAAAAGTAATCAATGAAAGTAACAAAATAGGAACTACCCCGACCAACGGTAAGGGTAGGAGCAGGACCCCAGATTTTGGAGTGAACAGGATGAAACAGACGGGTAGAACCACAATCTTGCTTTGGAGGAAAGGAGGAGCGGTGATGATTGCCAAGTTGGCATGCTTCACAATTAAGAGGAGGATGATGTGGAGGGAGGTGGGGCAGAAGCTGGCGAAGAAGCCGGGGAGGAGCATGACCAAGGCGAAGATGACATTGGAGAAGATCTGTAGAGGAGGAGGAGAAGGTGGATAGAGCAGAGACGTTGTCGAGGAAGTAGAGGCCGCCGCTCTCAGTCCCAGTAGCAATCGTCCGTTGCGAGGCCGGATCCTGAAAAAAACAAGAAGTAGAAGTGAAGGTGACAGAGCACTGTAGTTGCTTGCATAAAGAAGTAACCGATAATAAATTGCAAGGAAACTGGGGCACATAAAGGGTATCTGCCAGGCACAGAGAGGGAGTGACTTGAACCATGCCCACCCCATTGACCGGGGAGGAAGAGCCATCAGCAACTATGACCGGGGGAAACCGATCATGTGTTTTTAGATGAGAGAAAAACTGAGGATTACCTGTCATATGATTTGTAGCACCAGAGTCGATCAACCATCGTCCACGAGTAACAGCGTGGGCACTACCAGAAGAGGTGACCCCCAAGGCGGACAGCTTGGAGGTGGAATCCATTGAAGATAGACAATGAGAGAACAGGAAGCAGCGACGACAACAACAAGTCGCATTCCAGGCGAACAGAAGCAGGCCGCGCGGCTAGGAAAACCGCAGGCAGGAGAAAACAGGTCGGACGGCAAAAGGGAGGTCGCAATGACTAGTAAGCAGGAGTGGCTAGAAGGAAACAGGTCAAGGCGAGGAGCGAAGGCGGTGAGGAGAGGAGCAACAAGGTTGCGGCGACTACCAAATAGGCTGCGGCTACTAAGAGGAGGAGAGCGGTGAGAACAAGTCGTGGCGACTTAAGGACAGGTCGCGACAACAAAGAAAAGTAGCTAGAGAAGAGAAGCAAGGAGGAACAAGCCGCGCAAGCAGGGCAGTGGTCAGAAGAGAATCCGCGAAGACAGGTCGCGGAAAGCAGAAATAAGCCGTGAGAATTAGAGAGCGAACACAATCAGGAGGAAAAGATTGTGTCCTCTGATACCATGTTTGAAACGAATAAAAACCAACCGGAAGTGGTTTAACAGAAACTTTATTATCCTAAAAAGGTATCTATTACAAAGGTATGACCTCCCTTATATAGAATGGAGGAGAGATGAGGGAATACAAATAAGAGATGTGGGACTAAAAATTTACACGACTAAACGGACTAATACAAAATAATTCGCACAAGGCACGCAGTTAGATAGAAGGGCTAACCGCTCGGCTACCACCAGAGAGAGAGATCACTATGAGAGACCGCTAGACCGCCCGGTCTCCAAGTATCCAGAGGCAAGCCGCTAGACCGCTCGGACTCCAGACAGCAACAACACAGCAACCAAACCACAGAAGGGAAACCGCCAGACCGCTCGGTCTTAAACCCGCAAAGACAGACCGCCAGACCGCCCGGTCACCAACTTCAACATCAGGGAAATCCGACTTCATGGTTTGCTCCCGCTCCCTAGAAAGCTCCTTTCGGCCACAGTTGTCCCAAATTACCTTAACCATTTTAATGTATTTGTTCCGCAGTTGCTTGACCTCTACGTCCTCGGTCTGAATGGGCTTGACCTTCGTCATCTACCCACTGTGACCAGCACTTGATTCACAGAAACCACTTGAGAAGGCTTTTGAATAGCCTTCCGCACCAGTGAGATGTGAAATACATCACGCAAACTGCTCAACTCTACCGAAAGAGCCAACCGATAGGAGGCTTCACCAATACACTCCAAGATCTCAAAAGGGCCAACATACCTCGGACTAAGCTTCTTTATGCATTAAATCCTTGATACACCCATAAATGGCTTTATCTTAAGGTATACCCAATCTCCCACCGCAAGCTCCACGTTCTGATGCTTGGCATTGTAGTACTTGGCCTGCCTATCTTGAAAAATATGTAGCCATTCTCGAATCAATAGTATCGTTGATGCAGCATCTTCAACGTCCCTTCACTTGTACAGTTTTGATTCTCCCGTTTCTACCCAAACCAATAACGTACGACACCTCCTTCCGTACAGAGCTTCAAAAGGTGCCATATTAATGCTAGCTTGGTAGTTGTTATTATACACGAACTCAATCATAAAAAGATGGTCCTCCAACCTTTTCCCAAAATCCAAAGCACACATGTGAAGCATATCTTCCATCGTCCTTTTCACCCTTTCAGTTTGATCATCCGTCTGTGGGTGAAAAGTCATGCTGAAGCTCAACTTGGTACCCAACAAATGATGAATGAGCCTCCAATCATTCGATGTGAGCTGACCATCTCGATCACTGATGATGCTCCAGGGTACGCCGGGCAAACGGACTATGATGTCCATAAAAAACTTTGCCAGCTTCTCCGCTGAATCATCCTTCCTATTGGGTATGAAATGTGACACCTTCGTTAAACGATCAATGACCACCTAAATGGCGTCGTTCCCTTTATGCAATCTTGGCAAGCCGTGCACGAAATCCATGGAGATGTAATCAAAGTTCCTCTCCGGTATAGGCAAGGACTTCAGGAATCCGCCAAACTTCTGGCATTCGACGTTCACTAAGGCACAGGTCTGACACTTTTGCACATATAATGCTATGTATTTCTTCAGACCTGGCCACCAGAACAGTTTCTTCATGATCCCGGGGTGAATCAAGTACTTTGTGAAGTGTGCCTTGTACATCAATTCTTCTCGCAACTTCCACATATCGGGGACGCACAATCGGCTGCCTTTCCATAAAAGGACATCGTCGATAGAGAACTGGTCATTATACCCATCAACTGTTGAAATTTGTGAAGTGGAAGTGGGCGATGGGACAGGCCGCGCGGCCTGTGGCGGACAGCCTTGGCGGACTGGGCGGACTGGGCGGACTGCGGTTTGCGGCCTGGTGAAAAGTCTGGTGGAAAGCCGGCTGTGTTCTGAGCGGGTTGTTGCATGGAGTCCGCGGTTTGGTGCGGCCTAGTATCTGCGGATAGAGAGGCTTGCGGACTGGTGCTTTGCTCAGTGGTCGCGGGTGCAAGCTTGTGCTGTAGGCGGGTTGGCTCGAGTTCGCGGGAAGCCTTGCGGACTGGTGTGTCTGCGGTTTTGGCTGTTGCGGACTGGGCCTTGAGCTTGGCTGAGGCCTTGTCGAGCTCAGGTGTTACAGCAGGTCTTGCTGTGGAGACCGGTTGGCGGACTGATGTTTGGAGTCTGGGAGGAAGCTGCTGCATTGGACAAGTGCGAGGAGCTCGCGGACTGGTTGCGGTCTGTGCTAGGGTGGTTGGCGGACGGAACTTTGTGTCCGCCATGCTCGCACTGGCCCTTGATGGTTTTGGACTTGGTCACACATTGTGCCAAGTTCATGGTGTCCGCCGTGTCCGCCAAGTCCGCTGTGACCGGGCGGACTGTTGCTGTTTGCCTTTGGTCGTGGACTTGTGGCAGATTGAGGTGTGAGTCTTGCGGACTGCCTCGGGTTGGTGCGGACTGCCATTGAAGAGGGTGCTGTCCTGAAGCAGTTGGAGCTTTGCGGGCTGGTGCCTTGTCCGCTTAGCTTGGGCGGACTGGAGAGGGTTCGTCAACGGTTGCATTGCTCCTGGCGGTTTTCCTTGGTGACCGGCTAAGTCCTCGCGGACTGAGCGGACGGTGGTTTGTATTCGCGCGGACTGGGGCGGTGTCGCTATCTCTTGGGCGGTGACCACACTCCTCACCTGGCCTATAAATAGGACCCCCCTGGCACATCTACAGTAACCTAAGTAACGTGAGTGAACAGTAAATTGGGTTGGGCGAGTGCTGCGGTCTGTGTTTTCCAGTCCGCGCGGATTGTTTCAGGCTGACGGTTTACTGTGTGCAGGTCGCGCGGATAACTTCAAGGAGCCAGGAGTTTGGCTGTGACTTCGGTCAGTGCTTGGAAGTGTGCGGTCTCTGCGGACTCAGCAGGAGGTCGCTCTGCGGCTTGTCAGTTCTGTTTCAACTTTCCAGCTTCAATAACCTGTCCGCCGGCTTCAGGCGGGTAGGGGAGTTCCTCAGTTCGGGTTCAGCAGGAGGCGAATAACGGTCTGTCCGCGCGGCCTCGCGGTCTCGGCGGACTCCGTGGTATTCGGCGGATTGCAGCATAGCTTGGGCGAGCTCAGCGGTCTCGGCGGTCTCGGCGACCTCGCGGTCTCGGCGGACTGGAGTGCTGTCCGCCCGGCTTGTTTTTTGGTTTCTTCTATTTACAGCTGTAATACTAGCGAAATCATGTCTCGCTATATATGCCTCGGATTGTAAAGAAGTGAATGCATAATAATACCTTCTTGTGCTTCCATTGTTTTGTTGGGTGCAACCTCTAGTCCTTGGGTTTTCCGCAGGTTCAGCGTGCGAACTGGGTAGTTCCGAAGATATTAATTTGGTGTTTGGGCTATCTTGCTGACCACGTTGAGAAAATTTAACATCAACGACTTCCTCCCAGTGACGTTTCAAGCTATCACCCAACTCCAAGGCCCGCCGAATCCTGTCGGCGAGGACGTATTGAACCTCCATCCAACTCAAACATGCATTCGTACTAGATACCTTGTCAACACAAGAGATCTCTAAGGTCTCCAAATCGCTAATAATTCGCTCGTCGTGCATCTGTAACCAGTTTGCCCGTGCAGGATTCCTATGACTCAAAGCAGAACACAACCTAATCCACTCCCAGAGGCATCACTGTAAATCTCAAAGAACTCTGATCCATATGGCAAACCTTAGACAGGCGTCGTGGTCAGACGACACTTTAGTTCTTCGAAAGCTTGTGCGAACTACAATGACCAAACAAACTTCCGGTCCTACCTTATCAGAGTGGTGAGGGGTAATGCTATCCGTGATAAGTTCTCTACGAAGCGCATGTAATAGCCGGCAAGCCCCAAAAAACTCCGGACTTCCACCACGGTAGACAACACATACCACTCCTGTATCGCAACTATCTTCATCAGAACTACCGCAATTACCTCTCCACTAAGCACATGACCGAGGAATGCTACCGAGGACAACCAGAACTAACATTTGGATAATTTGGTTAACAGTTGTTTCCTCCTTAGGGTCTCTAATACCATATGTAGATACTTTAAATGATCATCCTCACACTGTGAATACACTAGTATATCATCGATGAAGACTATCACGAACTAGTCCAAGTACTCTCTGAACGTCTGGTTAATCAGATCCATAAACACGTATTCCACATTTGTTAGACCAAATGGCATGACTGTGAATTCGTAATGCCTATAACGTGTGCTGAAAGCCATCTTTAGAATGTCACTTTCCCTTATCCTCAGCTGATAGTACCCGAATTTCAAATATAGCTTCGAGTACACAGTCGACCCGACCAGTTGACAAACAGATCATCAATCCACGGGATCGAATATCTATTCTTCTCTGTCAGCTTATTCAACTCTCGATAATCAAAGCACAGTCTTAAACTTCTGTCCTTCTTTATAACAAAAAAGGACTGGCGCGCTCCAAGGCGACGAACTTGGACGCACATACACTTGCTCTAATAGCTTTTTGAAGCTATATCTTAAATTCCACCATCTCCTTAGGTGCTAAGCGGTACGAGAAGCGTAATACAGGCTTGGCACCTGTCACTAGATCGATGCTGAAGTCAAACTCTCACTGAGGTGGGGTTCCAGGGAGATTTTTTAGGAAAAATGTTAGGAAACTCTGATACAACTGGGATACTATCCAGACCCATCTTGGGCTTTGAAGCCTCCACTCAAGAGATAAAAATATCTGCACCACTATGAACTGCATAACCACTTGGAGAGTAGACATCAAAGTCTTGCTCGATCCCATCATTCCAGAGATTGTAGTCTCACGTTCTGTATCCACTCCCAGTCTGACACCTTGCTGTTGTAATCAATGTATGCACGCTGTTCCGAGAGCGAGTCCATGCCAAAGATCACATCAATCTCCACTATCAGTAGTAGCGATGCTTGAAAGTCAAACTCTTGACTCCCAATCCGTACCTTCACGCAGCAAACTCTATCCGCGCGTATATAACACTCGTTAGGTAGAATCACATCCAATTTATCCATTTAAATCAAATAAGGCACTCTGATGCGCGATACAAATTCCTCAGACAAAAAGTAGTGTGAACCTCCCGTATCGAACAGTTCTCTTATCGGGCAATTAAAGATCAAAACAAAGCCTGGCACAAGAAGTCATATGCTAACGCGCATAAGGAAACAAGTATACAAAGCTAAATGTATTATTGAATAAATCATACCTGTCAATACATCAGCCTTCTTTATGGCCTCCTGTTGGCCAAGGATGTAAACTCTAGGCTGGGTTGTAGCGTAGTGGGATGTAGTTGACTCCACCGCCTTTCCCTTCTCCGTATAAGTTGCTCCAGGTTTCTTTTCTGACTTCGGGCTCCCACTCCAACAGTCTCGGGCAAAGTGTCTCTGCTTGCCACAATTATAGTAATTACCCTGGCCTCGCTCTATAGTAACTCCAGACGCACCCGAAGGTAGGGCTGTACCCATAGTCCTCGCTTTCTTGATCCACTTGCGAAATCCAGACTTCGACAAGCTCAGCAGCTTAAACTCTGACTTCTTCAAGATTGAGTTGTTCGCTTGAACTCTCTTGATATCTTTCCCCCGAGATCGGGCAGTATTGACCAGAGTTAGAACACCCTGCATCATAGGCCCCGAGAGCAATAGCCTTAGGTCATCACGTAGAACCTCATAGAACCGGTTGGTCATACGCTCGTCATCAGCAAACGTAGAGCCAGCATAACGTCCTAACCTCGTGAACTCATAGAGATACTCATCCACATTACAATCTCCTTGCATCGGTCTCTGGAACAGATTCTCCATATCGATCCTCTGTGCTGAGGGAGGTATCTAGACAGGATTAACCTCAAGAACTCCTCCATCACAACATCAGTGAGTTTTATTCCAACTAAGAGATGCAGCTCCAACTCTTCCCACCAAAGTCTCGCCTCTCCATCCAACAAGAAAGCGGTAATAGTAGTTTTCTGTCATACCTCTATTTCGGTTGTTATCAAGGCTCTCTTAACATGAGAGAGACAATCATCATCCTGGCTTGGTGTTCCAGTCCGCGTAAACATAGGAGGATTAAAGCTGATCACATGTTTAAGCTGCTTTTGTATCGCTCTTCTTGGCACCAAAGGCTCTACAGCCACTCATTCCACCACTCCAAGTTCTGCCGCACGAAGTGGCACCTACTCCACAATAGGGGAAGGAGGTTGTCCTTGCCTCCCTGGCTGGGAATTTATCATTGGAAACATCGTCTGAGCCACGAGTCTTATTATTTCTACCGAAGGAGGGGGTTTCAGGTGCATCATTAGGTGCACAGCTTTCCGCAGACTGCGGACATTCCAACTGTTCTACAACACTCCTGGTCACATATATATGTAGGAACATCATTAAGGGACCAAATAAAATTGCAAAAAACAATCATTGGAATGCGCAGGTTCCTCAAACATGTGAATTTTCATTGCTAAGTGGACATATAACACCCCAAATCCCAATTTGGGTTCAGGATTGGGCGACACGGCCTGGGACACGGGCGTGTTCCATGTAGTGTCTTCTTTTAGTTGAGCAGCCTGCCTCTCGAGTGCTCGACGAAATGTACTCGATAAGTTCTCGAGAGGGAACATGCCAGTGACACGGGCGTGTCAAAAGGGCGGTCCTCCTCTCGGGGTCGTCGAACTCCACTCGACGAATACACACACTGTCGTCTGTAGAGGGTAACACACGGCTGTCACTGTGCTTGTAGGAGGGGCCGGGTACATTAGTTCATGTCGACACCGACAGGCATCCGGCCGACAGCTTTGTCGCAGCCGGGCACTAGATGTGGCACAGGAACATGCCGCCACTAGAGTGCTACGGGTGTTAACAGTGGATGTGCTCAGTGAGTTGTATACTGTGCTACTGGAACATCTGGCCAGTGTATGTGTGCGCTAATAGAGACACCACCCTGGGCCATGTCGTACTGTGACCGTGAGCCATGTATGGCACATGGAAGTGTATATTCTGGATAAGTCGGTTGTGTGCCGCAAGAGACATGGCATATGACATGGTGCCAAGGCGGTTTCAGGCCCTGTTCAGCATATTTATGGGCAAATCAAGGCCATTCGTTCCCTTCATCCTGGATCCAAGGGTTCCAGGCCATTCCCTGCTGATATAAGAGATTGGAAGCCTCATCTTCCGTTTATTTCTCTTCTTCTCAAAGAGCTAGAGAGAGAAGAGAGAGGGAGCAAAGGGAAAGGAAGGGAGGGAAGGAGGAAGGCTGCCGGAGAAGCTTCAGCGGGCTTATTCGTGGGCCGAGTGTGGATTCACGAAGGCAAAGCCATTGCGGTGATTTCCATTCGGCTAGATCATGGATCCAAAGCGATCATCAAGGGTAACGATCTCCTTCTGGACAATCGAAGTCATTTCTTTATGCATATGCATGGAATCCTCACCAAGATAGTGGAAAGCAGAAGTGATTCCCAGTTGAGTCTGCATCTAGAGATGGAAGTATGTAGTATGCCATAGGCATGATGTATGAAGCCCACCCGGACTCCGTGTATTATGTGATGCTATGACTTGTGATTGTAAGCTCCTTATGTTGTGTGCTGATCTTGGATGCTATGTGTAAGCTCCTTGAGATGTGAGCGCGGTGAGAGCTATTTGCTATGAGAGAGTGAAAAGCTGCGACTAATCAAGAGGGAAAGCCGACCCACATCTAGTTGTGCGCTACTGACGATTTGAGCATGGGAAAGGCTGACCTGCCCTGGTTGTTTTGGGAGGTTGGTGGTGGTGGCACTGCTAGTAGGGGGAAGCGAGACATACCTGCTTGCTGCACCACAGTTGCGGGTTGATCTGGTAATGCTCAAGTTTGTTGTGAGGTCCTCATCTCTGAGTGGTTTGGGCGGAATGTCGCCAACAGGCGTGTTGGTGGACTAGGACCGGCCAGCCAACATGTTAATAACCTCTAATCGGTGGTGTTAAATGGAGTCTGGTACACCGTGCGCACGGAGAGTGTCTGGCGGAGGCCGGCATTTGTGATATTTTTGTGCCTGAGAGTACTTGTTTGTGATTGGTAGATATTATGAGTTGCAATTCATACAGGGAAGGAACCACTGCCCGGGTAAGTGGTTGGGTCGTTATAATTGGTCAGTGATGGGCTAAACCGAATAGGCAAGTGTACCTGTCGAATTGCAGTATCAAGGTCGTATTTAAACACGGGGTTGTCAAATACTGCTACTCACGTTTGAACTATTATCCTACCGAAAGAAAATGGGTTTGAGAATTTTAAACTAAAACGAAAGATAATTTTTTTAGACGAAAAACTTTATAATAAAAAGCTAGCATTCGATCAAAGATTCACCATAAAATGAAATGAGAGGGATGAAAAGGCATATAGTTTTAAATTTGCAAATCATACTCGACCGTGATGGATCCAAAATTAGGAAATATTCTCGCTAGAGCATTAAATACCCTGACTTATAGACGTTTTGACCAAAATCTCTTTCAAGTCAAAAAGGCCTAAAGCCGCATTATCGAGGTGACCCGCACTATTGGATTTGACTCCAATCGGAAGATTTACGTCATCCTATCTCTAGGGTTGCGTTCAAACTCCTTCCTTCTTTGAGTGATCTTTCACATTCACGAGCCTCTCGGCTACTCAAATATGATATCCCAGGCCTACTACCGTATACCGGAATTACGGGAGTCGACAAAATAAAAATCAAAGAAGGATCGAGTAAAATTAAGCAAAAATAAAACTATGAAGCAAAAGAAACCCTCATCTCATTTTATGGATCCTCACGATCGAACGCTAAAAAAAATTAGCTACGCATATGTTGAAGTATTAGACCGGGCGGCTTCACGGTCTGTTCCAGCGGTTTGTTGACCGAGCGGTCTGGCGGTCTCTCTGGTGCCTGGAGACGGGTGGTCTATCGGTCTACCTCTGCGGCCTGTTCTATCCTTCTGGAGTTGCGAGCGGTTAGCCCATCTGTCTAACCGCGCGGCCTATTCGGTCTCCATTGTTCTAGCCGCTCAGCACTGTAAATGTTTAGTCCCACATTGTTTGTATACTCTCTTTCTTATCTCCTCCATTCTATATAAGGGAGGCGATACCTTTGTAAATGATATCTTTTTTGGATAATAAAATTTCAGTTATTCAAAAGTTTATTCGGCTTGTTCTCTACTTTTCGCTTCTTTTCTCTACTTTCTAACATGGTATCAGAGGCCACGGTCATTTCCTTCTGATTCTGTGCGCTCTCTGTTGTTCGCGGCTTATTTTTCGCATTCTGCGACTTGCTTCGCGACTTGGCTTCTCTCTGTCCGCGCGGCTTGTTTCTATCCGCGCGGCTTGTTCCTGTCCGCTGCCCTGTTCTCGCGGCTTGCTGCTGTGATCTGCCTGACCGTGCGAGTTGTTCCTTTCTCACCCGCATCTTGGTCGCGGTCACCAGCTCTTTTCCTCCCTTCTGTTCGCTCGGCCTTTTTAGTCCGCGCGACCTCTTCCCCGCTGTACCTTTGACCGCCTTCTCGCAGCTGCTGTGATCTGCCTGACCGTGCGGGTTATTCCTGTCTTACCTGCATCTTGGTCGCGGTCACCTGCTCTTCTCCTCTCTACTGTTCGCTCGGCCTTTTCAGTCCGCGCGACCTCTTCCCCCCTGAGCCTTTGCTCTTTCAAGCCGCTACTGTTCGCGCGGCTTCATCTGTTTTCTAACCGCTTCTGTTCGCGCGGCTTCTTCTGCTTTGCGGGTTCTATGACTACCTCCGGTCTCACCACTACTCCTGCTGCTCCTCCTCCTCCTCCTCCTCGGGCAACCTTGGCCACCGTTTCCAAGCTTGTGGGCTCCAACTATCCCGATTGGGAGCGTTTCTTTCACCTTTCTCCTTCGTTCTCAACGCAAGCGTCATCACCTCACCGATGACCCTCCTCCTCGCACCTCTCCTGAGTTTGATGACTGGGATGCGAGTGATGCTCTTGTTCGCACCTGGCTGGCCAACAGCCTTTCTGATGAGTGCCTTCCCGTCATTCGCCATGATGAGACGGTCAAGGCCGCCTGGCTTCACCTCGCTGCTCTCTATTCTAAGGGGGGCCAGACGTCCCGCATTTATACTCTCTATGCGGACCTCTTCGCCCGCCCTTCCATGTCCCCAGCTGCGGCTTATCAGCAGGTTCAGGCTCTTGGGGCTGAAATCCTCCAGAATCGCCCCTCTCCGCGGACTTGGCCGACCAGCACAAACACTTCCAGAACTCCTGGTTGTTTGTTATCTTCGTCTCCCGACTCTTTATGATATGATCGCCAGCAGATCTTGGGTGAGGCGGAATCTCCTACTTTGGATGCCACTGCGGCTCGCATTGCCGCCGTTACTTCGCTCCTCCAGCGGCTCTGTTGGCCTCCCCCCCTTCCCAAGACTCCCTTGTTCACATGCTCAGCGGGGGGGGGGGGGGGCCCGAGTGGCCGTGGCTCCTCTGGCGGACGGGGTTCCTCCCGGTTCTTCTGCTCTCACTGTAGTCGTACTGGCCATACTGTTGATCGCTGCTGGCAGAAACATCCTCATCTTCGCCCTTCCGGTGATGCTCCTTCGGCCTCCGCCTCTTCTAGGCCGTCTGCCTCTGTGGCCACGACGTCAGGTAGTGTGCCACGTCGTTACCCAAGGTAAATGGCTGATTGACTCCGGTGCCACCAATCATATGACGGGCAACCCTCATTGCTTCTCCCGTCTTGAGACCCATGATCGCTTACCCCCAGTTCGTGTGGCGGATGGTTCCCCGTCTCCGGTTCATGGGACGGGCATGGTTCAACTCACTCCTTCGCTTTGCTTGGAGGATACCCTCTATGTCCCGAGTTCCCGTGCAATTTGTTATCAGTTACTACTTTATGCCGGCAACTTCAGTGCTCGTTTTATGCACTCCCACTACTTGTTCTTTTCAGGACCCGAGTACCCAGCGGACGATTGCTACTGGGACTGAGAGCGGCGGCCTCTACTTCCTCGACGATGTTTCCGCTCTTTCTGCCTACTCCTCCTCCACCGATCTCCTTCAGTGGCATCTTCGTCTTGGACATCCTCCTCTCGGCTTATTCGTCAGCTTCTGCCCCACTTACCTCCCACCAGTTCTCCGCTCAACTGTGATGCGTGTCAGCTTGGCAAAACATCATCGCTCCTCCTTCCCACCGAAGCACGGCCGTGGCTCCTCTCGCATTTTTGATCTAGTTCATTCTGATGTATGGGGTCCTGCTCCTACCCTCACAGTTGGTCGGGGGCAGTTCCTATTTTGTCACTTTTATCGATGATTTTACTCGATGTACCTGGGTGTATCTATTAAAGGATCGCTCTGAACTATTTTCTGTTTGGCAATCTTTTTACTTTATGATTAAGACTCAATTTGCTATTTCTATTAAAATCTTACGTTCTGATAATGCCAAGGAATATCTGTCTCATGAGTTCTCCGCGTTCTTTCACCAACACGGCCTCATTCATCAAACGACTTGTGTTTACACCTCCCAACAGAATGGGGGTGGCGGAGCGTAAAAAACCGTCACCTGCTTGATGTTTACTCTCATGACTTCATACGCACTTCCTATCCCTAATTTACTGGGGCTACTCTTAATTTTCCTCGCTTCCAAATCTCCATCAATCGCATTCTTCGGAACCTATTCCCACGGCCCTCTCTACCCCAACTCAACACAAACCAACAAACTCCAACCCCAACAAAAAGAAAATTTGTAAAAAAACAAAAAAAAAAAAAAAAAAACGCGACAAAATAATTACCCCCTTTTTACCCAAGGTGTGTCTTTTTGGGGTACTCTACCACACAAAAAAGGCTATTTTTGCTTTGACCCCTTCTCCGCAAGCAGTTTGTCTCCGCCGATGTGACTTTTTTCGAAAATGCTTCCTATTTCTCTCCTTCCTCTTCTCTTCCTTCTCTTCCTTCTGATATCTTGTTCCTTCCACACTCTCCACATTTCCCACCTTCGTCTACTCCTCCACCCACTCCTTCCCAGTCGTCTCTCCCAACCACCCCTCCCCCTCCTCTCCGCTGCCGTCTCTCTCTAGTCCCGGGCCAGCCTTCTCCGCCACGGACGCTCCGGTCGCTGACGCTCCTGTCGCCGACGCTCCCGATGATTTGGATATTCCCATTGCCCTTCGCAAAGGGGTGCGGGCGTTGTACTCAACACCCGCTCACGGCTGTTGTTTCTTATGATCAGCTGACTCCTTCTCGCAGGTCTTTTGCCTTGGCTATCTCTGCTACTTCTACTCCCCGTACCTATCAGGAGGCTCTCGCTCTCCCTCAATGGAAGTCTGCCATGGATGAGGAGATGGCTACTCTTACTGAACGGGGTACCTGGACTCTGGTTCCTCCTCCCGTGGGCACTGATGTGGTTGGCTGTCGCTGGGTCTTTGTTGTGAAGTTTCTCCCGACGGCACTGTGGATCGCTACAAAGCCGGCTGGTGGCCAAGGGCTTTACTCAGATGATGGCGTTGATTACTTTGATACCTTCTCTCCGGTTGCTCGCCTCAGCACCATCCGGGTTCTTTTTCTGTGGCTGTTAACCGGGCTTGGGCTATTTCCCAGCTTGATGTGAAGAATGCCTTTCTCTATGGCGATCTTCAGGAGGACGTCTATATGGAGCAACCTCCTGGGTATGTTGCTCAGGGGAGACACGTGTCTGTCATTTGAAGAAGGCCATTTATGGCCTAAGCAGAGCCCTCGGGCATGGTTCGAAAAATTCAGTGGTATTGTGGCAACCATCGGCTTTCAAAAGGAGTTCGGCCGATCACTCCTTGTTCATTCGCAAAACGGCCTCGGGACTGGTGGTTTTAGCCGTATATGTGGATGATATTCTCCTTATTGGTGATGACCAAGATGGGGTGGACTTGACGAAGAAGCACCTCCGTCGCACTTGGTCACGAAGGATATGGGCTCTCCAAAATACTTTTGGGGGATAGAAATCTCTCGGAAGCCTGACTCCTTGGTTCTCCTCAACGGAAGTATGCCCTTGATCTTCTTCAAGAAGCAGGCTTGACAGGTGCCAACCAGCTCATATTCCCATGGCTGTTGGAGAGGACAAACGTGGACGGATGAATCGCCTCCTCTATTCTGATGTCACACGGTACAGACGTTTGGTAGGAAAACTCATCTATCTCACGGTGACTAGACCCGACATCGCCTACGCTGTAGGAAAGGTCAGTCAGTTTATGCAAGCTCCCAGGGAGTGTCATCTTCAGTCGCACTGAAGATTTTAGAGTATATCAAAGCAGCTCGTGGCAGAGGGTTAAAACCTCTTTTTTTTCCAGATGAAGAATGGCCCATCTGAGGGTTGAGGCCTACTCAGAGTCCAGTTACGCAATGACAAGGCGATCGTAAATCCACGTCAGGTTTTTTTACATTTGTTGGAGGTAATTCGTAAGTTGGAAGAGCAAAGAACAGTCTTCGTTGTTTCCTGATCCAGTGCCGAAGCAGAAAATACCGGAGTATGCTCGTTCAACTACGTGTGAGTTAAAGTGGTTGGCGGGCTCTCATGCTTGACCTGGGCCGAGGTATATGTCTTGTCCTCTCTCATATGTTCTGTGACAACAAGGCCGCCTTATACACATATCCTGGAATCCGGTCTTTCATGAGAGAACGAAGCATATAGAGGTTGACTGTCACTTCATTCAAAAGGGAGGAGATTTAAATGAAGAAACAGATTTGTACTCCTTTTGTCACCTCTGACAAGGAGTTGGCAGATATCTTCACCAAGCCGGTTTCTACTTCCTTCTTCCGCATTTGTGACAAGCTGGGCATGATTGATATCTATGCTCCAGCTTGAGGGGGAGTGTTGAAGTATTAGACCGGGCGGCTTCACGGTCTGTTCCAGCGGTTTGTTGACCGAGCGGTCTGGCGGTCTCTCTGGTGCCTGGAGACCGGGCGGTCTATCGGTCTACCTCTGCGGCCTGTTCTATCCTTCTGGAGTTGCCGAGCGGTTAGCCCATCTGTCTAACCGCGCGGCCTATTCGGTCTCCATTGTTCTAGCCGCTCAGCACTGTAAATGTTTAGTCCCACATTGTTTGTATACTCTCTTTCTTATCTCCTCCATTCTATATAAGGGAGGCCATACCTTTGTAAATGATATCTTTTTTGGATAATAAAATTTCAGTTATTCAAAAGTTTATTCGGCTTGTTCTCTACTTTTCGCTTCTTTTCTCTACTTTCTAACAGCATAATTGAAAGGGAAGACAAAAGAAGATAAGAGAGGAACATTTTCATTACTTGCAAAACAGGGAGTACACAAAATTTTAAAAAGATAAGACTATATTAGGAAGAAAAACTTTAAATAATGGAAAAAAAACTAATACAATCATGAAACTAATAACAACTCACAAGCACTCTCCACTCTCCAACTCAACACTCACATTCAACTGAAAACTTCACTTCCCAAGAATTTCTCCCTTTGGCTTGAGGGATGGGGTGGCTATTATAAGAGATGGAGAAAGATCTAGAATGAAATGAAGAGGAGGCAAGGGGGGTACGGTGGCCAGCCATGTAAAGGGAGAGAAGTTCATGCATGACATTAAATGAAGTGGGGCGAATACATGCATGATATTTAATGAGGTGGAGAGAGAGAGGTGGGTTCAATGCATGAACTTTAAGGGAATGATTTGGAAAATATAAAATAGAAAAGGGGAATGAATAAGAAATAAAGTGGGGAGAAAAAAAGTGGCCGGCCATGTGTAGTGGTAAGGTACATGCATATGGAAATTAATGAGGAGGGGGATAGAGGGCATGAGGTAGACGGCCATGCATGGGCCTCAAATCGACCAAAGAATGGAGAGAGTGGGCTGCACTTTGAAGGGGGTGGGCTGCTCTTTGTGGGCAGCATCTTGAAGTGGGGAGGAGGCCGGGCTGCACTTTGTGGGCTGCTCCAATAAGGTGGGCTGCTTTGGTGGAAGAGGGCTGCATCTATATGGGCTCGGGTAGCTTGAAGAGGGGCTGAATGCATCATGTGGGCTTCAAGGAAAAGGGATGGGCTGCTCCAAACTTCAAGGGCTGCATGATGTTGGACTTGGACTTTAACCTACAAACAACAAAACAAAACAAACATTAGTTCTATATTTTTTTTATAACAAGCATAACATAATATAACAAAAATACATATAATAAACTATAGATTATAACATCAAACATTAAAAATAAAATAGCAAAATAATAAGCATATAAAAAGATAAAATTGTCTTAAAACTTAAGATTTATGAATACTAAACTACCCAAAAAGCGATGACTAAAAGTAGTCATCAAATTCCCCCATGCTAGAGTATTTGCTTGCCCTCAAGCAAATAGAATTGAAAACTAGGGAAAAAGTAAATAAAGCAAATTTAGATTTCATAATTAAGAAAAACAGAACATGAAAAATTAAACTATCCTAATTCCTATGCTAACAACTAGTGGGGTGAGAAGTGCACAATAGAAAACTTGAAAGTGGAGACCTAAAAATGTCATTAGAACATAAAGAGAATTTACACATTTCTAAATCTTAAACCAAGCCATCCAAAATTAATGAAAATAAGAGAAACAAGAGTAGAAATTCTAAACAATCGGCGCATTAATGAACTACTAGGTTGCTAGAATAACAATTATCCCTAAGACACTTCAAGATAACCTCCAAAGAAATCCATCAAAGATGGTGGCCATAGGCTTGTCCGTTCACACTTTCTCCACTACGTGAATTTACGTTCTAAAGATTAATAGGACTTCTAGTAGGCGTTAAAACTTGGCTAAGGTAAATGATTAGGAAATGAAAACAAGGATAAACATAAGGGCTTAAGCACTAAACCAAGGTTGAGCTTAAAAAAATAAACATAAACACATGAAGAGGAATGATAAGTACTTCAATTCAAGCTAAAACAAACATAAGGCCATGTATTTTTCTCTTTTCTTTTCATAATATTGGCCAAAAATAAACTACTCTCTTTTTATTTTCATTTCATTTTGATGATACTTTTGATAATAACTCTTTTTTTATAACTTTAAGGAAAGCTCCAAATATAAGCTATAAATTTTCCTTTTCATTTCAAAGATATAATCCTTCACAAAATTAATATTTAAGCTCAAAGTTTAGTGTGAAAATAGGAAAGGGATTTTGGCTTTGGTGAAATAATGAAATGAAAGGTGGAGTCAAAAACAAAGAAACATGGAAAATGCCCAAAATTGTTTTGCAATGATAAATTTTTTTTGGTGGGCAAGAAAAGCTCAAACGAGTCAAAGGGTGGCCTAAATCATTTCTAAAGTACGTAAAAACGATGCACATGGTTCGAGAATAGCTAAGGACAAGTTCTAGACACCAAGAAAGTATTACCCCACAAATGAAAAAGAGATAACATTACCTAACAACCATTCGTAAGCAACTAACCGAATAAAAAGACATAACTACAAATTGCTAACTTATAACGTAAAAAACAGATGCCTATATTTAAGAATAAGAAATTAGTAAAACTAAGCTATGTTAAACTGATAAATTTAGGAAACTATTTCAAAAAAATCTAAATATAACTAAGGAATCGCACGGGCCTACACATCACTAGAAAAAACATAAAAATAAAGATAGAAAATAATTTTAGATTTTGTTTTTCAAATAGATTTTAGCAATATTTTTTTGAATTTTTGTTTTTATAGATTTTTTCCCTTTTTTTTTGATTTTTTTTGAAAAGGCTAAAATAAAAGTAATACTAAAGAAGCTTAACAAAACTATACTAATTTTTTAGATTTTGATTTTAAGAAAACAAAAGATTTTTTGGTCTTAAGAAAGAAAAGGAAAAAAAGAAACTAACCAAACCCTCCCCCATGCTTAGATTCTTCATTGTCCTCAATGAAATAAACAAAAAGAAAAATGCTTAGATTATGAGAGAAGGGGAGGACTGAGAAGGAGAGAAAAAGGCAGAAAGTAAATGTAATAAAAAGAACAGGACTTCCCCGAGTTTGTGGGATGAAGGCGGATGTCGCTCCCCCATGCTTGCTTTTTAGTACACTTGATCGTCAGCAGGTTTGACTTGATCCATCCTTAAATCAGCAACGTTGGAGCGGCAGTCATGAACTTGCTTGGTTGGCCTTCGGAAGGAAGAGCAAAATAAATGCAGAAAAAATATAGTCCGTAGGCAGGTGCCCAAGAGTGTTCTTTATTACAACAATTTAAAGTCCGAAAAAAAATTAAAAGTTTCATAACAATAATAATAATAACAAGTCCAAAATAAAAATATTCCACAACAAGATAACTATTTAAGAGTCCAAGACATGATCCTCCATTGCAGGAGACACAAAATCATTTGAAAAATAAAGTTTAAGTCTATGCCCATTTACTTTAAAATCACCCTTATCGGGGTGCGAAAGCAACACAGTTCCATAAGGATAAACATCCTTGACCGTAAATGGTCCAGACCATCTAGATTTAATGTGTTCGAAGAAAATACGTAAGCGGGAATTAAAAAAAAGAACTTGATCGCCAGTTTTAAAAATTTATGGTGGCCCAAGTTCTTATCGTGATCGACTTTCGTTTCAGGGTCGGGTGATTTATCATATGAATTTTTTAGATTTTTTTCTTTTTCAAAAATGAGATTTTCAAGATTCTTTTGTTTAAAAACAGTTTCATTTTCAAAATTTGTTTGCATAGACATAACCGTATTTTCAAAAACATTTGTAGAAAGTTCAGAAAAAGAAGACGAAAAATCATTTGGAGAAATATAGGAGTCTTCTTTTAATTCATCAATAAAAAAACAAGAGTCATCATTTTGCAAAGAATTTCTCATATATTGATTAATATCAAAAGTAACCTCTTCATCTCCCACACGCAGAGAAAGACTTCCGTCACCTACATTTATGATTGCTCGAGCGGTGGCTAGGAAGGGACGACCAAGTATAAGAGGGACCTCGACGTCCTCTTCAATATCGAGAATGAAAAAATCCAACGGGAAGATGAATTTGTCGACCTTTACTAGCACGTCCTCAACAATACCTAATGGATATTTGATCGACCTATCGGCTAACTGGATACTCATTCTTGTAGGGCTGAGAGTGCCCAATCCTAGTTTCTTGAATAATGACAAAGGCATCAAGTTGATGCTCGCACCTAGATCTGCTAGCGCATGTTTTATAAAAAGATCACCAAAAACGCAAGGGATTGAAAAACTACCCGGATCGTTTATCTTTTTAGGAAGATTAGAGTTTTTAACGACCGCCAAGCATTCTTCATTTAAGGTTACGTGCGATAAATTTTCCAATTTCGTCTTGTTCGTTAATAAATCCTTAAGATATTTTGCATACTTAGGCATTTGACTAATCGCTTCGTGAAATGGCAGATTTATATGAATTTGTTTAAACATTTCAAGAAAGCATGAATAATGATCATCTAATTTTTCCTTCCTAAGCCTACCGGATAAGGAGGTGGCAGAAATTCCTTCATAATTGCCGGAGCATCATTTTGAAAATCGTTAACTTCTTTTTCAAAAATAGACTTTTCTTTTTGAAAATTAGATTTGTCTTTTTCTTTTTCAAAAATTTTATCATTTGGTTCTGTAACGATAATATTTTTAGCAATAGGAGAGACAATCACCTCTGGCTCTTCCCTTGTGGTGGGCTCGTTAATAACTTTACCGCTCCTAAGGGAAATCGCATTCACGTGCTCCCTTGGGTTAGGTTCAGTGTTTGAGGGAAGAGCCGCGGGTGGCCTCTCGGAAAAAGCCTTGGCAAGTTGCCCGACCTGGTTTTCTAAACTTTTCACGGAGCCAGATAGACTTCTAATGGTAACATCGTTCGAGCTTATATATTTAGAAAGTATTTCCTCCAAAGATGGTGTTTTTTGAAAATTTTGGTTTTGTTGTGGTGGTGGTGGTGGTGTAAAATCGTGTGGTGGGCATGCATCATTAGTAGGGTTACTCAAAGAAAAATTTGGATAGTTACACCATCTAGGATTATAAGAGTTCGAAAAAAAATTAAAATCAGGAGGTGCGGAAAAATTAGAAAAAATAGAAAAAGTATTGGCAGAATTATTTTGAGCAGGCCTGGGTATGTTCCCCAGATATCCACCTGCTCGGCAGCAGCAACATTCGCATTTTCATATACCTTAGTAGCGGAGGAAGCGGTCATCTCCGAAATCTTGTTGTTCAGCATTTCCACTTGCAGCGCCAGTTGCGAAACCGAGTCCACTTCATAGATACCTGCAGGTTTAGATGGGCGAGTCCTAGACGAATTCCACTGATAAGTGTTCATCGCCATGTCCTCGATACGCTCAAGAGCGGCTTCCGGAGTTTTGCGGTCCAAAGAACCAGCGGAAGCGGCATCTATCATTTGCTTAGTTTCCTAATTTAGCCCATTGTAAAATGTCTGGACCTGTAACCATACTGGTAGAGCATGATGAGGGCATCTTCTCAAAAGTTCTTTGAACCTCTCCTAAGTGTCATAGAGGGTCTCAGAAGCAATTTGAGAGTACGAAGTTATATCATTTCTTAGCTTAGCAGTTTTGGCAGGGGGGGGGGATAACGAGAGAGAAAATTTTCAGTTAAAATGTTCCAAGTAGTGATTGATCCTCTTGGAAGAGAATTCAACCACTGTTTGACTTTAGTTATTAAGGAGAAGGGGAAGAGTCTTAGCCTTATATCATCGTCTGAGACACCATTTATTTTGAAGGTGTCACAGATTTCAAGAAAATTGGCAATATGCAAGTTCGGATCTTCATCTTGTAATCCGTCGAACTGTACATATTGCTGCACCATTTGTATGATGCTAGGCTTAAGCTCGAAGTTATTGTTCGCAATTGCAGGTCGAACAATACTTGTTTCTGTAAACTCCAGGTCGGGCCGAGCATAATCGGACATCGTCCTTTGCTGGGAAAATGCTGGGTTAGGGTGTCCCATTTTAGAGTTGACGTTACAATCACCGTCGGAACCCTCAACCGCTGTTTGAGAAGTGGAACCACTGAATCGTAAGTTTCTCCGAAAGGAGCGTTCGATTTCTGGGTCCAAGTCAACAAGTAGCGACGGATTCGTGTGGGTGATGCACTAATAAAATTAGAATGAGAATGAAGGAAAGAAAAAGAGAAAACCAGAAATAGAAACTTGGAGAAGAAAATAGAGAAAGGAATTTTTTTTTATTTTTTTGCAGAAGTAATAGCGAAAGAGTTTTCCTAATATTGACAAAAAAGCGTCCCCGTCAACGGTGCAAAAACCTTGATGGGCTAAACCCGAACAGACAAGTGTACCTGTCGAATTGTAATATTAAGGTCGTATTTAAACACGAGGTTGTCAAATACTACTACTCACGCTTGAACTATTATCCTACCGAAAGAAAATGGGTTTTGAGAATTTTTAAAATAAAACGAAAGATAATTTTTTTAGACAAAAACTTTATAATAAAAAACTAGCATTCGATCAAAGATTCACCATAAAATGAAATGAGAGGGATGAAAAGGCATAGTTTTAAATTTACAAATCATACTCGACCGTGACGGATCCAAAATTAGGAAATAATCTCGATAGAGCATTAAATCCCGTGACTTATAGACGTTTTGACCGAAATCTCTTTCAAGTCAAAAAGGCCTAAAGCCGCATTATCGAGGTGACCCGCACTATTGCATTTGACTCCAATCCAGAAGATTTACGTCATCCTATCTCTAGGGTTGCGTTCAACTCCTTCCTTCTTTGAGTGATCTTTCACATTCACGAGCCTCTCGGCTACTCAAATATGAGATCCCAAGCCTACTACCGTATACCGGAAATACGGAGTCGACAAAATAAAAATCAAAGAAGGATCGAGTAAAATTAAGCAAAAATAAAACTATGAAACAAAAGAGACCCTCATCTCATTTTATGGATCCTCACGATCGAACACTAAAGAAAATTAGCTACGCATAATTGAAAGGGAAGACAAAAGAAGATAAGAGAGGAACATTTTCATTACTTACAAAACAGGGAGTACACAAAATTTTAAAAAGATAAGACTATATTAGGAAGAAAAACTTGCAATAATGAAAAAAAAACTAATACAATCATGAAACTAATAACAACTCACAAGCACTCTCCACTCTCCAACTCAAAACTCACATTCAACTCAAAACTTCACTTCCAAAAATTTCTCCCTTTGGCTTGAGGGATGGGTGGCTTTATAAGAGATGGAGAAGGATCTAGAATGAAATGAAGAGGAGGAGGCAAGGGGGGTATGGTGGCCGGCCATGTAAAGGGAGAGAAGTTCATGCATGGCATTAAATGAAGTGGAGAGAATACATGCATGATATTTAATGAGGTGGAGAGAGAGAGGTGGGTTCAATGCATGGACTTTAAGGGAATGATTTGAAAAATATAAAATAGAAAAGGGGAATGAATAAGAAATAAAGAGGGGAGAAAAAAAAGTGGCCGGCCATGTGTAGTGGTAAGGTGCATGCATATGGAAATTAATGAGGAGGGGGAGGAGGGCATGAGGTGGCCGACCATGCATGGGCCTCAAATGGACCAAAGAATGGAGAGAGTGGGCTGCACTTTGAAGGGGGTGGGCTGCTCTTTGTGGGCAGCATCTTGAAGTGGGGAGGAGGTCGGGCTGCACTTTGTGGGCTGCTCCAAAGACGTGGGCTGCTTTGGTGGAACAGGGCTGCATCTATATGGGCTTGGGTAGCTTGAAAAGGGGCTGAATGCATCATGTGGGCTTCAAGGAAAAGGGTCGGGCTGCTCCAAACTTCAAGGGATGCATGATGTTGGACTTGGACTTGAACCTACAAACAACAAAGCAAAACAAACATTAGTTCTATATTTTTTTTATAACAAGCATAACATAATATAACAAAAATACATATAATAAACTATAGATTATAACATCAAACATTAAAAATAAAATAGCAACATAATAAGCATATAAAAAATAAAATTTTCTTAAAACTTAAGATTTATGAATACTAAACAACCCAAAAAGCGATGACTAAAACTAGTCATCAGTCAGCTAATGCTGACCGTTGCTTTGTTTACCACTCTTGGGGTTATGGTCTAATTACAGGTGCTGAGCGGGCTGAATTGGAATACGGAGATTGAAGCCCTTGCTGCTTAAAGTCCCTCGAAGGTGAAAGTGCAAGCTAGATCTGATATACTCTAGAGGGGGTGAATAGAGTATGGTGCTTAAAAACTTTTTACAACAGTTGTTGTAATCTGAGTGAACAAGGAAGCAAATAGTAAATCTAATCATAGGAACTATCTAATCACAATCTACAAAAGAAACTAATCACAGATCACAGCCAGAAACAAAAATAAAGACAAGCAACTAGAAGACACAAGGAGCTATAGTGGTTCCCCTAAACTTGGGTACATCCACTCTTCTACCACCCTAGGTAGGAATCCACTACAGGATGAGTTGATCAGGTGTCCTGGGCACCAATGAAATTTTGATAAGGTGCTCAAAAACCAAATCAGATTTTTTGATCAGGCGTCTTGCCACCAATGAGCTTTTGATAAGGTGCTCAAAAACCAAACACAAACTTTTGAAGGGAGTTTGAAAAACCCTTTACAGAGGTGGGGATGAGAGAGTGATGGAAGTCTTCTCTTTCTCAAAGCAGCTGAGAAGACTATGTGGATATTGATGTTGTTAAAGCTCCCCCTGAGTTCTTGAGATGTTCAGGAAATGAAGCTTTGCTGTAGGGTGATAGGCCTTCAGAAAATTAATCTCCAGCAATTGATGATTTCAGCAACAGCTGAAATGTGAGGTGTCTGGAGTCTTGAATGATGATGACCTTGAACACTTGAATCAAAAAGAAGATCTGAAGATTTCAGATTTGTTGATCTCTTATAGTGATGGTGTTCTTGTGAAATCTTTGAGACAGAGAATGTCTACAACTCTTTTTCTTTTTTCTCTTGAGTGATTGTTGTTGAGAAAGATGTTGTTCCAGAGAAGAGTTGTAGCAGAGAATTTTTTTTTTTGCTCTTCTTCTTGTGCACTCCCTTCTTGATTGCATGTTTTGAGAGATTCAAAAATCTTGTCTTTTATTCCTTTTGTTCTTAAAAGAAAATGATCCTCTGTCAAGAATAGTCGTTAGCCTGTCATTAAATGACTCCCTTAATTGCAATTGTCTTCTGGGGGAAAGTCCAAAGAACCATTCCTTGATAATCCCTTGAAACTTGCTCCAGAATAAATGAAAACGGCTACAAGATCTTCTGAATTAATTGCTGACAATAACTCCTTAACTGTTCTGAATTTGAATCTTGAAAGTCATTGAACTATTCAGAAAAACATCGAACTGAGCTCCACTATCGTCGAACTGAGTTCAACGATTTGGACTTAGACAACAACAGAGATCGTCGATCTGAGCTCAACTATCGTCGAACTGAGCTCAGAGATAGAGAATCAATACTGGAGTCAAGATCGTCGAACTGAGCTCGAAGATCGTCGAATGGCGTTCGACGATTTGTTGAAGTTGAGCTCAGCAATCGTCGAATGGAGTTCGACGATTCATCGAAGTGAGCTCAACGATCGTCGATTGGAGTTTGACGATTCGTCGTACTGAGCTCGACGAAATGACTTGGTTTCCAAACTGAAAAACCTTGGTCTTAAGGGCAGATTCCAAACCTAACTGCTAACCCTTAGACTCAATTCTAATTGACCTTTAGATCTATACAATGAGGTCAAAAACAGGTTTCCTAAAGACATAGTGATCCTGACCTAAATTAGTAATAGGGTCTTCAAACAATCTCCCTCTATTTGGGCTAGGATTACTATTTACAGAACTTGGAGAAATTAAAAACATCATACAAAGCAACAATATAACAATCAACAACATAGCAGAATTACAGATATAATATCTCAGACAGAAATCAGAAATCAGAATAATTGTCACCTTACAGAATTATTCTTTCTCCGTGCTCTTTATAAGTTTAATTTCTCTATTTGGGTTGAGAGATTCTTTCTTTGATCTTCTGTCATCAGCTGCACCTAAAGAAGTTTGTTGTTTAGGCCTTGGTACCACAGCTTTAGGGTGCAGCTCCATGTATCTTTCTGAATCAAAGAACTTGCTGGAGGCATATCTTTCAAGTTCCTTCTTTCTTTGCTCTGACAATGTAGTGATGCTGGAGGTGTCCTTGCCTTGCTCTCTGGCTTTCTTAATTTGATCCAAGGCAGCTAATTCTTTCATTCTAGCAGTCCATGCAGTAGGATTATTCTCTGGATCCTCAAAGGGCACTGGAGGTTCATATCTGTTGGAAGGGTTATCTTGAGGAGCTCTGGATGAGACTACTTCTTTTAACTTGTAGGGAAAAGGACCTGAAGTTGTATCTGATGAAGCTTGTCCTTCCCTAGAGTAAGGGTGTTGCCTTGAATAGCCTTTGGAGTAGACTTGGAATTCCCTCTAGCTTCCTCTATAATTTCCTCTCCTTGATTGAGAACCTCTGGATTGGCTTCCCCTATATTGAGATCTTGCAAGAGGCTGATAGGGGGTTTGACTTCTAGCAGAGGGTTGAGCAGCTGAGCTTCCACCTGCACCTGCATCAGGAGGAGGTGTTAGAGGAGGATGAGGATGATGAAATTGAGAAGATCCTTTCTCATATTTTCTCTTTTTCTTCATGGCTTTCAGTTGATTCTTGCAGTATTGCATCCAGTGTTCAGTTATAGGGCAGTCATGGAGAATGTAATAAGGTATGTCATTTGTATCTTTGACTTTGGTTGGGGGAACTCTTTTCATAGCCTTGCTCCTTGCCTTTATTTTCCTGGCTATAGTGGCAGAAGAATCATCAGAATCAGTCCTATATTCATCACTTTCAGAGCTTTGCTCATCATATAAAGTATCAATCTTTTTCAGATAATCTTTCTGAAGTTGGGTTGGAGCAGATGAGACAGCAGTTGTAGCAACAGCAGATACAATAGATATAGTACTGGCAGAAGTTGTAGCGGCAGTAGTAGTAACAACAGATACAGAACTTTCTGGAGCAATACTTTCAGAAGATATAGCAGTAGTAGTGACAGCAGCAGCTGGGGTAGCAACAGATTCAGATAAAACTGTTTCAGAAACACTACTTTCAGAGATAATAGTTTCAGCATCAGTAATAGCAGTAGTAATAACATCAGCAATAACAGTAGGCTCAAAATCATATGCCTCTGTCTGCATATCCTCAGAAACTGAAACATCAGTAGAACCAGCAACAGAAACAGTAACAATATTTCCAGCAGGAGTAGCAGCAGCATCACTGGAAATAGAAAGCTCAGCAGTATATAGGGAGGTTATATAGGAGCTAATTAAGCTGGTATCACAGCTTGAAAAGGGCACAATGGCCTTGGAGAGATCTTCAGAGGGCTGGACTGCATTACTCACTGGAAGATAGCTGAAATAAAGTGAATCAAAAACTGATAATAAGGACCTGAGGTCCACTGAGAAGACAGTAACTTGAGGTGGTGTTGAAACTGGAGCTTGAGTTGAAGTAACATCAGCAGCAGCAGCAGGGACTGAGGTAACAGCAGTAGCAGGCAATCTAACCACTTCATGAGGCATCTCCCCCTGCCTAGATTCAGAGAGAGCTGGATCAAGGCACCCAAATGAAGGGATTGCCTGAGGAGGAAGGATGGAGGAGAGCATGGCAGATAAGTCTGCAACTGACTTGAATAGTGTAGCCAAGGAGGTCTCCAACAGGAGTGACAGCCTGGGAGCTATCAGCTCATATAGTTTGTCAGCTAAGACAGGAATATATACATGCTCAGTAGGGACTGGAGCAGAGGTAGAGAAGGATGGTGGAGCAACTGGAGATGGTGGTGGAGAGCTAGACGATGGTAGAAGTGAAGGTTGAGGTGTGGGGATTGTGGAAATGGAAGACAGTGGTATGGAGATAGAAGGTGTGAAGGAGGGTTGATCAATGATATCTTGCAGAAGTTGTTGGTAAGATATGGATGAGGAGGGTAGATCAGGAGGGGATGAAGGTGAATCATCCATGAAGGAATCATCTAGAAGTGTGAAATATGGAATGTGGGATGATGTGTCAATGTCTGGTTGAGGGTAGTGATGTAAAGGATGAAAGATTTCTTCTATGAGAGTAGGGATTGGAGATGGAATTGATGTAGGAGATGGGCTGGAAATAATGATGGTGGATGAATTTTGAATGGTGGAGGTGACTAGTGGAGATGAAATAAGAGTTGGAGGAGGAGAAGCAGCAGGCAAGTCATCTGCAGGGGCAGAGACTTGAGGGGAAGAGACTGCAAGAGTCCTTGTGCCTGAAGTTGTGCTTGCAGAGGGCCTGTTGGGCTTCACTATCTGCTTGTCCCATTTGCCAAACAGGTCACAGGACAGCCTCTTTGAGGCATTGATGTGCATCCCAGATGAGACAAGCAGTGTACGGCATCTGTTATGGAGAAACAGCCCTAGTATCCTTCCATAATTCACAAAGTTCTTATTTATTTTTTTCTTGATCAGATCAAAGAAGATCTCTCCCCAGTTTAAATGTTTATTATCCACTAGAGCTCCCATCAAGCACAGATGATACCTGGAGATGATATCATGTGCTGAATGCTTGGCCAACAGAACTTTTCCCACTACATCAGCCAAAAACCTGTATTCAACAGCTAAGTTCTTCTTCAGCAGCTTGCTAGGGTTTGCATCAGAATGACCCATTCTAGCAAGTAAATCAGAAAATTCTTCTCCAGACAATTCAACAGAATCTCTTCCAGAATTTAATTGAAAAACCTCTATCAGAATGGTAGGTGTCAGAGGTACCTGAGTTCCAGAAATTGAACCAACCACTGTATTTTGTCCTGATTGTGAGCATTATACACCCACTCCTTGATCTCATCAGCAACAAATTTGATTCTTGTGGACATGATGGTGACTAGCTTTTGCTACTTGAACAGTTCTAGAATGTCTTGAAAAACCTGATCACTGGTGTTGAAAGACTCCATGTCAATATCGAATGTGGCATCAAACTTCATTGCGGCTAGAACAGCAACTGAGACGGCCATTGTTACCTGCAAAAATCAACAAACAACCGACCAAGTGTAGAGATGTTTGGAGGGAAAGAGAATTTTTGCAGAGAGATTGAAAGCACAAAAGGAGAACGACGGCCGAAAAATGAATCTTATGTTAGGGTTCGACGCAGAAAAGGAAAGATCGTAGAACTCAGTTCGACGATCGGGGCTTCTAAAGGAATCTGAAAGGTCTTCAATATCGTCAATCTCCGTTCGACGACATTGGAGAGCGTCGACCTCCATTCGACGATAGTTCCGAAAACAAAATCGTCGAGCGTCGTTCGACGATCGTTGACCTGGAGAGATAGTTGAACACTATCTGAGAAGCGCTGAACTTAGGTCGACGATTCAGAAAGCGTCGATCTCCGTTCGACGATCTGGGGTAAAATCGTCGAGCGCAGTTCAGAGACCAGAAATACACTCTAGACACTAGAAAAATCAAGATGTTTGCCTAGTCTTGGTCAATTTTTAAAGTTTTAAAATCTTGGATATTATTTTAGACTCCCTCCATCTAACATTCCTAACTGATTTAGCAAGAAGGTGTGTTTCTTTTCATCCAAGGGTTTGGTGAAAATATCTCCCCTTTGCAAATCAGTTGGGGTATATTGAAGTTCAATTTTATTCTTCTCAACATTATCCCTTAAGAAGTGATGCCTAATTTCTATGTGTTTTCTCCTACTATTGAGGACTAGATTTTGAGCTATAGAAATAGCACTGGTGTTGTCACAAAAGATTTTAGACTTCTCTAAGTTGTAGGCATAGTCTAGGAGTTGGTTTTGGATCCACAATATTTGTGAACAACAACTACCTGCAGTCATATATTCAGCTTCAGCAGTTGATGTTGACACAGAAGTTTGTTTCTTGCAAAACCAAGAGACAAGTCTGTCACCAAGAAACTGACAAGTTCCACTGGTGCTTTTCCTGTCAATTCTGCATCCAGCATAATCAACATCAGAAAATCCAGTTAATTCAAATGCTGAATCTTTTGGATACTAGAGACCTAGATTTGGACAACTTTTTACATACCTGAGAATCCTTTTTACTAATGTTAGGTGTGACTCTCTATGGCTCACTTGGAATCTAGCACATATGCATGTAGCAAACATTATGTCTGGTCTACTAGCTGTAAGGTACAGTAAAGAGCCAATCATTGCTCTATATGTTGTCTGATCAATAGGTTTCCCATGTTCATCAACATCCAATACAACATTGGTAGGCATGGGTGTTTTCATGCAAGATGCTTCAGACATACCAAATTTCTTAACCAATTCATTTGCATACTTGGTTTGAGAAATAAAGATGCCTTCAGAATGTTGTTTGACTTGCAATCCTAGAAAGAAGGATAGCTCACCCATGCTACTCATTTCAAATTTAGAATGCATTAGGTTAGAGAACCTTCTGCACAAATTTGAATTAGTAGAGCCAAAAATAATATCATATACATAGATCTGTACTAGTAGCGTATGAGACTTATGGGTTCTAATAAAAAGAGTTTGGTCTACTCTACCCCTTATAAATTCATTTTTCAGGAGAAAGCATGCTAGGGTCTCATACCATGCTCTAGGAGCTTGCTTGAGACCATATAATGCTTTGTTCAGCTTAAAAACATAATCAGGATGGGTTGGAGAGATAAAACCTGGAGGTTGTCTGACATAGACTTCTTCTTTGATGTCTCCATTTAGAAATGCACTTTTTACATCCATCTGGTATACCTTGAAGCCTTTGTGTGCTGCATAAGCTAAAAAGATTCTGATGGCTTCCAATCTTGCAACTGGTGCAAAAGTCTGATCATAGTCTATTCCTTCTTCTTGAGAGTATCCTTGAGCAACTAGCCTTGCCTTGTTCCTTACAATTACTCCTTGATCATCCAATTTATTACTGAACACCCACTTTGTTCCAACAATGGAGTGATCCTTAGGCTTTGGTACTAGTTCCCAAACTTTGTTCCTTTCAAATTGATGCAACTCTTCTTGCATTACAATGATCCAGTGTGGATCTTGCTCTGCATCTTGAATGGATTGAGGTTCAATTTGAGATAGGAAGCAAGTGTGCAACAGGTTTTGGTTGACCTGATTTCTAGTTTGCACACCAGCTGAGATGTCTCCAATTACTTGGGAAATTGGATGGTCTCTTGATGTTACTAGATCAACAGGGGGTGTTGATTGTTCACCAACCTGTGTTGTTGTTTCCTCTTATGGCACAACAACTGGCTCTTCAAGTTATTTCTCTTCAATATGTTGAATTCTTTCTTCATCTTCACTGCTTTCATCCTTTTGATTAATTTGTAACCTGTTCAAATCTTCAGGAAGAGAATGTACCTGCAAAGGTTCTATGGTAGAAGTGTTCTTCTCCTTGAAAGACATGTTAGATTCATCAAATGATATGTGAACAGATTCTTCAACTTTAAGAGATGATCTATTATATACCCTATAAGTCTTGCTGATCATGGAGTATCCCAGAAACACTCCTTCATCAGCTATAACTTGAAACTTTGCTAAATACTTTTTGTCATTATTATGAATATAACAAATACAACCAAAAATTCTAAAATAATCAACTTTAGGTTTCTTCCCTTTGAGTAATTCATAGGGAGTCTTGCCCTTTAGTTTATGTATTAAACTTCTGTTCAGCACATAGTTGGAGGTGTTCACTGCCTCTGCCCAAAAAGATAGAGGAAGGTGAGCATCTAACAACAATGTAGTGGCAGATTCAATAAGGGTTCTATTTTTCCTTTCAGCTACCCCATTTTGTTGAGGAGTTCTAGGAGCTGAGAAAGTATGCCTGATCCCTTCACTCTGACAGAACTCTTGCATAAGAAGAGAATCAAACTCTGTCCCATGATCACTTCTGATCAGGGCAATGTGAGTATTGAACTCAATCTGTATACATTTGAGACACTGTCAAACACTTAGAGTTATCAGACTTCTTTCTCAGAAAGAACACCCATGTGAATATAGAGAAGTCATCTACAACTACTAAAGTGTAAGATTTCCCTCCTAAGCTTTGTACTGTAATGGGTCCAAATCCATGTGTAACAGATACAAAATCCTAGGTGAATCACTCTTATTAAGTGACTTGAAACTATTTTTAGTTTGCTTGCCTAATTGACGAGCCCTGCAGAGTCCTTCCTTCTTGTAGGGGCCAGAAGGTAGTCCTCTAACAAGGTTGTCCTTGGATAGCCTAGCAATGGTTCTAAGGTTTAAATGTCCTAGTCTCTTATACCATAAAACATTAGGTCTACAGACAGAATTAAACAGGCAAATGTCTACATCTGTTGAAAGAAAATCTACTAAGTAGATGTTACCTTTCCTTTTACCTGTCAACACAGTTGTGTTGTCCTCTGACTTGATCTTGCATAAGGATTTGCTGAAAGTCACCTGTTAGCCTTCATCACATAGCTGACTGATACATATTAAATTGTGCTTCAGTCCTTCCACATAGGCTACCTTCTTGAATGTCACTGTCCCAATCTGGACTGCATCATATCCTTTAGTTTGTCCAAAGTTTGAATCACCAAATATGACTTTGGGTCCAAGCTTGGCTTTAAAGGATGTGAGGTTGTCCTTGTTTCCTGTCATGTTCTTTGAGCACCCACTATCCAAATATCATTGTTGGTTTGATGTTGGATAGGTCTTCACCTGGTCCTCTTCAAGTTGAGTCTCTGAGTCTGACTCTGACTCTTTTGTATCTGAATTGTGTTGAGAGGCATTGATTACCATCATGCAGAACACCTTCTCTTCAGCATCATCTTCATCATCACTGGAGCTGGATGAAGCTTTTGACTTCTCTTCAGTCTCACTCCAAGATTCTGCAACAAACCCCTTCCTTGTGTGTTTGTTCTTGCTGGAGGAGGGTTTGTCATTGCCATTCTTCTTGAAGTCTTTGTCTTTTTTTCTTTCTTTCTTGTCCATTCTGTCCTTGTTTTTGTTTTCTGGACAGTCAGGCACAATATGGTCTGGTTTCCTGCAACCAAAGCAAACAATTTCTTTATTATTTGAATTGTCATACCTTGGCTTATCATGCTCTTTGTATGATCTCCTTCTGAAGTCCTTTCTCGCCATCTTTTAAAATCTTTTGGCCAATAGACTAAGTAGCTCATCATTGCATGTGACGTTGTCTTCAGGCTGATCTTCAGTTTCCTTGAAAGCTATTGTCTTTTCTTTCCTTGTGGCTGGTGAGGCAGCCTTCTGCTCTTCTTCTCTATTCTTAATGAGCAGCTCATAAGACTTGAGCTTGCCCAAAAGAGCTTCTGTGGTGATCTCATTCAGACTTCTGGCATCCTTGATTGGCCAGATCCTTGAGTCCCAAGTGCTTGGGAAGCACATTAGGATTTTGTCATTAAGCTCAGTTAATGAGATCTCCTTATCCAGAGTCTTCAGTTCATTGACTATCAGACTGAGTCTATTATACATATCTTCAACTGACTCAGCTTCTCCCTTCTTGAAGTTCTCATATTGGGATATGAGGTGGGATCTCCTGTCCTTTCTTTCATCATCTGATCCTGACACTATTTCAGAGAGCTTATCCCAGATTTCCTTTGCTGAATTACATTCAGCCACCTTTTGGAATATGTCATCAGACATGGTTTGGGCTAACATATTTATAGCCTTTGCATCTGCTACTTTCCACTTCTTGATATTAGCATTTGTTCCTGATGGAGGTCGAACAACATTTGTGCTTGTGTTCTCTGGAGGTCTTGGACAAACTGTCAACACAGAGTTAAAAATGTCCTCGTCAATAGAATTCATGTAGAGTCTAATCCTTGCTTACCAAAGTGCAAACTTAGACAGATTGCACACTGGAGGTCTGGTGCTACCATAATCTTTGTTTTGGGCCATGATTTGTGAAGAAATAATCTAATAACAAAACCAAAATAAGCAGATCTAACTAGAGGGATCTTGGGGTTCAGGTGTTAGCCTGTGCAACCACCAAGGTGTGGTATGTTTAACCAACCTCCCTCTGATACCAATTGAAAGTGCAAGCTAGATCTGATATACTCTAGAGGGGGGTGAATAGAGTATGGTGCTTAAAAACGTTTTACAACAGTTGTTGTAATATGAGTGAACAGGGACGAAAATAGTAAATCTAATCACAGTAACTATCTAATCACAATCTACAAAAGAAACTAATCACAGATCACAGCCAGAAAGAAAAATAAAGACAAGCAACCAGAAGATACAAGGAGCTATAGTGGTTCCCCTAAACTTGGGTACATCCACTCTTCTACCACCCTAGGTAGGAATCCAGTGCAGGATGAGTTGATCAGGTGTCCTAGGCACCAATGAGCTTTTGATAAGGTGCTCAAAAACCAAATCAGATTTTTTGATCAGGCGTCTTGCCACCAATGAGCTTTTGATAAGGTGCTCAAAAACCAAACACAAACCTTTGAAGGGAGTTTGAAAAACTCTTTAAAGGTGGGGATGAGAGAGTGATGGAAGTCTTCTCTTTCTCAAAGCAGCTGAGAAGACTATGTGGATATTGATGTTGTCAAAGCTCCCCCTGAGTTCTTGAGATGTTCAGGAAATGAAGCTTTGTTGTAGGGTGATAGGCCTTCAGAAAATTGATCTCCAACAATTGATGATTTCAGCAACAGCTGAAATGTGAGGTGTCTGGAGTCTTGAATGATGATGACCTTGAACACTTGAATCAAAAAGAAGATCTGAAGATTTCAGATTTGTTGATCTCTTATAGTGATGGTGTTCTTGTGAAATCTTTGAGACAGAGAATGTCTACAACTATTTTTCTTTTTCTCTTGAGTGATTGTTGTTGAGAAAGATGTTGTTCCAGAGAAGAGTTGTAGCAGAGATTTTTTTTGCTCTTCTTCTTGTGCACTCTCTACTTGATTGCATGTTATGAGAGATTCAAAAATCTTGTCTTTTATTCCTTTTGTTCTGAAAAGAAAATGATCCTCTGTCAAGAATAGTCGTTAGCCTGTCATTAAATGACTCCCTTAATTGCAATTGTCTTCTGGGGGAAAGTACAAAGAACCATTCCTTGATAATCCCTTGAAACTTGCTCCAGAATAAATGAAAATGGCTACAAGATCTTCTGAATTAATTGCTGACAATAACTCCTTAACTGTTCTGAATTTGAATCTTGAAAGTCATTGAACTCTTCAGAAAAACGTCGAACTGAGCTCCACTATCGTCGAACTGAGCTCAGCAATTTGGACTTAGACAGCAACAGAGATCGTCGATCTGAGCTCAACTATCTTCGAACTGAGCTCAGAGATAGAGAATCAATACTGGAGTCAAGATCGTCGAACTGAGCTCGAAGATCGTCGAATGGAGTTCGAAGACTTGTTGAAGTTGAGCTCAGCGATCGTCGAATGGAGTTCGATGATCCGTCTAAGTGAGCTCAACGATTGTCGATTGGAGTTCGACGATTCGTCGTACTGAGCTCGACGAAATGACTTGGTCTCCAAACTGAAAAACCTTGGTCTTGAGGGAAGCTTCCAAACCTAACTACTAACCCTTAGACTCAATTCTAATTGACCTTTATATCTATACAATGAGTTCAAAAACAGGTTTCCTAAAGACATAGTGATCCTGACCCAAATTAGTAATAGGGTGTTCCAACAGAAGGTCATGCAAAGAATTCTTGGATTTCATGTGTGGCCGGCATGCGTGCCGATGTATGAAGCTGTATATCTGTAAAGAGCAAATTGTAAGGCCTTAAGGCCATGAGCGTGTGTGTGTTATATACATTCCTGGTTTGTATGTAAATGTGGAGTTTATATATATTTAGTGGGCATTCATGTGGATGAGTTCTTACAAAATAAAATGCTGCGCTAGAATGCTCTGAGTTAGGCTATGAGTAGAACGAGATTTTGATATTCACACGTAATTCCGCTGTTTGTCTGTGAAATATATCGTGGGGCCCCAACCGGACCCACCGTTATATTCCATGGGATGAATGGAGGCATTACAAAGTGGTATCAGAGCTAGGTTTGAGATTGTTGGGAGGGAGAACATAATTGAACTCAAGAACATCCACTAGGAATGTCATACATGCACGTGAGGAGTGTGAGCATGCAGTTTTTGTATGTTTGTTGTTATGGACTGGACATAACTGGTGTTGTCCATTGATAGGTGACAAGGAGTGGTGCTATGCAGTCTAAGCCCCAGCATTCCGATGAGAGTGCGGCACCTCCCTCGGCGGAGACCATACATGTGGTTATTGAGACGGTGCTCGTGGGGCACGCGCGTTACACGCACAGCCTACTATGCAGGCAAGGCCTGCAGGGGTGCCAGTACGGCCTTGTGCAAGGCAAGAGCGTGTTGAGGTTGTGGTGGATGAGCAAGATATGGAGTTTCATCCACCTACGTTTGGTGGAACGGTTCTGCAACGCAGGAGGAAGATTGGCTTGCAAGAGTAAAGAGAATCGTGTTAGCAATCCGGACTGCGGAGGCACATGAAGTTCCTAGTTCATTGGGGGTAACCTATGGACAAAAACATATTGAGACACGGACATGTTTTTAGTGCGGGAAGCTGGGACATATAGCCCATAATTGTTGGAGTGACCCTCCAAGAAGTGAGAAAAGGAGAGGTGCGTATTATGAAGAAAAGGGTAAAGCAGTGGCCGAGTCATCTACATCCCGGACGCAACCTCGACTGTATAATATTGAATTGCAGGAGCCGCAAAGCTAAATCGGTGAAGTACAACCTCGAGTGATTAGTTTGGAAGGCCAAAAAGCTATCAAATGACTTATGAAAGATGATGCAGGTGAGCATAAGTAGGAATGGAAGAGTGAATTGTATTAGTTTGGTGATGTGACTAAATGTTGTATATAAGGAGTGAATAATGAGATATTTATGTACACCTTATTTTATCTGGCAATCCGTTGATCAAGGTGTAAGAAAGGAATAAGTTTGTTGATGTATGTATATCCGGGAGAGAAATGGTGGATAAATGGTTGTTATGTTTGTTATGTATGTGTGTATGTAAGCCATGTAATTCCATGTTTTGTGCGATGTCATGGGGCAAGACAAGCCGTGGCCACTGAGCTCTAACACGGGTCGCTTTACGATGGAACAGCGTGATTATGTTGATGTCTAGTTGCGCTTAATTTCGGGACGAAATTTCTTGAAGGAGGGGAGGGTTGTAACACCACAAATCTCAATTTGGGTTCAGGATTGGGTGACACGGCCTGGGACACGGGCATTTCCCAGGGCGTGTCCTGCTCGGGTTGAGCAGCCTGCCTCTCGAGTCGTCAACGAAATGTACTCGAGAAGTTCTCGAAAGGGAACACGCCCACCGACACGGGCGTGTCCTCCTCGGGGTCGTCGAACTCCATTCGACGAATAAACGGCAGGGCATGTCTGCAGCCGTATCAGGGTACATGGCCGGTGACGGTCCCAGGGCGTGTCCCAGGCCGTGTCTCCTTGTGTTCGACGAACTCAGTGCGACGAAGTTGACTGGGAAGTGTCTGCCGCCGTGTAGGGAACATGTCAGACGACACGGGCGTGTCTGGAGGGCGTGTCCCCCTGCGTTCGACGATCGATGAAAATCTGCTCGACGATCGTCGAGTGACCACTACGTTCGACGATCGACGAAAATCTGCTCGACGATCGTCGAGTGACCACTGCGTTCGACGATCGACGAAAATCTGCACGACGATCGTCGATTGACCACTGCGTTCGACGATCGACGAAATTTGCTCGTTCGACGATCATGAAAATCTGCGTTCGACGATCGTCGAATGTCAAGTAAGAGGTAGATGGCCTGTGACACAGGCGTGTCGAGGGCGTGTCACAGCCGTGTCCTTCTCGGGCATATATTGGCTTGATGCAGGAATGTGAATTAAAGAGGCAGAGGCCACTTGTCCTTGGCTCCATCAGCCGAAAAATTGTGCTGGCTGGCCTCCACAGAGAATTTCTAGAAAATTTGAATGCATGGTGCCCACTTGGCATGAAGGGTGATACAACCAAAGCTCCAAACCGAGCTTGCATTGGTTGTATCTCCCCATATACCACCTCCCAGCCAGAAATAGTGATTCCATTAGCTTCAGAGGGCAAAGGAGAGTAGAAATCGATAGCTGGAGTGAAGGAAACGGTGCAGGATCCATGAATCCAAGAGGTGTCGCCGGAGCAAGGTCGGGAATGGCCACCTGCCTCCATCCTTGCAGCCAGCCACCAGCACAGGTATCACAACCCGCATTTTTCTCATAAATAAATAAATCAGAGCACGAGATAACTACGAGCTGTGATGCCACGTCAAGCAGGGGATAACTGCTGACGCTCAGGCAACACTCTAATCCTTCAAATCATAAGTTAAAATGAATAGAAAACTGATTTTTAAATTAATTGGCCGTATCCCTCGGCTCAGTGGATCAGATAGTCCACGGTTTGAAAACTATTTTTATACGTAACGGAAAAATACTTCATTTATGCTTAACATCCTAAAAGAGCGCATAAGTGTCCTCAGAGGACAACTTACACTATGCAAGACCCTAGATTTCAATTTATAATATTTATAAAGAAAACAATCTTTTTACGCATTTGGAAAATAATGATTGAGCTTTTATAAAACATGCTAATCATGCAATACATATAGTAGTTCCTTTTTTTATAGGTTTTAAAATAACTAGCAACCTAGCATAAAACATTCCCAGAGAGCAAGTGAAACTACCACAAAACAGGTAAACTAGCAGTTAAGCAAAGACTTAGTATCACCAAGGAAAATCACCAACGAGCGTCAACAACCTGACACGAACTCGCTGGCGAGCATGCATGTCTGTACTACTACAAAGCTAAAGAACTACCTCAATAGGTGAGGAAAACACTGCCACAACGCAGTCCACAAGGGAACTCCTGAAATTAGCCGTTCAGCCGGCTACAGACCTGAACCTGAGGCATTCAAAAGAAGAACACCTCAGCAAGAAATAATAAAACAGGAGGCAAAGAAACATCAGATAATAATCGAATGAAAAGAGCAGAAAGAAAAAAAAAGGGTTACCAACCCTGCAAGAGAGATGCTGAAAATCTCAGCTAAAGAATCTAAAAAGGGACAAAATGTAAGTATAATAATCAGTAAAGTGAGAGAAATGCATCAAGTACTAAAACGTACCAAACTCCGCTCAAGCCTGCAGAGACAAAAAGGGTACCAATATGCATCAAATGAACAGTATGAAAGGAACTAACAGTCCTAAACTTGTAAATCGTTAGCACTGGCACAAATCCCAAACCTGTGTCGGAGACTAAGAACAGTCACAACCGAACAACCAGGTCCAGGTCTCTCAAGAGTACTAAAGGGGCCGCCACAGGGTCCACACACATAGAATTCCAACCTCTTACAGGAACCCAAAATGTCCAAAGGAGGGAATGGTGGTGGCCACGGCTCGAACTCCCCCGGTACCATACTCCCTCAGAAACTCAGCTACCACATGCTAAGGATCCACGATTCGGCGCCAAAACTAGCCGACAAAACCACTTAGAAACTACCAAGTTCTACAACCAAAACCCGCCGAATTAATTCCCCCTACCCGCCGAATTATTTCCCCCTACCCGCCGAATTATTTCCCCGTACCTGCCGAATTATACTTAAAATAAATTCCGATAACTTCCTAGTTTAGGCCGACCACAAGCCCTAACCTAGGAATATTTCTAATCTCACCTATATTACTCCGGTATTCTACGACAAGGAGAGTTAATAAGGCGAAATACAACTCATCGAGGCACGCAAGAGGGGAGAAATCCACTTGCCTAAAATCGTTCTTGAAAACGTCCACCCAAAATACTCCAGCACGTAGATCCGTCCAAAAGGGGGCACGCGGAGACGAGATCTACGAAAAAACGGACAACCGGGGTTAGGGCCGAAAAAATCTATGGCGAAACGGTCACCGAAACGGGAAAAACTTACCGCGATCTCGAAGCTCTCGCCGAGAGCTTTCCAACGCCGCGATCGGATCGAAATTCCGTCCACCGGATCGGCGGTGGCGGCCGCCGGAAGATTCGCGAACGGGAGGATCCGCACTCGCCTAATTTTTTTCGCACAGGAGGGGGGGCTGCTGGTTCGGAGGAAGAAGAAGGGGGTTTCTCTTTGTTTTTATAAATATATACACTTAATTATAATAATAAATATATACACTTATTATAAAAGGGGGGGGGGGCTGTTCGGTGAGAATCATTCTCACCGAATACATGATTCGGTGAGAATGATTCTCACCGAATACATGATTTGGTGAGAATTATTCTCACCGATCCCTCTCCCCTTTTTCTATTTTTTTTATTTTATTTCTTTATATATATATAAAAATAATATTTATAATTATAAAATGATATAACTTTATATCGTTACGGAGGGCCAAACGCGCGCCGAATCGAACGAAATTCGCACCGTAAGCGAATGACGACGCTACGAATCCAACGGCGATGTCGAAATCGAATTCCGACGCACCGTTTTCGAGATAATAATTTCTAAAGTTAACGGCGTACGCGAAAACATACAAACTTCAATCGCGCGCCGAGGCTCCGAAAATGCTCGGAACGCGACGAAACTTGACGAGCAAGTCTAAAATTAGCCGATCTAATTTCCTAATGTAAAATTTTCCACTCCCGACGCAAATCCCAAAATTTGGCCGGTCAAACCTAACGAACGCAAACGCGCTACGACAAAGTCGGTAACAAAATCCGACAAACAAAACTCGGGCAAATTTCTCCCGAAGCCAAAACACAAGCATTCCCCAAGAGGCTCCACCGAGTCACCAAACAGACTCCGGCTTGCTAGGGAATCTTGCTACCAGGCATCACCAAGCCACGCAGGGAACCTAAAGAGTTAAGAGCACGCTCTAACAACGTCACATGACCAACACGCGCTAACATAATGCTCTGACGTCATAACACGTCAGATAAGAACTTAAATAAATCACTGGAAAATCGGGGGCGTTACAGTCACTCCCCCTAAAAGAAAATTTCGTCCCGAAACTTTACGCATAAAACACTTCTACCATAGAAGGAAAAGAAAATAACCAAGGGTTATTGAATGCTTACCGAGCACAGCTAGGAGAACAAATGAGGATGCGCCTCCCTCATAGCTGACTCCAACTCCCGAGTCGCGCTCTCCACGTCTTGGTTTCTCCACAGAATCTTTACCATCGGTATTGTCTTTCTCCGCAACACTCGATCTTGCACATCCAAAACACGAATAGGATCTTCCACGTAGGAAAGATTAGGCTCCAACTGGGGCACTGCATCCAGAACTTGTCTGTCACTTAGCACGCACCTCCGCAGTTGGCTCACGTGAAAAACATTGTGCACGTCAGGAAACTTTTCGGGCAATTTCAACTTGTAGGCTGACACACCAATCCGCTCCACAATTTCAAATGGTCCAACATACCTTGGGTCCAACTTATGGTTCTTACCGAACCTCTTCACTCCAACCATCGGGAAACCTTAAGGAAAACCATGTCCCCCACAAAAAATTCCAAAACAGACCTACGCCGATTAGCGTTCTTCTCGTATCGCTCTTGAGCTATCCGAAGCTTCTCTCGAATAAGCTTTATAGAGACTTCCATTTCTTCTAAGACATCTGGACCTAACATCAGCCTCTCACCAACCTCAGCCCAAAATAGAGGAGTTCTACATCGTCCTCCATATAGCGCTTCGAAAGGAGCCATTTGCAGACTCTCTTGATAACTGTTATTGTATGTGAACTCCATCAACCTCAAGCGTTCATCCCACGCTCCTCCGTGATCTAATATATAACAACGGATCATATATTACACAATCTGATTAACATGCTCCGTTTGACCATTGGTCTGTGGATGATATGCGGTATAATACCTCAAGTCAGTTCCCAATCCTTCTTGAAGGCTCTTCCAAAAACGAGACGTAAACCTGGAGTCTCGATCTGATACTATACTTACGGGTACTCCATGTAACCTGATAACTTCATTCAAATATAGTTCCGCTATCTTTTTCATCGAGTAACCAATCTGAAAGGGTACGAAGTGCGCACACTTTGTTAATCTATCAACAATCACCCAAACAGAGTCATGCCCTCGGGGAGATCTCGGCAAACCAGTAATGAAATCCATTGAGATACTCTCCCACTTCCAAGTTGGAATCTCTAAAGGCGCTAATTTTCCACCAGGCCTTCCATGATCACCCTTAACTCTTTTGCACGTAAAACATTCTGACACAAACCTTGCAATGTCACCCTTCATCCCAATCCACCAGACAATCTGTTTCAAGTCCTTATACATTTTTGTAGACCCTGGATGGTAGGCCACACTTGAACCGTATGCCTCACTGCACAACTTAACTCGAATATCTCGAAAATTGGGGACGCAAAATCTACCGCGGTACTTTAGAGTACCCGCGTCATCGATCGAAAAGTCAGGCAGCTCCCCCTTCTCAGTTCTATTATGAAGGTGCAGTAGATCAAGATCGTCCTTTTGATGAAGCCTCGTAAGAAAAATCCATGAAGGCTCAGAAACTTCCAAACTGCTTGGCGAGTCACATCTACCAACTGAAATATCCATTAAAAGGAACTCTTCTACTAACAACTCAGTGGAGAGATTGAAAATTTTCCGTGTCTTCCTGCTTAAGGCGTCGGCTACCACGTTAGCCTTACCCTGATGGTATAGGATCTCCACTTCATAATCAGCCACATACTCTAACCATCTGCGTTGGCGCAAGTTCAACTCCTTTTGAGTGAAGACGTACTTCAAACTCTTATGATCTGTATAAATCTTGCACTGCGCGCCATACAACAAGTGTCTCCATAATTTCAATGCATAAATAACTGCTGCGAATTCGAAGTCATGCGTAGGGTAGTTCCTTTCATGAATCTTAAGCTGTCTTGACCCATACGCAATCACTTTTCCTTCTTGCATCAGCACACAACTAAGACCCACGTGGGATGCGTCCACGTAAATGACATAGTCTAATCCTTCCGTAGGCAATGTCAATATCGGAGCAGTGCACAGTCTATTCTTTAGCTCGTGGAACGCTTCTTCGCACTTATCGCTCCACACAAATGTTGCATTCTTCTGCGTCAATTTGGTCAATGGCGCAGATAATGTAGAGAAACCCTCTACAAATCTTCTATAGTAGCCAGCCAACCCTAGGAAGCTTCTTATTTCTTTGGGTGTGGCAGGCCTCGTCCATTCCATAACTGCGGCTATCTTTTCTGGGTCGACAGAGATTCCGTTCTTGTTAACCACATGACCCAGGAAAGAAACCTGAGGCAACCAGAACTCGCATTTACTTAGCTTGGCGAACAACTTATGGTCCCTCAAGGCAGATAAAATTAGACGCAAATGTTGGTCATGCTCCTCAACATTGCGTGAATACACCAACACATCGTCTATAAATACGACTACAAACTTGTCCAGAAAGTTCTTGAAAACCCTGTTCATCATGTCCATGAAAGCAGAAGTTGCGTTGGTCAAACCAAACGACATCACCAAAAATTCAAAATGTCCATGTCTGGAACGGAAGGCAGTCCGCGGGATATCTGATTCACGGATCCTTAACTGGTGGTAGCCCGAACGAATGTCAATCTTAGAGAACACGGCACTGCCTCGCAGTTTATCAAACAAATCATCTATCCTCGTCAACGGATACCTATTCTTGATCGTTACCTTATTTAGCTCTCTATAATCGATGCACAACCTCATCGATCCATCTTTTTTCTTGATGAACAAAACGGGAGCACCCCAAGGCGAAGAACTCGGCCTTATAAATCCGTTCTCAAGCAACTCGTCTAACTGGATACGCAACTCCTCCAGTTCGCGTGGGGCCATCCGGTAAGGCGCCTTGGCAATAGGACGCGTACCCGGCTCTAAATCTATAACAAACTCCACGTCTCGATCAGGCGGGAGACCAGGAAGGTTAGCTGGAAAGACATCAGAAAAATCACGAACCACCGGTATCTCCTCCAAACACGGCAAACTAACCTTGGTTTCTAAAACCGAAACCAAACAAGCAAAACATCCGGAATCTACAAGCTTCCGAGCACATACCGCCGATATAGTCGGAGAATCCTGGTGTGGATAACCGAAAACACTCCCGGGCTGACCGTTGTCCATCCTGAAGTCCAAGCGTTTACCCTTCCATTGGATCACAGCATCATATCTGGACAACCAGTCCATGCCTAGGATCACATCGAAGTCTTCCAGATCCAACAGCTTCAAATCAGCAATCGCGAGAAAATTGCCTAGTAAAATCGGAGAACTCTGAATACCCTGATCCGAAACTACAGATTCACCTGAAGGAAACTTGACACAGAACGCATCACCAACACGATCGAGATCCAAACGGTAACGCTCTACGAAGGCCCTAACCACAAATGAGTGGGTAGCGCCGGAATCTAACAGAACACGCGCCCAACGGTTCTTTACCTTAAATCGTCCTATAAAATTGCACACGCAACTAAGGAAGCGAACGTTCAAAACTATAACTATGAGCTAAACATTAAAACTAGGGGAGAATCTAACCTGATATCACTTGCGTGGACGCCTGAGCTTCCTCCATAGGGACCACGTTCAACTTTCCGTTTCCCTTGTCCACTCGCTGCGGCGGCGGCAAAGCCTGAAGAGGAACTGGCTGCAGAGTAAGCTGAGCTTGCGAGCACTGATACTTGCGATGACCCTGTTAACCGCACAAGAAATAACTTCTCGCCTTCTTCCAGCAATGGGCTGCATCGTGCCCCGGCTTCTTGCATACAGAACAAAGCAAGTCTTTCTTTGGGATACCTTGGATCGCATGAATCTGCTCTTTCTTCTGAGCTCCTAATCTTTGATAGCACCTTTCCAATGGATGGCCCGGTCGGCCATAGAAACTGCATACCTCTTTGTTTCTCTTCCTCGGAGCAGCGTCAAGGACCTGAGTACTCTTACCCTCATCAGACTTTCTTTTATCTTTTCTCAGCTGTTGACCTCGATTCTTGGCGTTATCAATTGCCTCTACCTTTAAGGCAGCTTCCACCATACCAGCATAACTTGATGTCGCATAGGCACTTGCTAATTGCTGGACGTCACTCCTTAGCCCAGCCAGAAATCGCTTGCTTCTATTTTCATCGGAAATCACCAAGTCTGGGGCAAATCGGCTTAGCTTAATAAACTCGATTTCGTACTCACTAACCGTGAGCTGCCTCTGCTTTAAGTGCAGGAAATCATTCATCAGACGGTCCCTCTCGACCGATGGCAGAAACTTGCTCAGAAGTAGCTCCTTAAAGGACTCCCAGGAACACCCGTCCTTCAGACCTTCTTTCTCCCTCAGCCACCAGCCCTTTGCCAACCCTTTGAGCTGATAGGCGACTAACATCACTTCTGATCATCAGTGATCCAGGAGTATGAGAACATCTCATCGATTGATATCATCCAATCGTCTAAGACCATGTAATCTGCCTTGCCATCATACGTCGGAGGCCTAAGTCGCTGAAACTGAGAAATAAAGGTCATCTCTGGTGGCACCACGACCGGAGGCACCAGAGGAGCCGGGGGAACAGGGACAGCTTGACCCACAATAGGGTCCTGACTCTCGGAATTTGCCCTACCACAACTGCTAACAAGGACTGGACCTGAGACTGAAAATCCACTACTTGCTTTGACAAGGCTTCATTGCTTTGTCGCAGACCTTCTATCATTGCACTGCTCTGCGCACCTGAAGATTCTCCCTCCGATTGGGGAGTCAACCTTGTCGAAGGACGCCTCGACATTCTAATGGAACAACAAAACACTAATCAGACACCTAGCCCACCCACTAGAACCAAACAACATAGTACAAACAATACATACTTAAGTACTTGCTCATGCTGCTAACTTGCTCTGGGATTTCCAATAATGATGTTATGCTTATCCTACGATGATTCACTATCATCACACTAACTCTTGTGCCTAGATCGGGAATGCATGAATTTATATTCTTTTTGACTCAAAAATTATGTGTGTACACATGTCATCCTACAAATCTTTAGATTGGCACGTTGTGCGTATGCAATGTTATGCTATGCATGATTGTGCTATGCATTCTAAAAAGGCCCTAATGCATGTTATGAGCGGCGTACACATGAAAATGTTATGCATCCCATACTACATAACATTTCCATGCAACGAAAAAAGAAAAAGTGCTAGCCGCATTCATGTGGTGAGGTTATGCATCCCATACTACATAACCCTCACATGTTGCCTCCTATGGTGGATCCATATACAAACACATAGTATGCATCCCATACTACATAATATGCCTCGTATACTTCATGTCATGCTATGAGTGTAGTGTTCGTGCTTCAGCCAAGACGTGCTGATGACATATCGGTGTGTGTATGATATGACTCTAAACACCTAATACTTACAGGGACAGGTTGCCCGACCATTTGTCAAGCAACCTCCCTCTAATACCAACTGTCACAACCCGCATTTTCTCATAAATAAATAAATCAGAGCACGAGATAACTACGAGTTGTGATGGCACGTCAAGCAGGGGATAACTGCTGACGCTCAGGCAACACTCTAATCCTTCAAATCATAAGTTAAAATGAATAGAAAACTGATTTTTAAATTATTTGGCTGTATCCCTCGGCTCAGTGGATCAGATAGTCCACGATTTGAAAACTATTTTTATACGTAGCGGAAAAATACTTCATTTATGCTTAACATCCTAAAAGAGCGCATAAGTGTCCTAAGACGACAACTTACACTATGCAAGACCCTAGATTTCAATTTATAATATTTATAAAGAAAACAATCTTTTTACGCATTTGGAAAATAATGCTTGAGCTTTTATAAAACATGCTGATCCTGCAATACATATAGTAGTTCCCTTTTTTATAGGTTTTAAAATAACTAGCAACCTAACATAAAACATTCCCAGAGAGCAAGTGAAACTACCACAAAACAGGTAAACTAGCAGTTAAGCAAAGACTTAGTATCACCAAGGAAAATCACCAACGAGCGTCAACAACCTGACACGAACTCGCTGGCGAGCATGCATGTCTGTACTACTACAAAGCTAAAGAACTACCTCAACAGGTGAGGAAAACACTGCCACATCGCAGTCCACAAGGGAACTCCTGAAATTAGCCGTTCAGCCGGCTACAAACCTGAACCTGAGGCATTCAAAAGAAGAACACCTCAGCAAGAAATAATAAAACAGGAGGCAAAGAAACATCAGATAATAATCGAATGAAAAGAGCAGAAAGAAAAAAAAAGGGTTACCAACCCTGCAAGAGAGATGCTGAAAATCTCAGCTAAAGAATCCAAAAAGGGACAAAATGTAAGTATAATAATCAGTAAAGTGAGAGAAATGCATCAAGTACTAAAACGTACCAAACTCCGCTCAAGCCTGCAGAGACAAAAAGGGTACCAATATGCATCAAATGAACAGTACGAAAGGAACTAACAGTCCTAAACTTGTAAATCGTTAGCACTGGCACAAATCCCAAACCTGTGTCGGAGACTAAGAACAGTCACAACCGAACAACGAGGTCCAGGTGTCTCAAGAGTACTAAAGGGGTCGCCACAGGGTCCACACACATAAATTTCCAACCTCTTACAGGAACCCAAAATGTCCAAAGGAGGGAATGGTGGTGGCCACGGCTCGAACTCCCCTGGTACCATACTCCCTCAGAAACCCAGCTACCACATGCTAATGATCCACGATTCGGCGCCAAAACTAGCCGACAACACCACTTAGAAACTACCAAGTTCTACAACCAAAACCCGCCGAATTATTTCCCCCTACCCGCCGAATTATTTCCCCCTACCCGCCGAATTATTTCCCCCTACCTGCCGAATTATACTTAAAATAAATTCCGATAACTTCCTAGTTTAGGCCGATCACAAGATCTAACCTAGGAATATTTCTAATCTCACCTATATTACTTCGGTATTCTACGACAAGGACAGTTAATAAGGCGAAATACAACCCATGGAGGCACGCAAGAGGGGAGAAATCCACTTGCCTCAAATCGTTCTTGAAAACGTCCACCCAAAATACTCCACCACGTAGATCCGTCCAAAAGGGGGCACGCGGAGACGAGATCTACGAAAAAACGGACAACCGGGGTTAGGGCCGAAAAACTCTATGGCGAAACGGTCACCGAAACAGGAAAAACTTAGCGCGATCTCGAAGCTCTCGCCGAGAGCTTTCCAACGCCGCGATCGAATCAAAATTCCGTCCACCGGATCGACGGTAGCGGCCGCCGGAAGATTCGCGAACGGGAGGATCCGCACTCGCCTAATTTTTTTCGCACAGGAGGGGGGGGGGCTGCTGGTTCGGAGGAAGAAGAAGGGGGTTTCTCTTTTGTTTTTATAAATATATACACTTAATTATAATAATAAATATATACTCTTATTATAAAAAGGGGGGGGGTGTTCGGTGAGAATCATTCTCACCGAATACATGATTCGGTGAGAATGATTCTCACCGAATACATGATTCGGTGAGAATCATTCTCACCGATCCCTCTCCCCTTTTTCTATTTTTTTTTATTTTATTTTTTTATATATATATAAAAATAATATTTATAATTATAAAATGATATAACTTTATATCGTTACGGAGGGCCAAACACGCGCAGAATCGAGCGAAATTCGCACCGTAGGCGAATGACGACGCTACGAATCCAACGGCGAAGTCGAAATCGAATTCCGACACACCATTTTCGAGATAATAATTTCTAAAGTTAACGGCGTACGCGAAAACATACAAACTTCAATCGCGCGCCGAGGCTCCGAAAATGCTCGGAACGCGACGAAACTTGACGAGCAAGTCTAAAATTAGCCGATCTAATTTCCTAATATAAAATTTTCCACTCCCGACGCAAATCCCAAAATTTGGCCGGTCAAACCTAACGAACGCAAACGCGCTACGACAAAGTCGGTAACAAAATCCGACGAACAAAACTTGGGCAAATTTCTCCCGAAGCCAAAACACAAGCATTCCCCAAGAGGCTCCACCGAGTCACCAAACAGACTCCGGCTCGCTAGGGAATCTTGCTACCAGGCATCACCAAGCCACGCAGGGAACCTAAAGAGCTAAGAGCACGCTCTAAGAACGTCACATGACCAACACACGCTAACATAACGCTCTGACGTCATAACACGTCAAATAAGAACTTAAATAAATCACTGAAAAATCGGGGGCGTTACAACAGGTTCGTTTCACCATCCCTCTACCCGTACTAGAATCCTAGATCAACTAGGGCAAATATCGGGCTCAATTGAGCTCGATGCCATGGGAGAAATGGGAGAGTTTTCAAGCTTTTTCTTACCCTTCAGGATTGCCGTCGATGTCGTCTCCTGCCGCCTCATCACCAGCAAAGGATAGCGACCACCACCGTGAAGGTGATGGCACCGTTGGCCGGGGATGGCGCCGCCTTAGGTGGCCGGAAATTTCCCCGCAATATCCCCCAGGTCGGCTCGATCTCAGCCGTTGAACACTTGGGGAAGATGAATGGATGTCGTCCAATATAGCCTTAAGATTCATGCTGCATTTTTATTAAAATCAATTTAATCCTGTTATTATTCTAATGAAATGAAATTTCATTTTTGTCACATTATTCAGTAATCTTGCATGTCAAATATAGGGCTCTTAGAGCCATTACCAGAGGATGCCATGAACATTAAAAATGTAGCCCTTTGTGTTAACTTTAATGTTCCACCCTTAACTTGAGATTTGGTACAGTGGTCTGACCTGTAGAACCATTTTGATAGGGTTGGTCCTTAGCTAGGGCAGAACTTCAAAATGATGCCCAAGTCAAACCATTCATCCAAATGGCCCAAAAGTTTTGGTGCATGCATGTTTAGGTCTTGGTTAACCTCTGTACAAAAATGAGAATTTTCGGGAAAATGTTTTCTATAGTTTTTACTAAAATACCCAAAATGAAATAAATGAAATATTTGGAGTTGTGGGACTCCAAATGGCCCCAAATTTTGGTGGCATGTCCTTAGGGACATTATAAGTGCATGTTTTATATTTCAGCCATTTTGGACCAATGAATGTTGGGTAAACCCACTTGCATGTGTTGGCTTGTTATAGGCTTGGTGTGCATTTAGCCTAAAATGAAATAATGTGTATTCAGCCAACTTGGAACATTCAAAAATCATGATTTTCATTATGGAGACCCATGAGGGTGTAATACACATCTCATAACAATGGCGGAGTTTTGGGAACAAAAATCCCATTATTCTGAATTTCAGAAAATTTGGTCTTTTTAGGAAATAAATTTAAAATAGGTTTACCCTTATCATAAAAGGTTCAATTTCTGTTGAGGACTAAGGAGTGACATAATAAGGACTAGAAATAAATTATATCTCTGTTGGATGAAGTTTAAGTAGTTTAAGGAGCAAAATGACCATTTTACCCTTATGGAATTTTGTGTAGAAATGATGGGTATATTCCTTTGAAAAATCTGAGAAAATTCATATTGCTGTAATTGTATGTTTTATACCTTGTGAAATTATTTCAGAATTTTGGAGTGCAAAATATTGTACTTAGGCCCTATAATGGCATTTTGGTAAATAATTCAAATTGATCATGGATAGGCCATTTCAACCTAGATGTAAATGGAAATCTGGACATAGAATTATTTCATTATTATTAAGGCTCTGTAAGTTAATTAGAATTTTTGAGATAATATTTTATGTACTTCATTTGGAAAATGCTAGATTTGTGAATATAGTATTAAATAGGAATTAATTATAAATCTGAATTGAAAAGGTATGAAATTTTGGTAGACCCCATTAATTGTCATATTATATACCTAGAAGAATCCTTGGGACAGTAGGTTTAATATTGACAATACTTCATGTGCAAAACGACTAGGGATTTAATTTTAAGAAATTAATTTAATGGTGTAAGTAATTGGAAAATTATGAAAATTCATCCTAGTCATCATATAGGTCCATACCATCCTAGGATAAATATTTTGTGGCATATGGCCAGAGGAATTAGAAGGTCACACTTGTGGGTGGTATCGGGACATGGGTAAGGGTCTAGCACCGATGTTCGTACTAGTAGGGCCACCAGGGGAGGAATCTGAATAACTAGTAAAGTGAGGATCTTAGTAGAGGAATTAACCCTGGTTGGTCTCCTAGAGGATTTCTTAACCATGTGTGGAAGAGTGCAAGTCCTGTGACAGCAACAATAACGGGGACCGGCGGAAGACCGTCGCGCTCCTAATAACACCATAAGTCTTTAGGGTTGTTCTAAAGTAATACGAGAGTTGGGGTATAAATCCTGGGTAGACACCAATAGAAGTAATTATACTTGAGAAAGTGAACTTTGGGTGTAATCCCATCATAGTTCCTAGTGCCCCCGAGAGCCCTTCACCGGGTATACCCTGGGCAGTCCTGGGATTAACCTTAAACCGCTAAGTATAATAACCCGTAGACAAGAGTAGTCTATTAGGTTAGGACATTGTGATTCATTCTCACCCGTGACGGGTTTGAGGGATTTGGAATAAAGGTACTATTGTGCGTTCTCACCCGTGTAGGGTTGGAGAGATTGTGATAAATGCTCACCCGTGTAGAGTTAGTGGGATTGTGATAAATGCTCACCCGTGTAGGGTTTGAGGGATTCAGGATAGGTTGGTCCTGCGAGCTGGAGGCTCGGAATGAAATACTTGCATGTGCATAAATTTAGTGGTGGGGCATGCGGTACTGGCCGTTCGTCACACTGAAGGCAGTACGGTGCACCAGGCAGTTGTGAGGGTTAGAGGGGACAGTGGGTTGTTTTATACTGCGGTCTGGAGGACGATCCCCGATAACGCACATCCGACCCAACAAGACTAACGGGTTGTCAGTAAAGTACGTACGCAGAGAATCTAGAGTGCACCTTGGGCATGTACAGAGGCGTATGAGAGGGCTCTAAGGTTTGGTAGTGTGCATACCGGCCTAGAAGTGGAGATGCCCGCTCCGCTGCTGTCGTAGCCACAACGGTGGTACCCGAGAGTTATGCTAGCTCTCAAAAAGTGGGAACTAAAGTTCTGTGATCACAGAGTCGTTGTGTGTGAGTTGCACTTGCCTGAGCATAAATTGCATCTGAAAGGGCAACTAGATCTGATATACTCTAGAGGGGGGGGGGGGGTGAATAGAGTATATGGTGCTTGAAAACTTTTTACAAGCTTTTACAACAATTGTTGTAATCTGTGTCAGTAGGGAAGCAATAAAGAATCTAACTACAGCACTAAGCTAAACAAAAACTAAGCACAGAGAGAATCAAGGCCAGAAACAAAAAGTAAACAAGCAGAACCAGAAGACACAAGGAAATATAGTGGTTCCCCAAACTTGGGTACATCCACTCTTCTACCACCCTAGGTAGGAATCCACTGCAGGATAAGTTGATCAGGTGTCCTGGGCACCAATGAGCTTTTGATAAGGTGCTCAAAAATCAAAGCAAATTTTTTGATCAGGTGTCTTGCCACCAATGAGCTTTTGACAAGGTGCTCAAAAACCAGGTTCAAACTTTTGAAGGGAGTTTGAAAAACCCTTTACAGAGTGGGGGTGAGAGAGTGATGGCAGTCTTCACTTTCTCAAACAGCTGAGAAAACCAAGTGGATTGATGTCAAAGCTCCCCCTGAATCCTTGAAATCTTCATGAAGAAAAGCTTTGCTTGAGGGTGATAGGCCTTCAAATATAGAACTCCAGCAATTGATGATTTCAGCAATGGCTGAAATGTTGAGTGTCTGGAGTCTTGAAATGATGTTGGCCTTGAACACTTTGAAAACTAAAGAGATCTGAAGATTTTGAGAAAGCCTGATCTCCTTTGATGAGTGTTCTTCAGAATTCTTTTTGACAGAAGATTTTGAATGAGTCTCTGTAATCTGTATTGTGTGTTCTCTTCTTGTTAATCTCTATTGATTCAAAAAACATTCTGTCTTTTATTCTCTGTTCCAGAATAGAATATCATTCTCTGTCAAGGATAGCCGTTGGTCTGCATTGATTGCATCCTTAATTGCAAAAACTCTTCTGGAGGAAAGTCCACAAAATTATTCCTTGAAAAGTCCCTTGAAACTTGGTCCAGAAGTAAATGAAAACGGCTCGCAAATCTTTGAATTAATTGCAGAATAACTCTTAACTGATTTGAATTTGAATTCTGGAAGTTATCTGAAATCGTCGAACTGAGCTATGCTATCGTCGAGCTGAGCTCAGCGAACTGGAAAACTCAAGCAGCAAAATAATCGTCGATCTGAGCTCAAAGATCGTCGAACTGAGCTCAGAGATAAAGATCCAATGCAGAGTCAAAAATCGTCGAACTGAGCTCACCGATCGTCGAATGGAGTTCGACGATATTATGAAGTTGAGATCAGCGATCGTCGAATGGAGTTCGACGATCTGTCGAAGTTGAGCTAGACGATCGTCGATCGGAGTTCGATGAATCGTCGTGCTGAGCTCGACGATCAGACTTAGTCTCCAGACAGAAAAACTTGGCCTTCAGGGCAGCTTCCAATCCTAGACTTCTAACCCTTAGAATCAATTCTAATTGACCTTTTAAGCTATACAGGAGGTCAAATAAAGGTTCCTAGAGACATAGTGATCCTGACCCAAATTAGTAATAGGGTGTTCCAACAATCTCCCCCTATTTGGGTTAGGATGACTATTTACAGACTTTGGAAAAATTCAAATAACAACATACAATCAGAGAAGCATAAAAACAGCAGCTAGACATTGCAGAAACATCACAGATATATATATATATATATATATATATATATATATATATATATATATATGTATATATGTCATCCAGATAGCAGTCAGAATTCACAGAAATTGTCACCTTACACTGTCACTTCTTCTCTTTCCCTTTGACAAGTTTGATTTCTCTGTTTGGATTTAGAGCTTCCTTGTTGGACCTGGTGTCATCTGCTGCACCCAAGTAAGTTTGCTTTGAAGATCTGGGGACCACAGCAGCAGGATGCAACTCCATATATCTCTCAGCATCAAAGAATTTGCTGGAAGCATATTTGTCTAGTTCCTTTTGTCTTTGCTCTGACATTGTAGAAATATTTGAAGTGTCTAGTCCTTGTTCTCTGGCCTTCTTGATCTGGTCTAGTGCAGCCAATTCCTTCATCCTAGCAGTCCAAGCAGCTGGATTCTTTTCAGGGTCCTCAAATGGTACAGGTGGCTCATACCTGTTGGAAGAATTGTCTTGAGGAGGCCTGGCAGACACTGTCTCTTTTAGCTTGTAGGGGAAGGGACCAGAAGTAGTATCAGCAGGACTATGTTCTCCCCTAGAATATGGGTGCTGCCTGGAGTACCCTTTGGAATAAACTTGAAAATCTCTTTGATTACCCCTGTATCCTCCTCTCCTAGAATAAGAACCCCTACACTGGCTTTCCCTTGTGTATGATCTGGCATGGGGTTGATAGGGAGCCTGGCTTCTAGCTGGGGCTTGACTTGCAGAGCTGCCACCTGCACCTGCATCAGGAGGAGGTGGTGGAGGAGGATGAGGGTGCTGGAACTAGGAGGAGCCCTTTTCATACTTTCTCTTCTTCTTCATGGCCTTGAGCTGATTTTTAGAATATTGCATCCAATGTTCTGTGATGGGGCAGTTATGCAGAATATAATAAGGAATATCATTATTATCCTTGACTTTTGCAGGAGGGACCCTTTTCATAGCCTTGCTCCTAGCTTTCCTTTTTCTGGCAATGGTAGCAGCTGAATCATCAGAGTCAGTTTTGAATTCATCAGTCTCAGAACTCTGGTCATCATATATAGCATCTATTTTCTTCATCAAATCTTTCTTCAGCTGAACAGAGGCAGAAGAGGCAGAAGCTGAAACAGCAGCAGCAGTAGAGGTGACAGCAGCATATGGAGCAGCAGATGGAGAGGGTGCAACATAAGCAATTACAGCAGCAGTAACAGATACTGGAGTAGTGACAGCAGAAGCAATTGTAACAGTCTCACTCACAGCAGTAACAACAGATTCATTCTCAGCAGCAGATTTACTCACAGCCACAGAAGCTGGAGAGGTGATAGCAGCAACAACTTCATTGATAATAGCAGTAACATCATCAAAATCTGCAGCAGGCTCAACATCAGTGGCCTCTGACATCAAAAGATCCTTGGAAAATTGCTCATCAGAATCAGCAACAGCAACAACAATCCTTTCTTCAGCATCAGTAGCAACATCTTCAGTAGCAGCAATCACTGAATATACAAAAGAGGAGATAATGCTGGGGTCACAGCAAGAGAAAGGCACCAATGCCTTGGATAAGTCTTCTGAGGGCTGGACAGCATTACTCTCTGGCAAACAACTGACGAAGGCAGTATCAAAGGCAGAAAGCAAAGACCTTAGGTCAATTGCAAGAACTGCAGTAGGAGCCTGACATTCTGGAGGCACAACAACAGTAGCAGAAGGAGCAGCAGACACAAGAACATCAGCAGCAGCAGTATCATCAGCAGCAGTAGCAGAAATAGCAGCAGCAACAGCATGAAGGCTTACTTCATATGGCATCTCCCCCTGCCTAGATGCCGATACATCTGTATCAAGGCAAACTGCTGGTGGTGCTGCCTGAGGAAGGAGGGAGGAAAGCCTGGCAGAGAGTGCTGCCACTGACAAGTGTAGAGGAGCCAATGAGGTCTCCAAGAGTAGAGAGAGCCTGGGGGCAATTAGCTCATACAACTTGTCAGCTAGGGCTGAGAGGTCTACTGGCTCAATAATAGGAGTAGAGGTAGAGGGAAAAGAGATAGCTGAGGATGCTGGAAGTGGAGGGCTGGAGAGTGGAATGGATGGCTCAGGTGTTGGGATGGTGGAAATGGAGGACAAGGGGATGGATATGGATGGGGTGAAATTTGGTTGATCAATAATGTGGTGGAGGAGATCTTGGAATGAAGTTGAGGAGGAGGGTAATTCTGGAGGAGAAGATGGGGAATCATCCATATAGGAGTCATCCAGGAGGGTGAAGGATGGAATTGATGGAGAAGAGGTGACATCTGGTGGAGGGTATGAGAACAGAGGGTGGAAGTGGTCTACTGGTGGAGGCAGAATGGGGTCTAGAGATGGAATTGATGTTGGAGATGGGCTGGAAATGGTAATGGTGGATGGATCTGGAATGGTGGATGGAAGAGGTAGGGTTGGAATTGGAGGAGGAGGAGAGGCAGCAACAGCAGCAGCCAGGTCTTCTGCAGGAGCAGAGACCTGTGGGGGAGTGACTCTATGAGTCCTGGTGCCTGAAGGAGCACTTGAGGAGGGCCTGCCAGGCTTGCTGATTTGCCTGTCCCATTTGCCAAAGAGGGTACAGGTGAGTCTCTTGTAGGCATTTATGTGTACTCCAGAGGAGACCAGCAAGGCAGGGCACCTGTTTTGCAGGAAGACTCCAAGAATCCTTCCAAAGTTAACAAAGCTTTTGTTTATTTTCTTCTTGATTAGGTCAAAGAAGACCTCTCCCTAGTTCAAACTTCTCTTATCCACCAGAGCTCCCATGAGGCAGAGCTGGTATCTGGATATGGTATCATGTGCAGAGTGCTTTGCCAGCAGCACTTTCCCTACCACATCTGCTAGGAACCTGTATTCAACAGACAGGTTTCTCTTAAATAACTTGCTAGGGTTTCCCTCTGGATGACCCATCCTGGCAAGCATGTCAGAAAACTCTTCTCCAGATAACTCAGCAGTATCATCTCCATTTCTTAGTCCAAAAACCTCTGTTAAAATGGTGGGGGTCAGAGGTACCTGAGTTCCAGCAATGGACCCAACTATTGTGAAGTTGTCTTGATTATGAGCAGTATAGACCCACTCCTTTATCTCATCTGAAGCAAGCTTGATTCTAGTGGTCATGAGGGCAGACAAATTCTAATCCTTGAATAAATCCAGTATATCTTGGAAGATTTGATCAGTGGTGTTGAAAGATTCCATATCAATGTCGAATCCAGCATCGAACTTCATTGCGGCTAGAACTGCAACGGACACAGCCATTGTACCTGCAAAAATTCAACAAACAAAACGACCAAGCGTAGAACTGTTTGGAGGGAAAGAAAATCCTTGCAGAGAAATCGAAAGCACAAGAGAGAACGACGGCGAAAAATGAGTTTTATATTAGGGTTCGATGCAGAATTGGAAAGATCGTTGAACTCAGTTCGACGATCGAGGCTTCTAAGGGAATCTGAAGAGACTCCAACATCGTCGATCTCCGTTCGACGATCTTGGAAAGCGTCGAGCTCCGTTCGACGATCGTTCAGTGAACAAAATCGTCGAGCGCCGTTCGACGATCGTTGACCGGAAGAGATAGTTCATACTATCTGAGAGGCGCTGAACTCAGTTCGACGATTCTAGGAATCGTCGATCTCCGTTCCACGATCTTAGGGGAAATCGTCGAGCGCAGTTCAGAGATCAGAAAAAAAATTCTAGACACTAAGAAAAATCAGAAGTTTTGCCTAGTCTTGGTCAATTTTTAGCTTTCAAAATCTTGGATATTATTTAAGACTTCCTCCATCTAACATTCCTAACTGATTTAGGAAGAATGTGTGTTTCTTTTCATCCAAAGGCTTGGTGAAAATATCTCCCCTTTGTAAATCAGTTGGGATATATTGCAATTCAATTTTATTCTTTTCAACATTATCCCTTAAGAAATGATGCCTAATCTCTATGTGTTTTGTCCTACTATGGAGGACTGGATTTTGAGCTATAGAAATAGCACTTGTGTTATCACAAAAGATTTTAGACTTCTCTAAGTTGTAACCATAGTCTAGGAGTTGGTTTTGAATCCACAAAATTTGTGAACAACAACTGCCTGCAGCCATATATTCAGCTTCAGCAGTTGAGGTTGACACAGATGTTTGTTTCTTACAAAACCAAGAGACAAGTCTATCACCAAGGAACTGACAAGTTCCACTGGTGCTTTTCCTGTCAATTCTGCATCCAGCATAATCAGCATCAGAGAATCCAGTTAACTCAAATGCTGAATCTTTTGGATACCAGAGGCCTAGATTTGGACAACTTTTAACATACCTGAGAATCCTCTTTACTAATGTTAGGTGTGACTCTCTAGGGCTTACTTGGAACCTAGCACATATACATGTAGCAAACATTATATCTGGTCTACTAGCTGTAAGATACAGTAAAGAGCCAATCATTGCTCTATATGTTGTCTGATCAATAGGTTTCCCATGTTCATCAGCATCCAATACAGCATTAGTAGGCATGGGTGTTTTCATACAAGATGCCTCAGACATACCAAATTTCTTAACCAGTTCATTAGCATATTTGGTTTGAGAAATGAAGATGCCTTCAGTATGTTGTTTGACTTGCAATCCTAGGAAGAAGGATAACTCACCCATGCTACTCATCTCAAATTTAGAATGCATCAGGTTAGAAAACCTTCTGCATAATTTTGAGTCAGTAGAACCAAAAATGATATCGTCTACATAAATTTGTACTAGTAGGGTATGGGACTTATGGGTTCTAATAAAAAGAGTTTGGTCTACTCTACCCCTTATAAAACCATTTTCCAAGAGAAAGCATGCTAGGGTCTCATACCATGCTCTAGGAGCTTGCTTGAGACCATATAATGCTTTATTTAATCTAAAGACATAATCAGGAAAAGTTGGAGAGATAAAACCTGGAGGTTGTCTGACATAGACTTCCTCTATGATGTCTCCATTTAAGAAAGCACTTTTGACATCCATCTGATAGACTTTGAAGCCTTTGTGAGCTGCATAAGCTAGAAATATTCTGATGGCTTCCAATCTTGCAACAGGTGCAAAGGTCTGGTCGTAGTCAATTCCTTCTTCTTGACAATATCCCTGAGCAACTAGTCTTGCCTTGTTCCTTATTATTACTCCTTGATCATCCAGTTTGTTTCTGAATACCCATTTTGTTCCAACAATGGAATGATCCTTAGGCTTTGGCACTAGTTCTCATACTTTGTTCCTTTCAAATTGATGCAACTCCTCTTGCATTGCAATGATCCAGTGTGGATCTTGCTCTGCATCTTGAATGGACTGAGGTTCAATTTGAGATAGGAAGCAGGTGTGCAACAGGTTTTGGTTGACCTGATTTCTGGTTTGCACACCAGCTGAGATTTCTCCAATTATTTGGGTAATTGGATGGTCTCTTGATGTTACTAAATCAACAGGGGGTGTTGATTGTTCACCAACCTGTGTTGTTGTTTCCTCTTGTGGTACAACAACTGGCTCTTCAAGTGGTGCTTCAATATGTTGAGCATTGTCTTCATCTTCACTGCTTTCATCCTCTTGAGCAACCCGTAACTTGTTCATATCTTCAACTAGAGAATGTTCCTGCAAAGGTTCTATGGTAGAAGAAATCTTCTCCTTGAAAGACATGTTAGTTTCATCAAAAGAAATATGAACAGATTCCTCAATTCTCAAAGATGATTTATTATAGACCCTATAGGCCTTGCTGATCATGGAGTATCCCAGAAACACTCCTTCATCAGCTTTAGCTTGAAATTTTGCTAGATATTTCTTGTCATTATTGTGAATGTAGCAAATACAACCAAAAAATCTGAAATAGTCAACTTTAGGTTTCTTCCCTTTGAGTAATTCATAGGGAGGCTTTCCCTTTAGTTTATGTATCAGACTTCTGTTCAGCACATAGTTGGAGGTGTTCACTGCCTCTGCCCAAAAGGATAGAGGTAGATGAGCATCTGACAACAATGTAGTGGCAGATTCAATAAGAGTTCTATTTTTCCTTTCAGCTACCCTATTTTGTTGAGGAGTTCTAGGAGCTGAGAAAGTATGCCTGATCCCTTCACTCTGACAGAACTCTTGCATAAGAAGAGAATCAAACTCTGTCCCATGATCACTTCTGATCAGGGCAATGTGAGTATTGAACTCAATCTGTATACATTTGCGAAACTCTGTCAGACACTTAAAGTTATCAGACTTCTTCCTTAAAACGAACACCCAAGTGAATCTAGAGAAGTCATCTACAACTACTAAAGTGTAGGATTTCCCTCCTAGGCTTTGTACTGTGATGGGTCCAAATAGATCCATGTGTAACAAATACAATATCCTAGGTGAATCACTCTTATTAAGTGACTTAAAACTGTTTTTAGTTTGCTTGCCTAATTGACAGGCCTTGCAGAGTCCTTCCTTCTTGTAGGGGCCAGAAGGTAGTCCTCTAACAAGGTTGTCCTTGGAGAGCCTAACAATAGTTCTAAGGTTTAGGTGTCCTAATCTCTTATGACATAAAACATTTGGTCTACAGACTGAATTAAACAAGCAGATATCTATATTAGTTGAAAGAAAATCTACTAGATAGATGTTACCTTTCCTTTTACCTGTCAACACTGTTGTGTTGTCCTCTGACTTGATTTTGCATAAGGTTTTGCTGAAGGTCACTTGGTAGCCTTCATCACACAGCTGACTGATGCTGATTAGGTTGTGCTTCAGTCCTTCCACATATGCTACCTTCTTGAAGGTTACTGAACCAATCTGGACTGCACCATATCCTTTAGTCTGTCCAAAGTTGGAATCAACAAAGATAACTTTGGGTCTAAGCTTGGCTCTAAAGGAAGTGAGGTTGTCCTTGTTCCGTGTCATGTGCTTAGAGCACCCACTATCCAAATACCATTGCTGGTTAGATGTTGGATAGGTCTTTACCTACACATAAAATAATTCATTTGTTTTTGACCCAGTTTACCTTGGGCCTAGGTTGATAACCTCTAAATTCAGAAATGAAGGACATCCCTGGCTGACTCTTATATCCTTCAGGATGATATCTCCTTGGAGGTAAAATCCATTCAGTATAAGGGTTAAAGGTTTGGGATGAAGAGCCCTTAGGATTCAATTTTGATTTGCCTTTGAAAAAGTTTCTAGAGCTCTGACCTTTGTTCGACCATCTTGGAGCTGCGTTCGACGATCTTAGGTCAGATCGTCGAGCTCCGTTCGACGGTCGACTGTGGGTGAGGTCAGGTATATGAGATCGTCGACCTGCGTTCGACGACTTTGGCTGAGATCGTCGATCTGCGTTCGACGATTTTTCCTGAGATCGTCGAGCTGCGTTCGGCGATCGTCGATCTTCATTCGGCGATCGTCGATCTCCGTTCGACGATTTTTGCTGGGACTTAGTTTTCTGAGGCAGATCAGAATTTTTCCTGGCAACCTCTACAACTCCCTTTCCCTTGTTAGAAATAAACTTGATGGGAGTTGTTAGGACTATAGGTTGGCTGGATGAAGCACCCAAGCCCAGTGTACTGTTGAATCTAGAGTTCACTGTGCTTGTGATGTCCGTCAGCTTGATGCTTCTCCCATTAAGGGATTCTTCAAGCTTCTTGGCCTCAGAGAGCTCACTTTTCAGTGAAGCTATCTGTTCCCTACAGTTCTCCAACTCCTAAGAGAGTTTGAGGTTTTCTGACTTTAAATCATTGTGTTCAGATAATTGATTTCTGAGAGAGATAATCTCTTTCTCAGACTTTAGCAGGTCTAAACACAGTGCTTTAAATTCAGATTTAAAATCTTCTGAACTAAAATCAAAAGAACTAATTACCTGATCTTCTTCAGGTTGAGTCTCTGAGTCTGACTCTGACTCCTCTTCCTCTGAGTTGTGCTGTGAGGCATTGATTTCCATCATGAAGAACTCCTTTTCTTCTGCATCATCCTCATCATCACTTGAGCTAGAGGAGGCTTCTGACTCCTCTTCTGTCTCACTCCAGGATTCAGCAACAAACCCTTTTCTTGTATGCTTATTTTTGCTTGAAGAAGGTTTGCCACTTCCATTCCTTTTGGAGTCTTTCTCCTTTCTTCTTTCTTTTCTGTCCCTTCTGTCCTTGATCTTGTTCTCTGGACAGTCAGGAACTATGTGCCCTGGTTTCCTGCAACCAAAGCAGATAATGTCTTTATTGTTGCTAATGGACTTGTCATACCTTGGCTTGTCATGCTCCTTGTATGATCTTCTTCTGAAGTCCTTTCTAGCCATCTTGTAGAATCTTTTGGCCAACAAGCTGAGTAGTTCATCATTGCCTGTGCTCTTATCTTCAGGCAGATCCTCAGTTGCCTTAAAGGCTATGGTCTTCTCTTTCCTTGTGGCTGGTGAAGCAGCCTTCTGTTCTTCCTCTCTATTCTTGATAAGTAGCTCATAAGATTTGAGCTTACCCAACAAGGCTTCAGTGGTGATTTCATTCAGACTTCTGGCATCCTTAATTGGCCAGATTCTTGAATCCCAAGTGCTGGGGAAGCACATTAGGATCTTGTCATTAAGTTCTGTCAGAGAAATCTCTTTGTCCAATGTCCTTAGTTCACTGACAATTAGACTCAATCTGTTATACATGTCTCCCACTAACTCAGTCTCTCCCTTCTTGAAGTTCTCATATTGAGAGATGAGATGGGATTCTCTGTCCTTTTTCTCATCAGCTGAGCCTGAGACTATTTCTGAGAGCTTGTCCCAAATCTCCTTGGCTGAATTGCATTCAGCTACCTTTTGAAATATGTCATCTGACATGTTCTGGGCTAGAATGTTCATAGCCTTGGCATCAGCTACTTTCCATTTTTTGATGTCAGCATCTGTTCCTGATGGAGGTGGAACAACATTTGTGCTTGTACTCTCTGGGGGTCTTGGACACACTGTCAAAACAGAATTAAATATATCTTCGTCAATAGAATTCATGTAGAGTCTAATCCTTGCTTTCCAAAGTGCAAACTTGGAAAGATTGCACACTGGAGGTCTGGTGCTAGCATAATCTTTGTTTTGGGCCATGATTTGTGCACACAAAATCTAATAATAAAGTACAAAAGAAAAACTGATCTAGTTTGGGATCTTGGGGTTCAGGTGTTAGCCTGTACAACCAATCAGATATGGTATGTTTAACCAACCTCGCTCTGATACCAATTGAAAGGGCAACTAGATCTGATATACTCTAGAGGGGGGGTGAATAGAGTATATGGTGCTTAAAAACTTTTTACAAGCTTTTACAACAATTGCTGTAATCTGTGTCAGCAGGGAAGCAATAAAGAATCTAACTACAGCACTAAGCTAAACAAAAACTAAGCACAGAGAGAATCAAGGCCAGAAACAAAAAGTAAACAAGCAGAACCAGAAGACACAAGGAAATATAGTGGTTCCCCAAACTTGGGTACATCCACTCTTCTACCACCCTAGGTAGGAATCCACTGCAGGATGAGTTGATCAGGTGTCCTGGGCACCAATGAGATTTTGATAAGGTGCTCAAAAACTAAAGCAGATTTTTTGATCAGGTGTCTTGCCACCAATGAGCTTTTGACAAGGTGCTCAAAAACCAGGTTCAAACTTTTGAAGGGAGTTTGAAAAACCCTTTACAAAGTGGGGGTGAGAGAGTGATGGCAGTCTTCTCTTTCTCAAACAGCTGAGAAGACTAAGTGGATTGATGTCAAAGCTCCCCCTGAATCCTTGAAATCTTTAGGAAGAAAAGCTTTGCTTGAGGGTGATAGGCCTTCAAATATAGAACTCCAGCAATGGATGATTTTAGCAATGGCTGAAATGTTGAGTGTATGGAGTCTTGAAATGATGTTGGCCTTGAACACTTTGAAAACTAAAGAGATCTGAAGATTTTGAGAAAGCCTGATCTCCTTTGATGAGTGTTCTTCAGAATTCTTTTTGACAGAAGATTTTGAATGAGTCTCTGTAATCTGTATTGTGTGTTCTCTTCTTGTTAATCTCTATTGATTCAAAAAACATTCTGTCTTTTATTCTCTGTTCCAGAATAGAATTTCATTCTCTGTCAAGGATAGCCGTTGGTCTGCATTGATTGCATCCTTAATTGCAAAAACTCTTCTGGAGGAAAGTCCACAGAATTATTCCTTGAAAAGTCCCTTGAAACTTGGTCCAGAAGTAAATGAAAACGGCTAGCAAATCTTTGAATTAATTGCAGAATAACTCTTAACTGATTTGAATTTGAATTCTGGAAGTTATCTGAAATCGTCGAACTGAGCTCTGCTATCGTCGAGCTGAGCTCAGCGAACTGGAAAACTCAAGCAGCAAAATAATCGTCGATCTGAGCTCAAAGATCGTCGAACTGAGCTCAGAGATAAAGATCCAATGCAGAGTCAAAAATCGTCGAACTGAGCTCACCGATCGTCGAATGGAGTTCGATGATATTATGAAGTTGAGCTCAGCGATCGTCGAATGGAGTTCGACGATCTGTCGAAGTTGAGCTAGACGATCGTCGATCGGAGTTCGACGAATCGTCGTGCTGAGCTCGACGATCAGACTTAGTCTCCAGACAGAAAAACTTGGCCTTCAGGGCAGCTTCCAATCCTAGACTTCTAACCCTTAGACTCAATTCTAATTGACCTTTTAAGCTATACAGGAGGTCAAATAAAGGTTCCTAGAGACATAGTGATCCTGACCCAAATTAGTAATAGGGTGTTCCAACAGCATCATAACATTCATTCATATTAGGTCATACGCTTCATAGATCCTTATCATATAAATTAGTATGAGCTCTTTTATATGATAAGTTAAATTTCCTGGAAACCTTAACTTATAAATTTGTATGAGCATTTTTATAAGTTAAGGTACTTTTGTGATGGTAGTATAGTGGTAGCCTAGTTTTATTTCCCTGCTCTTACTTTCTGTTCTTTACTTCCTTTACTAGTACTGCACTTTACTTGTACTATATACTTAGAACTGCTAGAGTAGAATAATAATATCTATTACAACTGCTAGTTAGTTCCTGTCACCTGCTTCCACTTTTGCTACCCCTTGTTGTCCTTCGCTTCGTCTGTCCGCTCGGTGCCTAGGAGCTACGGGGCGAGGTGCGGAGGAAACGACTTAGTCTTTTTGACTAATGGTTGGTTACCATACTATTTTAGGAGCTCGTGGAGATGGAGCACCAACACGACGATGAGGCAGGACTTGAGGAGCAGATACCGCCACCGCAGGATACTACTACTACTGCGTGTCCTTAGGTGGGACGAGTTTTGATGTATTAGATTAGCTTCCGCTTTGATTTGAGAGAGAGAGTTGATATGATGTACTGGGCATAAGCCCTTATTACTCTTTCATTTTCTACTCACTGTGGAATATGTTTCTGTACTCTTCATTTATATATATGATATGTACTCTGTGACTTGTGAACTAGTGGATTTGATGTACTATTATACTTCTATTTCTCATATTGGCCTACAAGTTATATGATCGTAATAGCCGGCAGAATCTACGTGTTGCGGTGTCTACTAACCCGTGTGTTAGTGTCACCGTAAGACGACGGTTCTGGGCATAAGACCCGGTAGCCCTCCTTGGTAAGGGGGAGGGGGTCTTACTAACTGCACTTTTTATGTAACGTCCCGGTTTAGAGCTCAGAGGCCCACCGCACCCTTGCTTGGGCCGGTGGCTTGTCTCGCCCCGATGTCCCGTTATAGGGCTGCAGCCCAGTCACCCAAACCCCTCTCCGGCCTCTTTCTTAGTACGTTAGGTTTTTGAGCATGCCAGGTTTCGAACCTACCACCTCCTTAACAAGGTACCTTCAACAACCCTCATCACTAACTGAGATGCAAGTTTGTAAGACCCCCCTCCCCCTTACCAAGGAGGCTCCCGGTCTTATGCCCAGAACCGCTGTCTTACGGTGACACTAACGCACGGGTTAGTCGACACCGCAACACGCCGATTTTGTTGGCTATTACGATCATATAACCTGTAGGCCAATATGAGAAATAGAAGTATAGCAGTATATCAAATCCACTAGTCCACAAGTCACAGAGTACAAATCATATATATAAATGAAGAGTACAAAAACATAGTCCATATTGAGTACAAAAGGAAAGAGTAATAAGGGCTTATGCACAGTACATCATATCAACTCTCTCTCTCAAATCAAAGCGGAAGCTAATCTAATATATCAAAACTCATCCCACCTGAGGAAGCACAGTAGTAGTAGTAGCCTGCAGTAGCGGTATCTGCTCCTCAAGTCCTGCCTCCTCGTCGTGCTAGTGCTCCATCTCCACGAGCTCCTAAAATAGTATGGTCACCGACCATTATTCAAAAAGACTAAGTCGTTTCCTCCGCACCTCGCCCCGCAGCTCCTAGGCACCGAGCGGAAGGACGAAGCGGAGGACAACAAGGGGTAGCAAAAGTGGAAGCAGGTGACAAGAACTAACTAATAGTTGTAATAGATATTATTATTCTACTCTAGCAGTTCTAAGTATATAGTATAAGTAAGTAAAGTGCAGTACTAGTAAAGGAAGTAAAGAACAGAAAGTAAGAGCAGTGAAAAAAAACTAGGCTACCATTATACTACCATCACAAAAGTACCTTAACTTATAAAAATTCCCATACAAATTTATAAGTTAAGGTTTCCAGGAAATTTAACTTATCATATAAAAGAGCCCATACTAATTTATATGATAAGGATCTATGAAACGTATGACCTAATATGAATGAATGTTATGATGCAATTTATGCACAGGAAAGTGCAACTAACACACAATGACTCTGTGATCATAGACCTTTAGTTCCCACTTTTTGAGAGCTAGCATCACTCTCGGGTACCACCGCTGTGGCTACGGCAGTAGTGGAGCGGGTGTCTCCACTTCTAGGCCGGTATGCACACTACCAGACCTTAGACCCCTCTCATACGCCTCTGTACACGTCAAAGGTGCACTCTAGAGTCTGTGCGTACGTACTTTGCTGACAACCCGTCAGTCTTGTTGGGTTGGATGTGCGTTATCGGGGATCGTCCTCCAGACCGCAGTGTAAAGCAACCCACTGGCCCCTCTAACCCTCACAACTGCCTGGTGCACTATACTGCCATCAGTGTGACGAACGGCCAGTACTGCATGCCCCGCCACTAAATTTATGCACATGCAATTATTTCATCCCAAGCCTTCAGCTTGCAGGACCAACCCGTCCTGAATCCCTCAAACCCTACACGGGTGAGCATTTATCACAATCCCTCCAACCCTACACGGGTGAGAACGCACAATAGTGCCTTTATTCCAAAACCCTCCAACCCTACAAGGGTGAGAACGCACAATAGTGCCTTTATGCCAAATCCCTCCAACCCTATACGGGTGAGAATGAATCACAATGTCCTAACCTAATAGACTACTCTTATCTACGGGTTATTATAATTAGCGGTTTAAGGTTAATCCAAGGACTGCCCAGGGTATACCCGGTGAAGGGCTCTCGGGGGAACTATGAACTATGATGGGATTACGCCCAAACTCCCTTTCTCAAGGATAATTACTTTTATTAGTATTTACCCAGGATTTATACCCCAACTCTCGTATTACTTTAGAACGACCCTAAAGACTTAAGGTGTTATTAGGAGCGCGGCGGTCTCCCGCCGGTCCCCGTTATTGTTGCTGTCACGGGACTTGCACTCTTCCGCACATGGTTAAGGAATCCTCTAGGAGACCAACCAGGGTTAATTCCTCCACTAAGATCCTCACTTTACTAGTTATTCAGATTCCTCCCCTGGTGGTCCTACTAGTACGAACATCGGTGCTAGACCCTTACCCATGTCCCGATACCACCCATAATTGTGACTTTCTTATTCCTCTGGCCATATGCCTCCAATTATTTATTATAGGATGGTATGGACCTATATGATGAACAGGATGAATTCCATAATTTTCCAAATTGCTTACACCATTAAATTAATTTCTTCAAATATAATCCCTAGTCATTTTGCACATGACATATTGTCAATATTAAACCTACTATCCTAGGGATTCTTCCAGGTATATAATATGACAATTAATGGGGCATACCAAAATTTCATGCTTTTTCAATTCAGATTTATAATTAATTCCTATTTAATACTATATCCACAAATCTAGTATTTTCAAAATGAAGTACATAAAATATTATCTCAAAAATTCTAATTAAATTACAGAGTCTTGATAATAATGAAATAATGCTATGTCCAGATTTCCATTTACATCTAGGTTGAAATGACCTATCCATGATCAATTTGAGTTATTTACCAAAATGCCATTATGGGGCCAAAGTACATTATTTTGCACTCCAAAAATTCTGAAATAATTGCACAAGGTATAAAACATACAATTACAGCAATATGATTTTTCTCAGATTTTTCAAAGGAATATACCCATCATTTCTACACAAAATTCCATAAGGGTAAAATGATCATTTTGCTCCTTAAACTACTTAAGCTTCATCCAACAGAGATATAATTTATTTCTAGTGCTTATTATGTCACTCCTTAGTCCTCAACAGAAATTGAACCTTTTATGATAAGGGTAAACTTATTTTAAATTTATTTCCTAAAAAGGACCAAATTTTCAGAAATTCAAACAATGGGATTTTTGTTCCCAATAATCCCACCATTACTATGAGAGGTGTATTACACCCTCATATGTCTCCATAATGAAAATCATGATTTTTGAATGTTCCAAGTTGGCTGAATACACATTATTTCATTTTAGGCTAAATGCACACCAAGCCTATAACAAGCCAACACATGCAAGTGGGTTTACCCAACATGTAGTCCAAATTGGCTGAAATTTACAACATACACTTATAATGTCCCTACGGACATTCCACCAAAATGTGGGGCCATTTGGAGTCCCACAACTCCAAATATTTCATTTATTTCATTTTGGGTATTTTAGTAAAACCTATAGAACAAGTTTTCCCAAAAATCCTCATTTTTGTACAGAAGTTAACCAAGCCCTATACATGCATGCACCCAAAATATTGGGCCATTTGGATGTCTGGTTTAACTTGAGCATCATTTTGAAGTTCTGCCCTAGCTAAGGACCAACCCTAGCACAATGGTCCTACAGGTCAGACCACTGGACCAAATCTCAAGTTAAGGGTGGCAAATTAAAGTAATACAAAGGGCTACATTTTTCATGTTCATGTCATCCTCTGGAAATGGTTCTAAGAGCCCTATATTTGACATGCAAAATTATTGAATAAATGTGACAGAAATGAAATTTCATTTCATTAAAATAATAACAGAATTAAATTGATTTTAAAAAAATGCAGCACGAATCTTAAAGCTATATTGGACGGCATCCTTTCATCTTCCCCAAGTGTTCAACGACGTAGATCGAGCCGGCCTGGGTGATATTGCAGGTCCATTTCCGGCCACCTGGGGCGGCGCCACCTCCGGCCAACGGTGTCATCACCTTCACGGTGGTGGTGGCTATCCTTTGCCGGTGATGAGGCGGCGGGAGACGGCGGCGACGACGATCCTGAGCAGTAAGAAAAAGCTTGAAAACTCTCACATTTCTCCCATGCCATCGGTCTCAATTGAGCTCGACATCTCCCCTAGTTGATCTAGGATTCTAGTACGGGTAAAGGGATGGTGAAACAAACCTGTGTTGGTGGCTGGCGGCGAGGATGGAGGCGGGTGGCCATTCCCGACCTTTCTCCGGCGACAACTCTCGGATTCATGGTTCCTGCACTATTTCCTTCACTCCAACTATCGATTTCTACTCTCCTTTGCCCTCTGAAGCTAATGGAATCACTATTTCTGGCTGGGAGGGGTATATGGGGAGATACAACCAATGCAAGCTCGGTTTGGAGCTTTGGTTGTATCACCCTTCATGCCAAGTGGGAACCATGCAGTCAAATTCTCTGTAAATTCTCTGAGGAGGCCAGCCAGCATAATTTTTGGGCTGATGGAGCCAAGGCCAAGTGGCCTCTGCCTCTTTAATTCACCTGCCTACATCAAGCCAAAATCTGCCCGAGAAGGACACGACTGTGACACGCCCTTGACACGCCTGTGTCACAGGCCATCTACCTTTTACTTGACATTCGACAATCATCGAACGCAGAATTTCACGATCGTTGAACGAGCAAATTTCATCGATCGTCGAACCCAGGGGTCACTTGACGATCGTCGAGCAGATTTTCGTCGATCGTTGAATGCAGTGGTCACTCGACGATCGTCGAGATGACTTTCATCGATCGTCGAATGCAGGGGAATACGCTACAATCATCGAACGTAGGGGGACACGCCCTCCAGACATGTCCGTGTCGTCTGGCGTGTTCCCTACACGGCGGCAGGCATGGCCCAGTCAACTTCGTCGAACTGAGTTCGTCGAACACAAGGAGACACGCCCTGGGACACGCCCGTATCCCAGGCCGTGTCACCCAAAAATATTTCCTGCTGAAAGGTTGGGATGTTACAAATCCCAATAAATAAGAAAATAATTTCTTCCCCGAAATTCAAGTTCGGGTGTACGGGGATTCTACTAGCAAGAGTTATAAGAAATTTAAAATAAACTAAAGTATACCTGAAGTGAATAGCTCCGGGAGTTGCTCCAACATCAGGTCCCTTGGCTCCCAGATGTGTTCCTCCCGTCCATAGTTGGACCACAACGCCTTCACAAGATGGACCTTCTTTTTCCGCAACACAAAGACATCTGTATCATCAATCCGGATCGGCTCTAGTCTGACGGATCTATCTGGCGCTATCGGACCGACTGTAGTAGTAACATGCTGCTCCGGCCGTAGGAGAGCTCTTCGCAAGGAAGAGACATGGAAAACGTCGTGTAGGGCACCCAACTCCGGTGGCAGCTGCAGTCGGTAAGCTAAGGGGCCGATCCGCTCCAGGATCAAGTATGGCCCCATGTATCGAGGACTGAGCTTCTTGTGCCTCCGCACCCGTGAGACACCATGTACCGGACGTATCTTTAAGAAAACCCTGTCTCCTACCTGGAACTCCACCTTCCGGTGCCGAGCATCATAATACTTTGCCTGTCTGCTCTGGGCCTCTAGCAGCCGATCCCTGATCAAATGTGCCTGAGCCTCCGAATCCTTCACATAATCAGAACAAAGAGCCTTGGTAATAACATCTTGAACCCATGACAGCGGTGTCTGGCATTTCCTCCCATAAAGTGCCTCATAAGGAGCCATCCTGATGTTAGCCTGGTGGCTGTTATTGTAGGAGAACTCGATCAGTGGTAGTAGCCTCTCCCAAGGCTTCCCCTTATCCAATATGCACAGGAGGAGTAGATCCTCCATGGTCCGGATGGTCCGCTCAGTCTGTCCGTCGGTCTGTGGGTGGAAGGCGATACTAAAAGTAAGCCGAGAGACCAAGTAAGCATGCACGGCCCTCCAATCGCTCGAAGTGAACCGACCATCAAGGTCCGAAACAATCGTCCTGGGAATGCCATGGTATCTGACAAACTGCTCCATGAATTGTCTCACCAAAACTGCAACAGGAGCATCCTTCCGGACTGGAATAAAGCAAGCTACCTTGGTCAGTCTATCTACTATGACCCATATAGAATCATGCCCAGAGTGGGAGCGAGGTAGTATGTGCACAAAATCCATAGCAATATCCTCGAACTTCCACTCTGGGACTGGCAGTGGCTGTAGTAAACCTCCTGGGCTCTTACATTCCGCATTCACGCGCTGACAAGTCTCACAATATGTCACAAAATAGGTGATCTCTATCTTCATCCCAAGCCAGTACATGGTCCTCCGTAAATCTGCCCACATCTTGGTGATGCCGGGATGCACTGAATATCTGGAGCAATGAGCCTCTCTGAGTATGTCATCCCGGATACTGCCTCCTGCTGGTATGTAGATGCGTCCATGGAATCGAAGGAGATCATCCTGCACCGTGTAGTCCTCGACCTTGCCCCTTTCTACGGCACTGAAAATCAGCTCTAATGCAGCATCCAGACTCTGATGTGTTCGGATGCGCTCCCGTATATCATCACCACTGATCACTGAGCTCAAGTACTCTCGATATACCACTGGTTCGGTCTCAGATACCACGGTAATATGCATGTCTTCCATCATCCATATCAACTCTATAGGCATCAACCGAGGCTCCGGTACAGAAGTGCCGACTCTCCTACTCAAAGCATCTGCTACTGTGTTTGCTTTCCCCGGGTGGTAGTGGATCTGGTAATCATAGTCACAGAGGAATTCCATCCATCTCCTCTATCGCAGGTTCAGGTCCTTCTGCGTATCAATATAATTAAGATTCTTGTGATCTGAATAGATATCACAATGAATCCCGTATAAATAATGTCTCCACATCTTTAGGGCGAATACCACAGCCCCGAGCTCTAAGTCATGTCCTGGATAGTTATGTTCGTGCTTCTTCAACTGTCTTGAAACATAAGCAATAACATGTCCATGCTGCATCAGGACAACACCCATCCCCTGGTAAGAGGCATCCGTGTAGATCTGAAATCCTTCACTCCCGGATGGTAGCGCAAGAATAGGGGATGAGGTGAGTCGGTGCTTCAGCTCCTCAAAAGCTATCCCGCACTACTCTGACCAAACAAAATCTGCATGCTTCTTCGTCAAGGACGTGAGGGGGAGGGCTAACCTCGAGAATCCCTCCACGAACTTGCGATAATAACCTGCTAACCCCAAGAAACTGCGTATGTCTGATGGTGTCTTCGGTCGTGGCCAATTCCATATGTTGGATCCCTAGTTGATTTGGGCTAGGTTCACTGACTTAGGATGTGACCCATCATGTATAGTCTGAGTCAAGTTTGTGTCTTAGTGTCTAGGACAGTCCTCTATCTCAACTTTAGATGGACCAGCCTTCTTCAAGACCATCAGGAACTCCAGATCTATCAGTTTTTCAGACTAAGTGAAATGAGTTCGACGTTCGTCGAACTTAGCTCGACGAAGGGAGCTCTGCGCTCGACGATCGTGAGACAATTCGCAGTTCTGAGCTCGACGAACTTTGTTCTTTGCTCGACGAACACCAGATTCTACTTCAAGCATTCTCAGGACTACTTCAAATTTCTCTAAGTCCAGCTCCATGCTTCAGTCGATGAATTATATTCTAAGCTCAACGAACTTGGACCTCAAGTTCACAGCTTCTCAGGTCGACGAATGCTAATCTGTACTCGACGATTTTTGTGCTCAGAGAATCTGTGTCGACACTTAGGGCTTGTGTCGACACCAGGCGATTTGTGTCGACACCCAGGATTTCAGTCGACACCAGCTTCTGTCAACACCAGAGGATTTGTGTCGACACCAAGATCAATCTGTCGACACCAGAGGATTTATGTCGACACCAAGATCAATATGTCGACACCAATTTGTGTCGACACAGCATTTCAGCAGATGCAGAGTATTCCGTCCAAGTCCAGAACTTTTCTCAGGTCGACGAAGTTTATTCTCAGCTCGACAAATTTGGTTCTCTGCTCAACGAATAATGTGTGTCTGATATTGAAGACTGTCTATTCAACGAATGAAGACTGTCAGCTCGACGAACTCAGCTTAGCTCGACGAATTCAAGACTCAACTCGATGAATTCTGTTCTTCGGTCGACGATTCCAGACAAGGTCTTCTTCCGTTCCCGTCTCATTCCATGACGCTGATTCCTGGACAATTAATGGTAGTTCTTCACAGTATACTACCGTTAGGATACGTAGTTAATTCTGGATTATTACATGCCATTTTCCCATGGAAACAGTTGGGGAAATAATTAATTGCTGCTTCCTTTCCAGGCCGTCGGTCATTACTGCTCGACATTCAAAATTAGAATGCTTTTCTATGACAGATAGAGATATACAGAAACTAGAAGCAATACAACAAGAACACAACACCAGAAAACAACAAGAAAGAGATAGACAGTGATTCAGACAACACAAGAAAAAGAATTCCTTCTTGGCCCAGAGAGAAATTGACCTAGAAGAAGAAGAAGAACATTACATCAATATCAAGAGTCTTCTTCATCTGCTTTTACTCAGGAGAACTTCAAAACAATACATTCATATCAGTTGTAAGAAGTTCCTGAAGACTTTCTCTGGACCTGGAATTCTAGGTCTTTGAAGACCTATCACCATGAAGCAGTGCTCCAGTATTCTTCCTAAACCATTCTACATCTCAGGGGGAGCAAAGCTGCTAAACAACATTCCACAAGTCTTCTCATTTGACTTGAGAAAGAGAAGACCTCATCACCCTCTAACTCCACCTCTGTACAGGGTTTTAATTCCCTTCAAAATTATTCTGGTTGCAAGTCTCCCTCCAAAAGACTTGAGGGTTTGGTTTTTGGGAACCTGATCAAAACCCCATTGGTGTCCAGGACACCTGATCAACCCCTTCCTGCAGTGGATTCCTACCAGGGTGGTAGAAGAGTGGACTACCCAGATTTGGGGAACCACTATAAAATTCTTGTGTCGTCTGGTTGCTTTCTTTTCCTTTTGTTTTCTGGCTTTGCTCTGTGAATGTGTTGTGATTAGTCCATTACTATTTTTCTGGTTATTGTATTTGCTTCCCTGCACACACACACACACACACATACCTAAGATACAACATCAGTTGTAAAAGTTTTAAAATCACCATATACTCTATTCACCCCCCCTCTAGAGTATATAAGATCTAGCTGCACTTTCAATTGGTATCAAAGTGAGGTTGGTTAAACATACCATACCTGCTTGGTTGTACAAGCTAACACCTGAACCCAAAGATCCCTTAGTTAGATCTCTTTGTTTTTATTCTGTTATTAGATTTTGTTCTCACAGACATGGCCCAAAACAAGGATTATACAAGCATCAGACCTCCAGTGTGCAATCTTAACAAGTTTGCCATCTAGAAGGCAATAATTAGATTATATATTAACTCCATTGATGAGGATATTTTTTCTGTCATTTCAATAGGTGTTCCTCCAGCTACTACAACTTTTGCTAGCACATCAACTAATCTGAGTGTAGTACCACCTCCAGACAACACTGAAGCCTATAAGAAAGCCAAGATGGCTGATGCAAAGGCTATGAATATTCTGGCCCAAACAATGTCAGATGACATATTTCAGAAGGTGGCTGAGTGCACCTCAGCCAAGGTCCATTTGGGACTCTCTCAATCAAATGGTAGCAGGCTCAGCTGATGAAAGAAAGGATAGGAGATCCAGTCTCATTTCTCTCTATGAGAATTTCAAAAAGGATGAGACAGAATCAGTGGCTGAGATGTACAATAGATTAAGTTCAATCATCAGTGAAATCAAGACTCTTGACAAGGACATCACCTTAACTGAGGTGAATGACAAGATATTGATGTGTTTCCCCAGTTCATGGGACTCCAGAATCTGGCCAATCAAAGAAGCCAAAAGCCTCAATGAGATCTCAACAAAATCTCTGCTAGGCAAGCTGAAGTCATATGAGCAGCTTGTCAAATCAAGAGATGGCAGCAGAACAGAAGGCAACTACCCCAGTTAGGAAGGAGCACAGCTTGGCCCTCAAAGCTTCTGAAGACAGTGAAACATCTACCTCCAATGAAGAGTTAATGAGCCTCTTTTCCAAAAGATTCTACAAAATGGCAAGAAAGGACTTTAGAAGAAAATCATCCAGGCAGGATGATAAACCCAAATATGACAAGACACCAACTAAGGAGATTGTGTGTTTTGGATGCAGAAAGCCAGGGCACTATATTTCAGAATGCCCAGAGAATCAGAAAAAGGACAAGGGCAGGGACAAGGATTCCAGAAGAAAACAAAGCAGCAGACCCTCCTCCAACAAGTATAAAAGGAAGGACAAGGGATTTGTTGCTGAGTCCTGGAGTGACACAGAAGAGGAAACATCCTCATCCAGCTCCAGTGAAGAAGAAGAAGAAGCCAGATCCAAGGAGGTGTGCCTAATGGCAATAGATGCCTCCAGAAGCAACTGTGGATCAGAAGAGGATTCTGAAGATGAAGGTGCCTCAGACTCAGAGGCTGATCAGGTTATTTCTAGTTTTGATTTCAATTCTGATTTGTTTAAAGTAGAGTTTAAAACCATGTGCATGGATCTAATAAACTCAGAGAAAGAGATAAAAACCCTGAGGACTAGACTAGAAAACCTTGAATCTGTCAGCACAGAAAATAGAAAACTAACTGACCAATTGACTTTAGCTAATGAACAAATAATCAAGTTAAAATCTGAATTATGTGAGGCAAAACAACTTGAGCAATCTCTCAATGGGAGAAGCCTCAAGCTGATGGATATCACAAGCACAGTAAATGCCAGATTAAATGGCAGGCTGGGCTTGGGTGCTTCATCAGGTTTACCCCCCATAATAAAGAAGAATATACTTTCCACTCCCATAAAGTTTATCACTGCTAAAGGTAAAGAGAAACTAAGTGAAAAATCCAGATCAGAAAACAAGTCAAATCCCCTAGACAATAGCAACAGAAAACAGAAGAAAGCTGTTAAAAACCAAGTTCAGCAGAATTCGTCGAACCTAGATCGACGAAATCCTGCAAGATCGTCGAACCCCGATCGACGAACGTTGAACGCAAACTTCAGAAATAATTATTCGTCCTACTGTGATCGACGAACTGTGTACGGTTCGTCGAGCAGAGGTCGACGAACGTGGGACGCAGAAAATGACCATGGTCATTCTCTGAGTGGAGGTCGACGATCTCATCCCCATTCGTTGAACTCTGGTCGACGAACTTACAATAATTCGTCGATCCCAGAACGACCAAATATAAATAATTTCTCCTATAGAAATTTTAAAACAGCTAACAAGACATTTAATCCGGTAGCTGATTGGATAATTCAACCTAGGAGATATCACCCTTTAGGGTATAAGTCTCAACCTGCATTATCAGTCATTTCTAGTTTTACTTTTCAGCCAAACCAAGGACCCAAGGTAACCTGGGTCAAGAACAATTGAGCTTCTTTTTTTGATGCAGGTACAGGTAAAGAACTGTCCAAGGCTAAGTCAGACATGGTACCTGGACAGTGGCTGCTCCAAGCACATGACTGGCAGCAAAGCAAATCTCTCCAACTATAAGTCCAAGCTAGGACCAAAGGTGATATTTGGAGACTCAAAGAGTGGTCAGTCAGAAGGGTATGGAAGAGTAAGCATTGGAGCAGTGACCTTCAAAAAGGTGACATATGTAAGAGGACTTAAATATAACCTTATATCCATAAGTCAATTATGTGATGAAGGTTATCAGATACATTTCAACTCTACCTCTTGTTCTATTATAAATGATAAAGAACCAAACTGTTTTAATTGGACTTAGACAAGGAAACATATATTTAGTAGACTTTCATTTCTGCCATAACTGATATTTGTTTACTCAATATCACTAGTAACCAAAATGAGCTATGGCACAAAAGGCTAGGACATGTAAACCTTAAGAACATATCTAGGTTATCTAAAGACAACCTTGTTAGAGGTTTACCTTCTGGTCCCTACGAGAAGGAAAGCCTATGCAGGGCTTGTCAACTAGGCAAGCAAACTAAAACTAGCTTCAAATCGATTAATAAAAGTGATTCACCTAGGATATTGTATCTGCTTCATGTGGATCTTTTTGGACCCATTGTAGTACAAATCCTAGGAGGGAAGTCTTACACCTTAGTTATTGTTGATGATTTCTCCAGATTCAGTTGGGTAGCCTTCCTGAGAGCTAAGTCAAATACATTCAAAGTTCTTACAGATTTTCTCAGGACCATACAGATTGAGTTCTCTACTCATGTTGCATTGATCAGAAGTGATCATGGCACAGAGTTTGAGTCTCTTCTTATGCATGAGTTCTGTGAGAAGGAAGGTATCAGGCAGTGCTTCTCAGCTCCTAGAACTCCCCAATAAAATGGGTTTGTGAAAGGAAAAATAGGACACTCATTGAAGCTGCCGGTACATTGTTAGCAGATGCCTACATGCCTCTATCCTTTTGGGCAGAAGCTGTAAACACAGCTATCTATGTCCTGAACAGATGTCTTATACATAAACTAAAACACAAGACCCCCTATGAATTACTTAAAGAAAAGAAACCTAAAATCACTTACTTTAAAGTTTTTGGTTGCATATGTTACATCCACACTAATAACAAAAGATACATTAGAAAATTTGAGGCTAAGGCTGAAGAAGGGATTTTTCTAGGATATTCCCAAGTAAGCAAGGCCTATAGGGTTTTCAACAAATCATCCCTTAAAATTGAAGAATCTGTCCATGTGTCTTTTGATGAAGCTAACATGTTTTATAAGGAGAAAGACATTTCTACCAATAGTCCTTTGCAGGTTTCACTAATGTGTGAGTCTATGGATGGACTAAACCTTATCCAAGAGGTTCCAAATCATCCCACTCCACAGGCTGCTGAAGATAGTGAAGAAGAAATCCAAGAGGAAGTAACTGAACTTCCATCAACAGCAAGTATCATTCCTCAAGAGGAATTATTTGCAGAAGCTGTTTCTCAACCAACTCCACAAACGGATCTTGTCACACTTAGAGATCACCCCAGATCTTAAGTGATTGGGGACATTTCAGTTGGTGTACAGACAAGACATCAGCTCAATCAAGACTTGATGCATGCCTGTTTTCTCTCTCAAATTGAACCTCTCACCATCCATGAAGCTGAGCAAGATCCCCACTGGATTCTTGCAATGCAAGAGGAACTAAATTAATTTGAGAGATGTAGAGTTTGGGATTTGATTCCAAGACCCCATAACTACCCAGTTATTGGAACCAAATGGGTCTATAGGAATAAATTAGATGCAGAAGGGAACATAGTAAGGAACAAGGCTAGACTGGTTGCCCAAGGATATAGGCAAGAAGAAGGAATAGACTATGACCAAACCTTTGCCCATGTTGCAAGGTTGGAGGCCATTAGAATATTCCTAGCCTATGCAGTATACAAAAAGTTCAAGGTATTCCAGATGGATGTTAAGAGTGCCTTTCTGAATGGTGTACTTCAAGAAGAGGTTTATGTAGAACAATCTCCAGGTTTTATCTCTCTAACTCAACCCTCTTATGTTTACATATTGCATAAAGTTCTCTATGGTTTAAAGCAAGCTCCAAGAGCTTGGTATGAGACTCTAGCTAGCTTCCTTTTAGAGCATAAATTTACAAGAGGAACCATAGATAAAACCCTTTTCACTAGACATCATAAGGACCAATTCTTATTGGTACAAATATATGTGGATGACATTATTTTTGGGTCTACTGATCCCAAATTGTGCAAGAGGTTTGCTGACCTCATGCATTCCAAATTTGAGATGAGTAGCATGGGTGAGCTTTCCTACTTCCTTGGTCTCCAAGTGAAGCATCTCCCTGATGGTATCTTCCTCTCCCAATCTAAGTATGCTAAAGAACTTATTAAAAAGTTTGGGATGGGTGATGCCTCAGGAATGAAAACACCTATGGCTACCAATGCTGTTGTGGATTCTGATGCAGCAGGGAAACCTGTAGATCAGAAACATTATAGGGCAATTGTTGGATCCCTATTATACTTAACAACTAGCAGGCCTGACATAATGTTTGCCACATGCCTTTGTGCTAGATTCCAAGTGAATCCTAAAGAATCTCATCTTATGTTTCTAAAAAGGATTTTGAGATATATAAAGAGTTGTCCTATTTTAGGACTCTGGTATCCTGCAGAGTCAGAATTTGAGTTAACTGGATACTCAGATGCTGACTATGCTGGATGTAGAGTGGACAGGAAAAGTACCTCTGGAACTTGCCAGTTCCTAGGTACGAGACTTGTCTCTTGGTTTTGCAAAAAGCAGACATCTGTGTCTACATCAACTGCTGAGGCAGAGTATATGGCTGCTGGCAGCTGCTATTCACAGATGCTATGGATACAAAACCAACTCCTAGATTATGGTATCAACTTAAATAATTCAACCTTATTTTGTGATAATACCAGTGCTATTGCTATAGCTCAGAATCCAGTTCATCATTCTAGGACTAAACATATTGAAATAAGACACCATTTCATTAGAGATAATGTGGACAAAAAGAAAATTAACTTGATCCACATTCCTACTGATCTACAGAGAGCAGATATCTTCACCAAGCCTTTGGATGAGAAAACTCATCTGTTCTTTATAAATCAACTGGGAATGATTGAGGGAGAAGAGTTAAATTAATTTCTGTCTGCATTCGACGAATTTTCCAGAGTTCGTCGAACGGAGTTCGACGAATTAGGGAACGTTCGAGAGATTCTCGTCGAACAGAGTTCGACGAATTCTCTGTGTGGAAACAATTTTCGTCGACCGGAGATCGACGAACCTTGCTTCAGAAACCATTTCGTCGATCGGAGTTCGACGAACTATTTTCAATTCTTCCGAATGGGTTCGACGAACTACTCTCCTATACCTTATTTCGTCGATCTCAGTTCGAAGATCTGTCCCTTTTCGTGGAACGGAGCTTGTCGATTCATATTCTGAAAATCCTATATCTAGGTTTTCTTCGACCTCCGTACCGCGCTTTCAGTTCATTTGCTCTTGATCGCCGTTTTCTCTGTACTTTTCTTTGCAGGTCATCAATGGCGATTCCTCCAGGAACACTTGCAGCGATGAAGTTTGATGCAGCATTCTCAATGGACTTTGAGTCCTTCCAGCATTCCGATCCAATTTTTCTGTACATCCTTGAATTACTTGAAGAATTGCATCTCAAGGACTTCATGACACGCAGCATCAAGATACACTCAACCGAGATCAGAGAATGGGTGTACACTGCCACAGTTTCTGACGATGGAAATCTGACAGGAAATATTGGAAACACTGCCGTCTCCCTGTCCCCAGCAGTACTCTCTGAAATTTTTGGACTGATCAATGGGGAAGACAACTTGGAAATGGACGCTGAGGAATATGCTGATATGATGAAAGTCATGGGTTTCTCTGACAACAACCCTAATAAGCTTCTGAAGAAACAACTGTCCGCCGCATATCAATTTTTGGCTGACATTGTAGGGAAAATTCTAATGGGCAAGCACTCGGCACACGACTACATCACTCACCATCAGTTCCTGATCATGTGCGCAGTGCTCAACAAGCGTCAGGTCGATTGGGGCATGGTTTTCTTTGACCTTATCAAGAAAAGAACTAGCAAGAAGGAAATCTGCTACGGCAGAATCCTGGGGATTTTCCTCCAGGAAAAGGCCAGTGAATGTTTGGTCTCCCCGACCACATTCATCAACGCCAGCAAGCGCCTCACCTGCGCCTTGTTTGGCTGATGGGAGAGGACAATCTCCAAACCCTCCAAGGGTTCCTCCTCCTCCATCAATGCTTCTGAGAGCACCAGGACCGTTAAGGTCACTCCCCACCCTGACCCAGAAGAGGCCAGTCCCCCTACCAAATCTCTTCCTACTCCTCCTGCACCTAAATTGACTCCACCTCAACATCAATCTCCACCGCCTGCTCTTACACATATCCCTACACCTCCAGTTTCCCCCACTGCAACACATATTCCCTCACCCCCTCAATCCCCTCTTCCACCACACCTATCCACTATTCCATCCTACACCATACCCACTGAACCACAACCTATTCTCCCTCCCTTATCCCATCCACATATTCTTCCTTCCTCCTCTACTATTCTCTCTCCACCTATGGATTCTTCCACCATTCCCTCCATCATCTCTCTTCTGTCTCCTCTTATTAAATCACTCATCACAGAGGCCATTACACCTCTGGTGAATTCCATTGATTCTTTATCTGCCCAAATCACAGCCCTCTCTGCTGCCCCCTCTTCATTCAGGGGCCTGGCTCCAGGTTCTCCTGAACCCAGGTAGGGGGAGATGCTCCATGATGAAGCTGGTGCAGCAGTTGCAGAAGTGAATATAGTTGATACAGATACAGATACTGTAGATACAGTTCTTGACACCACAGATACAGTTAATACAGTGCTTGATAATGCAGTTACAGATACAGCAATAGATTTTATTCAATTCATGGACACTGACAGTAGCTTTGATGAGTCAGTAGATTCAATAACAACTGCTGGTGATTTCCTTATAAATCCCACAGTTAATTTATCTGAGATACTTCAGATCTTTGATCCCGTTTATATGAAGCTTCCTTCAGTAGAGATTGCTAAGCCATATTTGGCTATTATCCAGTATACCTCTCCAGCAAATCCAGCAGTTGCCAGGCAACTTTGTGCATCCTTTGCTGCTCCTGCTGCTGTTCCAACTCCTGTGTCTATTCCAGACATCTGCCCTGTTCCAGATTTTGTCATGGATGATTCTCCCATGCCTGATCTGGATGAGCTCATTCTGGCAGACATTGAAGAAGAGAACAAGGCAGCAGCTGCAAGTTCTGTCTCTACTACTGTTGAACCCTCTCCCTCTGAACCTTCTATTCCCCCTCAAGACAAACCTCTTATCATTCCTGATGCCACTCTGAGGAAGTTGAATTCTTTGTATGATAACCCTCAGAGTTCAAATTCTGATGATGATGATGATGAATCAGATGAGGAGGCTGCTAAAAATAGAAAGAAGTTGCTCTCTAAGAAAAGGAAGGCTCCTCCTCCTCCTACTCCCAAGCCTAATCCCACTGCAGACACTCCATATTATATTCTGTATAATGTTGCTCCTTACAAAGGGATGCCTGCATGGATGTGTCTATCTAAGAACCAGCAAAAAGAGAGGAAGAGGAGTAGGAGATACTCTCCTCCCCCAGTGCATAGATACAGAAAGGATCCTCCTCCTCCTCCTCCTCCAGCAGTAGGTGCCTCTGGCTCTAGCTCTCAGAGATCTGCTCCTATTCAAACTTATCAGAGACAAACAGGGAGATCCTCTGGTGGTATTTAGCCAAGGCCACCATCTTCAGGCAGTCAACACCATCAACAACAACAACAGCAGCACCAGGAATCTAAGGAACATGAAGCTGAAAGGCCCTATTCCCCTCCTGAAGATCCAGAAACAGCCAACACAGCCAGAATGGCAAGATTCCAAGAAATCATTGCCTTATCTCTAATCAACAAAGCTAAAGCTGAAGGCAAGGACACAACATGCTTAACTACTATGTCTCAGTACAAGAGAGATGAGCTAAAGAGATTTTGGAAAGCAAACAAGCTACTCAATGTTGATGAATACATGAATCTTCACCCAGAAGCAGTTGTCCCTAGAGCCACTTCACTGAACATCATAGGGGCAGCTGACATGACTATGACCAAGGCTCAAGCTTCAGATCCCAATAGGGAAATCATTTTCAAGAAGCCAGGAGAAAAAGCACCAGAAGTCAAGCCAAAACAGAAGAAATCAGAGAAGTAATTTTGTGTTTTCTTTTCATTTCTGCTTCTATTTCAGTCTATATCTTTGCATTAAAACAAAGCCAGTATGTATATATATATCTGTTGCATGTGTTGTAAATTCTCTGCCAGATATATCTCTTAATTTTGCTTTATTTTTCTGTTTGTTCTTTGCTTGGAGTTTCTGTTAGTGACCTCACCCAAATAGGGGGAGATTGTTGGATCCCTAGTTGATTTGGGCTAGGTTCACTGACTTAGGATGTGACCCATCATGTATTGTCTGGGTCAAGTTTGTGTCTTAGAGTCTAGGACAGTCCTCTATCTCAACTTCAGATGGACCAGCCTTCTTCAAGATCATCAGGAACTCCAGATCTATCAGTTTTTCAGACTAAGTGAAATGAGTTCGACGTTCGTCGAACTCAGCTCGACGAACGGAGCTCTGCGCTCGACGATCGTGAGACAATTCGCAGTGCTGAGCTCGACAAACTTTGTTCTTTGCTCGACGAACACCAGATTCTACTTCAAGCATTCTCAGGACTACTTCAAATTTCTCTAAGTCCAGCTCCATGCTTCGGTCGACGAATTATATTCTGAGCTCGACGAACTTGGACCTCAAGTTCACAGCTTCTCAGGTCTACGAATGCTAATCTGTACTCGACGATTTTTGTGCTCAGAGAATCTGTGTCGACACTTAGGGCTTCTGTCGACACCAGGCGATTTGTGTCGACACCCAGGATTTCAGTCGACACTAGCTTCTGTCGACACCAGAGGATTTGTGTCGACACCAAGATCAATCTGTCGACACCAGAGGATTTGTGTCGACACCAAGATCAATCTGTCGACACCAATTTGTGTCGACACAGCATTTCAGCAGATGCAGAGTATTCCGTCCAAGTCCAGAACTTTTCTCAGGTCAACGAAGTTTATTCTCAGCTCGACGAATTTGGTTCTCTGCTCAACGAATAATGTGTGTCTGATATTGAAGACTGTCTATTCAACGAATGAAGACTGTCAGTTCGACGAACTCAGCTTAGCTCGATGAATTCAAGACTCAGCTCGACGAATTCTGTTCTTCGGTCGACGATTCCAGACTAGGTCTTCTTCCGTTCCAGTCTCATTCCATGGCGCTGATTCCTGGACAATTAATGGCAGTTCTTCACAGTATACTACCGCTAGGATGCGCAGTTAATTCTGGATTATTACATGCCATTTTCCCATGGAAACAGTTGGGGAAATAATTAATTGCTGCTTCCTTTCCAGGTCGTCGGTCATTATTGCTCGACATTCAAAATTCGAATGCTTTTCTATGACAGATAGAGATATACAGAAACTAGAAGCAATACAACAAGAACACAACACCAGACAACAACAAGAAAGAGATAGACAGTGATTCAGACAACACAAGAAAAAGAATTCCTTCTTGGCACAGAGAGAAATTGACCTAGAAGAAGAAGAACATTACATCAATATCAAGAGTCTTCTTCATCTGCTTTTACTCAGGAGAAGTTCAAAATAATACATTCATATCAGTTGCAAGAAGTTCCTGAAGACTTTCTCTCGACCTGGAATTCTAGGTCTTTGAAGACCTATCACCCTGAAGCAGTGCTCCAGTATTCTTCCTGAACCATTTTACATCTCAGGGGGAGCAAAGCTGCTAAATAACATTCCACAAGTCTTCTCATTTGACTTGAGAAAGAGAAGACCTCATCACCCTCTCACTCCACCTCTGTACAGGGTTTTAATTCCCTTCAAAATTATTCTGGTTGCAAGTCTCCCTCCAAAAGACTTGAGGGTTTGGTTTTTGGGAACCTGATCAAAACCCCATTGGTGCCAGGACACCTGATCAACCCCTTCCTACAGTGGATTCCTACCAGGGTGGTAGAAGAGTGGACTACCCAGATTTGGGGAACCGCTATAAAATTCTTGTGTCGTCTGGTTGCATTCTTTTCCTTTTGTTTTCTGGCTTTGCTCTGTGAATGTGATGTGATTGGTCCATTGCTATTTTTCTGGTTATTGTATTTGCTTCCCTGCACACACACACACACACCTAAAATACAACAGCAGTTGTAAAAGTTTTAAAATCACCATATACTCTATTCACCCCCCCTCTAGAGCATATCAGATCTAGCTGCACTTTCACCGTACTACATCTATCTTGGCAGGATCCACTGCCAATCCAGCCCCACTGATAGTGTGCCCCAGGAAAGCCACATACTGTAGCCTGAACTGGCACTTACAAAACTTCACATACATCTAGAATTCTCTCACTCTCTGCAAAACCTGTGTCAAGTGTTCAGTGTGCTCCTCTTGAGTCCGGGAATAGATCGGAATATCATCGGTGAACACAATGACGAAACGGTCTAAGTAAGGTTCGAATACACAGTTCATCAGGGTCATAAATGCGGAGGGGTCATTCGTGAGCCCAAAAGGCATCAGCGTGAACTCGTATAACCCATATCGTGAACTGAATGTCGCCTTCGGTATATACCCTTCTCAGATGCGGAGCTGGTAGTAACCGGATCACAAATCTAGCTTAGAGAACCAGAAGTCTCCCTGCAGGTGATCAAATAGCTCGTCTATCCGAGCCAGTGGATAGGTATTGCGGATCGTTAACCGGTTCAGCTCTTGGTAATCTATGCATAGTCGTAACGACCCATCCTTCTTCTTCACTAAACGAACTGGCGCTCCCCACAGCGATGAACTGGGCCGCACAAATCCCGACTCAACTAGCTCCTGAAGTTGAGTCCTGAACTCTACCAACTCTTTGGGAGCCATCCTGTAAGGTGCCCGGGACACTGGCCTCGCTCCCGGTACCAGCTGAATCCTGAAATCCAAGTCTCTGGCTAGTGGTAGTCCGGGCAATTTCTCCGGGAACACGTCAGAGAAATCCCGAACCACCGGAATATCTGAAATATAAGCCTCTGATCCCACCATCTCAAAACAGATAAGGTAAACCTTCTGACCTGTAGGACCATTTTGCTAGGGTTGGTCCTTAGCTAGGGCAGAACTTCAAAATGATGCCCAAGTCAAACCATTCATCCAAATGGCCCAAACTTTTGGGTGCATGCATGTTTAGGGCTTGGTTAACCCCTGTACAGAAATGAGAATTTTTGGGAAAAATGTTTCTATAGTTTTTAGTAAAATACCCAAAATGAAATAAATGAAATATTTGGAGTTGTGCAACTCCAAATGGCCCCAAATTTTTGTGGCATGTCCTTAGGGACATTATAAGTGTATGTTTTATAATTCTACCAATTGGGACCACTGCATGTTGGGTAAACGCACTTGCATGTGTTGGCTTGTTATAGGCTTGGTGTGCATTTAGCCTAAAATGAAATAATGTGTATTCAGCCAACTTGGAACATTCAAAAATCATGATTTTCATTACGGAGACACATAAGGGTTTAATACACCTCTTATAGCAATGGTGGGATTTTTGGGAACAAAAATCCCATTATTCTGAATTTCGGAAAATTTGGTCCTTTTTAGGAAATAAATTTAAAATAGGTTTACCCTTATCATAAAAGGTTCAATTTCTGTTGAGAACTAAGAAGTGACATAATAAGCAATAGAAATAAATTATATCTCTGTTGGATGAAGTTTAAGTAGTTTAAGGAGCAAAATGATAATTTTACCCTTATGGAATTTTGTGTAGAAATGATGGGTATATTCTTTTGAAAAATCTGAGAAATGTCATATTGCTGTAATTGTATGTTTTATACCTTGTGAAATTATTTAAGAATTTTGGAGTGCCAAATATTGTACTTAGGCCCCATAATGGCATTTTGGTAAATAACTCAAATTGATCATGGATAGGCCATTTCAACCTAGATATAAATGGAAATCTGGACATAGCATTATTTTATTATTATCTAGGCTCTATAATTTAATTAGAATTTTTGAGATAATATTTTATGTACTTCATTTGGAAAATGCTAGATTTGTGGATATAGTATTAAATAGGAATTAATTATAAATCTGAATTGAAAAAGTATGAAATTTTGGTTGGCCCCATTAATTGTCATATTATATACCTGGAAGAATCCCTATGATAGTAGGTTTAATATTGACAATACTTCATGTGCAAAACGACTAGGGATTTCATTTTAAGAAATTAATTTAATAGTGTAAGTAATTGGAAAATTATGGAAATTCATCCTAGTCATCATATAGGTCCATACCATCCTAGGATAAATAATTTGAGGCATATGGCCAGAGGAATTAGAAGGTCACACTTGTGGGTGGTATCGGGACATGGGTAAGGGTCTAGCACCGATGTTCGTACTAGTAGGGCCACCATGGGAGGAATCTGAATAACTAGTAAAGTGAGGATCTTAGTAGAGATATTAACCCTGGTTGGTCTCCTAGAGGATTCCTTAACCATGTGTGGAAGAGTGCAAGTCCCATGACAGCAACAATAACGGGGACCGGCGGAAGACCGCCGCGCTCCTAATAACACCTTAAGTCTTTAGGGTCGTTCTAAAGTAATACGAGAGTTGGGGTATAAATCCTGGGTAGACACCAATAAAAGTAATTATCCTTGAGAAAGGGAACTTTGGGCGTAATCCCATCATAGTTCCTAGTGCCCCCGAGAGCCCTTCACCTGGTATACCCTGGGCAGTACTGGGATTAACCTTAAACCGCTAAGTATAATAACCCGTAGACAAGAGTAGTCAATTAGGTTAGGACATTGTGATTCATTCTCACCCATGACGAGTTTTGGGGGATTTGGAATAAAGGAACTATTGTGCGTTCTCACCCGTGTAGGGTTGGAGGGATTATGATAAATGCTCACCTGTGTAGGGTTGGAGGGATTGTGATAAATGCTCACCAGTGTAGGGTCAGAGGGATTGTGATGAATGCTCACCCGTGTAGGGTTTGAGGGATTCAGGACAGGTTGGTCCTGCAAGGTGGAGGCTCGGAATGAAATACTTGCATGTGCATAAATTTAGTGGCAGGGCATGCGGTACTGGCCGTTCGTCACACCGATAACAGTACGGTGCACTAGGCGGTTGTGAGGGTTAGAGGGGCCAGTGGGTTATTTTACACTGCGGTCTGGAGGAAGATCCCCGATAACGCACATCCGACCCAACAAGACTGACGGGTTGTCAGCAAAGTACGTACGCAGAGACTCTAGAGTGCACCTTGGGCGTGTACAGAGGCGTATAAGAGGGGTCTAAGGTTTGGTAGTGTGCATACCGGCCTAGAAGTGGAGATGCCTGCTCCGCTGCTACCGTAGCCACAGCGGTGGTACCTGAGAGTGATGCTAGCTCTCAAAAAGTGGGAACTAAAGGTTTGTGATCACAGAGTCGTTGTGTGTGAGTTGCACTTGCCTGTGCATAAATTGCATCATAACATTCATTCATATTAGGTCATACGCTTCATAGATCCTTATCATATAAATTAGTATGGGCTCTTTTATATGATAAGTTAAATTTTCTGGAAACCTTAACTTATAAATTTGTATGAGCATTTTTATATGTTAAGGTACTTTTGTGATTGTAGTATAGTGGTAGCCTAGTTTTATTTCCCTGCCCTTACTTTCTGTTCTTTACTTCCTTTACTAGTACTGTACTTTACTTACTTGTACTATATACTTAGAACTGCTAGAGTAGAATAATAATATCTATTACAACTGCTAGTTAGTTCTTGTCACCTGCTTCCACTTTTGCTACCCCTTGTTGTCCTCCGCTTCGTCCTTTCGCTCAGTGCCTAGGAGCTGCGGGGCGAGGTGCGGAGGAAACGACTTAGTCTTTTTGACTAATGGTCGGTGACCATACTATTTTAGGAGATCGTGGAGATGGAGCACCAGCACGACAAGGAGGCAGGACTTGAGGAGCAGATACCGCTACCGCAGGCTACTACTACTACTACTACGCGTCCTCAGGTTGACGAGTTTTGATGTATTAGATTAGCTTCCGCATTGATTTGAGAGAGAGAGTTGATATGATGTACTGGGCATAAGCCCTTATTACTCTTTCATTTTGCACTGACCATGGACTATGTTTCTGTACTCTTTATTTATATATATGATATGTACTATGTGACTTGTGGACTAGTTAATTTGATATACTATTATACTTCTATTTCTCATATTGGCCTACAGGTTATATGATCGTCATAGCCGGCAGAATCGGCATGTTGCAGTGTTGACTAAGCCATGTGTTAGTATCACCGTAAGACGGCGATTCTGGGCAAAAGACCGGGAGCCTCCTTGGTAAGGGGGAGGGGGGTCTTACACCGGCTGGCGTAGGAGATAGTATAAAAGATTTTGTTTTTCCTTTGACTGAGCACCGCTCTGACTGAAACATCGCTTGCATCACACATGACTCCAAAGGTTAAAGTCCAATCTGGTGCCACCAAGATTGGAGCGAAGATGAGTCGGTCTTTGAGAGTCTCGAAGGCTTGCCTACATTTTTTGTCGAAGTCAAACTGGGTGTCCTTGGCCAGCAGATTTGTGAGGGGCTTGGATATTGATGAGAAATTACTGATGAATCTTTTGTAGAAGCCGGCGTGTCCCAAGAAGCTGTTGATACCCTTGGAGGAAGACGGAGGAGGAAGATTTTTGATGATGCTGACTTTTACTTGGTCGACTTCGAGCCCCCTGCGAGAGACTTTGTGGCCTAAGACGATGCCCTCGTGAACCATGAAATGGCATTTTTCCTAATTCAAGACGAGGTTTGTATCTTCTCACCGCTTCAGAGCTTTGGCTAGATTTGCGAGGAAGGAATCAAAGATGTTCCCGAAAAGGGAAAAGTCGTCCATGAAGACTTCGAGAAAGACTCCGATCATGTCGCCGACGATGGAGATCACGCATCGCTGGAAGGTTGCTGGGTCGTTGTACAATCCGAATGGCATTCTCCTGAATGCGAAGGTGCCGAATGGGTACGTTAACGTCGTTTTGTTTTGGTCATCGTGGTCAACTGTGATTTGATTGTATCATGAATCCCCGTCGAGGAAACAATAGTATTCATGACCGGCCAATTTTTCCAGCATCTGGTCAATGAAGGGTAGCGGGAAGTGATCTTTGCGTGTAGCCTCATTCAGTTTCCAGTAGTCTATGCAGACTCTCCACCCGGTGACCCCGCGGGTGGGTAATAATTCATTCTTTTCATTGGCCACCACAGTAATCCCGCCCTTTTTGGGCACCACTTGTACTGGGCTTACCCATTCACTATTGCTGATTCGGTAAATGATACCCGCGTCAAGCAATTTTATTACTTCTGCATGTACCACTTCATGCATCTTGGGGTTCAGTCTCCTTTGAGGTTGTGCCGGCGGTTTGTATTGATCTTCAAGCAGAATCTTGTGCATGCAAAACGCCGGGCTGATCCCTTTTATGTCGGCTAATGATCGTCCAAAAACAATTTTGTATTTGTTTAAGACATCGACCAGGGCGAGTTCGTTGTCGGCGGAGAGGGATGCGGAGATGATGACCGGGCATGCGTTGCCTTCCTCTAGGAAAGCGTATTTCAGGGATTCGGGCAGCGGCTTCAGAGTTGCGGCAATGGGTGTGATGGTAGATGCAATGAAAGGTTCTTTGGTCGGATGCGGGGTTCTCTGGACATTAGTTCGGACGGTTGTGTCGGGTGAATCATCCACTTCCCACGCTGGCTCGTCTTGGTCAAGAATCATTTTGTTGTGCATGTCTGGTTCGTCTATCAAATCTGCTTCTTCGTAGTTGGTGATTCTGAGATGTTGGGGAGGTTCGTGGACGTTGAAAGAAATCAATTCTTCACCCAGGCTTAGGGTTAGCTCTCCTTAGTCGGCGTTTATATTGGTACGGGCTGTGGAGAGAAAAGGCCGTCCTAGGATTATAGGTACTTTGGGATCAACCATCATGTCGAGGACAACGAAATCCGCTGGGAAGGCGAGGTTGTTGACCATGACAGTGAGGTCTTCGACTATCCCGACAGGTTTTTTTATCGATCTGTCAGCTAATTTCAACCTCAGGTGGGTGGGCTGTAGAATCCCAACTCCTAGCTCATGGAAGATGGAGAGCGGCATTAGATTTATCGAAGCTCCCAAGTCAGATAATGCGCGGCCAAATCTGTGGAGGCCGATTCTGCAGGGGATAGTGAAACTGCCCGGATCTCTGCGTTTGGTTGGGGAATAGTTGGCGAGGAGAGTTGAGCATTCTTCGGTTAGGTTGATCGTTTTCAATTATTCTAAAGATTTACGCCTCGAGATGAGGTTCTTTAGGAACTTGGAGTATCCTGGGATCTGAGTGATAGCTTTTGTTAGAGGTATGCTTATTTGGACTCCTTTTATGATCTCGAGGAATTTATGGAATTGCTTTTCAGCATTTTCATTTTGCAGTCGGTGGGGAAATGACGGCTTCACGACGTTCTCCACAGGTTGTGGTACTACCATGGGTTCTTGCTTGGTCGGTGAGGATGGAGGTCCCTTTAACGAATCAGCAATGGGCTCGCGGAGTGATTGTGCAGGAGGATCAGGAGGCAAGGCCCTCTCTAGGGTTTTTCCGCTTCTCAATCTCATTGTATGTACCGTTTCCTGTTTCTGATTGACTGAACATAATAACATTTCCGTGAGAAACCCTATGGCGGTTTGTAGTCTCTGAATGGTGGTGGCTTGGTCGTTGAAAATCTCCATCATTTTGCATACATAAGTGAAAATTTGTTCTGTCTTTGACGAGGGATTGCGGTCGGTGGCTTCCTTAGAGACCACTGAATTTATCTTTACAGGAAGGTCGGGAGAAGGCGTAGAGTTCCAATGCCTACTAGTTTGGGCAATGTTGTCTATTACTTTTGAGGCGTCCTCGCTGGATTTGTTAAACAGAGTTCCGCCGGCTGCGATGTCGAGTTATGGCCGGAATCTGTCTGAGATGCCGAAGTAGAAAGTTTGGATTAGGAGGACGTCTGACATTTCCACTCTGCAGCATTCCCTTCGCAAGGACTGGAAACACTCCCATGTATCAAACAAGGTCTCATCATTTCTTGGGGTGAAGGTGATGAGCTCCTTGTAATTGTCTATGGCTAGAATTTGTTGTCGGAATTTGGCCAAGAATTCCTTTTGAGTTGTTTCCAGGATGAGGATATTCCCTTTCGGATATCTTGATACCATCGCTTTGCTTCGTCTTTCTGGGAGAAGGAGAAGAGTCAGATCCTCTGCTGCTCGCTTTTGGCAGCGTTTGGCGTACAAGTGTTGTAAATTTCTAAGAACAGTTGCACGTGGCATAATGCATCTACATTTCTGTCTCCGCTGAATTGGCAGTTTTCGATGATGTATTCGATGAGGTCAGGCGAGATCTCGAAACTGTTATTTCCCGTTTCTGCTCGGTATGTGAGGTTGGTAAGGCTTTCTTTATAAGTCTGCTGCTGAATAGTAGTCATTGAAAGTAGCTTGAATGAAGAGGGGTTAGTCGGCTACTAGATCTCTTGTGCCTCGACCCTGCATTTACTGCGGCAAACTACACAAGGAAACAGCAGTCAAAAACACTAACTCTTATAACAATATTTCCAGTCATCCTGAGTCGCTCTATAGTTGAATTCCCCGACAACGGTGCCAAAAACTTGATGCGTGGAAATCGTCAAGCGCACCTGTCGCACAAGTAATAAAATTCGAGAATAAATCCCCGAGTGTCGGTCTCTTGAGGAATGCAATTAGCATAGAGCGGTGATAGTTCAGAAAATATCGTTATGAGGGTTATACGTAGAAAAGAGTAAAAAGGGGCTTGCGAGATTGTGGTTTTGATCTAATAAACTAATTAAGGCTGTGCGGGTCGAAGGCACCGCTTCGCAAGGTAAGGTGAGTGTATCAGACGCGATGCCGAACTTCGGTTGGGCGAGTGGACGAAAACCTAGAAGTGTTCTTGTGCGGAGTGCAATCGGGTGAAACAAGGGTATGGAGTGGATATGGTGTGGGAGAGGCGCATTCACAACACACAACTCAAAAGCAAATGAAAACTACAAACATTCACTTAGATATAGAGTAGAAAATGTAGATCATTACAATATCAAATCATTCAATACAACGGAGGAAGGGGAAGAGGAGTAAACCATTTAAGGGTGAAGGTCCACCGCAGGTCGTGGCCGGAATAGCGAGTTGTCAATCCGCTTTCGGGCACAGTTCGAGGAGGCTTCCGGTACCAATGAGCTATCACCTCGAAGGCCTTTGAGTCCGTTCTCTAGGTCGTCTTCTTTGCCAACTCCGGTGGAAAGCTTGGAGTTGAGGTCATCAATGGCCGGGAGATTCGCCGGAGGGTTTGGAAAGCTCCGGAATCACCGGCTACGGACTCCTGATGAAGGTGGAGGTTGATGGAGCAGCTGGAGAAGTAGGGTGGCACTTCTCGTGTACTCCCCGATCGTAGAAATGATCCCCCCTTCTAAATCGCGGAGTAGGCCCTTAAATACAGAGCCAGAATAAGCAGAGCGCACGATCAGTGGCGCATGACCAGTGGTCGTACGCACTATCGGTCTATGATCGTGCGCAATTTCCAATTAGACCTGCAACTTGGACAGAAACATCAGCAGATATGCACACGATCAGTGGCGCACGACTGGTGGTCGTGCGCACTGAATCCACTGATCGTGCGATTGTCTAAGACAGAACTGGGCAAAAGGAGAATGTATTGCGCACAATCAGTGACACATGACCGGTGGTCGTGCGCAGTAAGTCCAATGATCGTGCGCAGTGTTCCTGTATCCTCGGGGTCTCCCCAGTAGTTCCGGAGCATGCACACGACCCATGCACCAGTAGAAGAGGCAGATAGGCCACCAAAAGTGCACACCACATCCTCAAGACACGGCGAGAGAACAAGTAAAATAGATGGAAATACAGAAACATCTAAAGCACATAAAAAATGGGCCTAAAGTGCACGTAATCATGAAATATGCAAGTAAGCAAATAAAAGCAGTTATAACTCTCAAGTGCAGTGCTAAGATGATAAAACTGGCCCAGATGAGTCCAAAAATCAGTGTAATATTTGGACTCATCAGTAGCTACTCTTGGAGATCTGTTTAGACTGTTAACTCCTTTTTGAACAACCGCCTTCTGATGCGACTTGAAAGTCTTTATTTTCAAGAGTAGTTAAACGCCTACAAGGGGGTGCATATGTTTTATATGTCTTTTATGACAATCTCTTACTTAGGTGAGTTGTGATTTAGATTTAGATAATTTCAAGATCACACAGCAACACACATGGTATTTATAGTGGTTCCTCAATATCTGTGTATATCCAGTATCTCTCTCACCTTTCTAATAGTTTGTTAGACAAGGCCAACTTCTCCAAACTCGGCTCAATAAGCATACAACATAGATCCCTAAGGATCTCTCAGACTCCTCCAAGTCCTACCTCAGGCCTAAGGCCCTATACTCAGAGAAGTATTCTCCTACAACTCAGTGATCTGCTCCAGAACACCTACCTCAGAATTTAACTCAAAGTCCTACACTTAGGCTAGGAGGTTATCCCTACACTCAAATCCACCAATGGATCCTACCTCAGAGAGAAACTCTCCTACAACTCAGATTCTCAACCAGAATCGTACAACTCAGGAACAAATGCCCTACAGCTCAGATCTACAGAAAAGATCCTACCTTAACCTTTATAGTTTAGGCTTACACTCAGATTAGTTAAGATCCTACAGATGAAGAAATGCAGGTTGTTGATGTTGATTGACTACAGAGAAATAATCTCTGAGTCTGCCCCTTCTTGGACTGAGATGAATCAGTCATATCTTCTTCACAGCTCCAAGGATGGAGCTTCAAGAATGTTCTGGTTGAGCTGTGAAGTAACTGCAGGTAGGGCTTACTCTATTCCTTCTTCTAACTCAGAGAGATAACTCCCTGATCTTGTTGTTGAAGGTGTGAATAACAACATCTAACTTTCTTAAGCTTTCAGATCAACAGCCAAAGTAATTTCTTCAAGCTCTGCAACTTTGTTGAGAGGAAGAAGTTGAAGATCTGGATTTCCAAAAGTTAATTTCTTATTCCTCGGAATACCACTTTTGTATGCCGCTACCCAATGGCTCTTTGAATAGTTGGACAACATAGAGCTGATAGCTACAACTTTACTTGTGTATTAATTGTTGTTCAACAGGCAAGCAGTGCCATTTGTTATCAACTGTTCCGTTCCCACAACATTAAAATTTATGATGATGTCATCATAACTCAGCACATATGGACTTAGGCAAATACAGACAATTCTGCATAGGGGTTGATTAAAGACTTACCACTCAATGCCAAAATAGTTATGCAGAATTCTGCACCACCAGGCATACAGTGATCAATCATCACTCAATGAATATAGACAATGGTAGTCTAATTGACTAGGCATTGGGTGAGCCTTCATCACTCAATGCATCTGGACTTATTTGATTTTCTCTGTATTAAGGAGTTGAGTGAGTTGACTTCACTCAACACTTTCTGCATTTGCATGTTATATTGAAGAGGCATTGAGGGAACTTCCTTCAATCAACGCTTTTATCCTTAGATAGATTTTCTATTAAATAGGCATTTAGTGAGTTGTCTTCACTCAACGCTTCTGTCCATAGACATATTTCCAAGTTAATCAACCCTGCAGCTCTTATTGAACAGTGTTCTATGAACGCTTTCTCTTCAGGTCATTGAGTGAACTGTCTTCACTCAACGCTTCTGGACTTAGCCAGAATTCTTGTCTGTTTCTCTCTATCTTTGACTGTTTGAGCTTTACTCAACGCTTCTAGCTGTAGGCGTTGAGTGAACTACCTTCACTCAATGCTTTTGGACTTAACCAAATTTCTACTTTGGCAATGCTAAGTCTTTGAATGCATAGGCTTTACTCAATGCTTTAAGACATCTAGAGTTGAGTGAACTGCCTTCACTAAATGCATCTGGACTTAGGCAGATTTCTGCCTTGTCAGCTTCCTGTCTTGTGTCTACCTGTCATTATTGCTCAGACAACATGTTTAGATAGTGAACAATGAGCAACCTGCATAAATAGAACTTAGAGCATGCATCAAATATAATTATGTATATACCATTATCTTATAGGCCTTATTGAAATCTGGAAAATTGTGATCAATTGACCCAACAATATATATTTTCTTTACATTCTTTGAGTTCTCTTTTGTAGAGATTAGTAGGTGTTCGCGAGTTTTCTTTAGGTACTCACGTTATATATTTTTTTCTTTACCTACTTTGATTTCTCTTTTGTAGAGATTAGTAAGTGTTCATGCGTTTTTTCAGGTACCCACGTTATATATTTTCTTTACCTACTTTGAGTTCTCTTTTGTAGAGATTAGCAGTTGTTCGCGTGTTCTCTTCATGTACTTGCATTATGTTTTTTCTTTTACTGCTTTGAGTTCTCTTTTACAGGGAGTAGCAGGTGTTTGCGAGTTTTATTCAGGTACTCGTGTTATATGTTTTATTTACCTGCTTTGAGTTCTCTTTTGTAGAGATTAGCAACTGTTCACGAGTTTTCTTTAGGTACTCACATTACATGTTTTATTTACCTGATTTGAGTTCTCTTTTGGAGTGATTAGCACGTGTTCGCGAGTTTTGTTCAAGTACTCATGCAATATGTTTTCTTTATCTACTTTGAGTTTTCTTTTACAGATATTAGTAGGTGTTCATGAGTTTTCTTCTCGTACTCGCATTATATGTTTTCTTTACATGTTTTGAGTTCTCTTTTGCAGAGATTAGTAGGTGCTCACGAGTTTTTTTCATGTACTCGTGTTATAAGTTTTCTTTACCTGCTTTTAGTTCTCTTTTGCAGATATTAATAGGTGTTCGCGAGTTTTCTCCAGGTACTCACGTTATATCTTTTCTTTACTTGCTTTGATTTAACTTTTGCAGATATTAGCAGGTTTCACAAGTTTTTTTCAGGTACTCGCGTTATATATTTTCTTTTCCTGCTTTGAGTTCTCTTTTGCAGAGACTAGTAGGTGTTCACAAGTTTTCTTCAGGTAATTGCATTATATGATTTCTTTACAAGCTTTGACTTCTCTTTTATAGAGATTAGCAGGTGTTCGCGAGTAATCTTCAGGTACTCGTGTTATATGTTTTCTTTACCCGCTTTGAGTTCTCTTTTGCAGAGAATAGTAGGTGTTCGCAAGTATTCTTCAGCTACTCTTGTTCTTTGTTTTCTTTACCTGTTTTGAGTTTTCTTTTGCAGATATAAGTAGGTGTTCACGAGTTTTCTTCATATACTCGTATTATGTGTTTTCTTTAACTGCTTTGAGTTCTCTTTTACAGAGATTAACATGTGTCCGTGAGTTTTATTCAGGTACTCATGTTATATGTTTTTTACCTGCTTTGAGTTCTCTTTTGCAGAGATAAGTAAGTGCTTGCGAGTTTTCTTCAAGTACACATGTTGTATGTTTTTTTATCCGCTTTGAGTTCTCTTTTGCAGAGATTTGCAGTGTTCACATGTTTTCTTCAAGTACTAGTGTTATTTGTTTTCTTTTCCTGCTTCGAGTTCTCTTTTGCAGAGATTAGCAGGTGTTTGTGAGTTTTATTTAGTTACTTGGTGTAACACCCTCATCCGTCACATGGGATATAACAGAAGGTCTGGTCGAGGCCCCACACCATATTCCACGGACAGTCAGCGGAGTTACGTATTAATACCAAAATACTATAAAACAACATTGAAACCTAACAAAGTGCATTCTAGCAGATGATTTTAAGAAAGTTAGAAGAACCCAACACAACACATGAATGTCCACTATAACCCAAAGTAGGAATGATAGAACAAATACACATAGAATCTTGGCCTTATGAACTTACAACATTCATCTTCAATAAAAGTGTTTTACATACTTTGTCACGCAGGATGGCCATACATGATAGTACTAAAAGAAAACACTTCGCTTTGGCCTTCAAGGGGCATCACAGTAATAAGGGCTTTAGCCCGCAATTGGACACTAGGCTCACCTGTTCCTGCAAGAACAATCCACCGAGCGGTGGCAAAACAAAGCAATGGTCAGCTAAAGCAGACCAAATTATAACGACCCCACCCCTTTCTCGGGGAGGCGGTGCTCCTTCCCTGCAATTGTATTAACAAAATCTAACAAATAAATGAAAGTGCATTTTAAGCACACTTCATCAGAGGCGTAGACACGAACGACCACACACACCGTGCTCTCAGGGCACATTCTTAGTGACTCCGGTCCAATCCGAATCTTCACCACCGCCCCCAAGACGACAACCATCATAAGCATTTCAGTCTTTCCGGCCAATGCCAAAACTCTAAATCTATGCCAATGGTAAGTGCCAAGTACCTTAGGTCTCTTTAACCGAACCACATACAGCGGGTACAGATCAACTCAACTCGTTGCTCACACCGACATGTCAATTTAAGTCATCGGCGCAGATCAAGCTTCCCCAAGTCCCAACATATTGATCAAACAATAGTACATAACCAGGTTTTGCACATGGTCGGCTCTCAGGCCACCAAGCTGGGATCCCTGAGCACGCAGCCCCACACATTATCCCCCAGGTCTCCGCGAGGCAAGCCTCAAAGCAACTCTTTCACGAAGCTACTGCCGGTGGTAAAACTACAGTCGTGCGGTATCTGGCAGAAATTTGTTTCTGCCCAGGTTTTCGGGTGAACCTTGGGGTTAGTCCCCAAAGTTCCCTACTGCAATCTACCGCGTAGAAACCCGAAAAACAAACAACACGGAGTCTTCTCCGGCAATACATGCATAATGAAACACCACCAATCCAGACCAACTCGTCCGAATGTGCTTCACACACCATGCCTATGTCTGTACTTCAATTCCGAACTCTATATGCAAAACTATGTGGATAGTCCATATCTACCCAAAGGAATACCTCACGCTCACGACACACTGGCGGGAGAGAGTTTCCTATTCAAAAGGAAGGGTAATTCGCATGTCTAAGTAGAGAAACGTTACACTTTGCGATTTCTTCGGTGCAATGTGCAAGATCTAGATGGATGGGCATGATCGCAACGACCTTGCCTTTACAAATCCGGACTCGGCTTGCTAATCGGAGCTTCGGAAGTCCTATGGTGGCGGGATCTCTCCCTTCTTCTACCTTCTTCACTCTCCCTTCTTTCTAGTACTTAGAAAGAGTGTGCCAATGAAGAAATGAGTTGGGAAAACATAACTCTCGGCCATATACCCGCAGAGACATGCACCAGCCGTCGGATCTCCAAATAAAACTAGTGGATGGTCAAGATTCCTCCAAGAATTCAGTTTATGAGAGCTACCACCGTGCGTTAGGAAGTTACCGCCGCGCGGTAGTCCAAACGTTAGGCTTCTCGAGAACGCCACCGCTTAGAAACCCAATTAGGCGGTGAAATGAGGACACGTCATAACTGCTATGCTACCACCATGCGGTAGACAGCTATCACCGCGCCGGCAGCCTAGGATTTGTAAGGAAACGACAAAAATATGCTACTGCTTGCTGGAAGTTTAAACCCACGCCTTAGTAACCCGAGAGCTCTGCCAAATAAATCATCGGGCTACCGCCCCGCGGTACAGCTACCGCTGAGCACTAGCGCTCGTCGTGCTCTGAGTGCCCCAAACCAAACGTCGAGCAGACTACCGCCGCACAGTATGCATTACCGCCCAACGCTAGCTTGCATTGAGACGTCGAGAGCGTCAAGAGCATCAAGAGCGTCGAGAGGGTCGAGAGAGTTGAGAGCGTCGAAAGCGTCGAGAGCGTTGAGAGCATTGAGAGCATTGAGATCTCCGACCTACCACCAGCGGTAGCTTTACCGCCGCGCGGTACCTGCCAAAAATCTTTTCCGGAAATTGGGGCATTACAAATCAACCCCACTTAAAGAAATTTCGTCCCGAAATTTAAAGTTACAGGAAAACAGAAAGAGTATCAATACATCAGGTTACCTTACAGAATAAGCTCGGGAAACTCGTCCCTCAAAGTTTGCTCGCGCTCCCAAGACAACTCTTCTAGGCCATAATTGTCCAAACGGACTTTGACCATTCTGATGGCTTTATTACGAGGTTGTTTGACATCCTCATCCTCAATGCGAATGGGCTTAACCTTCGTCGTCAACCCGCTGCCGACCGGCACTTAATTTATAGCTATCACTTGTGATGGCTATTGGATTGCCTTCCGCAGCACTGAGATGTGAAATACATCATGCAAAACGCTCAACTCCGGTGAAAGAGCCAAACGATAGGTGGCTTCACCAATCCGCTCCAAGATCACAAAAGGCCCAACATTTCTCGGACTAAGCTTCTTTAAGCGTCAAATCCTCGACACGCCATTAAATGGTTTTATCTTGAGGTACACCTAATCGCCCACCGCAAACTCTACATTCCGGTGCTTGGCATTAAAGTACTTAGCCTGCTATCTTGAGCGATCAATAGCCGTTCTTGTATCAACTGTATCGTTGAAGTAGCATCTTCAATGTCCCTTCGCTTGTACAACATCGATTCACATGTTTCTACCCAAGACAATGGTGTACGACACCTCCTTTCGTACAGAGCCTCAAAAGGCACCATCTGAATGCTGGCTTGGTAGTTGTTATTATAAGAGAACTCAATCATGTAAAGATGGTCTTCCCACCTTTTCCCAAAATCCAACGCACACATACGAAACACTTCTTCCATCGTCCTGCTCACCCTTTCAGTTTGCCAATCTTTTTGTGGGTGAAAAGTCGTGTTGAAATGCAACTTGGTGCCCAACAACTGATGAATGAGCCTCCAGTCATTAGATGTGAACTGACCATCTCGATCACTTACTATGCTCCGGGGCACGCCGTGCAATCAGACTATGCTGTCCACATAAAGCTTCGCCATCTTCTCCACTAAATCATCCTTCCTATTGGGTATAAAGTGTGACACCTTCGTTAAACGATCAATGACCAACCAAATGGCATCGTTCCCCTTGTGTGATCTCGGCAAACCATTCACAAAATTCATGGAGATGTCATCAAATTTCCACCCCGGTATGGGTAAAGACTTCAGGAATCCGCCAGGTTTCTGGCATTCATCCATCACCAAGGCACAAGTTTGACATTTCCTCACATACAATGCTAAGTCCTTCTTCAGAACCGGCCACCAAAATGATTTCTTCATGTCCTTGAACATCTTGGTGCTCTCGGGGTGAATCGAGTACTTTGTAAAGTGTGCTTCGTACATCAATTCCTCCCGTAACTTCCCCACATTAGGAAGTCACAATCGACTACCTTTCCACAAAAGGCAATCATCGATAGTGAACTGGTGCTTAGACCCATCAATGGCTTCCTCGCAGTGACATTTCAAGCTCACGTCCAACTCTGAAGCTTGCTGAATCCTGTCCGTGGGGTCGTACTGAACATCTGTCCAACTCAAAGATGCGTTTGTACTAGATCCCTTATCATCACAAGCGATCTGCAAGGCCTCCAAGTCCTGAATAAGCCGCTCGTTGTGCATCTACAACTAGTTGGCTCGTGCAGGAGTCATACGACTCAGGGCATCTGCTACGACGTTCCCCTTCCTAGGAATATAATGAATCTTATAGGTGTAGTCCCCAAGGAACTCCATCCACCTACGTTGATGCATGTTTAGGTCCTTCTAATCTAACAGATACTTTAGGCTCGTGTGATCTAAATATATATCGACCTTTACCACGCACAGATAATGCCTCCAAAGTTTGAGAGCGAATACCACGGCCGCCAACTCCAAATCATGGACCAGGTAGTTCCTCTCATACACCTTTAACTGACGTGATCCATAGGCTATCACCGACTCGTGCTGAAGCAGGACACAACCTAAACCACTCATAGAGGCATCATTATAAACATTAAACCTTCAGAACCACAAAGCGAATGTAAGACAGGTATCATGGTCAAATGAGACTTTAGTTCTTCAAAAGCTTGTGCGCACTCCGACGACCAAAGAAACTTCTAATCCTTCCTTGTCAAAGTAGTGAGGGGCAATGTTATCCGCGAAACGTTCTCCACGAAGCACTTGTAATAGCGAGCAAGCCCTAGAAAACTCCAGACCTCCGCCACCGTAGAGAACACAGGCCTCTCCCGTATAGTAACTATCTTTGCCAGATCTACCGCAATACCCTCTCCACTAACTTTATGACCAAGGAACGCTACCGAGGACATCCAAAATTCACATTTAGATAACTTGGTATATAGTTGGTTCTTCCTCAATGTCTCCAACACCATATGCAGATGCTTGAAATGATCATCCTCTCACTGCGTGTACACCAGTATATCATCAATAAAGACTATCACGAACTGGTACAAGTATTCTCTGAACGTTCTGTTCATCAAATCCATAAACACGAATGGCGCATTCGTCGGCCCAAACGACATGACGGTGATTTCATAATGCCCATAACGTGTACTAAAAGCCGTCTTGGGAATATCACTTTCCCTTATTCGCAGTTGATAGTATCCGAATTTCAGATCCAACTTCGAGTACATAGTTCACCCGACCAGCTGGTCGAACAGATCATCAATCCTTGGATTGGATACTTATTCTTCTCCGTTAGCTTATTCAACTCCCGGTAATCAATACTTAGTCGTAAGCTTTTGTCCTTCTTATTCACAAAGAGGACCGTCGTGCTCCAAGGCGACGAACTTGGACGTACATAACCTTGATCCAACAGCTCTTGAAGTTGTACTTTCAGTTCCACCATCTCCTTAGGCGCTAACCGATATGGAGAGCGTGACACAGGTTTTCAACCTGGAACTAACTCAATGGTGAAGTCAATCTCTCGCTGAGGTGGAGCTCTAGGTAGATCTTTGTGGAATACGTCAGGAAACTCAGGTACAACTGGGATGTTGTACTGACCAGGCTTGGGCTTTGAATCCTCCACTAATGTGAAAAATAGCTTTGCACCCCTACGAACTGCCTTAACCACCTGAAGTGTAGACATCAAAGTATTGCTCGATCCCTTCATGTCTGAGAACATCGTATCATGATCTGTATCTAGTCCCAATTTGACCACCTTATGGTTACAATCAATGCACGCATGCTGCTCAGATACTCAGTCCATACCAAAGATCACATCGAACTCCCCTATCGACATTAGCAACACTTGCAAGTCAAACTCTTGACTCCCAATCCGTATCTTCACGCAACAAACTATATCCCCGCGCATAGAACACCTGTTAGGCAGTAGAACATCCAATGTGCCCCTTGCCATAGAAGAAGGTACTCCAATACGCGATACAAATTCTTTGGACAAAAAAGAATGTGAAGCTCCTGTGTCGAACAGTGCTCTCGCCAGACAATCAAAACTCAAAATGAAGCCTAGCACAAGCAGTCATAAGCTAACACGCGTGAGGCAACAAGTATATAAAGCTAAACCGCTATTAATTAAACCATACCTGTCACCACGTCAGCCTGCTTTATGGCCTCCTAAGGACAAGGTTGTACAGTATAGGCTGTGCTGGAGCAAAGTGGGATGCGGTTGACTCCACCGCCTTTACCTTCTCCTCGTAAGTTGCTCCAAGACTCTTCTCAGACTTTGGACTTCCGCTCCAACAATCTCTAGAAAAATGTCCCGGCTATCCACAGTTGTAACAAGCACCCTGAGCTCGGCCTGTGGTTTCGCCAGACACACCCGAAGAAGGGGCTGGACCCGATGTCCTTGCCTTCTTGTTCAACTTACGGAACCCAGACTTTGAGTTCGGCACTTTGAACTCCGTCTTCTTCGCACTCGAGTGCTTCTTCCCTTGGACTCTCTTCAGATCTTTTTCCAATGATCGGACTGTATTGACCAGGGTTAGGAAGTCTTGCGTCATTGGCACAGAAAGTAGAGGCCTCCGGTCATCACGCAGACCCTCATAGAACCGGTTGGTCTTACGCTCCTCATCGACAAATGTATAGCTAGCATAATGACCCAACCACATAAACTCGTGTAGATACTCATCCACGCCACTATCTCCAGGCGTCTATCTCTGGAAATGAATCTCCATAGCAATCCTTTGGGCTGAGGGAAGGTATCTTGCCAAGATTAACCTCGAGAATTCCTCCATCGGAACATCAGTGAGTTGCCTTCCAACCAAGTGATGCAGCTCCAACTCTTCCCACCACAATCTCACCTCTCCATTCAACAGGAAGGTGGATATGTTGGTCTTCTGCCATTTCTCCGTTTCAGTGGCCGTCAAGACTCTTTTCACCTGAGAGAGCCAATCTTCAGCATGGTATGGGGTTCCAATCCCCAAACCACCGGAGGATTAAAGCTCATTACATGCTTGGGCTGCTTCTTTGTTGCTCTTCTTGGTATTAAAGGCTCTACCACCACTTGTTCCACCATTCTAGTTTCTGCTGCTCGTTGCGGTACCTGCTCCGCTACAAGGGCAGGATGCTTCGCTTTCCTTCGTGGCTAGGCATTTAGCATCGCAAACACCGCCTCATCCAAAAGTCTTCTTGTCTTCGTCGAAGGTGGGGTTGCAGGCACGTCATTGGGTGCACTACTTTCCTCAAAAAGCGGGCGTTCTGACCGCCCTGCGCCACTCCTAGTCACCTATAGTCATACAACACACCATTAAGTGACGAAACAAAATTGCAAAAAGAAATCATAGGAACACGCAGGTTCCTCAAACATGTGTATTTTCATTCATAAGGGGACATTCATGGGTTCTTTTTATGTTATAACAATGACGCAGATGACTGTGCTCACCACCCCTTAAAAAGAATTCGTCCACGAATTCTACTAAGAAAGACCAACACCGTAGTCTGATACCAAATTATAACACCCTCATCTGTCACATGGGATATAACAGAAGGTCCGGTCGGGGCCCCACGCCATATTCCACGGATAGTCAGCGGAGTTACGTATTAATAATAAAATACTATGAAATAACAATGAAACCTAATACAGAGCATTCTAGCGGAAGCTTTTAAGAATGTTAGAAGAACCCAACACAACACATGAATGTCCACTTGATGCAGGCCCATGATTTCCACAGATAAAATTATACGCTCTTGGTTTTGATAATTAAAATAAATACGTCGCGTGTGGTTTCTCTAATTAACACTATCGATTACCTACACGAACCGGACAATTAGCAATTCAAATTAAAATTATACGCAAACATTCACAATTCCAATAAGAGAAGATCTAGACTAAAATAGCGATTTAAATGAAGTCTGAATCGATCCCAAATAAATTTTAAACAAGGCGAACCAAATCACATGAACTCGAGGAGAAATCAAGGATAATGAATCCAATTTCTTCTAGTGTTCACGAGATCTACCCGGTCCGATTTATATGAAAATATTCGGAAGAAAAACATGCTAAAAATTCAGATTTATTATAGCAAAATATTAAATATAAATTAGGACGGATTACTATCCTTCTATTCCCCCAAAATCTCACAATAATTAGAAGAACACACAAGAGATGGTTAGAGAGCTCGTTACCTAAATCCCAAGAAAGATCCGTCCACAAAGATGAGTAGAAAAAGCACTCACGACTGTGGTTGAGTCTATCTCCATGCGAGTCCACGGATATGCACCGGATGATGAAAATGCAAGCCGTTCTTCTTCCTTTTGCAAAACCCTTGAAGAGAGGGAAACTTGGTGGCCGAAATTTTGGAAGGGAAAAGGGAATGTGGTGGCTACGAGGTTGTCCGAAATTTTTGGAGTAAAAGGAAGGAGAGGTACAGATGGGGATTCTCACAAACATTTGGAAGAGGAGGGGAAGGAGAGGGTGGCCGAACCACCAAGAGGGGGGAAATGAGGAGGCTGGCGAACAAGAGAGGGTAAGAGAAAGAGGGGGCCGAATTTTGCCTAAGGGGGAAGAGAGAGGTAAGGGGGAAATTCAAATTTTGAATTCAAAGTTTCAATTTTTCATTCTTCATTACATTCTCTTCATAAGCATGGACTTAAATAGCCTACACCACTCCATCTCCACCCTTCATGAAAATACAAACTCTTGATGGTTATAGGCACCCACAGTACCTCTGTGTGTCGACACAAATACTTCTTCTCTTTAACTTTGTTGAAACTCTGCTGTGTGTCCACACAAGTCCCGTGTGTTGACCCAGTTGATGTCGACAAAGTCTTCTGTGTGTCGACACAGCCTCTGGGTGTCGACACAATTGATGTCGACAATGCTTCACAGTGTGTCGACACAGCCTCTGGGTGTCGACACATTTGATTCTGGTGTCGATACAGCCTTTCCAAGTGTCGACGCAGTTAACTCCAAGTGTCGACACAGCTTTTCTCCAGTGTCGACACAGGCCTTCATAAGTGTCGACAAAACTTCTCTTGGTGTCGACACATGGACTTAGAAATTTTTCTGCATTTCTGCATTTACTTAACCTGCACATATAAACTCAAAACACATCAAATACACCTTGATGCATATCATTGAGTAGGGTGAGGCTTCTTCAAATCTAGTAGACATTTTCCAATGTACCCAACAATCTCCTCCTATTTGGAGAAGTCATAACCCTTTGTCAATGATATACACCATTCATAACAAATACACATTATGATGTATAACAACATTATATGACAGGGTAAATACTTAAAACAAAACATATATAAGATATATCATCACAAAAAATAATGCTAACACATTGAGCATTCATTCTAGTTTTGTTTAAACTTCAAGAGTTTCTTTAACAGAAGTTTACATAGATTTAAACAATAAAGTTTAAAATGTGATAAAATCTAGTAAATCTAATCTAAGGCTGCTCTGGCTCCTTGATGACAATTCTTTTGCCTGATTGGACCTTGGCTTGTACAGGAATATCAGTGTCATCAGTAGACATCTTGACCTTTAGATCTTTCTTCTTCAGCTCTTCAGCCCTTATTTTTTGCCTTTCAAAGTAATGAAAAGGCTTAGGGAAATATTTGCTAGGCTCCTGAGCATTAGGAGGTAGCTTCCCTAGTTTTGCCTTTCTTTTGTACTGAACTATGGCTTCTTGCCTGTCTTCATGCTTTCTCCATTCTTGCGCAGAGTACCATTTACCCCTATCATGGGTATTGTCCTTTGCAGCTTTCCAAGCAGTCAGGATGATATTCCTAGATGTTGGGCTCCACTGCTCAAAATCTGGCTTTAACTCTACCTGTTCTCTAAATCTCTTCTTGGACAAAAGAGTTTCTTGCTCTTTCAATACTGCCTCTGGCACAGACTTATCTACTTTCTCAAGAATAATATTTTTATTACACTCAGGAGGGCTGTACATAGATTGTACTTCTTGATGAATCATCTCAAAATCTGCTGGAGGATAGATTACTTGAGCAACTTCAGCTTGCTCACCACCAAAATATGCAGGATGCACTCCAGATTCAGCCACATTGTCATCATCACAAAGGGGTGGATATCCAAGTGTAGCTCTGATGCTATTGGAAATCCATTTAGCATGGTCAGATCCAGCTTTGACTAATACTCTCTCCCCCTTTATGACTTCTCTGGCCACATGATCCCTAAGATCATCCTTCTGAAATCTGATTTGTTCATCCAGAAAATTAATACCATCCTTATAAAATCCCTTTAACTTTAGCAACAGTCCAGAAATAGTCTTTCGAGACAGCTCAATAGCTGTTTTGACCGCAGTTATGCCTTCCTGGAAGTCCTGATCAAACTTCTCCTTATCAAACTCTGGCTTGGCTTTAGACTTATCAGCAGGCTGGGCTGTTGCAACATTTTTCAGTTCTGTAACAATTGCATTATGGGATGCTGTCAGATTATCATTCATCCTAATCTGATTTTCTAAGACATAGCCCTGCTTTACTGCTATATCATCCACTTGAGTCTTGATTTTCTCTTGGTGTGTTGCAAGGAAAACCACAGCATTTCCTACCACTTCAGACAGGAACTTTCCTTGCATATTCATGTCTTTCCTGTTAAATACTGAGCCAATCTTCATGGTGGAATTCAGTCCACACCATTGAGGTGCTTCCCTTAGCTAAGAAGCAGGTACATCTTCCTCTCTTGAGTTCTTGGTAGTTGAAGAGTTTTTCTCTAGTTTTCAAAGTAAGTTTGACTTTAGCTCCCTGAACTAATGATTTGTTCTTTAATCCAGTCGAATCTAAAGTTGCAGCACCATAGAATTGTAGGATTTCCTTCTTCCAAATCTTTGTTGGTTCAGATACTAGAAACTCCAATCCATTCTCAGTAACTAGAGTTACTACAACTTGAATTTCAGAATCTGCATGGTCAAAGGCGTTGCGTACCAGCTCATAGCCTTCATTGACATTCTCTTCAAGCTTGGGCGGCATTAGGGTTGAGTGAAATCTTGAATGTAGATGAGAGAATTTGTCGACACAAAGTTTTGGTCTCGAAACTATGGAGAGCGTGTCGACAGACAACGGTGTTGACCTATTTATACCTTTCTAAAAATGAAGGTGAAAAGGCACGTTATAATCCTCTAAAAGTGTCGACACTGACTACTTAAGTCTCGACAACGGTGTTGACTACTATATCTCGACACCAATATAGTCGACAGAACTTATGTGTCGACACTTATACATCTGCGCTCGACGATTAGTCGATACTCCACTCGACGAAATCAGTGTTGAACCTAAGTGTCGACACCAACTCTGGATGTGTCGACACCTACTCTGGATGTGTCGACACTACTTAACTGAAGTGTCGACACAGATTTTCTAGATGTGTCGACATCATTTCTCTGGAATGTCGACACCACTTCTATGTGTCGACACAGACAATTCCTTGTGTCGACACCACTTTACTTAGACAATTTTGTTAAACTAATCTAAGTTCAACATTCCTAATTGAATTTTAAACTTATTGAATTTAGTTTCATCTAGAGGCTTAGTAAACATATCTGCAATTTGATAATCTGTTTTAACAAATTCTAGTGAAATGTCCTCTTTCTCTACATGTTCTCTAAGAAAATGGTATCTAATTTCTATATGCTGAGTCCTACTATGTGAAACAAGATTATTAGCTATAGAAATTACACTTGTAGAATCACAAAGCAAAGGTGTTCTACTTACTTGAATACCATAGTCTTCTAGTAGGTGTTGAATCCACAATAGTTGTGCACAACAACTTCCTGCTGCCACATATTCAGACTCTGCTGTGGAAATTGCCACACTTGTCTGCTTCTTACTGCTCCAAGACACCAATCTTCCTCCTAGAAATTGACAGGTTCCTGTAGTACTTTTTCTATCTTCTTTGCAACCTGCAAAGTCTGCATCTGAATAGCCTGTCAGTAGAAAATCTCCATTCCTAGGATACCAAAGGACTAGATTAGGTGTGCCCTTAAGATATCTCAAAATCCTTTTCACTGCAGTTAGATAAGATTCTTTAGGGCAGGATTGGTACCTAGCACAGACACATGTAGCATACATGATATCAGGTCTACTAGCAGTCAGATATAGGAGGGAGCCAACTATCCCTCTATACAAAGTTTCATCTACAGGTTTCCCTGCATCATCTTTGTTAAGAGACACACTTGACCTCATAGGAGTTCTCATGGTAGTGGATGATTCCATACCATACTTTTTAATTAACTCTAGGGTGAACTTAGACTGAGTTATGGACAAGCCATCTTCAGTCTGTTTTACTTGGATACCCAAGAAAAACTTAAGTTCTCCCATACTGCTCATTTCAAATTTTCCTTGCATTAGTTTTGCAAACTTTCTATAAAGATTACTTTCAGTAGACCCAAATATTATGTCATCAACATATATTTGGACTAGGATTATCTTTCCTTTGGATTCCCTAAGGAATAGAGTCTTGTCTATTTTCCCCCTTGAGAATTTGTTCTCAATGAGGAAACTAGACAGGATTTCATACCAAGCCCTTGGGGCTTGTTTCAACCCATACTATGCTTTCCTAAGTCTATAAACATAATCAGGTTTGAGAGGATCAACAAAACCTGAGGGTTTCTCTACATAGACTTCTTCTTTTAGATTTCCATTCAGGAATGCTGATTTTACATCCATTTAGTATACCTTGAAACCTTGATATGTTGCATAAGCAAGGAACATTCTAATTGCTTCCAGTATTGCTACTGGGGCAAAGGTTTGATCAAAGTCAATACCTTCTTCCTGCCTCTATCCTTTTACAACAAGTCCTGCTTTATTCTTCACAATGATCCCATTCTTATCCAATTTGTTCCTAAAGATCCACTTTGTTCCAATGATGTTGTGGTCTTTTGGTTTAGGAACTAACTTCCAGACCTTGCATCTTCTGAACTGATTCAGCTCCTCTTGCATGACATCAATCCAATGTGGGTCTATAACAGCTTCTTCAAATTTCTTTGGTTCCACTTGTGATAGGAAGCTGAAGCAAAGAACTGTGCTCAGATTCTTGCTTCTTGTTTGCACTCCTTGTCTTGGATCACCAATTATCTGATTTGCTGGATGATCCTTTAAGTGTCTATTATCTGGAGGTAGTCTATCTTCAGGTTGAACACCTCCAGCCTCTTCATTAAGCTGCACCTCTTGGTTTTCTTCAGCATCAGGAGATTCTTGTACTCCCCCTGGATAGCAGCCACCATTTTCCACTTCTTGATTTACAGTAGAATCTTCTGTAATGGTAAGCTTGTCCATTCTCTCAATTATACCTGTAGAACTGCAAGCACTACTTGGCAACTCACAGTTAATCAGTCTTGTTTCATCAAAGACTACATGTACAGACTCTTCTACAACTTGATTAATCACGTTATAGACCCTATAAGACTTACTATTGTTGTTGTACCCAACAAATATCCCATCTTGGGATTTGGCAGCAAACTTAGTTAGATAAGACTTGCCATTGTTAAGGATATAACACTTGCAACCAAAGATCCTAAAATAGGATAAGTTTGGTTTTCTGCCCTTCACAATTTCATAGGGAGTCTTTTTGTGGCTCTTGGTGATAGTAGCCCTATTGATCACATGACATGCAGTGTTTACTGCCTCAGCCCAGAAATATTCTGGGAGAGAAGTGTCACTCAATAGAGTTCTATCAGCCTCAATCAGTGTTCTATTCTTCTTTTCAGTAATACCATTTTGCTGAGGTGTTCTAGGTGAGGAAAATTCTTGAAAAATACCAAATTCTTCACATAATCTTGTCATACTCTCAGACTGAAATTCAGTGTCATGGTCACTTCTGATTTTGACCATTATAATGTTCATTTCATTCTGAATTTGTTTGACAAAACTATATAAGACACTTGGGGTTTCAGATTTTTGTCTTAGAAAGAACACACATGAATATCTAGAATAGTCATCTACCACCACAAATGTGTAGACCTTCCTACCTAGACTATGAACTGGCATAGGACCAAATAGATCCATATGCAAGAGGTATAGACACCTCACTGAATCCTTATTTTCAAGGCTATGAAAGGAAGATTTGGTCTGCTTGCCTTTCTGACAAGCTGAGCATATCCCATCCTTTATACACTTAACTTGAGAATCATTCCTCACTAACTCTTTGCTAAAGAGTTGGCCAATAGTATTATAGTTAAGATGGGCCAGCCTCTTATGCCATTTAACATAATGAGAGGCTCTCTCATCAGATACAAGACAAATAGGAGAAACATTGTTCTCTCACACAAAGTTATGACAGTACACATTTCTCTTCCTATATCCTGTCAATATGACATTTTGATCACTTGACCTTTTGATATGACATCCATTCTTAATAAATGAAATGTCATATCCTAAATCACTCAACTGACTTATGCTTATAAGGTTATGTTTCAAACCCTTCACATAGGCCACTTGAGAGATAGTAATCTGGTTATTAGAAATGTTACCAAATCCTTTAATGATTCCTTTTCCAGGACCACCAAAGGTTACTTTAGGGCCATCCATGATAGGTGTGTAGTCCTTCAGTAATCCCCTTGTTCCAGTCATGTGTCTGGAACAACCACTATCCAAGTACCATATTGCGGCATGACAACTTGGACTCACCTGCAACAAAGACTACTTAACCTTAGAACCCAAATAAGTTTTGGGTCCTTGGTTCATGTTAGTCTGAAATTTGACAAATCTGCATGTAGCTCTTCTAGCAGACAGATTGCTACTCTCCTTGACACTGGAATTGTGTCAACAATCTAAGCAAAATGGCCTACCTTGCCACAACACCAGCACTCAAACTTGTTGTACCTTTGTTTAGGTACAACCCTAGCTGAATTGTCTACAGCAGGCTTCTTGTTTTATGCTGGGTCTTTGCCTTTAGATTTGGACTTAGCAGTGCATGCAGTTTTCTTAAACCCTAATCCAGCCTTACCCGTTTGTGACACAAAGTCATCTATTAAGGGTAATACATATTTTGGCTTAGAAAAACTAGCCACAATCTCTTTCTCTTTCGGAAGTCTAACCTCCAGATTTCTAATATGATCATTCTTGAATGTGATTGTGCCCATTTAAATAACAGTTTTGTTTTTCAATCTAGCAATCTCATTCAGGTTTTGATCCAGCAACTTCTCTGAATCTAATGCAGCCATCTTAAGATCTGCAATTTACTTAGCCTGAGATTTGGCCAGGTTTTTGCTCTTCTTAAGTGCCTGCAATAAATCTCTATATTCATCTATTAGTTGATGAATATCACCTTCAGACTCAGACCCATCCACATCACTTGATGCAGATGTTGCTGACTCTGACTCAGTACTGCAATCTGAAAGACATTGTACCTTACTAGGATCAGGCTGATCCTGGCACTTGTCTTCTTCTAACACAGACATCAGTCCCTTGCACTAATGGTCTTCTTGTTCATATATAGAGTTCAGCACCTGGAGAAACTCTACTTCTTCATCTGTCGCATATAGACCAATATAGGCCTCAGCTTCAGATTCTGACTCTGAAGTAGATTGGTCTGACAAGGTCTTCTCCTTCTTAGCAACAAAGGATTTCTCCTTCTTGCTTTGGTGTTGACTCTTCTTCTTATCTGCAGTCTCTTTTTGTCACAACCCGCATTTTCTCAACGATAAAATCGTATCAGAGCTAGAGAGAATGCGTGCCGTGATGCCACGTCGTGCAGGGGATAACTGCACACGCTCAGGCAAAACTCCACACCTTAAATTTTAAGGAAAATCGTTGATTAATTATGAAAGGAAATCAGTTATGTTGAAGGGCCGTATCCCTCGGCACGGTGGATCAGCTAGTCCACAATTAAAATATAAGTATACGCAGCAGAAAATAGTTTGGTTCAATTAAGTTGACACCCTAGTGAGCATAAGTGTCCCCGAGGGTCAACTCATGTTATGCACGACTCTAAGTGAATATAATAGATAAAAAGGTAGCCTTTTTACGCTAAGGAAATATAGTGTCTTTGTTTATAAATATGCTGATTTGAATCTAAATTTTCAAGTCAACTGCAAGAAGGAAAGTCAAGAAGCAAGCGGAGGAGTAGCCGGGCAAGCGACTTTGGCATCTTTGCCAAAGCGAGAATTAAGGGAGTTACCCGTTCATTTCAATTTTTATTTTCCTTTCTCCTAACCCGAACCGTCTAGCTTAAAGACGGGAAAAAGAAAAGCGCTCTTGGGAGACACCCCTTGTTTATCTTTAATATGTTTTTTTAAAAAAAACTTCTAAATTTTTTTTATTTTATTTCTTCTTGTTTCCCCCCTCTTACTTGACTTATAAACATTGGGGACAATGTTTATTTTTAAGTATGAGGGTGGATTCATCTTTATTGTTTTTATCTAAAAATATAAAAAAAAATGAAAAAATCTTTAAAATTTTTTTAAAAATATAAAATTTTTAAAAAATTACAAAATTTTGTTTTTTTTATTATCTAAAAAAAATAGAAAAAAAATCCAAAAAATATAATAAACCCCTACTTAATCTCGTTGTGACTTTTCAGAAATTTCTTTTGGGTTTATTTATAAGAATTTCTATAATTTTTGATTTTCTAATCTTTTATTTCATCAAAGTTAGTTAGATTTAATTTTTAGGTGATTTGATTTTAAGAAATAAATTTATGAAGTAAAATTTGATTAGAGAAATCTATTTAGACCTTATTCTCTTTTATTGTAATAGTTTCAACTTGTGTCATTTAGATTAACAATTCTTAGATTTAATTATCTTCACTTTATGCTTTAAGATTCTTAGGAAAACTTAAATCACTATAGTTGCTCTCTTAGTTTTTTTAATTTAATCTAAATTTTGTTAAGCCTTTCCCCTTGTTTTTAATTTTCTTGTTAGATCATATGTCATGAGGATAAGAGGATAAAATTCATTATCCCTTGGTACACATATGCAATTTTTCATTTTTGGTTAGATCATATGTCATGGGAATTAAAAATTCCTTGATACACATATGCAACCCAAAAAAAAAGGAGTAAGAGGATAAAATTCATTACTCCTAAACAATTTTGTTTGAAGAGAAAAAAAGAAGAAAAAAAACATCAAAAAAGAAAAAAAATTTTGTGTGGGGTGAGAGGATAAAATTCATCACCCCCAATCTAAGATCTCTTCAATCTTCCTTTTTTCCAAACCCAAAACCCAATAAATTGCTTAGATTTAAATTAAATTTGTAAGAGAGCATAAGTAGTAGTTTGATTTTCCTTGAAGTCTCTTTTTAGTGGAAAAAGTGTTTATAATTTTTAATCTAATTTTGTTTGCTAAATACTTAATTTTGAGTTCTAATTATTTTATTAGAGAAAGCTTTGCTAAATATTTAGCTCTTCACTTTTTACTTTCATATTTTATGACTTAAAAATTTGAATCCCTAAAATTAATTTTTAACTCTCTTTTGATTTGATAATTTTTTTAGTTTGATTAAAAAAATTATATTATTTTTTATAAATACTTCTCATAGTTTTGCTCTGGAATAGCAAAAGATTAAGTGTGGGGGTATTTGATAAGTTAATTTATATAGTTATTTTAGTTTAGTTTTTTTATAAATAAATAGTATAATTTATTTGGATTTATATTAATATATATAATAATTCATTTATTTTTATATTTCAGGTCAATATGGGCTCCAAATATCATTTTCAAGTCCATGGCAAAGATCCGAAAACATTTTGAGAAAATTAACATTTTTGGCCACGGATAGCTGAAATTCAAATGACCATAACTTTCAAACCAGGAAGAGTTACGGGACGTGCAACCAGTCAACGGAAAGAGGACGACGTCCTCTACAAATCTGGAGAATTTCACAAGTACACGCCCCAAGGACACGGGCGTGACCAGGGTGTGAACACGGGCGTGACTAGTTCAAGAAAATAATTTTCTCCAGAAATCTTCCCGGGGTAATTCTGGAACATTTCCCAAGTACACGCCCCCGTCACGGGCGTGACCTAGGGCGTGACTAACCCGAAACTGCCGAATTGATGCCAGAATGCACCGTTTTCAGTCGTTTGCTGACCCGGTCAGTACACGCCCTAGGTCACGGGCGTGACCTAGGGGCGTGACACTTGAGGAACTGACAGAATTTACTCCCGCCGTTTTCAGCTTCCCGCGGTTTTTCCAGAAACTGAAGTGACACGCCCTAGGTCACGGGCGTGACCTAGGGGCGTGACCCGCCATTTAACAGATTTTGGCGGTTTCTCCTTCAACGTTCCCGGGCTTTCAAGACGGCGGTTTCCGAGCCTGACACGCCCTAGGTCACGGGCGTGACCTAGGGCGTGACCTGCAGAAATTTTTCCTATAAATTGCAGATGAGTTCAGAAGCAAAGGAGGAGCCAGGAGGCCAATCTAGGAGTAGCTTCAGTAGATTATTTTCAAGTTTTTATGCATTTTGCTTATGTACTTTTCAATTTCATAGTTTAGCCTTTAATTCTAGCCTTTTTTTTATTTTCTTTCTATGTATCCCTATTTTCATTTCCACTTGATCATGATAAGCTTTTCATTATAATAAAATATTTCTTTTTGTCAAACTCTTTTTTTATCGTTTTGAGTTAGCTTTGATTTATTAGCTTTGATTCCGATCTAAGATCCGTATCCTAAATGACCGAGAGGTTGCGGATACGGGAGATCACTCAAAGATAAAAGGAGTTGATTGCAATCCTCGAGAGAGGACGACATGACTCTTCCGGATTGGAGTGAAATCCAATAGAGGGGTTCACCTCCTAAAGCAGGCTTAGGGGTTTCGACTGGCCGAGAGGTCTTAATCGATCAACCTAAGTTTAGTCGAGAGCGTATTCTCGAGAGAGGCGTTTTCGTATTTAGAACCTCCACGGTCGAAGCGGATAATCTAGAAGTTTGTCTTTAAGATAAGTTTATTTCAATTCAAAGTAAGTCTAAATCAAGTGCTTCCTTTTATTTTATTTTCTAATAATAGTTTTAATTCACTCCTTTTATTTGTCGATAAAATAATATTAATTTGCGTGAGTAGGAGTACTCAACAGGCCCCGAGTCTAATACGACATTTCTTATACTATATTTCGATAGGTACACTTGTCTATTTCGAGATTATAGTTTGGATATAATTTTTAAAACTATAAAATTCTCATCAAGTTTTGCCAAAAACTGATGAGAATTTTATAGTTTTAAAAATTATATCCAAACTATAATCTCGAAATAGACAAGTGTACCTATCGAAATATAGTATAAGAAATGTCGTATTAGACTCGGGGCCTGTTGAGTACTCCTACTCACGCAAATTAATATTATTTTATCGACAAATAAAAGGAGTGAATTAAAACTATTATTAGAAAATAAAATAAAAGGAAGCACTTGATTTAGACTTACTTTGAATTGAAATAAACTTATCTTAAAGACAAACTTCTAGATTATCCGCTTCGACCGTGGAGGTTCCTAAAATACGAAAACGCCTCTCTCGAGAATACGCTCTCGACTAAACTTAGGTTGATCGATTAAGACCTCTCGCCAGTCGAAACCCCTAAGCCTGCTTTAGGAGGTGAACCCCTCTATTGGATTTCACTCCAATCCGGAAGAGTCATGTCGTCCTCTCTCGAGGATTGCAATCAACTCCTTTTATCTTTGAGTGATCTCCCCGTATCCGCAACCTCTCGGTCATTTAGGATACGGATCTTAGATCGGAATCAAGCTAATAAATCAAAGCTAACTCAAAACGATAAAAAAAGAGTTTGACAAAAAGAAATATTTTATTATAATGAAAAGCTTATCATGATCAAGTGGAAATGAAAATAGGGATACATAGAAAGAAAATAAAAAAAAGGCTAGAATTAAAGGCTAAACTATGAAATTGAAAAGTACATAAGCAAAATGCATAAAAACTTGAAAATAATCTACTGAAGCTACTCCTAGATTGGCCTCCTGGCTCCTCCTTTGCTTCTGAACTCATCTGCAATTTATAGGAAAAATTTCTGCAGGTCACGCCCTAGGTCACGCCCGTGACCTAGGGCGTGTCAGGCTCGGAAACCGCCGTCTTGAAAGCCCGGGAACGTTGAAGGAGAAACCGCCAAAATCTGTTAAATGGCGGGTCACGCCCCTAGGTCACGCCCGTGACCTAGGGCGTGTCACTTCAGTTTCTGGAAAACCGCGGGAAGCTGAAAACGGCGGGAGTAAATTCTGTCAGTTCCTCAAGTGTCACGCCCCTAGGTCACGCCCGTGACCTAGGGCGTGTACTGACCGGGTCAGCAAACGACTGAAAACGGTGCATTCTGGCATCAATTCGGCAGTTTCGGGTTAGTCACGCCCTAGGTCACGCCCGTGACGGGGGGCGTGTACTTGGGAAATGTTCCAGAATTACCCCGGGAAGATTTCTGGAGAAAATTATTTTCTTGAACTAGTCACGCCCGTGTTCACACCCTGGTCACGCCCGTGTCCTTGGGGCGTGTACTTGTGAAATTCTCCAGATTTGTAGAGGACGTCGTCCTCTTTCCGTTGACTGGTTGCACGTCCCGTAACTCTTCCTGGTTTGAAAGTTATGGTCATTTGAATTTCAGCTATCCGTGGCCAAAAATGTTAATTTTCTCAAATGTTTTCGGATCTTTGCCATGGACTTGAAAATGATATTTGGAGCCCATATTGACCTGAAATATAAAAATAAATGAATTATTATATATATTAATATAAATCCAAATAAATTATACTATTTATTTATAAAAAACTAAACTAAAATAACTATATAAATTAACTTATCATATGCTATGCATAAACTACATATAATAATGCTTTTAGAATTTTAAAATATCTAACATGCATCCTAGCATAAATCCTTCCCAGAAGCAAGTAAACAACCACAAATAGGCAAAAAGGCAGCAGTTTAAGTTCATACCCAGCATCGCAAGAGACCACCAGTGGGCGCCAACAACTGACACAAACCCACTGGTGAGTGTGTATGTCTATACAGAAAGGTCAGGAACTACCTCACAAAATCGGGATCAGCTACCTCAGCTACCCAAGAGGCCGCAAACCGGCCCCTCCAAAAGAACTAGCCGCTGAACGGCTACAACCTGGACCTGAGGCATTCAAGAAAAGAACACCTCAGCAAGGAAATAATCAAAAGTGTAAATAAGGCATTAGAGTTAAGAGCAAAAAGAAGGGTTTACCAACCGACAACAAGCTGCTATAAGCAAAAGAAAGGGGCATGACAGTAAGAAAAGAGCACTGTCTAAAGCACAGCAAAGCACACCAAGTGCGAGCAACAAAAGTAACATGCTCAACGAAGGAGTCTAACATTCTGATGCAGGTTAAAACTCCAAAATTATTTGCGGTCACGCGGCGACCCGACGGTTTTATTTGAGAAAAAGGCGGAAGTGAATTTATTTAAGAAAACGGGGCGCGCGTATTTATTTTGTTTATTTTGGATATAAAAAAGGTTTAGAAATCGAGTTTTAACGAAAGGAGGCAAGTGCACCTATCGTGAGTAGTACAGGATATTCCGGGTGGAATATCGAGGTCGTATTGTTCTCGGGTCCGGTTCGATTATTTCTACTCTTCCCTGGAGGGGGCTATTATTTTACCGATAATTATCTTGTCGGGATATTTTATATAAAAATACAGAAAATGGCGGAAAGAAAAAGAAAGCATGAAAAGAAAGCTTGAAGGTGGTGCCGATGAAGAGCTTAGCTCGATGGCACCGAAAAAACAATTGAACTAAAATAGACTTTAAATAAAAAGAGCTCCTAAATTTCTAATTAATTAAGGCGGAGACTTGGCCGTGGAGGTTCCACTAAAATGAGCTCACCTAGCTATAGGGCTATCGCTCACCTGAACGCTAAGACTATTCGACCGGGCTCTCGTCCGACGAAGGATTCCTCTTAACGCCCGCATTACGCTAAGAACCCCGCTATTGGGTGGGGAAACCAATCCGGTAGAGTTGGCGCGCCTCCTCTCTCGAGGGTTAGTGCGGAACTCTCTTTACCAAGGGGTGATCTGTCCATACGCACGGCCTCTCGGCGAGCGTATGGAAAACGAAAATAGGGCCCACACATCGATATGTGGTCCTACGCGTCGTTAACCCCGGGCAAACCTTAAGTACTTTTAATTAATTAGAAAGATTAGACCTTTAGTTATTTTAAGCTACTTTATCTGTCCCAATGCTCTTCGATGGCGAGGGCTAAGAACTGTTAGCCACTCATCGGAATGGGGACGGCTTGCGGGAAAAGCAGAAAAGAAAGCAGAAAAAGAAAGCTGAAAATGAAAGCAGTAAAATGAAAGCAGTAAAGGAAAGCTGAAAATTGCAAGTCCTACTCAAACGAGTAGGACTGAAGAAAGCAGTAAATTGCGAGTCCCGGCGCAAACGCGTGGGCGGGAGAAATGAAAGCAGTAAAACGCACACACGCAAGTCCTACTCAAATGAGTAGGAGAAAATAAATGCGGGTCCTACTCAACCGAGTAGGACAAAATAAATGCAACGCACGCACACACTCTCTCGACATAAATGAAAACACACACACTCTACTGAAATAAAATCCAGCCATTAAACTCAAGTGAGTAGGCGGAAAAAAGAAAAATTACAAACTCACACACTCTACTGAAATAAAAATAAGCAGGCGCCATTTAACTCTTAACGAGTAGGCGGAAATAAATGCGCATACATAAAAAATTGCAAAAAACTAAGTTAACGAAAAATTAAAACAACTGCATTTCTACCGCTAAAATGCGGTAGAAATGCATAAAAAGCGAAAATAAAAATTAAACGGGAAGAAAGTTTGCAAATAAAAATGAAAAAATGCAAGTGCTCGAAAAATTAAAACGAATACATTTCTACCGCTAGAATGCGGTAGAAATGATTAAAAATAAGACAGAAAATAAAAGGAGCAAAAGGTTTTGGAAAATAAAGGAAAAATGCAAGTGTTTGGAAAAGTAAAACGATTAGATTTTCATTCTTATAGTTTTATAAAGGAGCTTAAAAAGTGGAAATAAAGCTGAAAAAGGACGAAAAATGGGTTTTACAACTTAAACAAAACTAAGTTAAAGAAAAATCAAAACACATTTTAAGTTACCTTTATAACCATATAAGCAATGAAATGAGAGGAACTAAAAACTATGTTTATGAAAACTATGAAAATAAACTCATACACTCACACACCCATATTAAAAAGATGAAAACTAAGTTAAAAACAAAAGGAATAAGATTGCATAAGGTGTGAGTTGCATAGCTACATTCCAAAGGCGATATAAGAGAAGAAAACACATATTTCATTAAATGAAAAGACGAGTTACAAAGACACGAAAATAAAACTAAGGAGGGGGGGGGGGGGGGAGAAATTATCCCTTACATAAGCCTTGAAAGCATTTCGGCAGCACAACCCTATACAAAATGGTGCCCAAAAGGGGAACAGGAATTCAGAGCAGAACCTCTGAATTTATAGAAAAAATTTACAAGGGTCACGCCCTTGGTCACGGGCGTGACAGGGGGCGTGACAGTACTATTGGAAGGCGGCCGGCGATTTGACGGGAAAGTTGACTTCGGGCTGGACACGTGGCGGTCTCGCAGTGGTCACGCCCTTGGTCACGGGCGTGACAGGGGGCGTGACAGGTAGGTGGATCTGGGCGCGGTGCGCCAAAAAGTCGCCGCGCGGGTCTTGTCGGGCTAGCTGGAAAGGTCACGCCCCAGGTCACGGGCGTGACTCTGGCGTGACAGGCGGGTGTCGACACTCGACGATCGTCGAGCTGAAAGTGTCGAGTTGAGTGAACACGGGCTTGGGTCACGCCCTGTGTCGGGTGACACAGGCGTGACGCGGGTGACACGGGCGTGTCAGGCTTTGAACTTCAGAAAATTGCTGATTTCACGGCTTTTGACGTGTCACGCCCTGGTCACGGGCGTGACCCATTTGTCACGGGCGTGACATGTCAAATTTTGGCAGATTTTTGATTTTTCTGAAAAATAAAATAAACAAAGTTAGTATAATATTTACAAAAATAGGAGCATTTTATTGAATAAAAATAAGTAAAAACGACAAAAATAAATGAAAACAACTAAATTAATGTACATAAAAATAGGTATATTTACAACTTATCAAATACCCCCATACTTAAGCTTTTGCTATTCCAGAGCAAAAGTTGGAGATGAACTTATAAGGAATAAAAGAGATCCTAAGTTTAGCTACCGCTTGAATTAATTAAAAGGAAGATCAAAATAAACATCCGGGGTTAAAGAATTAAATCCTAATTTATGAAATGTTATGAATGGAGGAAGAGTTTCAAAAAGACTTCTACATAAAATAAAATAGAAGGCAAAAATTTATTTTTGTTAGTTTAACAAAGATGGATTGGATTTATACAAAAAACTTTAGCTAAAAAGAAGTTAAAGGAAATAATGCAATTTAAAAATTATGCTCTCGAAAAAAATTTAAATTAAGTCTAGAATCATTGAAATAGGCTAAGTGGTTTGGTGGTTTATGAAGAAGGCTTGGATATTGAGGTGAGGTAATTTTTTCTCGAACCTCTAATTTTTTTTTCTTTTTGGATAGTTAGGAAAAAGAAATCGTATTTTCCTAACACATAATAATTTTTTTCTTCTTCATAATAAAATTAACCCAATGTATATTTGTAGGAGTAATGAATTTTATCCTCTTACTCCATATATAATCTTTTTAAATTATTGGGTGCCTATGTTTACGGAACGAAATCTTATTCCCATTGACATAGGATCTTTTAAGGGATAGGGGTAAACATGTCAAGTAAGACATGAAAAAAAAAAATGGAAGTGGGTTTATTTTTTCAAAAAGAAAACTAGATTTTAATCAAAAAGTTTTGAGAGCAACCTTTTTAAAATGAACGTTCCGATATTTCTAAAAGCATGAAGTTGAAATAATTGAAATCCATGGATGTTATTTTCTAACATAAAAAAACGAGCTTCTATTTATAAAATTAGAAGTGGTGGTGAAAAACAAGTTCCCTATTTATAAGGATAAGACATAAAAATTCTTTAAATCTTAACCCCAGACACTTAAATCTATCGAACTTTAATTAATAAACGAATAGTAAGCAAAGAATAACTAAAATTCGCATATAAATTAACTCGAAACTAGATTTGTGGAAAGCAAAAAGAGTTAAGAAATGGTATATTCGATTTTATTTTGTTATATAATTAAACAAAACATTTTTTTGGAATTTTTTTTAGAGTTTTTATCATTTTTTTGTGTTTTAATTATTATCTTTTTAGGATTTTTTAGATGTTTTTATCTTTTTAGGGGTTTTGGGTTTTCTAATTTTTTTATGTTTTAGTTTTTAAGGATAAATTATTTACAAGAATGAGGAGAGAAAGAAGAGTTTTTTACAAAGAAGATAGGGGGGAAAGAGAGATTTTTACAAAAAAGCTAAGTAAAAACTCGATTGCGGCCCCGCGAACAGACTCTTATTTGAATGGTTGGTTCGATGAGTCGACCGTCGCGGGCAGGCAAGACGCAAGTTTTTACAAAAATGAGAAGAAGAGGGGGAAAGAGAAAAATTTTTTTTTTGTTTGTTTTGAAGTTTTTTTTTTTTGTTTTAATTAAAAATTTTTTTAAAATTTTTTGATTTTTGCATTTTTTTGTAATTTTTTTGTTAAGTACTGAATATAAAAAGTGCAGAATAGGAAAACACCCCCATACTTAAACCCAACATTGTCCCCAATGTTGCAATCTAAGTATGCGGAACAGATAATATACAAATTAAAAGAAGGACAAAAAAGAAAAAGGGAGGGTAGGAGCTTCCCTAAGACGAGTCCGGGAGGCCCAAGTTGAAACCCTGCATTATTTAGAAGAAAAAGAAAGAAGCAATACAATAATAGAAAAAACAAAAAACGAAAAATTCGGCTAAAAAGGTTGCGGGCGGTAGGGGGGCATGTACGTGGGGGAGTCGGAGGTAGCTAAGGCCTTAGCCACGTGAGTGTGACGGAAATGCGCACCCCTAACGTGCACAAGAATGAAAAGCGCGCCGAATCAAAATAAAATAAAATATAATAAGTTAAATTAAATTAAAATATATTTTTTTTTGAGTTTTTCATTTTTTAGTTTTTTTTTTGTTTTGTTTTTTTTTCTTTTTCAAAAACAAGAATGAAAATAAAAATATTTTTGTTAAGTTTTTTTTTTTCATATTTTGGATTTTTAGTTTTTGTTTTTTTTAGTTTAGTTTTTTTTGGTTTTATAGTTTTTTCAAATTTTTAATTTTGAAGGTTTTTCAAATTTTTTTTGTTTTGAGTTTTTCAAATTTTTTTTGGTTTTGTAAATTTGTAAATATATATATATATTAGTTATTATTATTATTATTATTATTATAATATAATTTTTTTTTGAGTTGGCCAAACTATATATATATATTTTTTTATAAATATATATAGGTAAAATTAATAGATTTCCAGGGTTTAAAATAACGAACCTAAAATTCCCGGCAACGGCGCCAAAAACTTGATGCAGGTTAAAACTCCAAAATTATTTGCGGTCACGCGGCGACCCGGCGGTTTTATTTGAGAAAAAGGCGGAAGTGAATTTATTTAAGAAAACGGGGCGCGCGTATTTATTTTGTTTATTTTGGATATAAAAAAGGTTTAGAAATCGAGTTTTAACGAAAGGAGGCAAGTGCACCTATCGTGAGTAGTACAGGATATTCCGGGTGGAATATCGAGGTCGTATTGTTCTCGGGTCCGGTTCGATTATTTCTACTCTTCCCTGGAGGGGGCTATTATTTTACCGATAATTATCTTGTCGGGATATTTTATATAAAAATACAGAAATGGCGGAAAGAAAAAGAAAGCATGAAAAGAAAGCTTGAAGGTGGTGCCGATGAAGAGCTTAGCTCGATGGCACCGAAAAAACAATTGAACTAAAATAGACTTTAAATAAAAAGAGCTCCTAAATTTCTAATTAATTAAGGCGGAGACTTGGCCGTGGAGGTTCCACTAAAATGAGCTCACCTAGCTATAGGGCTATCGCTCACCTGAACGCTAAGACTATTCGACCGGGCTCTCGTCCGACGAAGGATTCCTCTTAACGCCCGCATTACGCTAAGAACCCCGCTATTGGGTGGGGAACCCAATCCGGTAGAGTTGGCGCGCCTCCTCTCTCGAGGGTTAGTGCGGAACTCTCTTTACCAAGGGGTGATCTGTCCATACGCACGGCCTCTCGGCGAGCGTATGGAAAACGGAAATAGGGCCCACACATCGATATGTGGTCCTACGCGTCGTTAACCCCGGGCAAACCTTAAGTACTTTTAATTAATTAGAAAGATTAGACCTTTAGTTATTTTAAGCTACTTTATCTGTCCCAATGCTCTTCGATGGCGAGGGCTAAGAACTGTTAGCCACTCATCGGAATGGGGACGGCTTGCGGGAAAAGCAGAAAAGAAAGCAGAAAAAGAAAGCTGAAAATGAAAGCAGTAAAATGAAAGCAGTAAAGGAAAGCTGAAAATTGCAAGTCCTACTCAAACGAGTAGGACTGAAGAAAGCAGTAAATTGCGAGTCCCGGCGCAAACGCGTGGGCGGGAGAAATGAAAGCAGTAAAACGCACACACGCAAGTCCTACTCAAATGAGTAGGAGAAAATAAATGCGGGTCCTACTCAACCGAGTAGGACAAAATAAATGCAACGCACGCACACACTCTCTCGACATAAATGAAAACACACACACTCTACTGAAATAAAATCCAGCCATTAAACTCAAGTGAGTAGGCGGAAAAAAGAAAAATTACAAACTCACGCACTCTACTGAAATAAAAATAAGCAGGCGCCATTTAACTCTTAACGAGTAGGCGGAAATAAATGCGCATACATAAAAAATTGCAAAAAACTAAGTTAACAAAAAATTAAAACAACTGCATTTCTACCGCTAAAATGCGGTAGAAATGCATAAAAAGCGAAAATAAAAATTAAACGGGAAGAAAGTTTGCAAATAAAAATGAAAAAATGCAAGTGCTCGAAAAATTAAAACGAATACATTTCTACCGCTAGAATGCGGTAGAAATGATTAAAAATAAGACAGAAAAATAAAAGGAGCAAAAGGTTTTGGAAAATAAAGGAAAAATGCAAGTGTTTGGAAAAGTAAAACGATTAGATTTTCATTCTTATAGTTTTATAAAGGAGCTTAAAAAGTGGAAATAAAGCTGAAAAAGGACGAAAAATGGGTTTTACAACTTAAACAAAACTAAGTTAAAGAAAAATCAAAACACTTTTTAAGTTACCTTTATAACCATATAAGCAATGAAATGAGAGGAACTAAAAACTATGTTTATGAAAACTATGAAAATAAACTCATACACTCACACACCCATATTAAAAAGATGAAAACTAAGTTAAAAACAAAAAGGAATAAGATTGCATAAGGTGTGAGTTGCATAGCTACATTCCAAAGGCGATATAAGAGAAGAAAACACATATTTCATTAAATGAAAAGACGAGTTACAAAGACACGAAAATAAAACTAAGGAGGGGGGGGGAGAAATTATCCCTTACATAAGCCTTGGAAGCATTTCGGCAGCACAACCCCTATACAAAATGGTGCACAAAAGGGGAACAGGAATTCAGAGCAGAACCTCTGAATTTATAGAAAAAATTTACAAGGGTCACGCCCTTGGTCACGGGCGTGACAGGGGGCGTGACAGTACTATTTGGAAGGCGGCCGGCGATTTGACGGGAAAGTTGACTTCGAGCTGGACACGTGGCGGTCTCGCAGTGGTCACGCCCTTGGTCACGGGCGTGACAGGGGGCGTGACAGGTAGGTGGATCTGGGCGCGGTGCGCCAAAAAGTCGCCGCGCGGGTCTTGTCGGGCTAGCTGGAAAGGTCACGCCCCAGGTCACGGGCGTGACTCTGGGCGTGACAGGCGGGTGTCGACACTCGACGATCGTCGAGCTGAAAGTGTCGAGTTGAGTGAACACGGGCTTGGGTCACGCCCCGTGTCGGGTGACACGGGCGTGACGCGGGTGACACGGGCGTGTCAGGCTTTGAACTTCAGAAAATTGCTGATTTCACGGCTTTTGACGTGTCACGCCCTGGTCACGGGCGTGACCCATTTGTCACGGGCGTGACATGTCAAATTTTGGCAGATTTTTGATTTTTTCTGAAAAATAAAATAAACAAAGTTAGTATAATATTTACAAAAATAGGAGCATTTTATTGAATAAAAATAAGTAAAAACGACAAAAATAAATGAAAACAACTAAATTAATGTACATAAAAATAGGTATATTTACAACTTATCACATTCCTAATACGTGGATAAGTGGCAGTGGTCAAAATATGGATCTGAATACATAACCGAAATCAGATCCAAAAAGGGCTAAGGGGTCACCAGTGGCAGCTTTAGGGTCCCACACACCAACCCAATCCGGGGCAAAAAGGCGGTGGCCACAGCTCTCCACATCAAAATCCACCCCTCTAGAGGCCACTAAAAACTCCACCACCTGCCACAACCCAAGAGTCGGCAAGAAAAATTAGCCGAACACCCAATACCACCCCTAGAGAAAGGGAAAAGTCACACTAACAACCCTAAGGAAACACACAAACCTAGGACAGAAATTTCGAGCCCACTCGACACTGTCAGCGCCTTCCACTTAGGGTAAACGTAAGTCTCGTTAAAAATCGCAGCCTAAGCTCTCTCATTGCGAGCAAGCAGAGAGTTGGAAATTTAATCCCAACCCTCCGTTCCGTCCTAACTACTCGGGACTATCGCAACCAAACCTGAACCACCTCTACCGCAGCCTCACCCTAACTCTAGCTACCCACTGAACAACAAACCTCCGACAAACAGAGAACATTGATTAAAATTCCAGAAAAAGAAATAAAGGATCAGCACTTGATTAAAAGCTTGATGTAATAACTCAACCTGCTGCCCTAGGGAGGAAAAACAAAGAGAACAGAGCTTTTGCACAAGAAATGAAAACAGATCATGGGTTAGAAATAAATTTGGCAAGGGCAAGGGCCACTTGCCTCTACCTCTTTGGAAAAAACAACAGCCGCACCACAGCTTGGCTCCGGCGGCAAGATCGGCCACCTAGAAGACCAAAGCTGAAACTTGAGGAAAGAAAAGAAATCAGATATTAACAATTCCTGGAATCGAACCCTAAATCAAGAAAAACTTACATGGAAGGGAAGATCTAGCCGAGAGCAAGCCGAATCCGCTATTACACGAGAAAAACGGGCTCTAACCCTCCCGAAATCGCTGGCCAAAACAACCACCGCCTCCTCTCAAAACCCTTCCGCTGGAAGCTCTCTAGACTCGGGAACGATGAAAATGAGGAGGAAAAACAGTTCACGGCAACAAAAGATGATTTCAGGAGAAAAAGTACGGAACACGCCCAAGACACGCCCGTGACACGGCCCGACACGCCCGTGTCACGGGACGTGTACTAACACACTCGACGAACGTCGATCTCTACTCGACGAAAACACGGGACACGCCCCCCAGACAAGCCCGTGACACGGCCCGACACGCCCGTGTCACGGGGCGTGTACTCACGCACCTACCCACTCGACGACCGTCGACCTCCGCTCGATGAACCAAGGGACACGCCCTGTGACACGCCCGTGTCACAGGCCGTGTACCAACCCGAACACCGCCCGACGATCGTGGAGCACCGATCGTCGAACACAGAGACACGCCCCCGTGTCACGCCCGTGTCCGACACGACACGCCCGTGACACAGCCGTGTTCTCACTAAAACACCGCCTAACGACCATCGAGCGCAGCTCGACGAACCGAAGGGGGACACGCCCGTGACACGCCCGTGTCACGGCCGTGTTCCTAAAAAAACCCCGTCGACCAAAAATTCGTCGACCAGAGAAACGGGAGCTCTACCCGAGCATGACACGCCCCGGGTCACGGGCGTGACCCAGGCCGTGTCACCCAAACATACACAGAAAAAGAAACCTGCTAACACCTAGCAAACAAGGGACAAGGCACCAGCCTACAAGCTCAGCCACAACTGACCACGCACAGCACAACAAACATTACAAACATTACAACTAACCAAAGATGAACGTCGAAACGACCTGAAAGCAAATGATCCCGGATCTCGACCCAAACCAAAACCAAAACCAAAACAACGTTGAGGTCGAAGGTAACATCCGACGATCGCACACTCGGGCAACACCTCCCGAAGCAGCCAAAACACAAGCATTTCCCTAAGAGGCCCAACCGAGTCACCAAAACAGACTCCGACTAGCTGGGGAAACTTGCCAACAGGCTACAACCAGGCTACACAAGGAACCTACAGAGCTAGGACCGCGCTCTACAACGGCGAAGGGCCGGAAATGCGTCATCGTAACGCCAATCCAATATCAAACAAAACAAAGAAAAACCGAGGGCGTTACATCCACTCCCCCTAAAAGAAAGTTTCGCCCCGAAACTTTACTCACAACAACACTCCTATGAAGAAGGAGAGAGAAAGAGCCAAGAAAGGACTATATAAACACAAATAAAACAGAACGCACCAGGCACAAGCTCAGGGAAACATATGAGGGTGAGCCTCCCTCATAGCCGACTCCAATTCCCAAGTCGCGCTTTCTACATCCTGATTCCTCCATAAAACTTTAACCATCGGAATAGACTTCTTCCGCAGCGCACGAACCTGAGAATCCAGAATGCGGACAGGCACCTCCACATAAGAAAGATTCGGCTCCAACTGAGGCACAAAATCCAAAACCTATCTGCCATTCGTGACACATTTCCACAGCTGACTGACGTGGAAGACATTATGCACGCCAGGGAAATTTGCGGGCAAAGCCAGCCTATAAGCTGATATCCCAATCCGCTCAACAATCGGAAACGGCCCCACGAACCTCGGGTCCAACTTCCTGTTCTTGCCAAAACGCTTGACTCCGATCAACGGGGAGACTTTTAAGAACACGGAGTCCCCCACCAAAAACTCCAAATCCGATCTACGCCGATTGGCATTTTTCTCATATCTCTCCTGGGCTATCCGAAGTTTTTCCCGAATAAGCTTCGCAGCAGTTTCCATCTCCTCGAGTGCTTCTGGACCCAACAAAGGTCTCTCGCCAACCTCAGCCCAAAACAAGGGAGTCCCGCAGCGCCTCCCATACAAAGCTTCGAAAGGAGCCATTTGCAAGATTTCTTGATAACTGTTGTTATACGCAAATTCCATAAGCCGCAAGCGCTCATCCCACGCTCCTCCGTGCTCCAGAATATAACATCAGATCATATCTTCCACAATCTGATTTACTCGCTCTGTCTGACCATTGGTCTGGGGATGATAAGCTGTGGAATATCTCAAATCTGTACCCAACCCTTCTTGAAGGCTCTTCCAAAAACGAGACGTAAACCTGGAGTCTCGATCCGATATGATACTCACGGGTACACCATGCAATCTAATAACCTCATCCAAATACAGCTCGGCTATCTTCCTCATCGGATAATCAATCTTAAATGGTACGAAGTGAGCACTCTTCGTCAATCTGTCTACGATCACCCAAACTGAATCATGCCCTTTAGGAGATCTCGGTAAGCCTGTGATGAAATCCATCGAGATACTCTCCCACTTCCACATCGGAATCTCTAAGGGAGTTAGCTTGCCACCCGGCCTCCCATGGTCGGCCTTCACACGCCTACAAGTGAAGCACTCAGAAACAAATCTGGCTATGTCCTTCTTCATCCCATACCACCACGCAATCTGCTTTAAATCATGGTACATTTTGGTAGACCCTGGATGGTAGGCAACACTAGATCCGTGGGCTTCTCTGCACACCATATCCCGGATATCCCCAACTGCGGGAATGCAAAACCTGCCACGATACTTCAAGGTACCCGCATCATCTATAGAGAAATCTGGTAATTCACCCTTTTCAGCTCGAAGGTACAAATGCAAGAGATCGGGATCATCCTTCTGATGCAGTCGCGTAAGCGCAATCCGCGAAGGTTCTGCCACTGCCAAGCTACTCTGCGAATCACAGCTTCCCACAGAAATGTCCATCAACAAAAACTCTTCCACAAGACGCTCGGCGGAGAGATTGAAAATCTTCCCTGACTTCCGACTTAGGGCATTGGCCACCACATTCGCCTTACCCGGATGATACTGGATTTCTACATCATAGTCGGCCACGTACTCCAACCACCGCCGCTGGCGCAGATTCAACTCTTTCTGAGTGAAGACACATTTCAAACTCTTATGATCCGTGAAAATCTTGCACTGCGCGCCATAAAGCAAATGCCTCCACAATTTCAACGCATATATCACAGCTGCAAACTCCAGGTCATGCGTAGGGTAATTCCTCTCATGAGCCTTTAGCTGCCTCGACCCGTACGCAATCACCTTCCCGCCCTGCATCAAAACACAGCCCAGTCCGACGTGCGACGCGTCCATATATATATCATACTCACTATCCTCAGTAGGCAAAGACAAAACTGGAGCTGAACATAACCTTCTTTTTAATTCCTCAAAAGCCTCCTCACACTTGCCATCCCATATGAAGGCTACATTCTTCTGCGTCAACCTGGTCAACGGCGCAGACAAAGTAGAGAATCCCTCTACAAATCTCCTATAATATCCAGCCAAGCCCAAGAAGCTTCTGATCTCTTTGGGAGTAACAGGCCTCGCCCATTCCATAACAGCAGCGATCTTTTCTGGGTCCACCGATATTCCCTCCTTATTCACCACGTGGCCGAGAAAAGAAACTTGAGGCAACCAAAATTCGCATTTGCTCAGCTTGGCATATAGCTTATGGTCTCTCAGAGTCGCCAAGACCAGTCGCAGATGCCGATCATGCTCCTCCGCATCTTTAGAATACACCAAAACATCATCTATAAAGACAATCACAAACTTATCCAGGAAGTCCTTGAAAACTCTATTCATCAGATCCATAAAAGCTGAGGGCGCATTAGTCAAACCAAATGACATAACTAAAAACTCAAAATGCCCATGACGAGAGCGGAACGCCGTCCGCGGAACATCTGACTCCCGAATCCTCAACTGGTGATAGCCCGAACGAAGATCTATCTTGGAAAACACGGCACTACCACGTAGTTGGTCAAACAGATCGTCAATCCGAGGCAAAGGGTACCTGTTCTTAATAGTAACCTTGTTCAGTTCTCTATAGTCGATGCATAGCCTCATCGACCCATCCTTCTTTTTAACGAACAGCACTGGTGCACCCCATGGTGAAGAACTCGGCCTAATGAACCCTTTTGCCAACATCTCATCCAGCTGAATTCGCAACTCTTCCAGCTCTCGCGGGGCCATCCGGTACGGCGCCTTGGCAATAGGACGCGTGCCTGGCTCCAAATCTATAGCAAACTCGACATCTTGATCAGGTGGAAGACCGGGAAGATCATCAGGAAACACATCGGAGAAGTCACACACCACAGGGATCTCTTGAAAACACGGCACTCTAACGACAGTCCCTACCAGAGAGACCACACAGGCAGAACAACCAGAATCAATCAACTTCCGAGCACGCACCGCCGAAATAACTGGAGACTCCTGGAGAGAATATCCATAAACGCTCCCTGGCTGACCGTTGTCCTTGACGAAGTCCAAGCGCTTACCCTTGCACTGGATCACAGCATCGTACCTTGACAACCAGTCCATTCCCAAGATAACATCGAAGTCCTCCAGGTCAATCACCTTCAGATCTGCCTTGGCTAGAAAATCCCCCAACAAAATCGGACAATCAAGGACACCCAGGTCCGTAACCACAGAGTCACCGGAGGGGAACTTAACGCAAAAGACACCACCAACATGATCTAGGCCCAAACTGAACCGCTCCACGAAGGCTCTAGCCACAAACGAGTGGGTAGCGCCTGAATCGAAGAGAACGCGCGCCCAGCGGTTCTTTACCTTAAATCGTCCTACAAATAGCGCACGCATCTAAGGAAACAAACGCTAAAACGAAAACTACTACCACAAAGGGATCATAATGAAACGACTGAGGAGAAGTCAAACCTGAGATAACCTGGGTCGAAGCCTGCGCTTCATCTGCCGAAAGCACATTCAGCTTCCCCTTTCCTCTATCCAATTGCTGAGGCGGTGGCAAAGCCTGGAGGGGAACTGGCTGCAGAACAGGCTGGAGCTGGGGGCACTTTGTCTTGAGATGACCCTTCTGCCCACACTGAAAACAGACTTTATCTCTCGACCAGCAACGGGCAGCCTTATGCCCCTTCCTTCCACACAAGGCACACACCAAGTCTCCTCTGGGAGCACCCTGAATTGCGTGCACCTGATCCTTCTTCTGTGCTCCAAACCGTTTGAAACACTTCTCAAAGGGGTGGCCTGGTCGGCCACAGAAACTACAAACCTCTTTGCTCCTCTTTCTCGAGACCGCATCGGGTTCCTGAGGGCTCTTCCCTCCACCGGACTTTCGCTTATCCTTCCACAACTGCTGACCTCTATTCTTGGCATTCTCAATGACCTCAACCCTCAAGGCAGCTTCGACCACGCTGGCATAACTGACTGCGCCGTAGGCATTCGCTAACTGCTGAATGTCGCTTCTTAGTCCACCCAGAAATCGCTTAACTCGGTCTGCTTCAACACTCACCAGACCAGGAGCAAACTGACTCAACTTACTAAACTCAATCTCAAACTCACTGACCGTGAGTTTCCTCTGCTTCAAATGGAGAAAGTCATTCATCAGCCGGTCCCTCTCGACTGAAGGCAAAAACTTACTCAACAGCATCCCTTTAAATGACTCCCAAGAGCATCCTGCCACCAAGCTCTCCTTCTCCCTCAACCACCAATTCTTTGCTAAGCCCTTGAGCTAGTAGACAGCGAGCATCACTCTCTGATCATCCGTAATCCCCGAATAAGAGAATATCTCCTCAATAGTAATCAGCCAGTCATCCAAAATCATGAAATCTGCTTGCCCATCATAAGTAGGGGGTCTCAGTCGCTGAAACTGGGATATAAACGCCATCTCCGGGGGCACCACAACCAAAGGCACGGGAGGAGCAGGAACAGCTACCCCCTCGGCGGGGTCCGGAACTCTCGGGGCCTGTCCCGCCACCACTGCCACAAGGGACTGAATCTGAGCCTGCATAGCCACCACCTGCCTCGATAGGGTCTCATTACTCTGCCGTAGGTTTTCTACCAACGCCTCGCTCTGTGCTCCTGACGTCTCACCCTCGGATTGGGGGGTCGACCTCGTTGCAGGACGTCTCGCCATCCTATAATCACACAAGCTTTAGACTAAACTTAGCCCAACAGCTAGAACAAAACTACCCGGTACAGACAAACACACTTAAATATGAACTTCAACTGCAAAACTTGCTCTGGGAGTTGTTTTATCATGATGATGTTATGCTTAACCTAAGATGGTTCACCACCATCATACTAACTCAGGTGCCTAAACCATGAATGCATGTATTTGTATTTTTCTTTTGACTCAAAACCATGTGTGTACATATGTCATCTTGCAAATCTTTAGCTTAACACGTTGTGCTTATGAAATGTTATGCTATGCATGATGTGCTATGCATTCTAAAAAAAAGGCCTTAATGCATGCCATGGGCAGCGTACACATGAAAATGTTATGCATCCCATACTACATAACATTCCCATGCAACGAAAAAAGAAAACGTGCTAGACACATTCATGTGGTGAGGTTATGCATCCCATACTACATAACCCTCACATGTTGCCTCCTATGGTGGATCCATATACAAACACATATTATGCATCCCATACTACATAATATGCCCCGTATACTTCTTTATGCTCATGCGTGTAGTGTTCGTGCTTTAGCCAAGACGTGCTGATGACATATCGGTGTGTGTATGGTATGACGCTAACCACAAATGCAAACAAGGGAAAGGTTGCCTGACCATTTGTCAAGCAACCTCCCTATGATACCAACTGTCACAACCCGCATTTTCTCAACGATAAAATCGTATCAGAGCTAGAGAGAACGCGTGCCGTGATGCCACGTCGTGCAGGGGATAACTGCACACGCTCAGGCAAAACTCCACACCTTAAATTTTAAGGAAAATCGTTGATTAATTATGAAAGGAAATCAGTTATGTTGAAGGGTCGTATCCCTCGGCACGGTGGATCAGCTAGTCCACAATTAAAATATAAGTATACGCAGCAGAAAATAGTTTGGTTCAATTAAGTTGACACCCTAGTGAGCATAAGTGTCCCCGAGGGTCAACTCATGTTATGCACGACTCTAAGTGAATATAATAGATAAAAAGGTAGCCTTTTTACGCTAAGGAAATATAGTGTCTTTGTTTATAAATATGCTATGCATAAACTACATATAATAATGCTTTTAGAATTTTAAAATATCTAACATGCATCCTAGCATAAATCCTTCCCAGAAGCAAGTAAACAACCACAAATAGGCAAAAAGGCAGCAGTTTAAGTTCATACCCAGCATCGCAAGAGACCACCAGTGGGCGCCAACAACCTGACACGAACCCACTGGTGAGTGTGTATGTCTATATAGAAAGGTCAGGAACTACCTCACAAAATCGGGATCAGCTGCCTCAGCTACCCAAGAGGCCGCAAACCGGGCCCTCCAAAAGAACTAGCCGCTGAACCGGCTACAACCTGGACCTGAGGCATTCAAGAAAAGAACACCTCAGCAAGGAAATAATCAAAAGTGTAAATAAGGCATTAGAGTTAAGAGCAAAAAGAAGGGTTTACCAACCCGACAACAAGCTGCTAAAAGCAAAAGAAAGGGGCATGACAGTAAGAAAAGAGCACTGTCTAAAGCACAGCAAAGCACACCAAGTGCAAGCAACAAAAGTAACATGCTCAACGAAGGAGTCTAACATTCCTAATACGTGGGTAAGTGGCAGTGGTCAATACATGGATCTGAATACATAACCGAAATCAGATCCAAAAAGGGCTAAGGGGTCACCAGTGGCAGCTTTAGGGTCCCACACACCAACCCAATCCGGGGCAAAAAGGCGGTGGCCACAGCTCTCCACATCAAAATCCACCCCTCTAGAGGCCACTAAAAACTCCACCACCTGCCACAACCCAAGAGTCGGCAAGCAAAATTAGCCGAACACCCAATACCACCCCTAGAGAAAGGGAAAAGTCACACTAACAACCCTAAGGAAACACACGAACCTAGGACAGAAATGTCGAGCCCACTCGACACTGTCAGCGCCTTCCACTTAGGGTAAACGTAAGTCTCGTTAAAAATCGCAGCCTAAGCTCTCTCATTGCGAGCAAGCAGAGAGTTGGAAATTTAATCCCAACCCTCCGTTCCGTCCTAACTACTCGGGACTATCGCAACCAAACCTGAACCACCTCTACCGCAGACTCACCCTAACTCTAGCTACCCACTGAACACCAAACCTCCGACAAACAGAGAACATTGATTAAAATTCCAGAAAAAGAAATAAAGGATCAGCACTTGATTAAAAGCTTGATGTAATAACTCAACCTGCTGCCCTAGGGAGGAAAAACAAAGAGAACAGAGCTTTTGCACAAGAAATGAAAACAGATCATGGGTTAGAAATAAATTTGGCAAGGGCAAGGGGCCACTTGCCTCTACCTCTTTGGAAAAAACAACAGCCGCACCACAGCTTGGCTCCGGCGGCAAGATCGGCCACCTAGAAGACCAAAGCTGAAACTTGAGGAAAGAAAAGAAATCAGATATTAACAATTCCTGGAATCGAACCCTAAATCAAGAAAAACTTACATGGAAGGGAAGATCTAGCCGAGAGCAAGCCGAATCCGCTATTACACGAGAAAAACGGGCTCTAACCCTCCCGAAATCGCTAGCCAAAACAACCACCGCCTCCTCTCAAAACCCTTCCGCTGGAAGCTCTCTAGACTCGGGAACGATGAAAATGAGGAGGAAAAACAGTTCACGGCAACAAAAGATGATTTCAGGAGAAAAAGTACGGAACACGCCCAAGACACGCCCGTGACACGGCCCGACATGCCCGTGTCACGGGACGTGTACTAACACACTCGACGAACGTCGATCTCTACTCGACGAAAACACGGGACACGCCCCCCAGACACGCCCGTGACACGGCCCGACACGCCCGTGTCACGGGGCGTGTACTCACGCACCTACCCACTCGACGACCGTCGACCTCCGCTCGACGAACCAAGGGACACGCCCTGTGACACGCCCGTGTCACAGGCCGTGTACCAACCCGAACACCGCCCGATGATCGTGGAGCACCGATCGTCGAACACAGAGACACGCCCCCGTGTCACGCCCGTGTCCGACACGACACGCCCGTGACACGGCCGTGTTCTCACTAAAACACCGCCTAACGACCATCGAGCGCAGCTCGACGAACCGAAGGGGGACACGCCCGTGACACGCCCGTGTCACGGCCGTGTTCCTAAAAAAAACCCCGTCGACCAAAAATTCGTCGACCAGAGAAACGGGAGCTCTACCCGAGCATGACACGCCCCGGGTCACGGGCGTGACCCAGGCCGTATCACCCAAACATACACAGAAAAATAAACCTGCTAACACCTAGCAAACAAGAGACAAGACACCAGCCTACAAGCTCAGCCACAACTGACCACGCACAGCACAGCAAACATTACAAACATTACAGTTAACCAAAGATGAACGTCGAAACGACCTGAAAGCAAATGATCCCGGATCTCGACCCAAACCAAAACCAAAACCAAAACAACGGTGATGTCGAAGGCAACATCCGACGATCGCACACTCGGGCAACACCTCCCGAAGCAGCCAAAACACAAGCGTTTCCCTAAGAGGCCCAACCGAGTCACCAAAACAGACTCCGGCTAGCTGGGGAAACTTGCCAACAGGCTACAACCAGGCTACACAAGGAACCTACAGAGCTAGGACACGCTCTACAACGGCGAAGGGCCGGAAATGCGTCATCGTAACGCCAATCCAATATCAAACAAAACAAAGAAAAACCGGGGGCGTTACACTTTTCTTTTATCTGGACACTCAACCACAACATGTCCAGGCCTATTACAGCAGTATCAAACGATCTTGGATGTTGTAGATTTGCTTGGCTTAGACCTGCTCCTTTCCTTCCTGGATGACTTCCTCTTTTGATAATACTCATACTTAGGCTGAGATGTGGAAGGCTTAGACTTCCACTGCTTCTTCTTCAGGAATCTCTGAAACTATCTTGTAAATGCTGCAAAATCTTCATCTGAGTCACTGCTGTCTGAATTTTGGTTGTCTGAATTATCTGAAGCAGTTTCAGTAACAATCTTAGGAGGTGATGGAGACATCCTCCTATTTTTCTTAGTGGCTTCAACCTTGAAGGCCACAGACTTTTCTCAATTCTCACCTTTTGCACTTTTATCTTCCTCTTTCCTTGTCATTAGCTGCATCTCATATGACAGCAGTTTTCCAAACAAGTTTGGTGGAGAAATATCTGCAAGTTTGGCCACTTCCCTAATGGCACAAATCTTAGTGTCCCAATCCTTTGTCAAGGATCTTAGGAATTTATCATTCAGTTCATATGTACTGAATATTCTACCATAGGACATCAGCTCATTTACAATCCTATAGAACCTTTTATAGCACTCAGTTATACTGTCAGACTTTCCTTGTCTGAAACTTTCATATTCCTGGTTCAGCATAAATTTTCTATCTTGTATTACTTCTTCAGAACCCTCCATGTAGACTATTAAAGTATCTCACATTTCCTTGGTGGTCTTGCAATGAATCAAATTTTGAAAGGTTGCATCATCTATGGCACTAACTATGATATTCTGGGCTCTCTTATCCATAGTTGCCAAGATGATCTCATCCTTGGTCATCTCAGAATAATCCTTGGGAATTCTTTGGTTTGCATCCAGAATTGACACCTTCATTGGAATATAAGGACCTTCCTTTACTGTGATGTAGATCCTTAGATCAGAAGCCTCCATAAACATCCTGACCTTTCTTTCTAGATGCCAAATATCTCCTTTCTGCATATGGGTAATTTCATAGACCCTAGCTCCTTATGATTTTCACATGAACCCATTTTCTTGATTCTTGAATCTGCATTATGGATCTACTCAGACTGTTAAGTCTTTCTTTGAGCAACCTCCCTCTGATACCACTTGAAAGAATTAGTGCCTAACCACCTAGAGGGGGGTGAATATGTGTAATTCCTATTTTTCTTTTAAGGCAGAAAAGCTGTTCAGTTAACTAATAATAAACTGCAAATTCTACTACTAACACAGCACAACAATCACAGAAACAATCAATCACAGAGTGCACATAGTTTTTATAGTGGTTTCCCAAGATCTGGGTACATCCACTTTCCCCATTCGCCTATCTAGCAGTGTACTAGATTCGGCCTAACTTCTGCACTTCACCTCAGATCCTCAGATATTACAACTCAGAACCCCAAATAAGGCTCCTACAACTCAGGCAAACTGCCCTACCTCAGCCTTCAATAAGGCCTACACTCAGAGATCACAATCTCATACAACTCAGGCTCATAGCCCTACCTCAACCTTCAACAAGGCCTACCACTCAGAGAGTTTACTCTCCTACACTCAGCCTTTATAAAACAGGCTTACAGTCTCAGATCAATAAAGATCCTACAAAAATTTGATTTAACAAAGTGAATAACCACCACCCTGACAGAGAGAGAATGGATGGATGGCTTCTTGATCAGTTCTTGGAAAAACTTGATTGCAGAGAACAACCTCTCTTAGCTTTCTTCAAAGCTTCTTGAATCTGAACTCAGTAGGGTTGAATCTCCTGAGAAGTTGATCTTCAATCAGCTTCTGACTTGAGATTCATATCTCAATCTGAATCTTTCTTGGCAGCCTGGTTCAGCAACTGCACTTCTTAGATGGAGCTCTCTCTCTCCAACTTCTTAGATCTTCTGTAGAATGTCTTCTTCTTTTTGTGTTGTTAGATATCTATTAGTTGTAATTGATCACTTTCTGTTGAAGGAGAAAGCCTTTATATAGTCTTTCTCCATGGTAACCGGCTGATCCGGTTTTAACAAACTTCTGACAGCTTTGACAGTTGTAGTAGACCGGTTAGAAATGGCAGCTGTCAAGTCATCTAGTCACTTCTTGAAATACTGTCTCTATCTGAAAGTGTCGAGACTGAACTTCTTCATGTGTCGACACAAGTAGACTAAGTGTCGACACAAGTGGACTAAGTGTCGACACAAGCCTTGGTGGTGTCGACACATCTCTTCTGTTGTTGATAATACTTCTCGACATAGCCTTCTGTTGAATGTATCGACACAAGCCTTTGTGGTGTCGACATAGTCACTTATTTTCTTCATACAAATGTACTTTGTTGAAATTCTGCCATGTGTCGACACAAGTCCTGTTTGTCGACACATTTGATGTCGACAAGATCTTCTGTGTGTCGACACTGCCTCTGTGCGTCGACACAAATACTTCTTCTCTTTAACTTTGTTGAAACTCTGATGTGTGTCGACACAAGTCTTGTGTGTCGACACAGTTGATGTCGACAAAGTCTTCTGTGTGTCGACACAGCCTCTGGGTGTCGACACAATTGATGTCGACAATGCTTCACTGTGTGTCGACAGAGCCTCTGGGTGTCGATACAGTTGATTCTGGTATCGACACAAACTTTCCAAGTGTCGACACAATTAACTCCAAGTATCGACACAGCTTTTCTCCAGTGTCGACACAAGCCTTCATAAGTGTCGACACAGCTTCTCTAGGTGTCGACGCATGGACTTAGAAATTTTTCTGCATTTCTGCATTTACTTAACCTGCACATATAAACTCAAAACACATCAAATACATCTTGATGCATATCATTGAGTAGGGTGAGGCTTCTTCAAATCTGGTACAAATTTTCCAATGTACCCAACATAAATCATCGGGCTACCACCCCGCGCTACCGCTACCGCCGAGCGATAGCGCTCGTCGTGCTATCAGTGCCCTAAACGAAACGTCGAGTAGACTACCGTCGCGCGGTATGATTTACCGCCCAGTGCTAGCATGTGCTGAGACGTCGAGAGCGTCGAGAGCGTCGAGAGCGTTGAGATCGCCGAGCTACTGCCGGCGGTCGCTCTACCGTTGTGTGGTACCTCCCAAAAATCATTTCCTGAACCTGGGGCGTTACACTCTGGTTATATATTTTCTTTATCCTCTATGTGTTCTCTTTTGTAGAGATTAGCTGGAATTTACGAGTTTTCTCCAGTTAATCATGTTACATATTTTCTTTACTTGCTTTGAGTTCTCTTTTGCAGAGATTAGCTGGTGTTCACGAGTTTTATGCATGTACTCTTGTTACAAGTTTTTTACCTCCTTTTTGTTCTATTTTGCATAGATTAGCAGATTTTCACGAGTTTTTGTATGTACTTATGTTATATGTTTTCTTTACCTGCTTGGAGTTCCCTTTTACAGAGATTAACAGGTGTTCACGAGTTTTCTTCAAGTGCTCGTATTATATGTTTTCTTTATATGCTTTGGATTCTCTTTTGCAGTGATTAGTAGGTGTTCGCGAGTTTTCTTCAGGTACTCATGATATACGCTTTCTTTACCCACTTTGAGTTTGATTTTGCACAGATTAGCAGGTGTTTGCGAGTTTTTTTGATGTACTCACATTATATGTTTCTATACCTCCTTTGACTTTTCTTTTGTAGAGATTACCAAGTGTTTGCGAGCTTTCTTCTGCGACTCATGTTATATGTTTTCTTCATCCGATTTGAGTTCTCTTTTGCAAAGACTACCATGTGTTTGCGAGTTTTCTTCAGGCACTCGCATTTTATATTTTCTTTACCTGCTTTGAGTTTACTTTTGTAGAGATTAGCAGATGTTCACGAGTTTTCTACAGGTACTCGCATTATATGTTTTGTTTACCTGCATTGAGTTCTCTATTGCAGAGATTAGAAGGTGTTCGCGAGATTTCTTGAGGTAGTCACATTATATGTTTTTTTAACTGCTTGAGTTCTCATCTGCAGATATTAGCAGAAGTTCATGAGTTTTCTTCAGGTACTCACATTATATGTTTTCTTTACCTACTTTGAGTTCTCTTTTGCAGAGATTAGCAGGTGTTCGCGAGTTTTCTTCTGGTACTCACGTTATATGTTTTCTTTACCTACTTTGAGTTGTCTTTTGCAGAGATTTGTAGGTGTTCAAGAGTTTTCTTCAGGTAATTGCGATATATGTTTTCTTTACCTACTTTGTGTTCTATTTTGCAGAGATTAGCAGGTGTTTTCAAGTTTTCTTCAGGTGCTCGCATTATACATTTTCTTTACATGCTTTGATTTCTCTTTTGCAGAGATTAGCTGGTGGTTGCGAGTTTTCTTCAGGTACACGCGTTATATGTTTCCTTTACCCGCTTTGAGTTCTCTGTTGTAGAGATTTGCAGGCATTTACAAGTTTTCTTCAGGTACCCACGTTATATGACTTCTTTACGTGTTTTGAGTTCTCTTTTGCAGAGATTAGCAAGTATTTGAGAGTTTTCATCTGGTACTCGTTTTATATACTTTATTTACCTGCCTTGAGTTCTCTTTTGTAGAGATTAGCAGATTTTCGCGATTTTTCATCAAGTACTCGCATTATATGTCTTTTTTACCTACTTTGAGTTCTCTTTTGCTTAGATAAGCAGTTGTTCGGGGAGTTTTCTTCAGGAAGTCGCATTATATGTTTTCTTCACCTGCTTTGAGTTCTCTTTTGCAGAGATTATCAGGTGTTCACTAGTTTTCTTCAGACACTCATGTTATATGTTTTCTTTACCTTCTTTGAGTTCTCTATTGTAGAGATTAGCAGTTGTTTGCGAGTTTTATTCAGGTACTCGCATTATATGTTTTGTTTAATTGCTTTGAGTTCTCTTATATAGATATTAGTAGAATTTTGTGAGTGTTCTTCAATTACTCCCATTATATATTTTCTTTACCTATTTTGAGTTCACTTTTGTAGAGATTAGCAGTTTTTCGTGAGTTTTCTTCTTGTAATTATGTTATATATTTTATTTACCTACTTTGTGTTCTCTTTTGTAGAGATTAGTAGGCGAGTTCTCTTCAGGTACTCACGTTATATGTATTCTTTACCTAATTTGAGTTCTCTTTTGCAGAGATTAGCAGGTATTTGCTAGTTTTCTTCAGGTATTTTCGTTAAAAATTATCTTTACCAGCTTTGTTTTCTCTTTTGCAGAGATTAACAAGTGTTTGCGAGTTTTCTTCAGATACTCACATTGTATCCTTTCTTTTCCTTCTTTGAGTTCTCTTTTGTAAAGATTAACATGTGTTCGCGTGTTCTCTTCTTGTACTATTTTGTGTGTTTTCTTTAACTGCTTTGAGTTCTCTTTTATAGACACTAATTGGTGTTCATGCAGTTTATTCAGGGACTCACGATGTACGTTTTCTTTACCCTCTTTGAGTTCTCTTTTGCAGAGATTAGCAGGTGTTCGTGAGTTTTCTTGAGGTACTTGCGTTACATGTTTTATTTACCCGATTTGAGTTCTCTTTTGTATAGATTAGCAGATGTCCATGAGTATTCTTCAGGTACCCAAGTTATATGTTGTTGGGTACATTGGAAAATGTGTACCAGATTTGGAGAAGCCTCACCTAACTCAATGATATGCATCAAGTTATATTTGATGTTGTGTTAAGTTATCATGTGCAGGTTAAGAAAATGGAAAGGAAAATTTTTTAAGTACAAGTGTCGACACTTGGGAATGGCTGTGTCGACACCAAGGGCCAGATTGTGTCGACATCCAGAATTTGTGTCGACACAGAGAAAATCTGCCGACAACGTTGTGTCGACACCAAGGGCCAGATTGTGTCGATATCCAGAATTTGTGTCGACACACAGAAAATCTGTCGACAACGCTGTGTCGACACTAAGGTCTAGACTTGTGTCGACATTATCAGAAGCTGTGTCGACACACAGAGAAGCTGTCAACACATTCCAGAATTCTATCGACAACGACTGTGTCGACACACAGAACTTGTGTCGACACACACCAGAATTCTGTCGACACCAACTTTGTCAATATAAGGAGTGTTTGTGTCGACACACAGAACTTGTGTCGACACATTCCACAGAAGCTATGTCGATAACAACAAGACTTGTGTCGACACATAGACTATGTATGTGGAAACATATGAAGAATTCAGTCGATATTCTCTGCTGCTGAGTCAAAGTTCAATGAAGGCTGAAGTAATATAAGTGAAGACTTGACAGCTGTCATTACTGACATTGCTGTCACATCTGTCAGAGGTGTCAGAAGACTGTTCGAAAACGGAACAGCCGGTTACCATGGATGAATCCTATATAAGGATATGCTTTCTCAACAATTAAAGGAGTTAACTACAACTATAATAACAACAGATACAGAATAGAGAGAAGTTAATCAAGCCAATCAATTACAATCTCTGAAGGATTGAGAATCCAGAAGAAGATAAAGAAACATTCAACAGATTTTAGAGCGAGAAAAACAAGAAGGAGAGAAGTTCTTATCCAGTGAAGGCAGATTCTGAACAGTCTGCCTGAAGAATTCAGATCAAGTCTGAAGAAGAATTCAGATTAATTTCTGAAGGAATCTGATTGAAGATCAAGTCCAACATCAAGATGATCAACCCTACTGTGTTCAGATTCAAGAAGCTTTGAAGAAAGCTAAGTCAGGTTGACCCTTAAGAAATCAGTTCTATCAAGAACTGATCAAGAAGTCTTCAACCAATTCTCTCTCCATCTGGTTGAAGATATCAACAACTTTTCATCAATAATTTTGTAGGATCTGTACTAGATCTGAGTGTAGTAGATTTACATCTCTGAGTTGTAAGTCTAAATTATAAAGGCCGAGGTAGGGATGTGTATCTGAGGTAGGGGAATCTGTTCCCTGAGTTGTAGGCCTGTGATAGAGGCTGAGGTAGGACTGTTACCTGAGTTGTAGTAGTATGGTGTCACTCTGAGTTGTAGGCCTGTGGAAGAGGCTGAGGTAGGGCTTGTGCCTCAGTTGTAGGAGTGTGGATTCACACTGAGTTGTAGGAACCAGTCATGGTTCTGAGCTGTAAGATCTGCGGATCCGAGAAGAAGGAAGTTAGGCCGAATCTAGTATACTGCTAGATAAGCAAAGGGTGAAAGTGGATGTACCCATCATTTGGGGAACCACTATAAAACTGGTGTGCAATCTGTGAATGTTGTGTATGTGAATGATGTGTTATACTTTCTGCTGAATACCTTGCTGAGCTAGATAGAATTATCTGCCTAAGATAGAAAAAGAATTGAACTGATTCACCGCCCCCCCCTCTAGGTGTTTAGAACATCTTAAAACCAATTCTTTCAAGTGGTATCAAAGGGAGGTTTCTCAAAGAATAGACCTAACAGTCTGAGTAGATCTCCAAGGCAGAAATCTATTAGGCAAAATGGGTTCCATTGAGAATCATAAGGAGTTTGGTTCTATGAAGTTACCTATATGCAGGAAAGAGATTTTTGGCATATGGTGTAACAGTCCAAATTTCTGAAACAGGAATTTTTGGGTGACACAGCCTGGGACACGGGCGTGTCCCAGGGCGTGTCAGCTGACACGGCCTGCGACACGGGCGTGTCGCAGGGCGTGTCGAGGTATGTCGACGATTAGGCTTTGTCTCGACGATTTTTCGCTCGACGATGTGTTGAGAGGGGGCACACGGCCCAGGACACGGGCGTGTCCAAGGCCGTGTCGTATTCTCGATGACTGTTACTCGACGATCGTCGAGTGTCGAGACGTGAGTGTCGAGTATCGAGATGTTGAACACGGCCTGTGACACGGGCGTGTCACAGGGTGTGTCAAATCGGGTCGACGAACTCAGCCCGCCGAAGGATTTCGACAGGGCGTGTCTTTGTGCCGTGTCAGGGCACACGGCCTGGGACACGGGCGTGTCACAGGCCGTGTGAAGTCTCGGGATGATTTGGGATTTTTTTCGCCCAGGTACACGGCCATAGACACGGGCGTGTTCGAAGGCGTATTGGTGACACGGCCCCTGACACGGGCGTGTCACTGGTTTGGATAAGTCGGTTGACCACCGCTTGAGGCACACGGTCTGGCACACGGGCGTGTCCGAGGCCGTGTCGGGTCAAAATCTGTGTTTTTGGCAAAATCGTGGCCGTCCATTCCTTCAGCTGGGATCCAAGGGCTGAAGCTTCTTTCTCTTTTTCCTAAAGGCCGAAAACTGAGAAGTGATTCTCATTTGTTTTGGCCTTAAGCTTTCTTCAAGTTAAGAGAGAAAGAGAGAGAGAAAGGAGGAGGAAGAAGGAAAGGGGGCTGCTGCTGGTGGTGCTGCTGGTTACCGACGAGAAATCCGAAGCCGGCGTTGCGGCGAAAACGCTCTTGCGAGTCTTGCAAGCAAGCTTTGTGGTCATGGCACCGAAGCGGTCGTCAAGTGTAACGACTTTTCTTCCGAGCCATGTGAAGGCTTCTTTTTGGCATAGCTTTGTGATTTCCCCCACCAAGAGGTGGCTGATTTTGGAAATCTTTGGGTGGATGCTTGAAATCCCCTTTGTTAGCATATAGATCCAGAAATGGAGTACGAAATAGGCATGCTGTGTGAAGCCCATCTGGACAGGTTGGTCTGGATTGGTGATGTTGCATACGAACCGGAGAAGACTCCGTGATAACATGTAGGTTAAGGAGTCTACGGGTTATACCTACGAAAAAGAGTAGCAGGAAGTACTGGGGTGGTAGCCCAGGAAAGTAGCCTTGTGATGTTTTTGGGTTCAACCTGTGAATGAAGCACATGAAGTACTGGTGTGACCAGAAAATGCCCTTTGTGATGCTTGATGTCGTAGGGTGTCCACCTGTGAAGCGAGTAACAGGAAGTACTGGCAGGATAGCCAGGAAAGACCCCTGACATTTGTGCTTGTGCGGTGTCCACCTGTGAAGAGAGTCACAGGAAGTACTGGGAGGCCCAGGAAAGACCCGCTGTTGTGCTAAGGAAATGGGTATCGAGATATACCCAGGCTTGAATGCCAAGAACAGGATTGGTGAGACCGACCCGCGCCTTTGATATAGCCATGAGTACGCTGTACTCGGAGAAGGCATGGCGATTTGAGCAACGGGGGGTGGAGGATCCGACCTGCGATATGTCCGTCCGACGTGAGACCAAAAGGTGCGGTCTGTTGGAGCGCATAGCAAGAGTCTTCGGCCTGCGCGACATGACACAATGGGGGGCTACGGGCTATCCCGGTGTAGGAAGACTAACTCCGGCTGCACGCCATGGAGTAAATGCTCAAGAGATTTACCGTTGGGTTGTGATCCGAATACGGTGGTGGGCAAGAGCTTTGCCAGAACACCAAGAATGTGCCCTGAGTGCACGGACCGTTGGGCCGGGTGGCGAACGGTTGTGATGGCTTGTGTGTGTGAAAGCACATTTTGATGATATATATATTGCCATCCTTGTGATTTGCTATGCTTGCAGGGAAGTACCGCTTCCCCGAGAGAAGGGGTAGGGTCGTTATAATTTGGTCAGCTGAACGCTGACCGTTGCTTTTGTTTGCCACCGTTGGTTGGATTGCCCCTATACAGGTGATGGAGAGCCGAGCGGGACTCATAGAGGTTGATGTTCCTGCTGCTGTTGCTGCTGCTGCTGCTAGCCCTCGAAGGCTATCTATGTTGTGTGTGTGTTTTCTTTTATTGTGGCCGGCCTGCGCGCCAAGTTGTTTAGGTCACTGGTTGATAGCTCTGTAAGGCCATAAGGCCAACTCTTTTCACTTGTTGTAAGACATTCCTATATTGTATAAAATGTGGAGTTTTATGTTTGGACATTCATGAGAAGTTCCAGTTGTAGTCTAGGCTTCCGCTAGAATGATTTGTGATAGGTGCGATGCGCTACTCTGGTATCATCCTGTACCTTCACCGCCTGTTTTGTGATATATCATGTGGGGCCCCGGCCGGACCTTCTAGAATATACCATATGAACGGATGGGGTTGTTACATTTTTGGTATCGGTTGTCTTGGTATTTCCCTCTCGAAGTCGTGGCCGACTTCTTTTGTGGGGTGGCGAGCACGTGTTTGTGCAAACCAAAGTCTACGAATGAACTCCTGAATGTCCATGATAGGAATGCACATTTGTGTGTTTGAGGAACCTACGTGTTCTTATTTTGTGTTGTTTTCTTGGGTACGACCGCTCATGTGTGTGTCTTGTCCACCTTAGGTGACTCGAAGTGGAGCTGGGCCGTCTGAGCCCCAGCGTTCTGATGAAAGTACGACACCAGCCGCGGTGCCTACACCTCCACCGTCTGCGGAACATGTGCGTTTAGTTGCGGAGGCCTTATTTACCATGATCCAAGGCCAGCCCCTTCGGCAGGAGCAAGCGGCTGTGAGGCCAGAACAGGTGGCGGCGAGGCCTGAACCTGTCGTGGATTTGGCTCCTCGAGCGGCTGAGAAGCAACTAACGCGGTTTATGAGTTTCCATCCGCCTACGTTCTCGGGAGCGGGAACCCCGACGAAGGCTGAAGATTGGCTATCGCGTGTCAAGCGAGTGATGACGGCGATAGGAACGGCGGAGCACCAAAAAGTTACTTTAGTTACCTTTTTGCTTGAAGGCGAAGCTCGATTATGGTGGGATGAGATGGAGTTGCATCATTTGGCGGGTCGTCCGTTAACCCAAGTATCGATGGAAGAATTCTCCAGGCTCTTCCTCGCGAAGCACCTTCCTGTGGCTCAGCGGATAGCCATGGAAAATGAGTTCCAAAGGTTAACACAAGGTGATGGCAGTGTTGACGCCTATTTACATGAATTTACTCGCTTGGGGCGGTATGCGAGTTCTATTTTTGCTGATGAGCAGAGGAAGACTAATCGGTTCTATGAAGGACTGAGGGACGAGCTGAGGTTCCTTGTGTCAAGTTCTGTGAAACAAGGTTTCCAAGCGTTGGTTGACACCGCGACCGCGTTGGAAAAGGATATGAAAAGGGTGCAAGGGAAGAGAGCTTTGGCTGTGACGCAACCGGAGTGGAAGGCGCCCCGATCGGGAAAACCATTTTATAAGAAGAGATGGGGCAAGAAGTCCAAGCCTAGTGGACAAGCTCCTTCATCCGTTGCAACGGGAGCAACGTCAGGGGCTACCTCCAAGCCAGATACTTGGGTCTGCTTCAATTGTGGCCGCATGGGGCATATTGCGCGCGATTGTCGGATGCCGCCAAAGAGTGAAAAGAAGGCGGGAGCATCTTATGCGGAAAAAGGAAAGGCGGTGGTGGATTCCTCTGCCTCGCAGGCGCAACCCCGGGTCTACAATCTTGGCCTGCAAGAGGCCATCAAGCAGAGTGACGTGGTCACAGGTATGAGTTTAGTTTTGCATATGCTATTGGTTGTATGCTTTGCTTAGTACCCCTATGTTTGCGGTTTGTGTGTGTGACATGTTTGTCATAGGCTTTGTGATGATTCGGGACACGCTGGCGCGAGCACTGTTTGATACAGGTGCATCGCATTGTTTTCTATCTAGTGAGTTTATGACGCGGCTTGGGATACCCAGTCGTGCAAAGACAGATATCGTCAGAGTGGTGTTGCCGAATGGCTGTTGGATGCTTGTGGATCAAGCTTGCGATGTGACGGTTCAGTTAGGAAGTCGGGATTTTCATTTATCTGCATTTGTTTTGCCAATATCGGAATTCGACGTGATTTTTGGGATGGATTGGCTTGCGGAGCAGCGTGCTCTGATTGATTGCCAGTCCAAAGAAATCACGTTGGGCCAAAATACCGAACAGGAGACAAAGTTCGCAGGTATGCGAGGAGTGGGCGGGACATTGATGTCTGCACTCCAGGTAGTCAAGGCTGTTCGGAAGGGTGCGGAGTGTTACTTTGCACTAATTCAGGCTGTTGAGCCTAAGGCCAGTTTGTGCGAGGTTCCGATTGTGGCAGAATTTACAGATGTGTTTCCCACGGATCTCCCTGGGCTACCACCCCAGCGGGAGATTGACTTCACGATCGAGTTGGTGCCAGGTGCGAAACCTGTGGCCCGCTCGCCATATCGCGTTGCGCCAAAAGAGATGGCGGAGTTGAAGGTTCAACTACAAGAAATGCTAGAGCAAGGTTATATACGCCCAAGTATGTCACCTTGGAGCACGCCTGTGCTTTTTGTAAATAAGAAAGGCGGTGGGTTGCGGTTGTGTATCGATTACCGTGAACTGAATAAGCTTACCGAGAAGAATAAGTATCTGATACCTCGGATTGATGAGTTATTCGATCAGCTAGTGGGCTCGACCGTCTATTCGAAGTTGGACCTGAAGTCTGGTTACTACCAGTTAAGAATTCAGGAAGGTGACATTCCCAAAACCGCATTTGGAACGCGTTATGGGCACTACGAGTTCACAGTCATGCCATTTGGACTGTGCAATGCACCCTCGGTGTTTATGGATTTGATGCACCGTATTTTTCGCGAGTACCTGGATATCTTTGTCATAGTGTTCATTGATGACATCCTGGTGTACTCGAAGTCCAAAGCCGAGCATGAGATTCACTTGCGGTTGGTGTTGAACACGTTGCGGCAAAATCAGCTTTATGCCAAGTTCTCGAAGTGCGAGTTTTGGCTATTGTCAGTGGCATTTTTGGGCCATGTGGTGAGTGGAGTGGGCATTGCAGTAGATCCAGCGAAGATAAGAGCCATACAGGAGTGGCCAATGTTGTCTTCCGTGGCCGAGGTCAGGAGTTTCCTTGGACCTGCGGGCTACTATAGAAGATTTGTGGAAAACGTTTCGCGGATCGCTTTGCCGCTAACCACACTGACGCGAAAAGATCAGAAGTTCATTTGGACGCCAGAGTGAGCACGAGCTTTTGAAGAGCTGAAGATTCGGTTGACCACGGCGCCGGTGTTGTCTTCGCCACGTGGAACCGATGGATTTGTGATTTTTAGTGATGCCTCAGGGAGCGGCTTAGGCTGTGTTCTTCTGTAGAATGGAAAGGTTATTGCTTATGGCTCATGCCAGCAAAAGGTGCACGAGCGAAATTATCCCGTCCATGATTTGGAACTAGCGGCGGTGATTTTTGCACTCAAGTTGTGGCGACACTACCTTTATGGAGTGAAGGTGGAGATCTATATCGATCATAAGAGCCTCAAGTATCTTTTGGAGCAGAAAGACTTGAACATGCGACAACGAAGGTGGTTGGAGTTCCTTGGGGACTACACTTTTGAGATTCACTATACGCCCGGGAAGGGGAATGTTGTTGCGGATGCCTTGAGTCGGCGGATTCCGGCTAGAGCGAATTGGTTACAACAGCATGATAAACGCCTTATCCAGGAGTTGGAGGCGTTAGAGATCTATTGTGTTGACAAGAATTCCACTGCCACTTCCTGTTTGAACTGGGTCGAGGTGCAATGTGACCTTGCGGACCGAGTTCGACGGGCAACGGAGTTGGATGAAGATCTCTTACGCTATGTGAATGAAGGGCCAGAGGGCAAATTCACCTGGATTGACGGTCTTGTACGAAAAGAGGGCCGTTTGTGCGTCCCAAATGTGGGGAAACTGAGGGAAGAACTGATGTATGAAGCGCATTTTACAAAGTATTCCATTCACCCCGGGAGCACAAAGATGTTCAACGATATGAAGAAGCTATTCTGGTGGCCAGAGCTCAAGAAAGATGTTGCCCTTTATGTAGCCAAATGCCAAACATGTGCGTTGGTGAAGGCGGAATGCCAAAAGCCGGGCGGTTATTTGAAGTCATTGCCGATCCCAGAGTGGAAATTTGATGATATTTCCATGGATTTTGTGCACGGGTTGCCAAGATCGCAGCGAGGAAATGATTCCATTTGGGTGATTGTTGACCGGCTAACGAAAGTAGCACATTTTCTCCCGAATAGGCAGGATGATTCAGTTGAAAGTTTGGCAAAGTTATATGTTGACCAGATTGTGCGGCTTCACGGTGTTCCTCAGAGCATCGTAAGTGATCGAGATGGGCGGTTCACGTCAAATGATTGGAGGCTAGTTCACCGACTGTTGGGCACGAAGTTGACTTTCAGTACGGCCTTTCATCCCCAAACGGATGGCCAAACTGAACGTACCAACAGAACAATGGAGGACATGCTCCGAATGTGCGCCCTTGACTTCGGAAAGAGATGGGAAGATCATCTCTATATGGTAGAGTTTGCATATAATAATAGCTACCAGGCGAGCATTGGGATGGCACCATATGAAGATCTATATGGAAGGAAGTGTCGTACTCCCTTGGCTTGGGTAGAAGCTGGCGAAGCTCGGATTGTTAAACCAAATGAGGTTGAGGAAGCAAACTCAACCATACGGACGATTCGAGAGAGATTGCTTATTGCTCAAGATCGACAAGCGAAGTACTACAACGCCAAGCACCGGAATGTGGAATTTGCGGTTGGCGATTGGGTCTGCTTGAAGATCCAGCCATTCAAAGGTGTCTCCAGGATTCGACGGTTGAAAAAGTTGAGTCCAAGATATTTGGGTCCTTTTGAAGTGGTTGAGCGAGTTGGCGAAGCGGCTTATCGGCTAGCTCTGTCGGCAGACTTGGGTGGGTTGCATGATGTCTTTCACATCTCGGTGCTTCGGAAGGCCATGAAAGAGCCAGCTCAAGTGATCGCGGATGATCATGTGCCGGTGGAGTATGGGCTAACAACGAAAGTTAGACCCATTCAGATCGAAGATCGAGCGGAGAAACAGTTGCGGAACAAGACGGTCGGCATGGTGAAAGTCTGGTGGGACAATTGTGGCCGTGAAGAACTGTCATTGGAGCGAGAGCAAACCATGCGCAAAGAGTTCCCTGAGCTATTTTTGCGTAATCTCTAGAACGGATGTTGTAACATAAAATTTTGTATGTTGTAACATAATTCTTGATGTTTACTGTTGCCTTCCTGTGTCTGAATTTCGAGGACGAAATTTCCTGTAGGAGGGGAGGATTGTAACAGTCCAAATTTCTGAAACAGGAATTTTTGGGTGACATGGCCTGGGACACGGGCGTGTCCCAGGGCATGTCAGCTGACACGGCCTGCGACACGGGCGTGTCGAGGTATGTCGACGATCAGGCTTTGTCTCAACGATTTTTCGCTCGACGATGTGTCGAGAGGGGGCACACAGCCCAGGACACGGGCATGTCCAAGGTCGTGTCGTATGCTCGACGACTATTACTCGACGATCGTCGAGTGTCGAGACGTGAGTGTCGAGTATCGAGATGTTGAACACGGCCTGTGACACGGGCGTGTCACAGGGCGTGTCAAATCGGGTCGACGAACTCAGCCCGCCTAAGGATTTCGACAGGGCGTGTCTTTGTGCCGTGTCAGGGCACACGGCCTGGGACACGGGCGTGTCACAGGCCGTGTGAAGTCTCGGGATGATTTGGGATTTTTTTCGCCCAGGTACACGGCCACAGACACGGGCGTGTTTGAAGGCGTGTTGGTGACACGACCCCTGACACGGGCGTGTCCCATGGGCGTGTCACTGGTTTGGATAAGTCGGTTGACCACCGCTTGAGGCACACGGTCTGGCACACGGGCGTGTCTGAGGCCGTGTCGGGTCAAAATCTGTGTTTTTGGCAAAATCGTGCCGTCCATTCCTTCAGCTGGGATCCAAGGGCTGAAGCTTCTTTCTCTTTTTCCTAAAGGCCGAAAACTGAGAAGTTATTCTCATTTGTTTTGGCCTTGAGCTTTCTTCAAGTTAAGAGAGAAAGAGAGAGAGAAAGGAGGAGGAAGAAGGAAAGGGGGCTGCTGCTGGTGGTGCTGCTGGTTACCGACGAGAAATCCGAAGCCGGCGTTGCGGCGAAAATGCTCTTGCGAGTCTTGCAAGCAAGCTTTGTGGTCATGGCACCGAAGTGGTCGTCAAGGGTAACGACTTTTCTTCCTAGCCATGTGAAGGCTTCTTTTTGGCATAGCTTTATGATTTCCCCCACCAAGAGGTGGCTGATTTTGGAAATCTTTGGGTGGATGCTTGAAATCCCCTTTGTTAGCATATAGATCCGGAAATGGAGAACGGAATAGGCATGCTGTGTGAATCCCATCTGGACAGGTTGGTTTGGATTGGTGATGTTGCATACGAACCGGAGAAGACTCCGTGATAACGTGTAGGTTAAGGAGTCTACGGGTTATACCTGCGAAAAGGAGTAGCAGGAAGTACTGGGGTGGTAGCCCAGGAAAGTAGCCTTGTGATGTTTTTGGGTTCAACCTGTGAATGAAGCACAGGAAGTACTGGTGTGACCAGGAAATGCCCTTTGTGATGCTTGATGTCGTAGGGTGTCCACCTGTGAAGCGAGTAGCAGGAAGTACTGGCAGGATAGCCAGGAAAGACCCCTGACATTTGTGCTTGTGCGGTGTCCACCTGTGAAGAGAGTCACAGGAAGTACTGGGAGGCCCAGGAAAGACCCGCTGTTGTGCTAAGGAAATGGGTATCGAGATATACCCAGGCTTGAATGCCAAGAACAGGATTGGTGAGACCGACCCGCGCCTTTGATATAGCCATGAGTACGCTGTACTCGGAGAAGGCAAGGCGATTTGAGCAACGGGTGGTGGAGGATCCGACCTGCGCTATGTCCGTCCGACGTGAGACCAAAAGGTGCGGTCTGTTGGAGCGCATAGCAAGAGTCTTCGGCTTGCGCGCCATGACACAATGGGGGGCTACAGGCCATCCCGGTGTAGGAAGACTAACTCCGGCTGCACGCCATGGAGTAAATGCTCAAGAGATTTACCGTTGGGTTGTGACCCGAATATGGTGGTGGGCAAGAGCTTTGCCAGAACACCAAGAATGTGCCCTGAATGCACGAACCGTTGGGCCGGGTGGCGAACGGTTGTGATGGCTTGTGTGCATGAAAGCACATTTTGATGATATATATATATATATTTCCATCCTTGTGATTTGCTATGCTTGCAGGGAAGTACCGCTGCCCCGAGAGAAGGGGTAGGGTCGTTATAATTTGGTCAGCTGAACGCTGACCGTTGCTTTTGTTTGCCACCGTTGGGTGGATTGCCCCTGTACAGGTGCTGGAGAGCTGAGCGGGACTCATAGAGGTTGATGTTCCTGTTACTGTTGCTGCTGCTGCTAGCCCTCCAAGGCTATCTATGTTGTGTGTGTGTTTTCTTTTATTGTGGCCGGCCTGCGCGCCAAGTTGTTTATGCCACTGGTTGATAGCTCTGTAAGGCCATAAGGCCAACTCTTTTCACTTGTTGTAAGACATTCCTATATTGTATAAAATGTGGAGTTTTATGTTTGGACATTCATGAGGAGTTCTAGTTGTAGTCTAGGCTTCCGCTAGAATGATTTGTGATAGGTGCGATGCGCTACTCTGGTATCATCCTGTACCTTCACCGCTTGTTTTGTGATATATCCTGTGGGGCCCCGGCCGGACCTTCTAGAATATACCATATGAACGGATGGGGTTGTTACATTTTTGGTATCGGTTGTCTTGGTCTTTCCCTCTCGAAGTCGTGGCCGACTTCTTTTGTGGGGTGGCGAGCACGTGTTTGTGCAAACCAAAGTCTACGAATGAACTCCTGAATGTCCATGATAGGAATGCACTTTTGTGTGTTTGAGGAACCTGCGTGTTCTTATTTTGTGTTGTTTGCTTGGGTACGACCGCTCATGTGTGTGTCTTGTCCACATTAGGTGACTCGAAGTGGAGCTGGGCCGTCTGAGCCCCAGCGTTCTAATGAAAGTACGGCACCAGCCGCGGTGCCTACACCTCCACCGTCTGCGGAACATGTGCGTTTAGTTGCGGAGGCCTTATTTACAATGATCCAAGGCCAGCCCCTTCGACAGGAGCAAGCGGCTGTGAGGCCAGAACAGGTGGCGGCGAGGCATGAACCTGTCGTGGATTTGGCTCCTCGAGCAGCTGAGAAGCAACTAACGCGGTTTATGAGTTTCCATCCGCCTACGTTCTCGGGAGCGGGAACCCCGACGCAGGCTGAAGATTGGCTATCGCGTGTCAAGAGAGTGATGACGGCGATAGGAACGGCGGAGCACCAGAAAGTTACTTTAGTTACCTTTTTGCTTGAAGGCGAAGCTCGATTATGGTGGGATGAGATGGAGTTGCATCATTTGGCGGGTCGTCCGTTAACCCAAGTATCGATGGAAGAATTCTCCAGGCTCTTCCTCGCGAAGCACCTTCCTGCGGCTCAGCGGATAGCCATGGAAAATGAGTTCCAAAGGTTAACACAAGGTGATGGCAGTGTTGACGCCTATTTACATGAATTTACTCGCTTGGGGCGGTATGCGGGTTCTATTTTTGCTGATGAGCAGAGGAAGACTAATCGGTTCTATGAAGGACTGAGGGACGAGCTGAGGTTCCTTGTGTCAAGTTCTGTGAACCAAGGTTTCCAAGCGTTGGTTGACACCGCGACCGCGTTGGAAAAGGATATGAAAAGGGTGCAAGGGAAGAGAGCTTTGGCTGTGACGCAACCGGAGTGGAAGGCGCCCCGATCGGGAAAACCATTTTATAAGAAGAGATGGGGCAAGAAGTCCAAGCCTAGTGGACAAGCTCCTTCATCCGTTGCAACGGGAGCAACGTCAGGGGCTACCTCCAAGCCAGATACTCGGGTCTGCTTCAATTATGGCCGCATGGGGCATATTGCGCGCGATTGTCGGATGCCGCCAAAGAGTGAAAAGATGGCGGGAGCATCTTATGCGGAAAAAGGAAAGGCGGTGGTGGATTCCTCTGCCTCGCAGGCGCAACCCCGGGTCTACAATCTTGGTCTGCAAGAGACCATCAAGCAGAGTGACGTGGTCACAGGTATGAGTTTAGTTTTGCATATGCTATTGGTTGTATGCTTTGCTTAGTCCCCCTATGTTTGCGGTTTGTGTGTGTGACATGTTTGTCATAGGCTTTGTGATGATTTGGGACACGCTGGCGCGAGCACTGTTTGATACAGGTGCATCGCATTCTTTTCTGTCTAGTGAGTTTATGACGCGGCTTGGGATACCCAGTCGTGCAAAAACAGATATCGTCAGAGTGGTGTTGCCGAATGGCTGTTGGATGCTTGTGGATCAAGCTTGCGATGTGGCGGTTCAGTTAGGAAGTCGGGATTTTCATTTATCTGCATTTGTTTTGCCAATAACGGAATTCAACGTGATTTTTGGGATGGATTGGCTTGCGGAGCAGCGTGCTCTGATTGATTGCCAGTCCAAAGAAATCACGTTGGGCCAAAATACCGAACATGAGACAAAGTTCGCAGGTATGCGAGGAGTGGGCGGGACATTGATGTCTGCACTCCAGGTAGTCAAGGCTGTTCGGAAGGGTGCGGAGTGTTACTTTGCACTAATTCAGGCTGTTGAGCCTAAGGCCAGTTTGTGCGAGGTTCCGATTGTGGCAGAATTTACAGATGTGTTTCCCACGGATCTCCCTGGGCTACCACCCCAGCGGGAGATTGACTTCACGATCGAGTTGGTGCCAGGTGCGAAACCTGTGGCCCGCTCGCCATATCGCGTTGCGCCAAAAGAGATGGCGGAGTTGAAGGTTCAACTACAAGAAATGCTAGAGCAAGGTTATATATGCCCAAGTATGTCACCTTGGAGCGCGCCTGTGCTTTTTGTAAAGAAGAAAGACGGTGGGTTGCGGTTGTGTATCGATTACCGTGAACTGAATAAGCTGACCAAGAAGAATAAGTATCTGATACCTCGGATTGATGAGTTATTCGATCAGCTAGTGGGCTCGACCGTCTATTCGAAGTTGGACCTGAAGTCTGGTTACTACCAGTTAAGAATTCGGGAAGGTGACATTCCCAAAACCGCATTTGGAACGCGTTATGGGCACTATGAGTTCACAGTCATGCTATTTGGACTGTGCAATGCACCCTCGGTGTTTATGGATTTGATGCACCGTATTTTTCGCGAGTACCTGGATCTCTTTGTGATAGTGTTCATTGATGACATCCTGGTGTACTCGAAGTCCAAAGCCGAGCATGAGATTCACTTGCGGTTGGTGTTGAACACGTTGCGGCAAAATCAGCTTTATGCCAAGTTCTCGAAGTGAGAGTTTTGGCTATCGTCAGTGGCATTTTTGGTCCATGTGGTGAGTGGAGCGGGCATTGCAGTAGATCCAGCGAAGATAAGAGCAATACAGGAGTGGCCAATGTAGTCTTCCGTGGCCGAGGTCAGGAGTTTCCTTGGACTTGCGGGCTACTATAGAAGATTTGTGGAAAACTTTTCGCGGATCGCTTTGCCGCTAACCACACTGACGCGAAAAGATCAGAAGTTCATTTGGACGCCAGAGTGCGCACGAGCTTTTGAAGAGCTGAAGATTCGATTGACCACGGCGCCGGTGTTGTCTTCGCCACGTGGAACCAATGGATTTGTGATTTTTAGTGATGCCTCAGGGAGCGGCTTAGGCTGTGTTCTTCTGCAGAATGGAAAGGTTATTGCTTATGGCTCACGCCAGCTAAAGGTGCACGAGCGAAATTATCCCGTCCATGATTTGGAACTAGCGGCGGTGATTTTTGCACTCAAGTTGTGGCGACACTACCTTTATGTAGTGAAGGTGGAGATCTATACCGATCATAAGAGCCTCAAGTATCTTTTGGAGCAGAAAGACTTGAACATGCGGCAACGAAGGTGGTTGGAGTTCCTTGGGGACTACACTTTCGAGATTCACTATACGCACGGGAAGGGGAGTGTTATCGCGGATGCCTTGAGTCGGCGGATTCCGGCTAGAGCGAATTGGTTACAACGGCATGATAAACGCCTTATCCAGGAGTTGGAGGCGTTAGAGATCTATTGTGTTGACAAGAATTCCACTGCCACTGCCTGTTTGAACTGGGTCGAGGTGCAATATGACCTTGCGGACCGAGTTCGACGGGCAACGGAGTTGGATGAAGATCTCTTACGCTATGTGAATGAAGGGCCAGAGGGCAAATTCACCTGGATTGACTGTCTTGTACGAAAAGAGGGCCGTTTGTGCGTCCCAAATGTGGGGAAACTGAGAGAAGAACTGATGTATGAAGCGCATTTTACAAAGTATTCCATTCACCCCGGGACCACAAAGATGTTCAACGATATGAAGAAGCTATTCTGGTGGCCAGGGCTCAAGAAAGATGTTGCCCTTTATGTAGCCAAATGCCAAACATGTGCGTTGGTGATGGCAGAATACCAAAAGCCGGGCGGTTATTTGAAGTCATTGCCGATCCCAGAGTGGAAATTTGATGATATTTCCATGGATTTTGTGCACGGGTTGCCAAGATCGCAGCGAGGAAATGATTCCATTTGGGTGATTGTTGACCGGCTAACGAAAGTAGCACATTTTCTCCCGAATAGGCGGGATGATTCAGTTGAAAGTTTTTCAAAGTTATATGTTGACTAGATTGTGCGGCTTCTCGGTGTTCCTCAGAGCATCGTAAGTGATCGAGATGGGCGGTTCACGTCAAATGATTGGAGGTTAGTTCACCGACTGTTGGGCACGAAGTTGACTTTCAGTACGGCCTTTCATCCCCAAACGGATGGCCAAACTGAACGTACCAACAGAACAATGGAGGACATGCTCCGAATGTGCGCCCTTGACTTCGGAAAGAGATGGGAAGATCATCTCTATATGGTAGAGTTTGCATATAATAATAGCTACCAGGCAACCATTGGGATGGCACCATATGAAGATCTATATGGAAGGAAGTGTCATACTCCCTTGGCTTGGGTAGAAGCGGGCGAAGCTCGGGCTGTTAAACCAAATGAGGTTGAGGAAGCAAACTCAACCATACGGACGATTCGAGAGAGATTGCATATTGCTCAAGATCGACAAGCGAAGTACTACAACGCCAAGCACCGGAATGTGGAATTTGCGGTTGGTGATTGGGGCTACTTGAAGATCCAGCCATTCAAAGGTGTCTCCAGGATTCGACGGTTGAAAAAGTTGTGTCCAAGATATTTGGGTCCTTTTGAAGTGGTTGAGCGAGTTGGCGAAGCGGCTTATCGGCTAGCTCTGTCGGCAGACTTGGGTGGGTTGCATGATGTCTTTCACATCTCGGTGCTTCGGAAGGCCGTGAAAGAGCCAGCTCAAGTGATCGCGGATGATCGTGTGCCGGTGGAGTATGGGCTAACAACGAAAGTTAGACCCATTCAGATCGAAGATCGAGCCGAGAAACAGTTGCGGAACAAGACGGTCGGCATGGTGAAAGTCCGGTGGGACAATTGTGGCCGTGAAGAACTGTCATGGGAGCGAGAGCAAACCATGCGCGAAGAGTTCCCTGAGCTGTTTTTGCGTAAACTCTAGAACGGATGTTGTAACATAAATTTTTGTATGTTGTAACATAATTCTTGCTGTTTACTGTTGCCTTCCTGTGTTTGAATTTCGAAGACGAAATTTCCTGTAGGAGGGGAGGATTGTAACAGTCCAAATTTCTGAAACAGGAATTTTTGGGTGACACGGCCTGGGACACGGGCGTGTCCCAGGGCGTGTCAGCTGACACGGCCTGCGACACGGGCATGTCCCAGGGCGTGTCGAGGTATGTCGACGATCAGGCTTTGTCTCGACGATTTTTCGCTCGACGATGTGTCGAGAGGGGGCACACGGCCCAGGACACGGGCGTGTCCAAGGCCGTGTCGTATGCTCGACGACTGTTACTCGACGATCGTCGAGTGTCGAGACGTGAGTGTCGAGTATCGAGATGTTGAACATGGCCTGTGATACGGGCGTGTCACAGGGCGTGTCAAATCGGGTCGACGAACTCAGCCCGCCGAAGGATTTCGACAGGGCATGTCTTTGTGCCGTGTCAGGGCACACGGCCTGGGACACAAGCGTGTCACAGGCCGTGTGAAGTCTCGGGATGATTTGGGATTTTTTTCGCCAAGGTACACGGCCACAGACACGGGCGTGTTCGAAGGCATGTTGGTGACACGGCCCCTGACACGGGTGTGTCGAATGGGCGTGTCACTGGTTTGGATAAGTCGGTTGACCACCGCTTGAGGCACACGGTCTGGCACACGGGCGTGTCCGAGGCCGTGTCGGGTCAAAATCTGTGTTTTTGGCAAAATCGTGGCCGTCCATTCCTTCAGCTGGGATGCAAGGGCTGAAGCTTCTTCCTCTTTTTCCTAAAGGCCGAAAACTGAGAAGTGATTCTCATTTGTTTTGGCCTTGAGCTTTCTTCAAGTTAAGAGAGAAAGAGAGAGAGAAAGGAGGAGGAAGAAGGAAAGGGGGCTGCTGGTGGTGGTGCTGCTGGTTACCGACGAGAAATCCGAAGCCGGCGTTGCGGCAAAAACGCTCTTGCGAGTCTTGCAAGCAAGCTTTGTGGTCATGGCACCGAAGCGGTCGTCAAGGGTAACGACTTTTCCTCCTAGCCATGTGAAGGCTTCTTTTTGGCATAGCTTTGTGATTTCCCCCACCAAGAGGTGGCTGATTTTGGAAATCTTTGGGTGGATGCTTGAAATCCCCTTTGTTAGCATATAGATCCGGAAATGGAGTACGGAATAGGCATGCTGTGTGAAGCCCATCTGGACAGGTTGGTCTAGATTGGTGATGTTGCATACGAACCGGAGAAGACTCCGTGATAACGTGTAGGTTAAGGAGTCTACGGGTTATACCTGCGAAAAGGAGTAGCAGGAAGTACTGGAGTGGTAGCCCAGGAAAGTAGCCTTGTGATGTTTTTGGGTTCAACCTGTGAATGAAGCACATGAAGTACTGGTGTGACCAGGAAATGCCCTTTGTGATGCTTGATGTCGTAGGGTGTCCACCTGTGAAGCGAGTAACAGGAAGTACTGGCAGGATAGCCAGGAAAGACCCCTGACATTTGTGCTTGTGCGGTGTCCACCTGTGAAGAGAGTCACAGGAAGTACTGGGAGGCCCAGGAAAGACCCGCTGTTGTGCTAAGGAAATGGGTATCGAGATATACCCAGGATTGAATGCCAAGAACAGGATTGGTGAGACCGACCCGTGCCTTTGATATAGCCATGAGTACGCTGTACTCGGAGAAGGCAAGGCGATTTGAGCAACGGGGGGGGGGGGGGGGGGGGGGAGGATCCGACCCGCGCTATGTCCGCCCGACGTGAGACCAAAAGGTGCGGTCTGTTGGAGCGCATAGCAAGAGTCTTCGGCCTTCGCGCCATGACACAATGGGGGGCTACGGGCCATCCCGGTGTAGGAAGACTAACTCCGGCTGCACGCCATGGAGTAAATGCTCAAGAGATTTACCGTTGGGTTGTGACCCGAATACGGTGGTGGGCAAGAGCTTTGCCCGAACACTAAGAATGTGCCCTGAGTGCACGGACCGTTGGGCCGGGTGGCGAACGGTTGTGATGGCTTGTGTGCGTGAAAGCACATTTTGATGATATATATATATATTGCCATCCTTGTGATTTGCTATGCTTGCAGGGAAGTACCGCTGCCCCGAGAGAAGGGGTAGGGTCGTTATAATTTGGTCAGCTGAACGCTGACCGTTGCTTTTGTTTGCCACCATTGGGTGGATTGCCCCTGTACAGGTGCTGGAGAGCCGAGCGGGACTCATAGAGGTTGATGTTCCTGCTGCTGTTGCTGCTACTGCTGCTAGCCCTCGAAGGCTATCTATGTTGTGTGTGTGTTTTCTTTTATTGTGGCCGGCCTACGCGCCAAGTTGTTTAGGCCACTGGTTGATAGCTCTGTAAGGCCATAAGGCCAACTCTTTTCACTTGTTGTAAGACATTCCTATATTGTATAAAATGTGGAGTTTTATGTTTGGACATTCATGAGGAGTTCCAGTTGTAGTCTAGGATTCCGCTAGAATGATTTGTGATAGGTGCGATGTGCTACTCTGGTATCATCCTGTACCTTCACCGCCTGTTTTGTGATATATCCTGTGGGGCCCCGGCCGGACCTTCTAGAATATACCATATGAACGGATGGGGTTGTTACATATGGAAAGAAAGAGTTAGATTGTTTATGGAAGCTTCATATCCAAGAATCTACATGACAGTCAAAGAAGGGCCATTCATTCCAATGAAAGTCTCGGTTCTTGATGCAAATCTCAGGACACCAAAGGAATATTCTGAAATGATAAAGGATGAGATCATCTTGGAAACTATGGATAAGAGAGCACAAAATATAATAGTCAGTGCCATAGATGATTCAACATTCCAAAACTTGATCCACTGCAAGACCTCCAAAGAAATGTGGGACACCCTTATTTTCTACATGGAGGGTTCAGAAGAGGTGAGAGAAGATAGAAAGTCTATGCTGAATCAGGAGTATGAAAGTTTTAGACAATCTAAAATAGACAGCATTACTGAATGTTACAAGAAATTCTTCAGAATAGTTAATGAACTGATGTCATATGGAAGAGTATTCAGCACATATGAATTAAATGATAAGTTTCTGAGATCATTGACTAAAGACTGGGACACAAGGATATGTGCCATTAGGGAAGTGGCTATACTAGCAGAAATTTCACCTCCAATATTATTTGGCAAACTGCTTTCATATAAAATGCAACTGATGGTCAGAAAGGAGGAGGAGAAAAGTAATAAAGTTGATTATAGAGATAGTCACCATCACCTCCTAGGAAAGCTGCAGAAGTTGTTTCAGAAAGTTCAGATAGTCACACATCTGATAGTCCAAATTCTGATGAAGACTTAGCAGCTTTCTCAAAACAATTTCAAAGGATTTTGAATAAGAAATAGTGGAGATCCAAGCCATCATCCTCACAATCCAAGGATGATTACTATCAGAAAAAGAAATCTGCTAGCAAGGACAGGTATAGCTCTAAACCTAGTAAATTATGTTCAACTAAGATTGTTTGCTATTGCTGCAACAGGATAGGACATGTGGTAGCTGATTGTCCTGACAAATGGAAAGAATCTAATGATAAGAAGAAACTAAAAAAAAGGGCAAGAAGGAGAAATCCCTAGTTGCAAAGAAACAAAAAAGTTGGTCAGATTCTTCATCATCAGATTCTGAGGCTGAAGCTGAAGCTGAAGCCTATATAGGACTGTTGGCAACTGAAGAGGATGTAGAAAAGGCTGAATTCTTGAAGTGGATGGATTCAGTAAATGAAATTGAAGAACCTTGTTTTAAAGGGATGATGGTCTTGACAGAAGAAGATTAGTGCCAGGATCAGCCTGGATCTAGTAAGGTAAAAGATTCTTCAATAGATTCTGATTACTATACTGGTGTTGGGTACATTGGAAAATGTGTACAAGATTTAAAGAAGCCTCACCTTACTCAATGATATGCATCAAGGTGTATTTGATGTTGTTTTGAGTTTATATGTGCAGGTTAAGAAAATGTAGGAATGCAGGAAAAGTTTCTAAGTCCATGAGTCGACATCAGAAGAAGCTGTGTCGACACTTATGAAGGCTTGTGTCGATACTGGAGAAAAGCTGTGTCGACACCTGGAGTCAATTGTGTCGACACTTGGAAAGGCTATATCGACACCAGAAGAAACTGTGTCGACACATAAAGGCAGAGTTGACACGCAAAAAAGCTTTGTCAACATCAACTATGTCGACACACAGAGGCACTATCGACACACATAAGACTTTGTCGACATGAACTGTGTCGACACATAGAGGCAGTGTCGACACACAGAAGACTTTGTCGACATCAACTGTGTCGACACACAGGACTTGTGTCGACACATAGCAGAGTTTCAATAAAGTTAATTTTTGTGAAGAAAAGAAGTGACTGTGTCGACACACAGAACTAGTGTCGACACATTATACAGAAGATGTGTCGAGAAGCAGTGTCAACACCAAGGGAGCTGTGTTGACACCACAAAGGCTTGTGTTGACACTTAGTCTACATGTGTAGACACATGATGAAGTTCAGTCTCGACACTTTACTGACAGAGACAGAGTTTCAAGAAGTGAATGGAAGACTTGACAGCTGCCATATCCAACCGGTCTACTGCAACTGTCAGAGCTGTCCGAAGTTCGTTAGAAACCGTATCAGCCAGTTACCATGGAGAAAGCCTATATAAAGACATTCTCTATCAACAGAAGAAGTAATGACACATATACATACATAGATAGATGAGATAAAAAACACGAAAAACAGAAGAAGACTTTTAATAGAAGATCTAAGAAGACATTCTCAAGTGGTGATCTACTCAGAGTTTATAAAGAGAATTCAAAGAAGAATTCAGAAGAATTTTCAGAAGAATTTGGAGAGAGAGAGCTCCATCTATTCAAGTGAAGAAAGGGACTTACATCAACAAGTCTCTTAAGTGCAGATTCTGAACTAGTCTGCCAAGAAGAATTCAGATTGATTTCTGAATTTCAAGAAAGATGCTGATTGAAGATCGACTTGAAAGGAGATCAACCCTACTGTGTTCAGATTAAAGAAGCTTTGAAGAAAGCTAAGACATGTTGATCTCTAACATCAGATTCTTTTAAGAACTGATCAAGAAACCATCCATCCTTTCTCTCTCAACCAGGGTGGAGATAGATTTCAAATTTACATCTATTTTCTGTAGGATCTTTTTAAGATCTGAGTTGTAAGCCTGATTTATAAAGGCTGAGTTGTAGGAGATAAAGTTCTCTGAGTGGTAGGCCTTATTGTAGGCTGAGGTATAGCTGTGAGCCTGAGTTGTAGGAGATTTTCATATCTTAGTTGTAGGCCTTGTTGAAGGCTGAGGTAGGGCAGATTGCCTGAGGTGTAGGAGTTTGGACTCACTCTGAGTTGTAGGAGCCTTGTTTGGGTTCTGAGCTGTAAGATCTGCGGATATGAGGAGAAGGAAAGAAGTTAGGCTGAATCTAGCACATTGCTAGATAGGCGAATGGGGAAAGTGGATGTACCCAGACCTTGGGGAACCACTATAAATCATTGAGCCATCTGTGATTGTGTGTGGTATTGATATTTTTGTGTTGTGATAGCTGTAGAACTATATATTTCTTTTAATTATCTGAATTAATATCTGCCTTAGAAGGAAACAGAATTGAACCTATTCACCTCCCCTCTAGGTGTTTAGGAACCAATTATTTCAAGTGGTTTTAAAGCCAGGTTCCTCAAAGAATGACTTAACAGTCTGAGTAAGATCTGTAAGGCAGAATTAAGTTAAAGAAGATGGGTTCAGGAGAAAACCATAAAGAACTTGGTTCAATGAAGTTGCCTATCTGCAGGAAGGAAATCTTTGGAATATGGAAGGAAAGGATCAGACTATTTATGGAGGCATCTGATCCTAGAATTTATATAACAGTTCAGGAAGGTCCATATATTCCAATGAAGGTTTCTGTTCTTGATGCTAATCAAAGGATTCCTAAGGATTTTTCATAAATGACTAAGGATGAGATCATCTTGGCTACAATGGATAAAAGAGCACAGAATATTATAGTGAGTGCCATAGATGACACAACATTCCAGAATCTGATTCATTGCAAAACCTCCAAGGAGATGTGGGACACATTGGTTGTCTACATGGAGGGTTCTAAAGAGGTTAGGCAAGATAGAAAGTCTATGCTTATTCAAGAATATGAGAGTTTCAGACAAGCCAAGTCTGATAGCATAACTGAATGTTATAAGAAGTTCTACAGAATTGTAAATGAACTAATGTCCTACGGAAGAATCTTCAGTACATATGAGCTGAATGACAAATTCCTTAGGTCTTTCACTAAGGATTGGGATACAAAGATCTGTGCCATAAGGGAAGTGGCCAGACTGGCAGAAAATTCTAACAATCACAGTTCAGACAGCAGTAATTCTAATAAAGACTTTGCTGCTTTCACAAGGCAGTTTCAGAGATTCTTAAAGAAGAAGTGGAAATCTAAGCCATCCTCATCTCAGTCCAAGGATGACTATTATCAGAAGAGGAAATCATCCAAGAAGGACAGGAGTGGGACAAAGCCTAGCAAGTCAACTACATCAAAGATTATTTGCTATTGCTGCAACAGACCTGGACATGTTGTGGCTGACTATCCAGACAAAAGGAAGGAGTCTACTGATAAAAAGAAGTCTCAGTACAAGAGCAAGAAGGAGAAATCCTTCGTAGCTAAGAAAGAGAAAAGTTAGACAGATCAATCAACTTCCGACTCTGAATCTGAGGTTGAGGCCTATATTGGTTTGTTTGCCACATAAGAAGAGGATGAGCTCCTGAAATTACTGGACTCTTTCAATGAGCAAGGAGACCATCAGTGCAAAGGACTGATGGCTATGTCTGAAGAAGACTAGTGCCAGGATCAACCTGGTCCTAGTAAGGTAAAAAGTTTATCTATAGATTCTAATTACTACACTGAGTCAGAATCAGATGCATCTGCATCAATAGATGTGGATGGGTCTGAATCTGAAGGAGATATTCATCAGCTTATAGATGAATATGGGTATTTGTTGTAGGCACACAAGAGAAGCAAAAACCTGGCCAAAAATTAGGCTAAGGAAATTCTAGCTCTTAAGTTAGCTGCATCTGATTCATAAAAGCTACTGGATCAGAAGATGAATGAGGTTGCCAAGCTGAAAAACATAACTGTTATTCAGATGGATACAATCACATACAAAAATGATTAGATCAAAAGTCTGGAAGACAGACATCAGAAAGAGAAGGAAATAGTGGCTAGTTTCTCTAAGCCAAAATCTGTCCTACCCCTAATTGATGACTTTGTGTCTCAAAAGGATAAGACAGGATTAGGATTTAAAGGAACTGCATGGGCTGCCCAGTCCAATAATAAAGGCAAAGCCCCAGCACAAAACAAAAGGACTGCTGCAAATAATACAACTAAGATTGTACCTAAAAAGAGGTATAATAAGTATGAGTGCTGGTACTGTGGCAAGATAGGACATTATGCCTTACACTATTGGCACAACACCAGTGTCAAGAAGAATAGCAGTCTACATGTTAGAAGAGCTGCAGGCAAATTTGTCAAGTTTCAGGCTAACTTGAACCAAGGACCCAAAAGTTATTTGGGTTCTAAGGTTAAGTAATCTTTGTTGCAGGTGAGTCCAAGTTGTCATGTCCCTATTTGGTACTTGGACAGTGGATGTTCTAGGCACATGACTGGAACAAGAGGATTGCTGAAGGACTACTCACCAATATTGAATGGGCCTAAAATAATCTTGGGTGGTTCTGAAAAAGGAGTCATGAAAGGGTTTGGTAACATCTCTAATAACTTAATCACAATCACTCAAGTGGCTTATGTGAAGGGTTTGAAACACAACCTAATAAGCATAAGCCAGCTGAGTGATCTTGGATATGACATTTCATTTATCAAGAATGAGTGTCATATCAAGAGGTCAAGTGATCAAAAAGTCTTATTGACTGGCTATAGAAATAGAAATGTGTATTGCCTAAACTTTGAGTGTGAGAATAAAAATTCTCCTATATGTCTTGTGGCTGATGAGAAAGCCTCTCATTGTGTCAAATGACATAAGAGGCTAGCTCATCTTAACTACAAGACTATTGACCAACTCTTTAGTAAAGAGTTAGTGAGGAATGGTCCTCATGTTAAGTGCTTTAAGGATGGAATATGCTCAGCTTGACAAAAAGGCAAGCAGACCAGATCCACCTTTCATAGCCTAGAAACCAAAGACTCAGTGAGGTGCTTATACCTCTTGCATATGGATTTATTTGGTCCTATGCCAGTTCATAGTCTAGGTAGGAAGGTCTGCACTTTTGTGGTTGTAGATGACTATTCTAGATTTTCATGTGTATTCTTTCTGAGACAGAAATCTGAAATCCCAAATGTCTTCTACAATTTTGTCAAACAAATTCAGAATGAATTAGATAGTTCAGTGGTCAAAATCAGAAGTGACCATGAAACTGAATTCCAATCTGAAAGTATGACAAGGTTGTGTGAAGAATTTGGGATTCATTAGGAATTCTCTTCACCTAGACACCTCAGCAAAATGGCATCGCTGAAAGAAAGAATAGGACATTGATTGAGGCTGGAAGAACACTATTGAGTGACACTACTCTCCCAGAATATTTCTGGGCTGAGGCAGTAAACATTGCATGCCATGTGCTCAATAGGGCTTCCATCACCAAAAGCCACAAAATGACACCCTATGAGGTTATGAAAGGCATAAAACCAAACTTATCCTATTTTAGGATCTTTGGTTGCAAGTGCTATGTGCTTAACAATGGCAAGTCTCACCTAACTAAGTTTCCTACCAAATCCCAATATGGGATATTTATTGGGTACAGAAACAATAGTAAGGCTTATAGGGTCTACAATTTGGCTACTCAAGTTGTAGAATAGTCTATTCATGTCATATTTGATGAATCTAGACTTATTAACAGTGAGTTGCCTAGTAGTTCTTGTAGCTCTACAAGTATTCAGCAGAAGATGGACTAGCTTACTATCAGAGAAGATTCAACTGCAAAGCAGGATGAGGAAAATGGTAGTTGCTATCCAAGGGGAGTACAAGACACTCAAGAGGCTGATGAAGACCATGAGGTGCATCATAATGAAGAGATTGAAGAAGGTCAAACTGTTGATAGATTACCTCCAGCAGTTAGACAGTTAAAGGATCATCCTGCACACTAGATCATTGGTGATCCAAGACATGGAGTACAGACAAGAAGCAGGAACTTAAATACAGTTCTTTGCTCAAGCTTCTTCTCTCAACTGGAACCCAAGAGATTTGAAGAAGCTATTCAAGACCCACACTGGATTGATGCTATGCAGGGGGAGTTAAATCAATTCATAAGGTGCAAGGTTTGGGAGTTGGTTCTAAAACCAAAAGGCCACAATATCATAGGGACAAAGTGGATTTATAGAAACAAGCTTGATGAGAGTGGGATCATAGTGAAGAACAAGGCAAGACTAGTTGCCAAAGGATACAGGCAGGAAGAGGGCATAGACTTTTATCAGACTTTTTCTCCAGTGGCAAGGTTGGAAGCAATCAGGCTATTCCTAGCCTATGCAGCATATCAAGGCTTCAAAGTGTTCCAAATGAATGTTAAGTCAACATTCTTAAATGGAGACTTAAAAGAGGAGGTCTATGTAGAACAGCCCTCAGGTTTTGTTGATCCACTCAAACCTAATTATGTTTATAAACTTAGGAAAGCTTTATATGGGTTGAAACAGGCCCCAAGGGCTTGGTATGAAACCCTGTCTACTTTCCTCATTGAGAACAAATTCTCAAGGGGGAAAATATACAAGACTCTATTCCTTATAGAATCCAAAGGAAAGATCATCCTAGTCCAAATATATGTTGATGACATAATATTTGGTTCTACTGAAAACAACCTTTGTAGGAAGTGTGCAAAACTTATGCAAGGGAAGTTTGAGATGAGGAGTATGGGAGAACTTAAGTTTTTCTTGGGACTCCAAGTAAGACAGACTGATGATGGCCTGTCCATATCCTAGTCTAAGTTCACCCAGGAGTTAATTAAGAAGTATGGTATGGAGTCATCCACTACCATGAGAACTCCAATGGGGACAAGTATGTCTTTAAGCAAAGATGATGTAGGAAAGCCTGTCGATGAATCTTTGTATAGAGGGATAGTTGGCTCCCTCCTATATCTGACTGCTAGTAGACCAGACATCATGTATGCTACATGTGTTTGTGCTAGATACCAATCCTGCCCTAAAGAATCTCATTATACTGCTGTCAAAAGGATTTTGAGATATCTTAAGGGCACACCTAATCTAGGCCTTTGGTATCCTAGGAATAGAGATTTTCTACTAATAGGCTATTCAGATGCAGACTTTGCAGGATGCAAAGTAGATAGGAAAAGCACAACAGGCACCTGTAATTTCTAGGAGGAAGATTGGTATCATGGAGCTGTAAGAAGCAGACTAGTGTGGCAATTTCCACAGCTAAGTCTGAGTATGTTGCTGCAGGAAGTTGCTGTGCACAGCTGTTGTGGATACATCATCAGTTAGAAGATTATGGTATTCAGATAAGTAGAACTCCATTATTATGTGATTATACTAGTGTTATTTCTATTGCTCATAATCCTGTTTCTCATAGTAGAACAAAGCATATAGAAATAAGATACCATTTTCTTAGAGATCATGTAGAAAAAGAAGATATTTCTTTAGAATTTGTTAACACTGATTTATAAATTGCTGACATGTTCACTAAGCCATAAGATGAAACTAAATTCAATAATTTCAAAATTGAATTAGGAATGTTGAACTTAAATTAGTTTAACAGATTTGGCTAAGTAAAATTGTGTCGACACAAAAAGTTATCTGTGTCGACACATAGTAGTTGGCGTCGACACTCCAGGAAAGTAAGTCGACACATCTAGAAAATTGGTGTCGACACTTCAGAGAAGTAGTGTCGACACATCCAGAAGTTGTGTCGACACTTAGAATTAGAGTCGACACAGAATTTCTGTCGAACTGATAAGCATGTTTATGTCGACACATCATCAATTGGTGTCGACACATAGCAGTCAACACTACTGTCGAGACATTAGAAGTCTGTGTCGACACATTTCAACTATGTCGACACATTAAGAGAATTTTGACGTGCCTTTTGAACTTCATTATTTAGAAGGGTATAAATAGGTCAACAACATACTCTGTCGACACACTCTCCATATTTTCGAGAACAAAACCTTGTGTCGACAACTTCTCTCTTCTCAATCCAAGCTTTCTCTCAACCCCAATGGTGCCAAAGCTTGAAGATAACGTCAATGAAGGCTATAAGCTGGTTTGCAGTGATTTTGATAATGCGGAACCAGTGATTCAAGCTGTGATAACCGTAATTGCAGAAAATGGTTTGGAATTTCTGGTATCCGAACCTACAAAGATATAAAAGAAAGAAATAATGGAATTCTTTGGCGCAGCTACTTTAGATTCGACTGGACTTAAGATCAAATATACAGTTCAGGGAGCTAAAGTTAAACTTACCTTGAGGAGCTTGAGGAAAACTCTTCAACTCCCAAGAACTCAAGAAGAAGAAGACGTTCCCTCTACCAAGACTAGGGAAGCACTTCAGTGGTGTGGATTGGATCCCACCATGAAGATTGGATCTGCAATAAACAGGAAAGGGATGAATCTGCAAGGAAAATTCCTTTTTGAAGTGGTTGGAAAGGTCATTCTCTGCAAGCCAGGTGGACATGATAGGGTTTCAGCCTATATGTTCAGCCTGATGACCAGGATTATCTTCAGACTGAACACAGATTGGTCTGCAGTAATCTTTGAAAAGATTAAGGAAGGCATTAAGAAGCCAAATCTAGGAAGAATCATTAGTCTATACTTGGCTGGAACAATTCTAGAAGTAATGGAACAGACTACTGGTTCTAAGATCAACCACATGAGAAGAATGGATATAAGGATAATCTCCAGATGGGATACAGTCCTAACAAAGTACATGCATGATGAAAAGAGGCCAGAGATTGCTGAAAAATCACCTGCACAAGACATTACAGATGGTGCTCAGGTGCAGGGGGAGCCTCATCTTGAGGAAGAGCCAACACACTTAGACAGTGAAATGGCTACACAAACTATTCTTGAGGTAATCTAGGAAGTAAATCAATCAATTTTCAATAATGAGGATGAAATACTAACTATGCCCTTGGTTGATGTTGACCAGACCACTCAACTAAACACTCAAGCACAGGATGCTATCCTGGACGATACATCTACAGCTGCTAATGCTCCAAAATTAAGAGTGCCTCCAGTCCAACCTCAACAAGAGTTTACCCTTGAAGTGTTGTTCACTGATATAGAAATATCAAGAACTGAGGGGGAGCAAGTCAGAACTGAGGGGGAGTAAGTAAGAACTGAGGGGGAGCAAGCTGGAATTGAGGGGGAGCAAGTCAGGACTGAGGGGGAGGAGCAAGGGACTCAGGGGGAGTTACCTAAATATAACAAAGAGCTACCCACAAGTCCAAAGGACACTGTGAATCTAGCAAGTACCTCAGCTTCTGAAGATGAAGCAGAAATTCAAGCAAAGAAGAGAAAGCTGATGGTTTTCAAAAGAAGAAGCAAAAGCTATAAAAGTGCATTGCAAACTGCTCCACAACAAGTTCCTGCACAAGATTATAGCTCTTTGTTGGTATCCTTGCAAGTAAAGTTAGATGAACAAAGAATAACCATGGAGAAATATATGGATGAGACCCATAAAGATCTGCAATTCTCCTTGGCTCAAGATATCAAATCCATAAAATTTGAAGTAAATCAGAATAAGAAGGAAATGATAGATTGCTTCCACAAAGGTGGCAATGTTGTAGTCTATCTTGAAAAACAACAAGAAGGCATAAAGACTCAAGTTGATGATATTGCTGTTAAGCAAAGCTATGTCCTAGAAAATCGACTAAGAATAAATGACAATCTGACTGAATCACATAATGTGATTGTTACAGAATTAAAGAATACTACTGCTGCCCAGACTGAGGCAAGGGCTAAAGCCAAGTCAAATTTTGATAAACAATTACATGAAGAACTAGCTGTTGTACAAATAGCTATTAAGAATTCTCAAAAGATCATTTCTGATCAGCTACTGAAGCTAAGGTCATTTTATAAAGATGGTGTTAATTATCTAGATGAACAAGTAAGATTTCAGAAAGATGACCTCAGAGCTCATATTGCAAGAGAAGTCATAAAGGAGGAGATAGTGTTAGTCAAAGCAGGCTCAGATCATGCTAAATGGATATCTAATAGTATCAGAGCCACCCTTGGATATCCACCCCTATGTGATGATGATAATGTAGCTGAGTTAGGTGTGTAACCTGCTTATTTTCAAGGTGATCAACCTGAAGTTGCTCAGGTCATTTACCTTCCAGCAGATTTTGATATGATTCAGCAAGAAGTACAGTCAATGTACAACACTCCAGAGGGTACTAAAAATGTTATTATTGAGAAAGTAGAAATGTCAGAGGCAGCTTTGAATAAAGAGCAAGAAGCTCAACTTTCAAAGAAAAGATTTAGAGAACAGGCAGAGTTGAAGCCTAATTTTGAGCAGTGGAGTCCAACTTCCAGGAATGTTATCTTGACTGTCTGGAAAGCTGTAAAGGACCAGACCCATGAAAGTGGAAAATGGTACACTGAGCAAGAATGGAACAAGCATGAAGCTAGACAGGAAGCCATTCTACAATATAGAAGAAAGGCAAAAGCTGGGAAGCTACCTCCTAATGCTCAGGAGCCTAGCAAGTACTTCCCAAAGCCTTTTCATTATTTTGAAAGGCAAAGGATCAGGGCTGAAGAACAAAAGAAGAAAGATCTAAAGGGCAAGAAGCCAGCTGAAGATACTGAAGCTCCAGTACAAGTCAAGATCCAATCAGGCAAAGGCATAGTCATCAAGGAGCCTGATCAGCCTTAGAATAGATTAACTAGATGTTACAACATTGTAATCTTTAGTTTTTAAAAATCTATGTAAACTGGTGTTAAGAAAATTTTGAAAGTTTAAACAAAACAGTGATTAATGCTCTTTATGTTTGGATCATTATTCTGTGATGATATTTTATACATGTTTTGTTTATAAGTTACCCTGTTATGTAATGTTTTTATACATCATAATGTCTATTTATTATGAATGGTGTATATCATTGACTAAGGGTTATGACTTCTCCAAATAGGGGGAGATTGTTTGGTACATTGGAAAATGTGTACCATATTTGAAGAACCCTCACCTTACTAAATGATATGCATCAAGGTGTATTTGATGTTGTTTTGAGTTTATATGTGCAGGTTAAGAAAATGCAGGAATGCAGGAAAAGATTCTAAGTCCATGAGTCGACATCAGAAGAAGCTGTGTCGACACTTATGAAGGCTTGTGCCGACATTGGAGAAAAGATGTGTCGACACCTGGAGTCAATTTTGTCGACACTTAGAAAGGCTATGTCGACACCAGAAGAAACTGTGTCGACACACAGAGGTAGAGTCGACACGCATAAAAGCTTAGTCGACATCAACTATGTCGACACACAGAGGCAGTGTCGACACACAGAAGACTTTGTCGACATCAACTGTGTCGACACACAGAGGCAGTGTCGACACATAGAAGACTTTGTCGACATCAACTGTGTCGACACACAGGACTTGTGTCGACACATAGCAGAGTTTCAACAAAGTTAATTTTTGTGAAGAAAATAAGTGACTGTGTCGACACACAGAACTAGTGTCGACACATTCTACAGAAGCTATGTCGAGAAACAGTGTCAACACCAAGGGAGCTGTGTCGACACCACCAAGGCTTTTGTCGACACTTAGTCTACATGTGTTGACACATGATGAAGTTCAGTCTCGAAACTTTGCTGACAGAGACAGAGTTTCAAGAAGTGACTGGAAGACTTGACAGCTGCCATAACCAACCGGTCTACTGCAACTGTCAGAGCTGTCAGAAGTTTGTTAGAAACCAGATCAACCGGTTACCATGGATAAAGTCTATATAAAGACATTCTCTATCAACAGAATAAGTAATGACACATACACATACACAGATAGATGAGATAAAAAACACGAAAAATAGAAAAAGATTTTCAACAGAAGATCTAAGAAGATATTCTCAAGTGGTGATCTACTCAGAGTTTATCAAGAGAATTCAAAGAAGAATTCAAAAAAATCTTCCGAAGAATTTGGAGAGAGAGAGCTCCATCTATTCGAGTGAAGAAAGGGACTTACATCAACAAGTCTCTTAAGTGCAAATTCTGAACCAGTCTGCCAAGAAGAATTCAAATTGATTTCTGAATTTCAAGAAAGAAGCTGATTGAAGATCGACTTCAAAGGAGATCAACCCCACTGTGTTCAGATTCAAGAATCTTTGAAGAAAGCTAAGACATGTTGATCTCTAATGTCAGATTCTTTCAAGAACTGATCAAGAAACCGTCCATCCTTTCTCTCTCAACCAGGGTGGAGTTAGATTTCAAATTTACATCTATTTTCTGTAGGATCTTTTTAAGATCTGAGTTGTAAGCCTGATTTATAAAGGCTGAGTTGAAGGAGATAAAGTTCTTTAAGTGGTAGGCCTTGTTGTAGGCTGAGGTACGGCTGTGAGCCTGAGTTGTATGAGATTTTCATCTTTGAGTTGTAGGCCTTGTTGGAGGCTGAGGTAGGGCAGATTGCCTGAGCTGTAGGAGTGTGGACTCACTCTGAGTTGTAGGAGCCTTGTTTGGGTTCGGAGCTGTAAGATCTGTGGATTTGAGGAGAAGGAAAGAAGTTAGGCTGAATCTAGCACAATGCTAGATAGGCGAAGGGGGAAAGTGGATGTACCCAGACCTTGCGGAACCACTATAAATTAGTGAGCCATCTGTGATTGTGTGTGGTATTGATATTTCTGTGCTGTGATAGTTGTAGAACTATATATTTCTTTTAATTAACTGAATTAATATCTGCCTTAAAAGGAAACAGAATTGAACATATTTACCCCCTAGGTGTTTAAGAACCAATTCTTTCATCTGGTACAGAATCGAAAGCATCTGCATCAAGAGATATTAATGAATCTGAATATGAAGGGGATGTTCATTAACTTATTGATGAATATGGTGACCTGCTGCAAGCACTTAAGAAAAGCAGAATCCTTAATAAAGCACAAGCCAAGGAAATTGCTGATCTTAAGATGGCTGCATTAGATTCAGAAAAACTACTGGATCTAAAGATGAATGAAGTAGCCAAAATGAAAAACATAAATGTTATTCAGATGAGTACTATTACATTCAATAATGATCAAATCAATAGTCTAGAAGTCAAACTTCAGAAGGAAAAGGATCTGGTGGCTAAGTTCTCTAAGCCAAAATCAGTCTTACCTTTAATTGATGACGTTTTTCCTAAAAAAAGGTAAGACTGGATTGGGCTTTGAGGGAAATGCAAGGGCTACCAATTCCAAAAGAAAAGGCAAAGCCCCAGTACAGCCTGTAGCCTTCAAACCCCCCATTTCCTTCAGAAAAATATGACAACTAACTAATAAGTATGATCATGATATCATACATGGTTATGGTAAGCCTGAGATTCTGAATGACAAGGGTATAGCTCCAACACTCAAGCAAAGAACTACAGTACCAACAATGTTAAGAACAGCTGACAGCAATGCTGTTAGAACTGTACCTAAAAAGATTTATAATAGATATGCGTGTTAGTGCTGTGGTAAGATAGGGCATTATGTCATGGATTGCTGGCACAACACCAGTGTCAGGAAGAATGCCAACTTACCTGTGAGGAAGGTTGCTGGTAAGAATATCAAGTTTCATTCTAACATGAACCTAGAACCTAATAAAAGTTGGGGTTCTAAGGAAAATTAATTTTATTTGCTGCAGGTGGGTTCAAGTTGCCATACCCCTATATGGTACTTGGACAGTGGTTGTTCCAGGCACATGACTGGAATAAGAATAATGTTAAAGGACTATACTCCCATAGAAATGGACCCAAATTGATCTTTGGTGGATCAGAAAAAGGGGTCATAAAAGGGTTTGGTAATATTTCTTCCAGTTCTATAACAATCACTCATGTGGCTTATGTAAAATGTTTGAAACATAACTTGATAAGCATAAGTCAGCTGAGTGATCTTGGGTATGACATTACATTTATTAAGAATGAGTGTCAGATCAAAAGGACAAGTGATAAGAAGGTGATCTTGTCTGGTTTTAGAAAAGGGAATGTTTATTGTTTAAATTTTGACTATGAAAACATGAACTCTCCCATATGTTTAGTTGCAGATGAGAAAGCATCTCAGTGTGTCCAATGACACAAGAGGCTAGCTCATCTGAACTATAAGACTATAGGCCAGCTGTATATTCTAGAGTTAGTGAGGAATGGTCCTCAATTTAAGTGCATAAGAGAGGGTATATGCTCAGCTTGTCAAAAAGGCAAGCAGACCAAATCCTCTTTTCATAGTCTTGATACCAAAGACTCTTTGAGGTGTCTGTACCTCCTGCATATGGATGTATTTGGTCCTATGACAGTTCATAGTCTAGGTAGGAAAGTCTATACTTTTGTGATAGTAGATGACTATTCTAGATATACATGGGTTTTCTTTTTGAGGCAGAAATCTGAAACCCCTACTGTCTTTCATAACTTTGTTAAACAAATTCTGAATGAATTTAACAATTCAGTGCTCAAAATTAGAAGTGACCATGAAATTGAATTTTAGTCTGAGTGTATGACAAGGTTTTGTGAAGAACTAGGGATTCATCAGGAATTCTCCTCACCTAGAATACCTCAGCAAAATGGTATGGCTGAAAGAAAGAATAAAACTCTCATTGAGGCTGGTAGAACTCTACTCAGTGACACTTCACTCCCAGAATACTTCTGGGCTGAGGCAGTAAATACTGCTTGTCATGTTCTCAATGGAGCATCTATAACTAAGAACCACAAAAAGACTGCCTATGAGATTATTAAGGGCAGAAAACCAAATATATCCTACTTTAGGATCTTTGGTAGCAGGTGTTATGTGTTTAACACTGGTAAATCTCACCTAACTAAGTTTGTTGCTAAATCCCAAGATGGAATATTTGTTGGGTACAACAACAATAGTAAGGCATATAAGGTCTACAACTTGACTACACAAGTTGTAGAAGAATCAATACATGTAGTGTTTGATGAATCTGAGCTAATTAACAGTGAGTTGTCTAGCAATCCTTGTAGCTCAACAGGTTTAAAAGAAAAGTTGGACATGCTGACCATTAATGAAGACCAAACTGCAAGGCAGGATGTGGAAAATGATGGTTGCTGTCCAGGGGTAGTACAAGGTCCACAAGCTGACATTGAAAACAATGAAGTTCAGCCTGGTGAATAAATTGAAGAAGTTCAAATTGCTGATAAAATGCCTCCAGCAATAAGGAATCTAAAGGATCATCCTGCACACCAAATCATTGATGATCCAAGACAAGGTGTGCAAACCAGAAGCAAACACATGAACACAGTGCTTTGCTCAAGTTTCCTGTCACAGTTGGAACCAAAAAGATTTGAAGAAGCCATACAAGACTCCAACTGGATTGATGCAATGCAGGAGGAGCTGAATCAATTCACAAGGTGTAAAGTATGGGATCTGGTTCCAAAAACAAAGGATCATAACATTATTGAGACAAAGTGGATCTATAGGAACAAACTGGATGAAAATGGCATAATAGTGAAGAACAAAGCAAGACTGGTTGCCAAAGGTTATAGATAGGAAGACAGCATTGACTTTGATCAGACCTTTGCCCCAGTGGGAAGGTTGGATATAATAAGGCTATTCCTTGCCTTTGCTGCTTTCCATGGTTTCAAAGTGTACCAAATGGATGTTAAGTCAGCATTCCTAAATGGTAGTATGAAAGAAGAAGTCTATGTTCATCAGCCCTCAGATTTTGTTGATCCACTTTATCCTGATTTTGTTTATAGACTTAAGAAAGCCTTATATGGTTTGAAATAAGCCCCTAGGGCTTGGTATGAAACATTGTCTACTTTCCTCATTGAAAATAAATTTTCAAGGGGGAAAATCGACAAAACTCTATTCCTTAGGGAGTCAAAGGGCAAGATGATCCTAGTACAGATTTATGTTGATGACATAATCTTTGGATCTACAGAAAACAACCTTTGTAGGAAGTTTGCAAAACTTATGCAAGGGAAGTTTGAGATGAGTAGTATGGGTGAGCTCAAATTCTTCTTGGGACTCCAAGTAAGACAGACTGATGAGGGCTAGTCCATATCACAGTCTAAGTTCACCAAGGAGTTAATTAAGAAATATGGTATGGAGTCATCCACCACCATGAGAACTCCAATGGGTACAAGTATGCCTTTAGGCAAAGATGATGCAGGAAAACCTGTAGATGAGTCTTTGTATAGAGGGATAATTGGATCCCTCCTATACTTAACTACTAGTAGACCAGACATTATGTATGCTACATGTGTCTGTGCTAGGTACCAAGCAAGCCCTAAAGAATCTCATTATACTGCTGTTAAAAGAATATTGAGATATCTTAAGGGCACACCTAATCTTGGTCTTTGGTACCCTAAGAATAGAGACTTTCTACTGACTGGTTTTTCAGATGCAGATTTTGCAGGTTACAAAGAAGATAGAAAGAGTACTACTAGCACATGTCAGGTTTTAGGTGGTAGACTAGTATCATGGAGAAGTAAGAAACAGACTAGTGTGGCAATTTCCACTGCAGAGTCTGAGTATATTGCAGCATGCAGCTGCTGTGCTCAGCTTTTATGGATTCAACATCAACTTGAAGACTGTGGTCTCAAGGTAAGTAGAACTTCACAATTTTGTGATTCTACAAGTGTTATTTCTATTGCTAAAAACCCTGTATCACATAGCAGAACAAAACATATAGAAATTAGATTTCACTTCATTAGAGAGCATGTTGAAAAAGAAGACATTTGTTTGGAATTTGTCACCACAAATAATCAAATTGCTGACATGTTTACTAAACCACTAGTTGAAACTAAGTTCAATTATTTCAAAATTGAATTAGACATGTTAAACCTAGAATAACTTGGTAAATCTGACTAAGTAAATCAATTTTGACATATAGAAGTTTATGTCGACACAAAGGGAAATTTATGTCGACATATAGTAGTTTGTGTCAACATTTAAGATAAGTTATGTCGACACAACAAAATAGTGCTGAGATAGTGGTGTCGATACTCAGAGGTTGGTGTCAACACATAGAAGTTCTATCATTTAGATAGTTGTGTCGATACATACAGAAGTCGGTGTCGACACACATATATTAAAGTTGACTATTAAGAAGTCTGTGTCGAAACATCACAAACTGTGTCGACACATAGTGTTGTCTGACTCTGTCGAGACATTAGAAGTCTGTGTCGACACACTCTCTATAGTGTCGACACATTAAGTATCTATTATCCTTCCTTTTGGCCTTCTGTGTTGACAAACATATAAATAGGTCACAGAACAATTTTGTCGACTAAGCTCTCAACATTTTTGAGACCCAAACCTTGAGTCGACAAACCTTCATCTCTCTTCTCCTCAAATTTCTCGTCATCAATGGAGCCAAAGTTGGAGACCAACATCAACGAAGGCTATGAGTTAGTGCGCAATGCCTTTGAGAGTGCAGAGATTGAGATTCGAGATGTGATAACCGTAATCCAAGAAAATGGTTTAGAATATCTAGTTTCAAAACCTACTAAGATCTGGAAGACGAAGATTCTTGAATTCTATACAAAAGCAACCCTGGATTCAACTGAATTGAATATTAGGTCATCAATTCAAGGCTGCAAGGTGAAACTTACCCAAAAGCGTCTGAGGAAAACACTTCAATTGCCCAGGACTCAGGAAGATGATGAAGTTACATCTTCAATGACCAAAGAAGCTCTTCAATGGTGTGGCCTGGATCCCACCACTAAGATTGAATCATACATGCAAAGGAAAAGGAATGAACTCACAAGGAAAGTTTCTCTCAGAGATAATGGGCAAAGTAATTCTCTGCAAACCAGGTAGACATGATAGGATCTCAGCCTATATGTTCAGCTTAATGACCAGAGTCATTTTTAGTATTAAAACTAACTGGTCTGTAGTGATCTTTGACAATATCAAGGAAAGCCTGGAGAAACCTAATCTAGGTAGGATACTGAGTCTATATCTGACAATAACTATTCCTGAAATACTAAACCACACAACTGGTTCTAGAATAAACCACATAAGAAGGATGGACATGAAAATAATATCCAGGTGGGAAAGAGTTTTGACAAAAGATGATTCTACACCACAAAAACAAGCACCACTACAAAAGAAAAAGACAACCCCCAGGAAGCCTAAATCTTCTAGTGATTCAGAAGAACAAGTAATCTTCAGTTCAGATGAAGACCAACAAGAATCTATAAGGAAATCAATTGCTCCTAAGAATGTAGATGATAGTCAACAGTAGGGGGAGTATATTCCAGAAACCACCATCCCACTGGATCAAGTTCAGGATGTGCCTCCTCTAGGGGGAGCCAATGAACTTTTCCCAGTTCAACAAGAGGTCTTGCCTCTAGAATGTGCTCCAGAGAAAGAGCAAGCTGCTTTAGAGAGTGAAACATCCACTCAAATAATTCTTGAGGTAATAAATGATATTAATCAAACTATACTAGATACTGAGCCAGATTCACTCACTGTGCTTCTAACTAATGTTGAACAGACACCCCATGACAACATCCCTGCATAGGATGTATCTATGGATAATACATCTGCATTAGATGATATTCCATTAAATGTTCAAGATACAGATATTCCTCCAGTTCAACTACAACAAGAATTTACTCTTGAGGAATTATTCCCTGATTCACAAGAAGTAAGAACTGAGGAAGTTGTGCCAAGAATTGAAGGGGAGGAGCCAGGGACTCAGGGGGAGTTGCCAAGAGCTGATAAGGAGCTACCCTCAAGTCCAAACGACACAATAAATATATAAAGTTCTTCAGAATCTGATGATGGAGAAGCATAAAGAGCAAAGAAGAGAAAATTGATGTTTTACAAGAAGAAAAGCTCAAATTATACGAAAGCTTTATAGATAGCCTCACAACCCTCAGCACCAACAATTGATTTCGGTTCATTGTTGGTTGTTATGCAAATTAAAATGGATGAGCAAAGAGCAGCCATGGAAAAATATATGGATGAAAGCCATAAGGATCTTCAGTTCTCTTTGGCTCAAGATATAAAATCAATCAGATTTGAGGTAAACCATCATAAGAAAGAGAAGACAGATTGCTTCCATAAAGGAGGTAATGCTGTAGTTTATCTGGCAAAACAACAACAAGAGGCAAGGACACAGATTGATGATATAGTGATCAAGCAAGGATATGTCCTAGAAAATCAACTTATAATGAATGATAATCTTACTGAATCACATAATGTTATTGTTACTGAATTAAAGAATAAAGCAACTGCATTAACTGTGGAAAGGGCTAAAGAAAAGTCAGAGTTTGATAAGAAATTTCAAGAAGATTTAGCCACTTTCCAATCTACACTTCAAGCCTCTCAGAAGATTATATCTGCTCAGATACAAAAGTTTAAAGCCTATTATACAGAGGGAACCAATTATCTGGTTAATCAAATAAGGTTCCAAAAGAATGATCTCAGGGATCATATTGAAAGAGAAGTCATAAAGGGGGAGAGGTTGATTGTCAATGCTAGTTCAGAGCAAGCTAAATGGATAACAAATGCTGTTAGAGCAACTCTGGGTTATCCTCCCCTATGTGATGATGATAATACAGCTGAGTCAGGTATTCAAGCTGTAGGATTTGAAGGGGGTCAGCAGGAGGTAGCTCAAATCATATATACCCCTTCAAACTTTGAGGACATTCAACAACTGGTTCACCAGATGTATAGCCCTCCAGAGGCTACTAAGAATGTTATCTTTGAGAAAGTGGACATATCAGAAGTAGCACTAAATAAAGAGCAAGAAGCTCAACTCTCAAAGAAAAGATTTAGAGAGCAGGCTGAACTGAAGCCTGATTTTGAGAGATGGAGTCCAACCTCCAGAAATATAATACTCACTGCCTGGCAAGCTGTCAAAGACAAGATGCATGATAGAGGCAAATGGTATTCTGAAGTTGAGTGGAATAAATATCTGCAAAGATAAGATGTTATTCAGCAGTTCAGAAGGGATCACAAGGATGGAAAACTACTTGCTACAGCTATAGAGCCTAGTAAATACTTTCACAAGCCTTTTCACTATTTTGAAATGCAAAGAGTTAAGACAGAAGAACTTAAAAAGAAGGATCTCAAAGACAAAAATCCAACTGAAGATACTGCAGCTCCAATACAAGCAAGGATCCAGTCTGGAAAAGGCATAGTGATCAAGGAGCCTGATCAGCCTTAGGATAGATTGACTAGATTATAAAACATTGTAATTTTCAGTTTTAAACTCCATGTAATCTATTGTCAACAAACTATTGTGAAGTTTGAAACAAAACAATGATTCATGCTTGTTATTGTTATATCATATTCTGTGATGACATTATTTACTTGTTTTGTTTATATGTTTTCCTCTCAGTGAATGCTTTTATGCATCACATTGTTAATTTTATTATAAGTAATGTATATCATTGACTAAGGGTTATGACTTCTCCAAAAAGGGGGAGATTATTGGGTATATTGGAAAATCTGTACCAGATATGGAGAAGCCTCACCTAACTCAATGATATGCATCAAGTTGTATTTGATGTTGTGTTAAGTTATCATGTACATGTTAAGAAAATGGAAAGGAAAAATTTCTAAGTACAAGTGTCGATACTTGGGAATGGCTGTGTCGACACCAAGGGCCAGATTGTGTCGACATCCAGAATTTGTGTCGACACACAGAAAATCTATCAACAACGCTGTATCGACACCAAGGGCCAGATTGTGTCGACATCCAGAAGTTGTGTCGACACACAAAAAATCTGTCGACAACGCTATGTCGACACAAAGGGCCAGACTTGTGTCGACATTATCAGAAGCTGTGTCGACACACTGAGAAACTGTCGACACATTCCAGAATTCTGTCGACAATGACTGTGTCGACACACAAAACTTGTGTCGACACACACCAGAATTCTGTCGACACCAACTTTGTCAAGACAAGGAGTGTTTGTGTCGACACACAGAACTTGTGTCGACACATTCCACAGAAGTTGTGTCGACAATAACAAGACTTGTGTCGACACATGGACTATGTGTGTCGACACATATGAAGAATTCAGTCGATATTCTCTGCTATTGAGTCAAAGTTCAATGAAGGCTGAAGTAATACAAGTGAAGACTTGACAGCTGTCATTACTGACATTGCTGTCACATCTGTCACAGGTGTCAGAAGACTGTTCGAAACCAGAACAGCCGATTACCATGGATGAAGCCTATATATAGATATGCTCTCTCAACAATTGAAGGAGTTAAATACAACTACAAGAACAACAGATACAGAACAGAGAGAAGTTAATCAAGCCAATCAATTATAATCTCTAGAGGATTGAGAATCCAGAAGAAGAGAAAGAAACATTCAAAAGATTGTAGAGAGAGAAAAACAAGAAGGAGAGAAGTTCTTATCTAGCGAAGGAAGATTCTGAACAGTCTGCCTGAAGAATTCAAATCAAGTCTGAAGAAGAATTCAGATTAATTTCTGAAGGAAGCTGATTGAAGATCAACTCCAACATCAAGAAGATCAACCATACTGTGTTCAGATTCAAGAAGCTTTGAAGAAAGCTAAGTCAGGTTGATCCTTAAGAAATCAGTTCTATTAAGAATTGATCAAGAAGTCTTCAACCAATTCTCTCTCCATCTGGTTGAAGATATCAACAACTTTTCATCAATAATTTTGTAGGATCTATACTAGATCTGAGTGTAGGAGATTTACATCTCTGAGTTGTATGCCTAAATTATAAATGCTGAGGTAGGGTTGTGTGCCTGAGGTAGGGGAATCTGTTCCCTGATTTATAAGCCTGTGATAGAGGCTGAGGTAGGGCTGTTTCCTGAGTTGTAGAAGTGGGGTGTCACTCTGAGTTGTAGGCCTGTGGAAGAGGCTGAGGTAGGGCTTGTGCCTGAGTTGTAGGAGTGTGGATTCACTCTGAGTTGTACGAACCGGTCTTGGTTCTGAGCTGTAAGATCTACAGATCTGAGAAGAAGGAAGGAAGTTAGGCCGAATCTAGTACACTGCTAGATAGGCGAAGGGGTAAAGTGGATATAACCATCATTTGGGGAACCACTATAAAACTGATGTGCAATCTGTGAATGCTGTGTATGTGAATGCTATGTTATATTTCTGCTGAATACCTTGCTGAACTTGATAGAATTATCTGCCTAAGATAGTAAATAATTGAACCTATTCACCACCCCCCTCTAGGTGTTTCGAACATCTTAAAACCAAATCTTTCATATGTTTTATTTACTTTCTTTGAGTTCTCTTTGTAGAGATTAGCAAATTTTCGTGAGTTTTCTTCAGGTACTCGTGTTATATATTTTATTTATTCGTTTGTGTTATCTTATGTAGAGATTATAAGATGTTCATAAGTTTTTTTCAGGTACTCGCATTATATGTTTTCTTTACATACTTTGAGTTCTCTATTTTAGAGATTAGTAGGTGTTCACGATCTTTCTTCATGTACTCACACTATAAGTTTTCTTTACCTGCTTTTAGTTCTTTTTTACAAATATTAGTAGGTGTTCATGAGTTTTCTTCAGGTACTTACGTTATATGTTTTTTTACATGTTTTGAGTTCTCTTTTGTAGAGATTAGTAGGTTTCACAAGTTTTTTCAGGTACACACGAAAAATGTTTTCTTAACTAGCTTTGAGTTCTTTTTTGCAGAGACCAGCAGGAGTTCCTGAGTTTTCCTCAGGTACTAGCTTTATATGTTTTTTTACCAGTTTTGACGTCTCTTTTGCACAGATTAGCAGGTGTTTGCGAGTTTTCTTCTGATACTCACATTATTTATTTTCTTTACCGGCTTTGAGTTCTCTTTTGCAGAGATTAGCAGGTGTTCGCGACTTTTCTTCAGGTACTAATGTTATATGTTTTTTTACCTACTTTGAGTTCTATTTTGCAGAGATAAGTAGTTGTTCGCGAGTTTTTTTATGTACTCGGGTTATGTATTTTCTTTACCTGCTTTGAGTTCTCTTTTAAAAAGATTTACTTGTGTTGGCGAGTTCTCTTTAGGTACTCACATTATATATTTTTTTTACCTGCTTTGAGTTCTCTTTTGTAGGGATTAGTAGGTGTTCGCGTGTTTTCTTCATATACTCACATTATATGTTTTATTTACCCTCTTTGAGTTCTCATTTGCAGAGACTAGTAGATGTTTGCGAGATTTCGTCAGGTACTCGCGTTATGTGTTTTCTTTGTCCTCTCCGAGTTCTCTTTTGTAGGGATTAGTAGGTGTTCACGAGTTTTCTTCAGGTACTCTCGTTATATGTTTTATTTACCAACTTTTAGTTCTCTTTTATAGAGATTAGCAGGTGTTTGTGAGTTTTCTTCAGGTACTCGTGTTATATGTTTTCTTTACCTGCTTTTAGTTCTCTTTTGCATAGATTAGCAGATTTTCGTGAGTTTTTAAAGGTCCTTACGTTATATGTTTTCTTTACCTGCTTTGAGTTCTCTTTTGTAGAGATTAGCAGGTGTTCGCGAGTATTCTCCAAGTACTCATGTTATATGTTTTCTTTACATACTTTGGGTTCTCTTTTGTATAAATTAGCAGGTGTTCGCGAGTTTTCTTCAAGTACTGGTGACATATGCTCTCTTTACCAGCTTTGAGTTCTTTTTTACCAAGATTAGCAGTTGTTCATAAGTTTTCTTTAGATACTCGCATTATATGTTTTTATACCTTCTTTGACTTTTCTTTTGCATAGATTAGAAGGTGTTCGACAGTTTTTTTCAGGTACTAGCATTATATATTTTCTTCACCCGCTTTGAGTTCTCTTTTGCATAGATTAGCAGGTGTTCACGAGATTTCTTCAGGCTCTTGCATTATATATTTTCTTGACATGCTTTGAGTACTCTTTTACATAAATTAGCAGGTGTTCGCAAGTTTTCTTCAAGTACTCACGTTATATGCTTTGTTTACATGCTTTGAGTTCTCTAATGTAGATATTAGCAAGTGTTCATGAGTTTTTTTCAGGTACTCGCGTTATATGTTTTGTTTAACTCCTTTGAGTCCTCTTCTGCAGATATCAGCAAAAGTTCGGGAGTTTTTATTAGGTACTTGCATTATATGTTTTCTCTACCTACATTGAGTTCTCTTTTGCCGAAATTAGCAGGTGTTCGTGAGTTTCTTCAGGTACTCGCATTATATGTTTGCTTTACCTCCATTGTGTTCTCTTTTGCAGATATTACCAGGTGTTCGTGATTTTTCTTCAGGTAATCACGTCATATGTTTTCTTTACCGGCTTTGTGTTCTCTTTTCCAAAGATTATCAGGTGTTCGAAAGTTTTCATCAGGTACTCGCATTATTTGTTTTCTTTACCTGATTTGAGTTCTCTTTCGCAGAGATTAGCATGCGTTTGCGAGTTTTCTTCAGGTGCTTGCGTTATATGTTTTCTTTACCCAGTTTGAATTCTCTTTTGTAGAGATTAGTAGGTGTTTGCGAGTTTTATTCAGGACTCACGTTATATTATTTTTTTACCTGCTTTGAGTTCTCTTTTGTAGAGATTAGAAAATGTTTGCAAGTTTTCTTCACAGACTCGTGTTATATATTTTCTTTACCTGCTTTGAGTTTTCTTTTGTAGTGATTAGAAAGTGATCGCGAGTTTTCTTTAGGTACTGACGTTATATGTTTCTTTACCAGCTTTGAGTTCTCTTTTGTAGAGATTAACAGGTGTTCGTGAGTTTTCTTTAGGTACTCACATTATATGTTTTCTTTACCCGCTTTGAGTTCTATTTTGTAGAGATTAATAAGTGTTCACGAGTATTCTTCAAGCACTTGCGTTTTATGTTTTCTTTACCTGGTTTAAGTTCTTTTTGTAGAGATTAGCAGATGTTCTCGAGTTTTCTTTTGGAACTCACCTTATATGTTTTGTTTACCTGCTTTGAGTTCTCTTTTACGGACACTAGCAGGTGTTCGCGTGTTTTATTCATGTACTCGTGTTATTTGTTTTTTTACCTACTTTGAGTTCTCTTTTGACGAGATTAGTAGGTGTTCATGAGTTTTCTTCAGGTACTTGCGTTATATGTTTTGTTTACCTGTTTTGAGTTCTCTTTTGCCGAGATTAGTAGCTGTTCATGAGTTTTCTCCGGGTACTCATGTTATATGTTTTCTTTACATTCTTCGAGTTCTATTTTGTTGAGATTAATATGTGTTCGCGTCCTTTCTTTATCTATTCGCATTATAAGTTTTCCTTACCTGCTTTGAGATCTCTATTGCAAATATTAGTAGGTATTCGCGAGTTTTCTTTAGGTACTCGTGTTCTATGTTTTCTTTACCACCTTTGAGTTCTATTTCGCAGAGATTAGCAGGTGTTCCTGAGTTTTCTTTAGGTACTCACGTTATATGTTTACTATACCTTCTTTGACCTTTCTCTTCTAGAGATTAGCAGGTGTTCGTGAGTTTTCTTCAGGCACTAGCATTATATGTTTTCTTCACCCGCTTTGGGTTCACTTTTGCAAGGATTAGAAGGTGTTCGCAAATTTTCTTCAGTCACTTGTGTTATATGTTTTTTATACCTACTTTGTGTTCTCTTTTGTAGTGATTAGCAGTTGTTCGTGTGTTTTCTTCTTGTACTTGTGTTATATGTTTTGTTTACCTACTTTGAGTTCTTTATTGCAGAGATTAAAAGGTGTTCGTGAATTTTCTTCAGGATCTCGTGTAAATGTTTTGTTTAACTGCTTTGAGTTTTCTTCAATATATATTATTAGAAGTTCATGAGTTCTCTTTAGGTACTCATATAATATGTTTACTTTACCTACTTTGAGTTCTCTTTTGCAGATATTAGCAGGTCTTCGCTATATTTCTTCAGGTAGTGTCGTTATATGTTTTATTTACCTTCTTTGAGTTCTCTTTTGCAGCGACAAGCAGGTGTTCATGAGTTTTCTTTAGCTAATCGCGTCATATGTTTTCTTTACCTGCTTTGTGTTCTCTTTTGCAAAGACTAGTAGGTGTTCGCCAGTTTTCTACAGATACTCACGTTATATGATTTATTTACCTGCTTTGAGTTCTCTTTTGCAGGGCTTAGCAGGTGTTCGTGAATTTTCTTCCGGTACTCGTGTTATATGTCTCATTTACCTGCTTCGAGTTCTCTTTTGCAGAGACTAGTTGGAGTTCGTGAGTTTTTTTTTCAGGTACTCTGTTATATGATTTCTTTACCTTCTTTGAGTTCTCTTTTATAGAGATTAGCAGGTGTTTGTGAGTTTTCTTCAGTTACTCACGTTATATATTTTAATTAACTGCTTTGAGTTCTCTTTTGCAGTGATTAGTAATTGTTCACGAGTTTTCTTCAGCTACTCGTGTTATATGTTTTCGTTACCCACATTGAGTTCTCTTTTGCAGAAATTAGCACGTGTTTGCGAGTTTTCTTCAGGTACTTGCACTATATGTTTTCTTAACATGCTTTGAGTTCTTGTTTTTAGAGATTAGCAAGTGTTCGCAAGTATTATTCAGACACTCTCATTATATGTTTTCGTTAACTGCCTTGAGTTCTCTTTTATAGAGATTAGCAGATGTTCACGAGTTTTCTTAAGATACTCACGTTATATCTTTTGTTTACCTGCTTTGAGTTCTCTTTTATAGAGACTAGTAGGTGTTCACATGTTTATTTAGGTACTCATGTTATAATTTTTCTTTACCTGTTTTGAGTTCTCTTTTGCAGAGATTAGTAGCTGTTCACGAGTTTTCTTCAGGTACTCACGTTATATATTTTCGTTACCTGATTTGAGTTCTCTTTTGCAGAGATTAGTATGTGTTCACGAGTTTTCTCCAGGAACTCACATTATATGTTTTATTTTCATGCTTTAGTTATCTTTTGCAAAGATTAGTAGGTGTTCGCGAGCCTTTTTCATATACTCACGTTATTAGATTTCTTTACATGCTTTGAGTTCTTTATTGCAGATATTTGTAGGTGTTTGCGAGTTTTATTCTCGTACTCATGTTATGCCTTTTATTTACATGTTTTGTGTTCTCTTTTGCAGAGATTAGCAGGTTTCACAAGTTTTCTTCAAGTACTCGCGATATATGTTTTCTTAACCTGATTTGAGTTCTCTTTTGCAAACACTAGGAGGTGTTCACGAGTTTTTTTTTTGGTACTCGCATTATAAGTTTTCTTTACCAACTTTGACTTCTCTTTTGCATAGATTAGCAGGTGTTAGCGAGTTTTATTCAGGTACTCACATTATATGTTTTCTTTACCCGCTTTGAGTTTTGTTTTGTAGAGATTGGCAGGTGTTAGCTAGTTTTATTCAGGTACTCACGCTATATGTTTTCTTTTGCTGCTTTTAGTTCTCTTTTGTAGAGATATGCAGGTGTTTGCGAGTTTTCTTAATGTACTTGCATTATACGTTTTCTTTAACTGCTTTGAGTTCTCCTTTACAAAGATTACGATGTGTTCGCGAGTTATCTTCAGGAACTTGCGTTATATGTTTTCTTTACCGGCTTTGAGTTCTCTTTTGCATAGATTAGCAGGTGTTCATGAGTTTTCTTCATGTACTCATGTTATATGTTTTCTTTATCCACTATGAGTTTTCTTTTGCAGATATTAATAGTTGTTCGTGAGTTTTCTTCAGGTACTCATGTTATATGTTTTCTTTACCTACTTTGAGATCTCTTTTGTAAATATTAGCAGGTGTTCATGAGTATTATTTAGTTACTCGCATTATATTTTTTCTTTGTCCTATTTTTGTTCTCTTTTTCTTGGGTATTGTATCCACAATAACCCCGATTTGAAGAACGGTCCAGTTAAGTTAAGATGAAATGTGACTGTATTTGATGCTGCTATTTCAGTCACGTACTTGCGGGTTTACATTATTAAGTACACACTAATGTTATATTACAGTGGGTCAGTAGACACAGGACTATACAATGTAATCCCTCATTGTGTGGGCCAATGTGCTGACTCATTTGTAATCTCTCTATTGGGGTGTACTTCTATCCCAAGTACAGGAGAACGATCCAGGAATGACAACGACTTGGAATCAGAGGGACAGGAATTTGCCTAAGTATAATTCATCGAGTATGGTTAGGAATACACATCGATTTCGTCGAGAATACTCGTTAATAATCGTCGAATTCATCGTATATCCCTTACAACACTCGTCGAATTCATCGTTTGTACTAAGGTCAAATTCTCTGAAATTTGGAAAATCCGTCAAGTAAAATTCGTCGAGTATCATCATGTATACTTGTCGAATTTATCGAATGTATCTAACGATACTCGTCGAATTCGTCGAATATACGAGACGATACACGCCGAATTCGTTGAGTCCATTCTACACTACTTCTCTGGATTTTTCTAAGTCTCATTCGCCTAATATTACTTATCATGGCATCGAGAGTGTTTAGTCATTCAGCCTATACTCGATGAAGTCGTCAAGTATAATAGATGATACTCAACAAATTGATCAAACCAAATTCTCCACTTTGGCGTTGAGTTAATGGTTGTCCTGTGGTGATATGTCTAAGTCTAAATCGTCGTATATCAAGAATCATTCGACGAGTATACTAGTGATACTCGGCGATACTCGATGAATTTTGTAACATCCCTCAGACTTCTAGACCACTAGGATGGTTTTGTCATAACTGGGTCATGACAAAACCCTGGGAAGCAGAAAAGGGTCTGGGTGAACGTAGGAATTAGGGTGTGAACCACCTTGATTTGCAAATAGCAGAACTTCGAACACTACCTTAAGGTTGACGCTACGGCTTCACCATGACTCCGTGACACCACCACAACATCTCTGACCCATTAGAGGGTCCATTAGAGCCAAAGAGACCCATTGGTGTCAAAAATTGAGGCAAGGTTGACCAAGGTCAACCTTAAGAATAAGAAAGTCAACTTAGCTCAATTTGGGTCAATTTACCACCTAAGTGTCAAATGACCTCACCCTTAGTCTCTTGGCATCATGGGGGACCCAATGGCCCCAAAAGCCCCATCCCTAATTCACCCAAGTGGCTAATTTGGACAAACTCAACCATAGTTCAACTTGGCTAGTTTGGGCTAACCTAGCCCAATCCAAGTGGGCTAAGCCCAAACTAGTGTGTTCCGTTGGTCTAGGAGGTAGAGAGGGACCTTTGGTGCTCACCACTTTCAGAGATTGATGACTAGGAGAGAGAGAATGGGAGTTTCCCCAATTTGGGGGAGAGAGAAAATGAAAGCTTATTGGCCATCATGGTCATAGAGGCTCCATAACCCCCCACTTTTATAGGGCTTTTACTCCTCTGAGGGAGAGGAGAAGTTTTCATGAGGTGGTCGGAAATTGGGGAGGCTCAACCCCCTCTATTTGGCTGAAACCGAAAAAGCCCATTATGTCCATTAATGGAGTTTTTCAAAATTGAGGAGTTACAATCCTCCTCTCCTCAATTCCCTCTTTAAGGACCTTCAACAGAGCAAGGGCAAGGGTTTCCCCTGATCCTTTCCCAATTCCATTGAGGTTGGTGTAGAAGTTGCAGAAGAGCCAAAGCTCGGTGGCCAAAAATGGTGACGAGTCAAAGCACATAAATTTAAGCCGCAAACCAGGTCCTCCTCTACTCCTTCATGGGTTAGATCTTAGGAATTGTTAGAGCAAAGAATTAGGCTCAATTGAGCCCGATCGGGTGGAAGTTTTCCACTGATTTTCAATGAAAATGAGGATGTCTAGTTAGCCAAAATCCGCCATCTCCGGCGGCCAAACCACCTCCGACCGATAGCCCTCACCTCAACGGAGGTGGTGGTGGCAGTGGTTGGCCGGGGAGGTGGTCGGAGGGCTGGGAATTGGGGCTGGAGTTGGCTCCAGGTTGGGTGAATCTGGGTCATTCGCTGCAAGAAGAAGAAATCTAGAAGCCATCCGATCTTGCTTTAAGATCCTTGCAGATGTAAATATATTAAATTTGTTATATGTATATTTCTGTCACATAATTTCACCTGTTTTGGAATTTAAATTAAAAATACTTAGATTCAAAAAACATGGTCAACATGAAACTTGTAGCCCTATAAGTCTAGTTTATTTTAAAATATATTTGAACTAATGTAGAATTAAGGTCAAACCACATCACTCATTTTGGTGAGATCTATACTTAGGGTTGATCAGAGATTGTCTGGGGTGCCCCCATCAATCCCGACCTCCAAATGACTTGAAATTTGGAGCATGAGCCATTCATATCTAGGTATATAACATATCCAAAAAATGGGAATTTTTGGAAAAAATGTTTTCTAAAGTTTTGGAAATCAATTCATTTTTCATGTAAGGTTTAATTATAGGGTCTAATTACCTCCAAATCCTCTCATATTTTGCTGAGTGGTCCTTGGGGTCAATATAGGACTTTGAATTAAATTTCATCCCATTTGGATATGATTTGGTTTGGAATTTAGTAGACCCTTGCATAGGCCTAAAAGGAATATTTAGGTCAAAGTGTAGCTTATGGGTATTGAGTGACCAAAACACCTCAACAAAGGTTGAAACTTGGGCCACTGATTTGTAACAAAAATAAACACATTCACATGGAGTTTGGGGTGGATTAGGGTGGATTTGACAATTGATCTAGTTCAAACCCTAAGGTTGAACTTTGGGGGTTTGTGAAGGACATGGAGTGATATGCCCTTGTATGGACTTGGTGTTTAGTCCACATGATCTTAGGGTGGTGAAATGTCGTAGAAAGTAATTTAGTGGTATTTGGACACATGCAACCCACTTTAATCACTTGGAAATTATTTAGGTCTATACACCTTGTGTAATAATTAATGGGTCCTAAGAATTTGGATATTCATGAGATTTTCGTAGGGGTAATTCTATAGTAATATTAACCTCTAAAATTTATTATAGGATGCTTAGATAACAGTAGCTTATACTTGTAGATATAACCTTCATCTTGCCCTTTTTGATGACATTGAAGTAACTGTGGTTTCATTGTCTTAGAATGCAATGAAATTCTGGCAAGTTAATCAAATACCATTTTTATGCAATGATAAATTTTTTGGAATAATTGAGCATTTCCTCTTAGTACTTTATGTGTAAAGTGAACTAGTGCACCCTATTTTTGCTAAATAGATAATAACTACTATATCTTGATGGAAAATTGTGTTATTTGGACAGAGAACTTTTTACAGCATAATAAATCTTAGAAAAGTTTTACATGTTGTTTGGATGAGTTTACAAGAATGTTTCTTCACAAAGTGCGCTATCATGGATTTATTTGAGGTATTTTTATATATAGCTCACTGACCTTGGCATTACATGAAACTTAGTTAGTAATGTTTTATGATCATAATAATGCTCTGGTAATTTTTGTATAATTTTTGGACAATGGATTGTGGTACTCCCTTCATTACCTCTAATTATTTGAATTTCTTTGAATTAATTATTTAGAGATTATTACTTTTATGAAAAATTGTGAAAATTGGTATTCTCTGATATTGTTCTATCATATAGTGTTCATAATTTTTGGGTGGCCATAACTTGAGTAAATCTAGTACTTCATGTTTAAAATTACCCATGACCTAACTTTTGGGAAATTTTAATAGTTGCCAAATTATTTAGGAAAATTACAAATTTCTGAATTTAGGCTAAATTAATCATGATAGACCCGTAATAATTATCTTAGCGCCTTTGGATCAAAATTTGGAGTACCTCCTGTCAAGCACATCATAAAGCTTATATTGGTCTGCATATAGTAAAACTGTGGAAATTGTGATAGCTTGTGGAATAGACACAGGGAGTAGGGGTTAATAGTTCCTGATTTTGTTGAAGTGAAAATGAGTTCATAATTAGGAGTCAAGATGTGAAAGTGTTGTGTTGACTAGTTTTAAATGGTGCTCTGGTCGACAAAACATCAGCATTCCTATGGAGTGAGAGAGTCAAAATACACTAGGGTTAGATTAAGTATAACTATAAATGGGGTTGGTTGTGGGTAGATACCAATAATAATAAGTACATTGGGAAAGAGAGATTTGGGCTTCAACCCATCGTAGCTCCTAGTGCCCTCGAGAGCCCTTCACTAGGAATGCCTTGGGCAGTCAAAGGATAACGTAAGCCGTAAGACTAAATGGAATACAAGAGTAATTAGAAGTACTCTAGGATTATATTAACACTCACACTCCTCGGTGTTGTGGGAGTTAGGTTGGGTTTCATGAGTAGTAGGCTCGGTTGTTTTGGTGATGGGCAGGTTAGCCCGGCGAGCCGAAGGCTCAGATGGTTTTGTAACGGACGGAATAGTCCAGGGAGCTTTGGATCGGGGGGAAATACATTAATATTGCATGTGCATAAAATATAAGGTGGTGGATTTCGGTATTGGAGGGTCGTTGCCCGACAACAATATGTTGACTCGGCAAGTGTGGTTTAGCACTTGGCCAAATAAAGCCCGGTGCACTAGCCAGTAAGTGTACGTAAGAGCTCCGCTTAGTGCACCAATGTTGAGGCGTACGATAGGTCTGACCGGTAGTGCTGATACTATTTTAGAGGTGGGTGAGGCCAAACCCACTGCTTCTGTTTGCCACGACGGAGGTATCCTGGGATATTAGGCTCCAAAAAGGGGGAACTAAAGATCTGTGTGCACAGAGTCGGGTTTGTGTGTTGCACTTGCATGTTCTTATCACAGCATACTTGCACGACATAGCATAATCATTACATATAACCCTTGACCCCTATTGTATAAATTGGTATGTGACACTTTATGCAATAGGTCTTGTAAAACGACCCCTTGGTCTATAGGTTTGTATTGGCATTCCTATAGGTCATGGTTACTTAGTTTACCATCTAGTACTTTTACTTGCTCACCTTGTTCATTTGTATAATAATATTGCTTACTTACTATTTGCTTATTTATAGTTGTCGTGATTTTATGTTCATGATAGACTAGTTCCGCAGTCACCTGCTTACTTTTGTTACTCTCCACCTTAAATTCCTTCCCTTTCCTTCTCCCCGCTCGGTGCCCAGGTGCCGTATGGCGAGGGGTGGGGGATGATAGGACTTATTATTTTTAACTAACGGTGGTTGACCAAATCCTTTAAGGGGATCGTGGAGCCGAACCTAGAGATGCAGCCCCAGAGGTCGGTGTGCTTAGAGACGGGACAATCTAGCACGAGAGTTCAGGCAGCATGGATAGTGAGTTCTGATCATTAGAAGTTACTATAGATTTTCTTTAGCACTGAGTGACATGTAGTGAGGATCATGATGTATCGGGCATGACCCCTCCTATTAGTACTTTGATTTATCATTACTATGGACTCTCCATTCGTGGGGATTTATTTTATATTCATGTGATTTTTGGTGGACCAGTATTCGAGTTTTACTTTACTCATTGTGCTTACTCTTCTCTTCTACGATCGATATGGCCGGCAGGATCGGCGTTTTGTAGTAACGACCTTCCAGGGTGTGTTGGTGTCACCACAATGCGGCAGTTCTGGGCATAAGACAATGTTAGTTTTGCAAAAAAAAGGGTGTTACACACTGGTATCAGAGCGAAAATCTCGATTAAAAGAGTAGATGTCCACTAACCATGTGTCACCCCCGCTCGAGATTAGTTTGGGGACAAAATAACAAGCGAAAGCTGTAGTGTGCCCATATGGTAGATCACATGTAATTGTCCACTTTTGACTAGGTTTGCGTCAAATTTCTTACAAGTGGCCTTTGTTATGCATTCCCCAGAACATCCTACACCGCAGGGTAGAGCCCAGCAAACTCCGAATGTTGCACCACCTCCACCGGCTCCCACTCCGTTTCTACAGTCGAAGGTGGTGCAGACTTTGACGACCATTTTGAAGGCTTCAGGTCCCAGCGAGCTCTGGCTCCGCAGCCGAACCTGGGGGCCAATTGGTTGAGCATCTTCCGAGGATGCTCTCGCCCATCATACATTGGGATAGAGTTGGCCATACAGACGAAAGAGTTGCTTGATATTATATTCGATATGCTTACCGGGATACGATGCCCATGGGAGGAGAGGGTTCCTTTGGTGCTCTCCTGCTTGGAGTATCATGCCAAGAGGTGGTGGAAGACACTGCTGGATACAGTGTTTATAGATCGCGGGGTTGTTGGCATCACTTGGGAGGAGTTCAGGGCCACAATGTTGGACACTTCGTCCCGCAGTCAGCAAGAGATTAGTTGAAAGACAGGTTCATACAGCTGAGGCAGGGCAACAGGATGGTGCTGGAGTACCACCGAAAGTTCACTCACTTAGCCTGATTTGCAGATTCCTATCAGCTAGACAATGCGGGTTATGTCAAGAGGTTACATAAGGGCCTTCGAGATGATCTGGGGTAGTCCCTCATGTTCGTGTCCAATGCAACATTGCCTCAGATTCTAGAGATGATAAAGAGGATGGAGGCTAATTTGCACATGGCTCGAGGCTGGAAGAGGACAACTGAGGATCAGGGTTGAGGAGGCTGGAATGATCAGTGGAGGGGTTGCTTTGCTGATTATAGAAGGGCAGAGGACCAACTCAGCCAAGAGGTGAGGCAGGAGCGGAGGGAGCCAGTGGTATTGACCCTCAACCTCTTCAAATGCTGGAGATATTGATAAGTTGTAAATATACGTATTTTTACATACGTTAATTAATCATGCTAGTTTATTTTTGTCATTTTTAGTTATTGTTCTTTAATAAATTGCTACTTTTTGTATATATTTTTCTAACTTATTTTATTTTATTTTTCATAAATTTTCAGGAAAAGTCAAAAAAATTCAAAGTACACGCCCATATACTTCACGGTCACGCCCGTGACCTGGTCGTGTTGCTTTGATCGCATTAGAAAGTCATCGATCTCAACTCACTGATATGCGTTCGACGATTTAGGAACACGCCCGACACGCCCATGTCAAATCTGATTCGTCGAGCTCAACTCGACGCCATGAAACCACTCGACGCCAACTAGCCACTCAATGCCATCACCACTCAACGACATCGCCACTCAATGTCATCGCCACTCAACGTCATCGCCACTCAACGCCTCAAGCTTGACGTTCTACATTCAATGATCGTCGAACCCACTAACACGGCCGTGCCAAGTCAGCAACATGCTCATCACCAATCCAACTGTCTCAGGTAAGACGTCGAGAGTGACGAAATGATACGATGCCTTCCACAGATAAACTTCCCCGACACCCCCCCTACACGCCCGTGACAACAACGTCACGCCCGTGACTTCCACGTATACAACCCCAAAAGTCAAACCAATAATAAATTTTCATCATCAACACAACAACAATACTGACACGCCCCCTCCCTAAACGACCGTGACCTATGGCGTGCAACCCGAATTTTTTGCGTATAAATAGATATTCTCTGTAAGATCAAATGTTCTGTTTTTTTTTGAATCATTTTGCTTAGGGCCAGGGCCGGCTTAGGTGATTTCCAAGATTTGTAAGGAGATTTTCTCCCCCTCTCTTTTTTGTTTAGCTTTGTAATCCACTTTTTCTCTTAATAAAATTTGTAGCTTTTTCGTCCTTTTATTGTTCTATACTTCATCTATGTGCCCACCTTAAACAATCTTATTTTTGTTTGATTTATCTTTGTTTTTGTTCTTTTAAATGGGTGTGTGCGTGTATGATAGTAATTTGCTAAATTTATCCTTTGCTTCTTCATTTTACTTAGCCCTTTTAGTTTATTTGCTTTTTAAATCACTTGGTATTCATTCTTAAAAATATATAAAGGTGTTTTAAAAGTGGTTATTATCTTTTTCTTTACTTAGTTTTGTTTTTAGTTCGTAATACTTTTTGTTGTTTTCAAGTTTATTTCCATTTTTTTAGCATTTCTATAAAGTTATAAGAAGGAATAAGTCGTTATTTTAATTTTTCCAACACTTTAATTTTTGCTTTTATTTCAGAAAACATTAGCTCCTTTAATTTAAATTTCTTCTTTTTATGCATTTCTATCACATTCTAGCGGTAGAAATGTAATTGTTTTAATTTTTCGAACACTTCGTTTTTCGCATTTTTCGCTTGTGTGCGTGAGTGTATGAGTTAGGTTTTATTTTATGTTGAGTGTGTGTATTTTTATTTCTGTAGAGTGTGTGCGTTTTATTTTATGTAGTGTGTGTGTGTGTGCATCTATTTCCTCCTACTCGTTTGAGTAGGACTCGCTTTAATTTCCCGTCTGCTCGTTTGAGTAGGACTTGTAATTTCCCTCCTACTCGTTTGAGTAGGACTTGTATTTTCAGCTTTAATTTTCTGCATACTCGTTTAAGTAGGACTTGTCTTTTCCTGCCTATTCGTTTGAGTAGGACTTGTACTTTTATCGCTTTAATTTCCCGCCTACTCGTTTGAGTAGCACTTGTCATTTTAATGCTTTCATTTCCCTCCTACTTGTTTGAGTAGGACTCGTCATTTTCTGCTTTCATTTCCCGCCTACTCGTTTGTTTTGGACTTGCATTTTACTGCTTTCATTTTACTGCTTTCATTTTACTGCTTTCATTTTATAACTTTCATTTACTGCTTTCATTTTCTGCTTTCATTTCCCGCCTACTCGCTTGAGTAGGACTTGTACATTTCAATTATGCATTTCTTTCTGCAAGTCGTCTCCATTCTGATGAGTGGCTAACCGCTCTTAGCCCTCAGTATCGAAGAGCATTGGGGCAGATAAATACGCTTTAAATAATTAAAGGTCCTCTTTTTCTCGTTAATTAAATTACTTAAGGTTTGCCCCGGGTTTATCATGCGTAGAACCACATATCGATGTGTGGGCTTTATTTTTGTAGTCCATACGCTAGCTAGCCGAGAGGCCGTGCGTATGGACCGATCACCCATGGGTAATGAGAGTTCCGCACTAACCCTCGAGAGAGGGGGCGCGCAACTCTACCAGATTGGGTTCCCACCCAATAGCGGGGTTCTTACCGTAATGCGGGCATTAAGAGGAATACTTCGTCGGACGAGAGCCCAGTCGAATAGTATTAATGTTCTGGTGAGCGATAGTCCTAGAGATAGGTAAGTTCATGTTTGTGGAACCTCCAAGGCCAAGTCTACGACTTAATTAATTTGAAACTTAGGATCTCTATTAATTAAAACTTTATTTTGGTTCAAATTCAATTTGATATAGTTGCGTTATTTCTTCATCGTCTCCTTTTTAATGTTTATTTCTGTTTTTATATATAAATAATAACCCAACAATTTATTTTTGGTAAAATAATAGTTCACTCCATGGAAGAGTAGAAATAATCAACCCGTCCCCGAGATCAATACGACCTCGATATTCCTCAATGGAATAACTTGTACTACACGCGATAGGTGCCCTTGCCTCCTTTCGTTAAAACTCAGTTCAATCCTTTTTCATATCCAAATAATAAATCTGCGCGCCCCGTCTTCCTAAATAAATACACCACTTTTCTAAATAAATCCGCCCGGAGCGCCGCGTGTTTTACACCACTAATTTTTGGAGTTTGTAAAAACATTCTCTTTCCCCCCTCTCTTTTTGGTAAATAACATCCCTTTCTCTCTCCTTTCTTGTAAATAACTTTATAAAAACAAAAAAATAAAAATTTTTTCGAAATTCAAAAAATCCAAAAAATCCAAAAAAAAGAGAATAACTCCAAAATTTCGAAAGAAAAAATCAAAAACACAAAAAAGATAAAAAATCTAAAAAATCCCCAAAAAAATTTAATATTATAAAAAAATAAATCGAATATCTCATTCTTAACCTCTTTTCGCTCTCCAAAAATCTAGTTGCGAGTTTATTTATAAGCGAATTTTATTAATTCTTTGTTTACTATTCGTTTATTAATTGGAGATAGATAGATTTAGATATCTGGGGTTAAGTTTTAAAGAATTTCGTATGCCTTTTTTATTTGGATAAGAGCCTTGTTTTCAACACCACTTCTAATTTATCTAAATAGTTGCACATTTATTTTGTTAAAAAATAACAAACTTAGATTTCAATTATGTTTACTCCAAACTTTTATTTAAAATATAGGAACGTTAAATTTATAAAGGTTGCTCTCAAAATGTTTTTATTAAACCTAGTTTTCTTTTTGAAAAAACATCTCTCATTTTTTTCATGTCATACCTGCAATGATTTTGATCCTTAAAAGAACATATGTCAATGGGAATAAGATTTCGTTCCGTTAATATAGGCATCCAATATTTTAAAAGATTATATGTTACAGAGTAAGAAAATAAAATTCATTACTCCTATATATATATATTGTGTTATTATGAAGTTGTTCAAAAAAAATATTATATCTACTGAAAAATAAGATTTGGTATTCCTAAACATCCACATTCTACCAAGAAATTTCATTAGAGGTCTGAGCAAAAAAATATACCTCACCTCTAAATCAACACCCTCCTCATAAACCACAACATCCCCCCACCCCTCCGCCATATTCAAATGATTCTGGAATTAATTTAAAATATTTTTGAGAACATAATTTTTAAATTACATTATTTTCTTTAATTCTTATAAGCTTAAGTTTCTATAATTTCAATCTACTATTGTTACCCTAAAAAATATAATTTTGCTTTCTATTTGATTATATCGAGAAGTTTTTAGATAAAACTCTTTCTTTATTTAAATTTTTGTCATAATTTAGGACTTAACACTTATACCGCATATGTTTATTTAAATCTTTCTTTCGATTAATTTAAGTGGTATCTAAAATTAGGATTTCTTTAATTCCTTATAAGTATATCTCCATCTTTTGCTTTGTAATAACAAAAGCTTAAGTATGAGGTATTTTATAAGTTGTATATATACGTATTTTTATGTACGTTAATTAAGTCGTATTAGTTTATTTTTGTCATTTTTAGTTATTTTTCTTTAATAAAATGCTCCTTTTGTATATATTGTTCTAACTTATTTTATTTTATTTTTCAGAAATTTACAGGAAATGTCAAAAAATTTCAAAGTACACACCTGTGTACTTCACGGCCACGACCGTGACCTGGGCGTGTTGCTTTGATCCCAACAGAAAGTTGTCGCTAGCTCGACGATCGGCATTTGACGTTTGTCGAACTAGCCGACACGCCCGTGTTCATCCTGTGACACGCCCTGTATCAAGCCCTCGACGATTGTCGATCTCAACTCACCAATCTGCGTTTGACGATTTCGGAACACACCCGACACGCCTGTGTCAAATTCGGTTCGCCGAGATCAACTCGATGCGAGACAACCACTTGACGCCAGCTAGCCACTCGACGCCAACGCCACTCAATGTCATCACCACTCAACGCCTCAAGCTCGACGTTCAACATTCGACGATCGTCAAACCCACTGATATGCCCATGACAAGTCAGCGACACACTCGTGACAAATCCACCTATCCCAGACAAGACTTCGCCAGCAACGAAATGACACGACGCCTTCCCCAAATAAACCTCCTCGACACCCCCCCCAACACGCCCGTGATAGCAGAGTCACGCCCGTGACTTCCATGTGTATAGCCCCAAAAGTCAAACTAGCAATAAATTCTCAACATAAATTCAGCAACAGTACTGACACGCCCCCCTACACACATGTGACCAAGGGGGAGTAACCCGAAATGTTTGCCTATAAATAGATCTTCTCTGTAAGATCAAATGTTCTGTTTTTTTTGAACCATTTTGCTTAGGACTAGGGGCTGCTTTGGTGATTTCTAAACTTTGTAAGGAGATTTTCTCCCCCTCTCTTTTATGTTTAGCTTTGTAATCAACTTTTTCTCTTAATAAAATTTGTAGCTTTTTCATCCTTATATTGTTCTGGACTTCATCTACGTGCCCCAACTTAAGCAATCTTATTTTAATTTGTTTTATCTTTGTTTTTGTTCTCTTAAATGGGTTTGTGCATGTATGAGAGTAATTTGCTAAATTTATCCTTTGCTTCTTCATTTTACTTAACCTTCTTAGTTTATTTGCTTTTTAAATCACTTGGTATTCATTCTTAAAAATTTATAAAGGTGTTTTAAAACTGGTTTTTATCTTTTTCTTTACTTAGTTTTGTTTTTAGTTCATAAAAATTTTTGTTCTTTTCAACTTTATTTACACTTTTTTAGCATTTCAAAAAAGTTATAAGAATGAATAAGTCGGTATTTTAATTTTTCAAACACTTTATTTTTGCTTTTATTTCCAAAAACGTTTGCTCCTTTAATTTTAATTTCTTCTTTTTATGCTTTTATTTCACATTCTAATGGTCGAAATGTAATTGTTTTAATTTTTCGAACAATTCATTTTTCGCATTTTTTGCTTGTGTGCTTGAATATATGAGTTAGGTTTTATTTTATGTAGAGTGTGTATGTTTTTATTTCTGTAGAGTGTGTGCATTTTATTTTATGTAGAGTGTGTGCGTGTGTGTATCTATTTACTCCTACTTGTTTTAGTAGGACTCGCTTTAATTTCCCACCTACTCATTTGAGTAGGAGTTATAATTTCCTGTCTACTCAATTGAGTAGGTCTTGTATTTTCAGCTTTAATTTCCCGCCTACTCGTTTGAGTAGGAATTGTCATTTCCCGCCTACTCGTTTGAGTAGGACTTGTACTTTTATCGCTTTAATTTCCTGCCTACTAATTTGAGTAGGACTTATCATTTTAATTCTTTCATTTCCCGCCTATTCATTTGAGTAGGACTCGTCATTTTCTGCTTTCATTTCGCGCCTACTCGTTTAAGTAGGACTTGCATTTTACTGCTTTCATTTTACAGCTTTCATTTTCTGCTTTCATTTTTTGCTTTCGTTTCCCACCTAGTCACTTGAGTCGGTCTTGCACCTTTCAATTATGCATTTCTTTCTACAAGCTGTCCCGATTCCGATGAGTGGCTAACCGCACTTGGCCCACAGTATCAAAGAGCAATAGGACAGATAAAATCGTTTTAAATAATTTAAGGTCCTCTTTTTCTCGTTAATTAAATTACTTAATGTTTGCCCCGGGTTTACGACGGGTAGAACCACATATCGATGTGTGGGCTCTATTTCCGTATTCCATATGCTAGCTAGCCGAGACGCCGTGCAAATGGACTGACCATCCCTGGGTAAAGTGAGTTCCACACTAACCCTCGAGAGAGAAGGCACACAACTCTACCGGATTGGGTTCCCCAATAAATAGCAGGGTTCTTAGCGTAATGAGGGCATTAAGAGGAATCCTTCGTCGGACGATAGCCCGGTTGAGTAGTCTTAATGTTCAGGTGAGCGATAGTCCTAGAGATAGGTGTGCTCATGTTTGTGCAACCACCACGGCCAAGACTCCACCTTAATTAATTTGAAACTTAGGATCTCTATTTATTAAAAGTTTATTTTGGTTCAAATTCAATTTTATACAGTTGCGCTATTTCTTCATCGTCTCCTTATTAATGTATATTTCTGTTTTTATATATATAAATAATAACCCGACAAGTTATTTTTGGTAAAATAATAGTTTCCTCCAGGAAAAAGTAGATATAATCAACCCGTCCCCGAGAACAATATGATCCCGATATTCCTCACTGGAATATCCAATACTACACACGATAGGTGCAATTGCCTCCTTTTGTTAAAACTCAATTTCAATCCTTTTTATATCCAAATAATAAATCTGTGTGCCCCGTCTTCCTAAATAAATACACCACTTTTCTAAAGAAATCCTCCTGGGGTGCTGCGTGTTTTACATCACCAATTTTTGGAGTATTAACCATCAGATATAGAAACACGGAGGTGTGGCACTTCCGTCGCCCAAGTTCTACCACTGTCATCAGGTAGGGCACATCCGAAGAAACTGCATCATGAGAAGGGCACCTCTACCGGCACCAGAGGCTTCCCCGCCCGCTCAGCAGTTTGCTGGCTGAGGCTATTGAAGAGGACTATTTTCAAGGGCATAGATTTGAGGCAAGAGATGGTGCAGGTGTATGCTGTAGACTTGGCTCCACCTCGGGAACCGGGCAGGATGATTGCAGGTATGCTAGTAATTTAAATGTTGTTATTTACCTTTGGAATTTTAGAAACAACAAATAAAAGTAGCATACTAGGAAAGAAAACCACATGCTCAATTACCTAAACATACTTAAACAAACAGAAATAGTTATGGTGTGCGGCAAACCTGCCCATACCTTGGTGGATACGAGTGTGTCGTACAATTTCGTATCAGAGGAGTTCGTTAAGGGATTGGAGGGAGTCTGACTTTATTAGGGAGTCGCAAGGAGGGTGCGTCTCCCCAACGGGACGGAGGTCTCAGCTATAACTAAGTGCCTCCTGAAGATAACTATTGATTGTCTGACACTCGAGGCCCCGAGAACGGTCTTGAGGACGTCGGACTTCGACCTGGTTCTGGGCATGACATGGCTTACTTGGAACCATGCCCAGATAGATTTCCCGGCAAGGAAGGTCGTACTTAGATACGACAATACTTATGTGACCTTCGAAGGTATTGCCCCTATTTCCCTCCCTTTTCTCTTGTCTATTCAGGCCGTCAAGGCCCATTTGCATGGAGACGGGGTCTATCAGGTGTTCTTCGACATGTTCGAGGTCAAGACGAATGTTGCCAATATATCGGTGGTGCGAGACTTTGCGAATGTGTTTCCAGAGAAGCTACCAGGATTTCCTCCGCACTGGGAGAAGTATTATCTGATCCAGTTGGTGTCAGGAGCTAAGCCGGTGTATAGGGCTCCCTATCGGATGGCTCCGAAGGAGCTGGGGGAGTTCAGGAGTCAGCTGCAGGAGCTGGTGGAGGCTGGATTCGTTAGGCCATGTTCCTCATCTTTGGGAGCTTCGGTTTTGTTTGTGAAGTAGAAGGATGGGACCCTTAGGTTGTGCAAACACTATCATGCACTAAATCGGTAGACAGTCCGGAACACATATCCACTGCCAAGAATCGATGAGTTATTTGATAAGCTAGAGGGAGCACATTGGTTTTCAAAGCTGGATCTGTGGTCGGGATACTATCAGTTACGGATTCAGGAAGATGACATCCGGAAGACGACATTTAGCAGCAGATATGGCTTGTATGAGTTTATCGTGATGCCCTTTGGGCTCACGAATGCGCCATCGGCTTTCATAAGCTTGATGAACCGGGTGTGTTAGCCGTACCTCGATAGGTTTGTCATTGTATTCATAGATGACATCCTCATTTATTCGAGGATGATGGAAGAGCATGCACAACATCTAGCCTTCAGTCTGGAGAAGCTCAGGGAGAATCAGTTGTATGTCAAGTTCAGCAACTGCCGGTTTTGGCTGACGGAGGTAGCCTTTTAGGACACATTGTTAGTGGAGCAGGACTTGCAGTGGATACCACAAAGATTCAGGCAGTACGAGTCTGGCCTCAGCTGAAGATGTTCACAGATATCCGAAGTTTTCTTGGATTGGTCGTGTATTACCGAAAGTTTGTGCAAGGATTCTCTCAGATAGCCATTCCACTCACTTCTTTGACGATGAAGGAAAATGCATTCGTCTGGATGTCGTAGTGCGAGGCGAACTTCCAGGAGTTCAAGGGTCAGCTTACGTCGACCCATATCCTCTCTCTTCTGTCTGGGAAGGAGGGCTTCAGGTGTATAATGATGCATCCTTTCAAGGGATGGGTGTTGTACTGATGCAGCATGGGCATGTGATAGCATACGCTTCCCGCCAGCTGAATAAACACGAGCAGAACTACCCTGTGCATGACTTGGAGATGGGAGCATTGGTGTTCGCTCTGAAGATTTGGTGGTATTATCTTTATGGTGTGCACTTCGATATATATTCAGATCACAAGAATCTGAAATATGTTGATACGCAGAAGGAGTTGAAAATACACCAGAGACGATGGGTGGACTTTCTATCAGATTATGAGTACATGATGCACTATCACCCGTGGAAGGCGAATGTGGTGGCAGATGCACTGAGCCGAAAGACTACGACTTCTGGAGCAGAGCCCCAGTTGATGACTATCGAGCTAGTACGGAAGATGGAGGATATGCAGATTACTTTGGTGTCCTCGGAAAGCTCAGAGCTTTATGAGGAGTATCTGGCTGTGATGAGCACTACCGATGATTTTTGAGATCGCATTAAGGCTGAGCAGAGAATGGATGACAAGTTAGAGCCAGTATTTAGGACCTTGAAGGCAGGTACAACCGGGGAGTATACAGAGAAGTATGGTTTTTTATGCTTTAGAGGACGGGTATACATACAAGCTGGGGGCAGGATTCAGGAGGACATTATGTCCGAGGCTTAGTGTAGTATATATTCGGTGTACCCAGGCATTACAAAGATGATTGTCGACCGAAAGAGGACGATGTACTGGCCGGGTATGATGACGGATGTCACATACTTCTTGACCCATTGCGAGGCTTGTCAGTTAGTGAAGGAAGAGTGTAAGAGTCTGGTCGGTTTGTTGCTGCCACTTTCAGTGCCGGAGTGGAAGTTCGACGACATCGCCATGGATTTCATACATGGTCTTCCTTGGTCACATGCGGGGAACGACTCGATATGGGTGATCGTCGATCGATTGATGAAGGTGACCAGATTTCTACAGATCAGGAAGGATGCTCCAGTGGGTGACTTGGTACGGAGGTTTGTGGAGCAGTTCTTGCGATACCATGGATTGTTGACGACAATAGTGTCCGATCGTGATGGACGATTTACGTCTAAGGAGTGGAGGTCGGTCCAGGCTTATTTGGGGGACCCGGTTGGGATATAGTACCGCCTTCCATCCTCAGACATATGTGCAGACAAAGCGCACCAATCAAACACTGGAGGATTTGTTGCGTCTTTGCATACTAGACCGTGGAGAGCCATAGGAGAGACAGCTAAAGTTGATCGAATTCTCATACAACAACAGCAACCAGTCCAGAGTCAACATGACCCCTTATGATGCTTTATATGGGCGAAGATGAAGGACTCCTTTGTCTTGGATCTAGGATGAGGATCTGAAGGCACTTTGCACGGAGTACGTCGAACATATGGATACTCATGTGCGTTTGACTCGAGACAAGATGTTGGAGCCCCAGAGAAGACAGGATAAGTATTACGATGCTTGTCATCATCAAGTAGAGTTTCAGGTAGGATACCAGGTGTTTCTGAAGATACGTCCGATGCATGGAGTCTCACGGGTGCTTGGTCGGAAGAAGCTCAGTTCGAGATACATGGGGACTTATAGGATCCTGGAGCGGATCGGTCCCTTGGCTTACAAACTAGAGCTGCCACCAGATCTAGCAGGTTTGCATAACGTCTTCCACATCTCCTCCCTCAGGATAGCTCCACTTCATCGAGAGAAGCAGATTATGACTATAGATGGGCATATAGCTTCTGATCGATCGGTGCACCTAGAGCCGATCCAGATAGACGATACTGGGATGAGGGTCTTGCGAAGCAAGAAGGTTCCACTGGTCAATGTCTTATCGAGGAATCATGGACAATAGAAGCACACGTGGGAGCCACCAGACTCGATGCAACAAATGTAACCAAAACTTTTCACGTTATGTATCCCATTTAACCTCTCGGGATGTTACGTTTTATTTCTCACACTTGAAACCCCGTAGGCCTAACCTGAATTTCGAGGACGAAATTTTTATTTTATGTATTGGGATTTGTAACATCCCTTTGACTTCTATACCCCTATGATGGTTTTTCATGACTGGTTCATGACAAAACCATAATAAGCACAAAAGGTTTTGGGTGAACATGGGAATTAGGGTGTGAACCACCTTGTTCTACAAATAGCAGAACTTCAAACACGAGCTTAGGGTTGACCCTAGGGCTTCACCTTGACTCCATGACCACACCGCAACATCTCTAATCCATTAGAGTGTCCATTAGAGCCATAGAGACACATTGGAATCTATAATAGAGGCCAAGTTGAATAAGGTCAACCTTAAGCCTAAGAAAGTCAACCTAACTCAATTTGGGTCAATTGACCACCTAATTGTCTAATGACCTCACCCTTAGTCTCTTAGCATCATGGGGGGACTCAATGGCCCCAAAATCCCCATGCCTAAGTCAACAAAGTGGCTAATTTGGACAAACTCAACCCATAGTCCAATTTGGTCAATTTGGGCTAACCTAGACAAATCCAAGTGGGCTAAGCCCAAACTAGTGTTACCCATTGGTCTAGGAGTTGGAGAGGCTCCTTTGGAGCCCACCAATTTCAGAGATTGGGGACTAGGAGAGACAGAATGGTAGTTTCCCAAATTTGGAGGAGAGTGAAAATGAGAGCATAATGGCCATCATGGCCATGGAGGCTCCATAACCCCCCACTTTTATGGGGATTTTACTCCCCTAAGGGAGAAAAGAAGTTTTCAGGAGGTGGCCGACCATTGGGTTGGTTCAGCCCCCTCTATTTGGCTGAAACAGAAAAAGCCCCATTATGGCCATTAATGGAGTTTTTCAAAATTGAGGCATTATAAGACTCCTCTCCTCAATTACCTCTTTAAGGACCTTCACCAGGGCAAGGTCAAGCGTTTCCCCCTTCCCCTATATTGCAATGAACTACATTTGGCCAAACTGCTCCTTTCTTTTCCTCAGATCCTCAGATCTTACACCTTAGAGTCCAGCTGGATCCTACAACTCAAATTCCCTTCAAGAATCCTATCTCAGAGTGCACCATCACTCCTACACCTAAGGCAATCCCTTGCCTTACACTCTCAGAACACAACTGTTCCTACAACTCAGAGAAAGTCCTTCTTCTCTTACCTCAAGCTCTCAGCCCTACCTCAGCATTTATAATTTATGCTTACAGATTAGAGATATATATCTCTGTTGGATCCGTAGTTTGAATTTGGGCTAGATTCACTAATTAGGTTAAGATTTTGACCCATATTATATAGCCAGGGTCAAGTCTTTGAGTCCTAAAGTTTAGGCTAGTCATTAGGTTCAACCTTCATAGACCAACCAGCAGAAGACTTCAGGAGACTGAAGACTTAGAAGAATTCAGACTAAAAAATTATCAGTTCGAAATTCTTCAAACTCAGCTCGACGATCGTAGATCTCAGATTGACAAACTCAGAAATCATTCTCTGAGTTGAGCTCGATGATACTCGAGCTCAGATCGACGAATTCCGGAATTCAACTTCAACAGTTTATGTTCTCTGAACTCAGCTCGATGAAGACAGATTCTGTGCTCGACGAACTTGGACCGCAGAATTTGCAAGACATTTCCAGAATGTAGTTCGCTGAGTGCAGGTCGACGAATTGGATTTCTCAGCTCGACGAGCTTAGAACTCCGATCGACGAAATCTGTTTAGAGCTCGACGATTTTTGTCCAGTGCCAGATTTAGAGTTTTTCCCTCATTTCTGTCCTTATTCGATATATTATTTAGCAGTAATTTCCTATGTAATTAATGCACATATTCTCTTATGGTCCTCATCAGGGTTAATTACTTGCTTAATTTATTGGGATAGTTGGGAAATTCGTTAAAGACAATATTCTCTAGTAGTTTTTCAATCTTCAGGCAATCAGCAATCAATGCATGGAATTGAAAATTCAAAGGAGAATTCGATAGCAAAATATAAAAGAGTTTTTCTCTATTCATAATACAGTGATACATGCAATAATACAGAGAATACAGAAAGATTCAGAACCATTCTCTGTGCAGAAAACATCCAGTTTTCTCCTTGTGCTTACTGAAGACTAAAGAAGAACAACAAACAGATATTAAGAGACTTCTTCAACTTCAACTCCAGGAATATTCAAGGGCAACAAAATCTAAATCAGTCAGAAGATTCTTGGATCATTTCAAGACAAGGCAGAAGTCCTACACCCTGAGCAAGGCACTAAGTGATTTCAGAAGGAGCCTTGACAACAACAATCCACTGGTCTTCTATGTTGATTAGAGAAAGAGAAGACACCATCACCTCTCTCACCTCCTGTATAAAGGGTTTATTAACTCCCTTCAAAAGTTTATTCTTGGTTTTTAGGCACCTGATCAAAAGCTCAAAGGGTTATGAGATCTCCCTGGAAATAGATCTTGTGGTGGCAGTCACCTGATCAAAAACCTGCTAGTGGATTCCTACCAGTGTGGTAGAAGAGTGGATATACCAAGTTTGGGGAACCAGTATAAAATTCTTGTGTCGTCTGGTTGATCATTTTTTGTGTTGTTCTTGCATTGCTGTGATAGATTAGTTTGTTGTGATAGAATAGTTTAACTTAGTTTGAATTTCTTGTTATACTATTATAGTATCACCTATTTTATTACTCTGATATAATTAAAAAAACAGCCAAAAGTTTAATTACTCTATTCACCCCCCCCACTCTAGAGTAAATTAGGTCTACCCCAATCTTTCAGTTGGTATCAGTGGTATACCATCACTTTCAATTGGTATCAGAGGTATACCATCTCTTTCAATCGCATACCCCTCAGATCTACTACTAAATCTTTAAAAATTAGAATTAAAGTAGACTAGAGTTTGAGATTTTATAAATGACCTAGCAGGAAAGAAACAAGTGTCTTCTTCTTGATCATATCTTGATGAGTAATCTTCTTCCTTGAACTTGATTGAGAAAAAATAGTTCAACCCTTCTTAGCTTTTTCAAAGCTTCTTGAAGGAGAAGGTAGGGTTCAACTTGGCTGGAGAAGATTAGAGTTGATCCACGATCTGCCTCCTCTCCACCTTAAAAATTCTGTTGAATGGATCTGACAGACTGAGATGAGAAGAATGAGAAAATCTATATCGTTTCTATTATCTTGGTCTCCTTATATAGGTTTTGACAAGATTGACCTACTGCCACGGTTAATCCACTGATATCTGACAGTTCTGATGAATGTCAGAACTTCAGGCATCAAATTATGGACTTAGAGGAATTTCTGTGTTGAGAGCTTCTGCATAAAGGTGTTGACACTCATTCTGGGTGTTGAAACTTTTGTACAAAGATTCTGTCGACACCAATCGTGGGTGTCGAAACGTCTGCTATTAAGGTGTCAACAATAATCGAGTTTGTCGATACTGCTAGCTTCTTGTCTCAACACAACTTGTATAAAATGTTAACCCAGAATTCGACGATCCCTCCCAAGTAGCCTGCTTGCTAGTCACGTCCTGCTCCAGGTTCCCCCTATAGGTCGCGACTAGTCCTCCATAGATGGGCGGACAAAATTCTCTGTCCGCTCAGGCCGCGCGGCTAGGGTGGTATCCCCGGCCTGACCGCCTAAATCGCACAGCAGCCGCTCATTCTGTAGGGGCTAAGGACTGATGCCTCAGTCCGCCCCTGCAGGCTGCGCGGTTATGCCAGCTAACCGCGTAGTGTTTCTCTCTATGATAGGTTAGGGCGATCCAACTACATCGTGGACTCCTCATAGCTATCCGCACAGACCGCCAGGTAGCAACATACAACGCAAGAGATGGTCTTCACCAGCCCACCTACAAGTCATACATCAAGCAATGCAAACAGCCTCATCGCCAGGCGATCTGCCGCCAGGTCGCCCAACAGAGGGCCACAACTCTGGTCGCCCAAGCGACTCGCCTTCCCCTCCAACTGTGCGTACTTCATCAACGGGGTGGGGGGGTGGGGGGAGACCTATGCGACCTGCTCCTTCATCCCGCGGACTCGACCTCAGTCTGCCAGTTCGCCCAGTCAACCCTATCCACTTACAATTCATGGACTAAGTCTCAGTCTGTCCAAGGTGCATGGACGGGCTCCAGCTCTTCATCAATCTGCATGCCCAGAAGATGGTGAACTACCTCCAGGTCGCCCGGAAGATGGTGGCCTGCCTCGAGGTCACTCGTAAGATGGCGACCTGCCTCTAGGTCGCCCGGAAGATGCTGATCTGCCTCCTGGTCGCCTAGTGGATGACGACCTTCCTCATCAGCCCACCAACAGCATATAAGCAACTAAAGACAAGTCCCAGTCTGCGTGGCCTGGTGCGGGCTCCATGGACTCCAACCTCTACTTGCATAAATCACAGACTCACCGATGGTGACGTTACCAGAAGCCGTTACCTCCTCAGGCCTATAAATAGCCCCCCATACCTCTCATTCGGGGGACACCAACGGGACAGCCAGGAGGATGCAACTTGGATGCTGCTACAACCTCCCTGTTCGCCGCCTCTACTAGTGGGCTTACCGTCAGTCTGGGCAGACTCCGCAAGCAGCTCGCGCGGCCCGGGCCACCAATCCGTGCGACTTGGCCGGCTATTTCTTCCTTAGTCGTCGACACTCCTCTCTCCTTTGCCCTTTGTAGTATTTTGCCCTTTATTCTCCTTTCCAGGTAAGAGAACTTACGTTCAGCTGTAATACAGGTTTTTATATAAAGGGAAAGCCCGCCGCAAGAGTTTCATTTAATCCGCGGCGGGCGAAGTCCGGTGTTGCCGCTGCTAGCGGCCCTCTTCTCCTCTCCTTCTCTCTATCTTCATGTGCGACTTAGAGTAACCGGCTGCTCGGTAGTATCTCTTCCGATCTTCTCTTTCCCCCATTAGACTCAAACACCCATTAACTTGGCGGTGTTGTTTCCGCGCATCAACAGTTAACACGCGGAGTTCAGATCCTGAACAGTTGATGAACAACAGTTGTAATGAATACATGAGATTGAGTTCTAAATACACTTTTAATCATTCTGAAGTGTCTGTCTCAAGTAGAGACTACGATCTCCTACTTTCTAAGGAGTTTACATCTCTCATCTCAATCTTCAAAAGGTAAACATGAGTGCTTATCCTCTTATACCTGATGGACTAACATCTTTCACTGGAAAAGAGATAGTTCCTTCACCTTTATATATACCGAATTTGACGGTAAGTTGCTCCAAATGATTTCAAAGAACCCCATCTACCAGTCTACTCTAGCCTAAGTGATCCAATTCATCATCTGTAAGCTTTTGAATCAATTACATCTTTGAAAGCGCTATCTGATGGTATCAAATGCAAGCTCTTTATTATCTCTTTTGGTTCTCAAGTGTTGGAATGGTTCTACCATCTACCGCCTCAATCAATTACTTGCTTTGACGACCGTCAAAGAGAATTTCTCTTAAGGTTTGGAACCTTAAGGAATAGAAAGAAAGATGCTGCAACTCTTTTTTAGATCAAGCAAGAAGACAACGAGTTTAACGCTCACTTCATCGAACGATTCCAGAAAGAAACTGTTGATATTATTAATGTCCATCAAGACTTTTACAAATATGCTTTCATAAGTTGACTTCAACAAGGTCCTCTTAAATTCAAAGTCACTACAAAAATGCCCGACACCTATGGGGATCTTATTGAAAAATCAAATAGGTTCATAGCATAAGAAGAAACAAACACCAATTAAATTGCTCATCTAAATCAGAAAGCTCAAGCACAAAGTTATGATCGTGGGAATTCATCTACATCTCAAACAAAGCATTTAGAATCAGGACTTGATAACTCTCATACGTCAATTCAGACATATGACAATGAACCTCATGCTTCTCATCAATACAAGCAGGCTCGATCAAAAAGAAAGTATACAAGTTTAACTATCTCTATGGAAGAAGTTCTTCAAATCATCAAGTAGGAGCTAGAATTTACAAAGCCTTTCCTCCTGCATCCTGGTCGAAGATGTCACAAGGATTTATTCTGTCAATACCACATGTGTGTGGTTCATGATACAGAGAATTGCCGAGCTCTTCTTATGCAGGTAAAGAAACTATTGAAAGAAGGCAAATTGCAGGAATATATTGCCTAAAAGCATCATTATAAAATTTACACTTGCAACGCCAAGAGCATTTATTGCTTCAATAGCTCCCTTGATCGCCTATTTTGGGAACGTTCGGCAATTAAACCCACTCCGCATTGTCGCCATATTTCCAAAGATGGAATCAAGCTAGCTCTCTAACAGTTAAGGAAACGTGTGGCATCTAAACCCACTTTATGTGGTAGCCCTATTTCCATTTTGGCATCAGATCCACTCTTTGTGGTGGCCTTTTCTTAGAGCAATCAAACCCACTTTGTGGTCGCTCAAGAAGCTCCTCTATTCTATTAAAGCTCAGACAAATCATACATTATTGTACGCTTTGGTCCGCTTTGATGAATCATTCTGTCAAAATTTAATACAAGTTGTTTTCATCAAATTGATCTCGATTTCATATTGATAATATCATATCTGACAACACAAGAAGATCAATGTTCTGGTTCTATCTCTACTAGATTTTTCTTATTCGGCAAACAACAAGATTTCATAGATATTCCTTCTGTGGTCTGATCATATCTATCTTATCACACTGACTTTTGACAAAAGATTTATCTATAAACTCCTCAGATATTGGCAGGTATATAAAAGGTCCCTCCACGTAGTTGTAAATTATTTTTCTTTTATATCCGTAGCTCACTCCTCTTTTACAGAGATTAGCAAATATTTACAAGTTCCATCCAGGTACTTGCAGAATACCTTTACTTTCATATCGGCTTCTTACCCTCTTCCTTTTGCAGAGGGTAACAGGTGCTTTCAAGCCTCCATCAGGTACTTGCAAGTTATTATTTTTATATGCCTTCCTCTCATCTTTGTTTTGCAGAACTCAGTGGGGGGACATTCACGTCTTCTTCACTTCGCAAAAGAAAAAGATAGGCATTGGAAAACTCCTTCTGGGGATAGACATCAGGTTCTATATCTCCTTATTTCTTATTTTTCCAAGGGGTGGATCGCGATTTTCGTGGGTCTCCTACGTTTTCGAAGTTCCCTTCAGAACTTAAAAAGTGCGGGATTATGTTAACCCAGAAATCGGCGATCCCTCCCAAGATAGCCTGCTTGCCAGTCACGGCCTGCTCCAGGTTCACCCTATAGGTCGCGACCAGTCCTCCAAGGATGGGCGAACAGAATTCTCTATCTACTCAGGCTGCACGGCTAGGGCGGTGTCCCCATCCTGACCGCCTAAGTCACGCAGCAACCGCTCGTTCTGCAGGGGCTGCAAACTGATGCCCCAGTCTGGCCCTGCAGGCCGCATGGTTAGGCCAGCTAACCATGCAGTGTTTCTCTATACGATAGGTGCGGGCCATCCAACTATGTCGCGGACTCCTCATAGCTACCCGCACAGACCTCCAGGTAGCAGCATACTCAGCAAGAGACGGTCTTCACCAGCCCACCTGCAAGTCGCACAACAAGCAATGCAGACCGCCTCATCGCCAGGAGATCTGCCTCCAGGTCACCCAACAAAGGGTGAAAACTCTGGTCACCCAAGCGACAATTCTGCACCTCCAACAGGGCGGACTTCCTCAATGGGGGTGGGGGTGGGCACGACCTGCGCGACCTGCTCCTTCAGCACGCGGACTCGACCTCAGTCCGCCAGGTCGCCCAGTCGACCCTATCCACTTATAGTTCGCGGACTAAGCCTCAGTCCGTCCAAGGTGCATGGACTTGCTCTAGCTCTCCATCAATCCGCACACCCAGTAGATTGCGACCTGCCTCCAGGTTGCAGGAAAGATGGCGACCTAACTCCAGGTCTCCCGGAATATGGTGTACTGCCTCTATGTGGCCTGGAAGATGGCGACCTGTCTCCAGGTTGCCTGGAAGATGCCGATATGCCTCCTGGTCGCCCAGAGGATGACGACCTACCTCCTCAGCCCGCCAACATCAGATCAACTCCAAAAGACAAGTCCCATACCGTGCGACCTGGCGCGGGCTCTGCAGACTCCAAGCTCTACTCGCACAAATCACCGACTCACCGCTGGTGACATTACAGAAGCCCTTACCTCCTCGGGCCTATAAATAGCACCCCATACCTCTCAATCGGGGGACACTGATGGGACGGCCAGGAGGGGGCATCTTAGATGTGGCTACAACCTCCCTGTCCTCTGCCTCTACCAGCGGGCTGACCGCCAGTCCGGGCGGACTCCGCAAGTAGCTCGCACGGCCTGGGCCACCAAGCCGTACGGCCTGGCCCACCATTTCTTCCCTTCCCACCGGCTCTCCTCTATCCTTTGACCTTTGTTGTATTTTTCCCTTTATTCTACTTTCCATGTAAGACAACTTAAGCTCAGCTGTAATACAGGTTTTTATATAAAGGGAAAGCCCACCGCAAGAGTTTCATTTAAGCCGTGGTGGGCAATGTCCGGTGTTGTCGCTACTAGCGGCCCTCTTCTCCTCTCCTTCTCTCTATCTTCATGCGTGACTCAGAGTAACCGGCTGCTCGGCAGTCTCTCTTCCCATCTGCTCTTTCCCCGCATGAGATTCAAACACCAGTTAACTGTACTGTGCCATTTCCGCTAATCAACATAAAAGGTGTCGACACTAGTCCTGAGTGACAACACTGCTGGTTTCATGACTAATGGTGTCGAACCAAGTCCTGGGTGTCGACACATCTTGCTTCCTGTCTCAGCACTACTTGAATAACAGTGTCGACACTAGTCTTGAGTGTCGATAAAACTTGATTCCTTGTCTCAACACTGCTTTTACAAAGGTGTTAACACTTGTATAGTATCTCAACACTTTTGTACTTAGTTTATTTTCTTCAACATAGAACCTGCACAAGTAAACTCAACATACATCAAATATGAATTTGTGTATATCATTGAGTTTAAAGGGCTTTTTCAAATCAGGTACACAATTCTAAATGTACCCAACAGATTTGTAATTCCTTGTTTCGTGCTAGACCCCTTGCATGTGTTTTGAGTCAAGGAAGTTGACTCAGGCTTGCGTGCACTGGTAACAGGCATTGAGTGCGTTGACTGGACTCGACGAAGCATCGAGTTTATCTACAAGTGGGCATGCGTTTAGTGATACTCGATACTTAAGAATAATTTGACTTAGAATAATACTGGATTTGGGAAGCGTCCAGTGCATTACTAGACTCAAAGCATCGAGTGCGTCGACTGGACTCAAAAGCATCAAGTGATTACGATGCCTTTCGACAAAGCATCGAGTGATACTCGACGCATACGATGCTTTTAATTAGAATTTTTTCGGCCAGTGGGATTTGTCGAGAAGCGTCGAGTGATCACGACGCCTTTCGATAAAGCGTCGAGTGATACATGATACATACGATGCTCGTACTTAGAATTTTTTTGGTCGGTGGGATTCGTCGAGAAGCATCGAGTGATCATGAGGCCTTTTAACAGAGCGTCAAGTGATACTCGATGCATACGATGCTTGTACTAAAAATGTTTTCTATCAGTGGGATTCGTCGAGAAGCGTCGAGTGATCACGACGCTTCCGACGAAGCGTCGAGTGATACTTGGCACATACGAAGCTTGTACTTCGAATGTTTTCAGCCAGTGGGGTTCATCGAGAAGGATCGAGTGATCATGTCAAAGTTTGATGAACCGTCAAGTGATTCTCGACGCATATGACACTTGTACATAAAATATTTTCGACCAGTGGGATTAAGAATAAAGTGATCACGACACCTTTTGACTAAGCGTCAAGTGATACTCGAGCCATACGATGCCTGGACTTTGTAGATTTTCGGCCAGGCTATGTTTGCTTATTTATTCTTATGGGTTGAACCAGCTTGAGATGTTTGCTAAGTGACTATTTATTGCTGGTATTTTCAAGGAAACTTATTTAATGTAATAATGGGCGGTCCAATGAGGAAATTACATGTGGCGGAGTAACCCTAACACTAATACTTCCTTATAAAAAGTATTCCTAAAAACCCTAGTCGTCTCCATTATTTTATCATGTCGATCTTGTGCCGAGTTCGATGGAAACGAGGAAGTTGCTGGAGTCGGATTTTCTGGTGGAAGAACTCTCCCTCTCTATGAACAATGATATCGACGAGGAAACCAAACGTGCCACCAAGGAGGATAACGAGATCCATTCCTGGAAATGAGGTGAGATTACTACCCTCTTCCATGGTGCTAGATCTTTAGTTATGAAATAAGAGAGATGTCGGCTCAAGAGAGATTTACTTTGGTGCAAAATGAAGATCTCCTAGGAAGAGAACATGATAGTACCTTTGTCCTAGGGTTTTGTTGTCTTCAACCTTTCCTCTTTTTAATATGAGTGTAATGGACTTGGTTTCGTGAAGAATGGTGGTCTATTGAGGGTGAATAAGAGAGGAAGAAGAGCAGAATGTAACTTTGTAGGAATATCTAGAGGAATATCTAGAGGAAGAAGACAAACTGATGTCGTTCTTTTGAATTTAAGATGCATGCATAAATCCCTTTTTGTTTGCAGCACGCTTCATGCTCGATTTGACCCATGATCCGAGCACTTCTAGGTCTTGGCCTGAACACAAAAGTTGTAGCCTCAGAAAGACCTTTCCAATGGATGGTTGCCCGTAGTTGGAGGATTCCTATATCCACGGGAATGTTCAGCCAAAGTGGTTGTGCTATAATGTTTTATGAGTTGGTTGTGATTTGTCTAAGCTAACAAAATACAGAAATAGACTTTCTATCTAAGTAAGTTGTGTATAAGTTGTGCATCTAGAGGTTTAGGTTAAATAGGAATATCGTAGCTAAATGATATTTTGTCTTGGGTGAATTTTTTATATGTAACCATGATAAGCAAATGGTTTTGGGTGAACTCTGGGTTGTACAAATAAGGTATTCATGAAATCTGGGGAAGCTGCACTTGATAACAATGCGATGAATGTTGTGATTTTTGGAATAATTTATGATGTATGTTGCATGAATATGTATTTTACATCTATATGGTGATTCACAATTACTGGGAGAACATGTAATGTATTCCTTGCAAGGTTAGGTTGATCATGTTGAAGCTTAAGCATTTAATGAAATATAATTTGGGGAAAGATGTACGATTTGATGTGCAGGTGCATGGTAATTTATAAAAGAATGGCTAGATGAGAAAATGCCCATGACCATGTGATGTGTTAGGCACTTATCGCAGGTAATTTGGATATGATCGGTTTGACCACTAAGTGGATTAGTCTCCCATGTTATGGTAGGCTTTGAGTGCTTCTGAGAACTATACTTGTATGATGATAGGGGACATATTGTGTTACCCTTGAGTGCTTTTGAGCACTAGATAGGTAATGATCAGAAGGTATTTGGTTGGAGCCCTTGGATGTTTGATGACATGACCATGTGAAATTTCATGCGGTGTGTGGTGACACATGGTGTCATAATCCTGGGTTAAGGATAGTTTGGCAGGTCTACTGGCTCGCCAGTCGTCACACCAATGGGAGTTGACAGATAGACATTGGGCGGTTGGGCTTGGTCCTCGCTGCTCATTCCCGAGGCTCCTTCCATGCCAGTGGATGGTTGTGCTTGGTCATTTGGTGATATGCTACCAGAGGCTCTGTCCGTGCCACAATGATAGGCCTGTTTGGCCTATGTTCTTGGTGCATATTTTCTAGAGATCCCTCTGAGTCGTAGTATGTAGGGACTCCATTATTTTGTTCTTAGCATCGATGCGAATGAATGCCTAGGCCTTGTAGTGTGGATACCCGCCTAGTAGTGGAGACGCCCGATCTACTATCACTGTTTGGCCATGACAGATGACACCTGAGAGCTAAGTTACTTTCTCGAAAAGAGGGAACTAAAGGACTATGTCAGCGTAGTAGTGTTCTTGTGTCTGAACGTGGGTGAGTCATCATGTTGCATTCATATCATAACCTTGCATTGTACCACATAAGATCTGTATCATATAAATTTGTATGAACATTTTTATATGATGACTGATGTAGGCTCCTCACCCGATTTACCGAGATGGACATAGTACACCAAGCTACTCTCTCACATTCCAATTCTATGATCGCACAAGTAAAACAGAACACACTCAATTTGCAATATTATTAATTCATTGCTAACGCACGATTTCCCCACACCCTTAGAGATCAAATAAAAGCTATGAGACAATATTCTCTCAAGATAAAAGGATCTACTCGATCCGATCGAGCGTGTGTTGTGCCAAAAGAGATCCACCAAAAAAGTAACATTTTCAGAAATGGTAGATCTCTCCCAACAATATAAAAGAAGGTCTGCAAATCCTCACAAATTTAAATAGATCAAAAGAAAACAATAATAATTTATTGGATCAAAACCACGGAGAAATAAAGATACTCAAACAACGCAAATGTTAACCCCCACAAGATTTATCTCGGAGGGAAAACACAAGATTAGAGATTTTTGTTACCCCACTCGGAAATTGATTCCTTGGAAGTGGATAGCTCTTCTACGGTTCCGCCGCAGTCGCACTGAACGGAAACAAACACGTCCGTCTTCCTTGCTTCACACCGGAGAGGATTATTCATTACAATGGAACTAGTCCTTCGCCGAAAATCCACCAAGAGGGAGAAGGACAAGGGTAGATGAAACTCTGTGGCGGGATCCTTGGTGTAGCCAAAATCTACAAGGGGGATAGCCTTCATATTATAAGGAGTTTGGGAGGAGAGGAGATAGAGGTGGCCGAACCACTAGGGAAAGAGAGAGGGAGGCCGACGGCCGAGGGGAGCAAGAGATGGAGGGAAATCTAAATTTAGATTTTAGTTTTTTTAATTCAATATCTAAATAATTCAACAACACATAGCCTTATATAAGGCTAACAAAAATCCGGGCTATACGCAACCCAACTTAAAAATAAGAATCTTGATTAATACAGTCCAAATTTTAAAGTAAATAAACATGGAAAATAAATATAACACGAGCAAGATAATCAACAAAAGAAAGTCTTGCGACGAGGATGGAGGTTGTAGCTTTGATCAACAATGTTTCTATGGCGCCGCAAGTCTTTAGTTGGAGAGGGTGAGAGATCTTCCGTAAACATGTCGACACCATCATCAACATGTTAGGGGTCGTCATCTCCATAAATCCTACCCCGCTCAAAAGTAATCATCACCGATGAGTTGGCTTGAATGTACCAGCATAGAAGAGCATCATCCAAAAGATCCACCTTCGATTCAAGTATCCAAGAGTCATTGGAAGTCGGACAATCACACCACCGGAATAAGTAGCGGCGAATGTCACAACTTGGAGATGTGATCACTTCATCCTTGAGGATCCTGTCAGGCAAAAAGGTGGTCTTGGGGAACCTTTGAAAGGCATTAGTCCAAGAATGTGAAATGTTTCTACATCAACATTCAACGTACCTCCAGTGGAAACCGTAGGAGAGAGCGATCGAGGGACAAGATCACCCCCCAACACATTAGAGGACGCAGTGGATGGATTAAATAGAGAGGCAGATAATTCAAGTGGCGGAGAAACATATGGCATTAAATCTGAAACATTGAAAATAGGGGATATACCACAATCAGTTGGTAACTACAAAAGATATGTGTTTTCTCTTTAAAATTCTAAAAGGACCGGCTCGCCGATTTGCCAACTTTTTTATGGAGCTCGAAGGCAGCCTTTCAGGGATGAGACACACCAAGACTAAATCATCTACAATAAAGTAAGACGATCTCCTATGTTCGTTCGTATGAGATTGATAAGACGCATTTTGGGTGGTTAAAGTTTCATGAATGTTCTTATGTAAATTGTGAACGTGGAGAGCAAACTCTTGTGCAAAATTACTTGATTTATAAGATGGAGGTAACGAAACTAAATCAAGTGGCACCGGTGCCTTATAGCCATGCACGATTTCATTGGGGGATAAACCAATGGATCTATTTTTAGAATTATTATACACAAGCTAAGCATGGGGAAGAACAAAGTCCCAGGAACCCATGTGGTCACCCACTAGACAACGTAGTAAACTACCCAAACTTCTGTTTACTACTTCGGTTTATCCATCCATTTGTGGATGGTAAGCCGAAGAAAAAAAGAATTTGGTATCCATCAGCTTCCAAAGGGTCTTCCAAAAATAACTAGTAAATTTCACATCCCTGTCTATTACTATTGTCTTGGGAATGCCCTGATGCCCAATGACTTCCTTAAAATATAATTTCGCAAATAAAATAAGCCATTTTTGAAAACAGATCTACAACCTCTAGGATGGAATCATGACGTCTAAAAGTGATGGGTAGACCCAAAATGATATCCATACTAATGTCCACCCAAGGAATGGAGGGAATTGGAAGAGGAGTGTAAAGACTGGCATTCGTCTTATTATCCTTAGCTAATTGGCACACATGACATCTCTCCACAATTTTATTTACCGTTGATTTGAGGCAGGGCCAATGAAACTTGTCCTCCACTAACGTAATGGTCTTGTCTTGACAAAAATATCCACCTAAACACCATGCAATTCCCAAATGATGAGATGATATAGGGAAGAACGAGGGATTCATAGCTTCGAGTGCTTAAATAGATAACCGTATCGAATATAATAGGATGAAATGGTATTTGGAGAGTCACTTTGAGTGGATAATTAGATTTTCTTAAAATCAGTACAATAAACATACTCATCCTTAATCCTATCAAAACCATTGACTTTACTTCTAGCGTAGACAATAATAAAGTAACATGACAAAGGGCATTGACCACACGATTTAGAGTCCACTTTAGATGTTTTATTATAAATGTGTATTCCTGAAGGTAGGAGACCCATTTGGGTAGCCATGGGATGACCTTGCATTGAGAATTAACCAATCTCAAAGTGTCGTGATCAGATCGGATAACAAAGTCCTTTGGGAGTCGATAGTGCTGCTAATGTTGGAGACAGTGAATAACAACGTAAAACTCCATATCATAATTAGAATAATTCAACTTCGGACCCAATTGTTTCTCACTAAAATACCCAATCAGATGACCCTCCTGACATAATAAACTGCCTATGCCGACCCCAGATGCATCACAAGAGAACTCAAAACCTTATTAAAAACCAGCAACCTCAAAAGTGGTGCTTCCGACATCCGTGATTTAAATGTTTTGAAACGCTTTAGCAGCCGATTTGGTCCAGGTAAGTCAACTATGTTCAAACATTTTGTTATAGGCGCCATGATACTACTAAAATCTCAAATGAATCGATAATAAATGGCAGATAGTCTGTGAAAGCTCCTAACATCCCGAATATTGGAGGGTTCTGACCAATCCTTAATGGCTTGCACCTTCTTAGGATCCACATGTATGCCTTCCAAACTCACAATATGTAACATCCCTCAAACAACTAGACCCCTAGGATGGTTTTTTCATGACTGGGTCATGATAAAATCCTAGGAAGCACTAGCAACCAAGTGAGCTTAAGCATGAAGGTGGAAATCACCTTGGTCTACATATAGTAAATTCTAAATACCAAACCTAGGGTTTGACTTTAGGGCTTCACCATGACCCTATCATAACATTCCTAACCCATTAGGGGGTCCATTAGAGCTATTAAGACCCATTGGGGTCAACTAAGAAGGTCAAATTGACCCAAGTCAACTCCAACCCTAAATTGGTCAAAGTGCCTAAATTATTGGTAATTGGACTCTAATGTGCCCAATTGACCCTACCCAGACCTTCTTAGCCCTTAGGGGAGGCCAAAGGGTCACTAACCACCTATTGGGGTCAACCTAATTAGTCAAATTGACCAAAGTCAACTCTAACCCTGGTAAGGTCCACTAAGCCCAATTTGTGTCAAAGGGAATACAAATGAGCCCAATATGGCCCACCAAGCCAATGTTAGCCCTAGGTGGTGTTAAGGGACCCATGGCAACTCATTAGGGCCAGTTAGGTCACCCAATGTGGCCTAGGAATGTGCTAATGCACATTAGGTCAATTTAACCCAAATAGGCTAAGTTAAGCTCAAACACAAATCCACTTAGGCTAATCTCATTTTAATTATTCATATGAGTTAATGGGGTGCTTTTTGGGTTAAAAAATCATCTCAAATCGGCCATGGTGACTAGGAGAGAGAAAACTAGGGTTTGGAGGAAAGTGGAAGATGAACGATCTATGCAAATCAATGCATGGACCTTCAAACTCCCCCCCCCCCCACATTGAAGGCTAAATACATCTCCTCTTGTGAATTACAAGAGTTTCCAGCCCTTGGTCGGGCTCCTTGATGGCAGGATTCAATGGATTGAGGGGAAACCGAAAATGCTCAAATGGTCATTAATGGCAACCTCCTATGTAACCTCTCCCACATCCAATTGGACCCCCTATCATCTTCACGACCTCACAAGGAGCAAAACCCCTCTACCTCCCAAGCTTCAAAAGCCCTAGATCGAAGAATAGCCATGGCCCCCAAGAGAGCACCCCCTTCCATGGCGGATCCGAGAATCACTAGGCAAATGGCCCTCCAGCAGGTCTGATCCCATTGCTCTCCCCTTGTGCATAAATTCTAGGTTGTGAGCCCTTTGGTTTGAGACAAAATGAGCCCAAATCAAGCTTCCATTCTTGTAGATTCATGAGTGATTTTCTCCTCCACATTTCCTATTGATAGGGGCCCGCATGTCAGGAAAATACCCTCTCTCAACTGCCACCATCTCAACGGAGGTGGTGGTGATGGCCGACCATGGGGGTGATGGGGTGGCCAGAATTTTGGGTTTAAAAACACCCACTGTTCTTTTTTTCCAAATGACCTGAAATTTTGGCCATGAGCTTGTCTTGATAGGGACTAGGTCATATCCAAAAATTAGAATTTTGGCGATAATTTTCCTAAAGCTTTGTAGAAGTTAAATAAATCAAATGGGATATATTTTAACGGGTAAGTGACTTTAAAATTCACCAAATTTTGGTCAGAGGATTTTAGGGCCATGATAGGGCTCTGGTTAAAAGTTCAGCACATTTAGGCTTGATTTAATAGTGGTTGTTGAAAATAAGATTTGTTCAAGTGGGTAATATTTCACCGAGATATTTCTTGGTGATGCTTTGAGGAAATTAAGTGGTCTCCCCTCATCCCCTTTGGGAGAGACTTAGGTCACACACTTAAAATATCATTATACACCACCTCATGAAAAATGGTAGGGTTCTAGGATGGTTTGGCCATAGGGCCAAGTGTAAACCATAAAAGTGCACTTTTGGAGTTATTAAAAGACATAGGTACAAACCTCCACAGAAGTCAGTGAAACTTGGAATTTGAAATTTATTTTTGTTATTATCACTTGAGAAATTTTATGAGAATTTTTGGGATAATTTACACATTTATTTCTCAATTAATTTAAAATTGGGTCCTTTACTTTACTGCTAGAATGAAGGGGTCAAATATTATGGAAATGCCTTGAAATCTTGCAAGTTATGTTTTTATGATACACGTATCCTTTGTGAATTTTGGTATAATTTTTGAATGGCTATTTTGGGTAGATTTTTGGTAATGTGCCCTAATTCAATTATGTTGATATAAATTAATTGGCTGGTCATTGTATTTTAGAAAAATACGAATCTTATACCGAGAGCTCCTAGGAATAACATAGTGCTCTGGAAATTTTATGGAATTATTTAGATGGATATTTACCGTACCTCCTTCACACCATTATTGTTTATAGTATTATTGAATTTAATTATTTATGTGAATAATTGGCCCTGGAAAATTTTTAAAATTAAGCAGAGATCATTTAAGATAGTTACAATGCTCTTGGAATTTATTTGTAATTTTTGGAAGAATATTTAGAGTACTTCATTAACATGTGGTGCTTATTTAGCAATTATAATTTAATTAATTTAAGTAATTAAATGAACTTGGTTCTCATTACCCTTGGTTAGAGAATCTTTATTTAGCTTGGATAAACCTCCGATAAATTATTTATAATGTTTGAGAAGAGAAAACAGTAGACCCTTCACAAACTCAAGTAGTGCCCCAATTATTCAATTTATGTTTTATCATGGAATTAACTACGGTGAAATATCAATTGCTGATTTTTCCATTAATATTGATCATACATAACCTTTGGGTGTATCATTGACCATAGGAATACAATGGGGTGGGGTCATGAGGGTGCTTCATGTGTCTCAATCCTTGCTTTCAAGGCTTGTTCGTCTGCGGGTAACCAAGATTGATGCTTGAGGTTACTTAGGTGATTGAGGTTAAGATTCATCTAAGGAGCATGTGTAGGGATCAACCACATGGTAAGGAGGGCAGGAGTCCCCTCCATGCGTCTCTTTATAGTAGTGAAGAAGTAAGCTTAAGAGGTGGGCGGTATTCAACAGAACCCTAGCTTTCCTCGTGATAAAAACTCACCATAGGCCACTAGAGTAATTCATGTAAAATGGGTGAATTATGGGTAGATACCAATAAGAATAAGTGTCTTAAGAAAGGGAGGTTTGGGGTGTCATCCCATCATACCTCCTAGTACCGCTGTGAGCCCCTCACTGGGTAGACCTCGGGAAGTCCAAGGATAACCCAAGTCATAAAATTATATAAACATGAGAAGACTAATCGTAGTAAATAAGGAGCACACATGTTCACCATTCTTAAAGGGAAATGTATTGGGGGTGAGAAAGGATGGTTTGGTCCTGCGAGCTGAAGGCTCAATGCTGTTTGATAAGAATTGGTTAGTCCGGTGAGTCGTGCGCTCGCGAACTCAGGAATAGCATGTGTGCATGTTCATAAAAGTGGGGGGCCTTCAGTTCGCTATGGTCGTCGCACCGATAGAGGAATGACAACCCTGGATGGTGTAGTTATTTTGAGTGGCTTGCATGTGTCTATGGAGACACTTACCTAGTGACCCTACACTTGACCATGAAAGACTGTGGTTTTGTAAGCATTAATATATGGTGACTCTGGTGTGTCCTTCAGTGACATACGTAAGGGTTAGGCCTGGTAATGCGGTTACCCTCCTAGGAGTTGGGTGACTCTGGTGTGTCCTTCAGAGGCATACGTAAGGGCTAGGCCTGGTAGTGCGGTTACCCTCCTAGGAGTGGGGTGGCCCACTCCGGAGGCTCCTAGAAGTGAAGCTAGCTTCCAAAATCGGGGAACAAAGGGTCTGTGTGCTTTGACTCGTGTGTGTGTGTTATAATTGCATGAATCATGACATAACATATCACAACACACATAACTGCATATAACCTAACACAACATCATATAAACTACTATTGGATAGCTTATTAATGTGTTGGACGGCAAGTGAAACGGTCGCACAAGTAATATAAAATGGGTGAATTTCCCAAAGTATCAATCTCTTCAAGGAACACAGTAAGGTGGAGTTAATTTCGAGGTGGACTTGAGATTGAAGTCCTTAGGTCAGTGTTAACAAAGTGGGGGTTTTGATTATTGCAGAAATAGAATGTAAAACACTAACCGCTACTCCTATGCAACGCCACTATGTGATGCTTCGTCAGGCGTGATGGAAGACTACACGGGCCGCTATGCACCGAAATGCTAGGCAGATGGACAAGTAGGCTTGCGGATGAGGTCGATGATGGAAAATAGCGGCCCGTGTAGTCTTCCACCACGCCGCAATTGATCATCGAAAATAGCAGCCTTTATTTTCCATCATCGACTACACGCCACTAGCAATTGCTACTGCAGCAAAACCAGATATGGTCGATGATGGAAAATAAAGGCGCACCTCAAACAAATAATGAAAATATAAAATCACATAGACATGATTGTATACAAACGTTTTATAAACTAAACAAACTTCATCAAATACAAGAGATTAAACTAAACTATCAACAACAAAAGAAGAAAAGAGTGCAAAATAGATCGGATCCGAAGTCTTGCTGAGGATTCACGGAAGGAATCGCCGGGTTGTCAATCCGTGTCCAAGCTCGGTCCTCAACTGCATCCGGGGTAGAGGAGGCTGTCACTAAATCCTAATGGACCCATCTTCTTCGGGTCACGAGCCGATGGAGGATGGCACAAACTTCTCTTAGCTTGATGGAGAAAGCTAGATCTAACTCTTCTAGAAGTTCAAGGATGAAGGAGGAGGCCGAGAGGAAGCTCCAGCTTTGATTTGGCATTGAAAGCTTGCCCGGAGGCCTCTCCAAGGTGGAAAACGGCGGAACTTTTCCCTAAAACGGCGAGAGGAACAACAGGCCAAAAGTCCTCCTTTGGAAGAAGAAATCTGTGCTTTAAATAGAAGCAGGTAAAAAAATAGGCACGCATAGTTTGGATCACGACCGTGCGCTAACCGTGTGTTATTAACTTCCTGGACAAGCTTGCGGATGAAGAAGCGTTGACCCGTGCATTTTACTCGCGTACGGGCTCTTCCGCCCTTCCGTGAATGAAATCGCACAGGTAAACACAGAGTGTAGGAAAGTAGGAGAAAACAAAGGAACCGTGCGTTTTACTGGCGCACGGGCGCTGCCGCCCGTGCGTGAACAAATCACACGATTAACCACAGAATGTTACCAAAGCGAAAGGTACAGGAAAACCGTGTGTTTTATTCTCGCACGGTTTGGCCGAAACCCTGCGTCAACCGTGCATGAGGATCGTCTAACTCAGCCCGACGAAATTCGTCGAGCTCAACTCGACTTTTCTCCTACACAAATAAAGCGCACGATCGCAAAGAACCGTGTGCTAAGAAAACACACGACCGTGTGTTTTCCTCAAACCTGGATTCCAGCCTTGGGGAAAACGCACCACCTGCATACAAACAAATAAAAGCAAACAGGACCCTCCAGCAAAGCAGAAATGCAACAAAAGCAACTTGAAAGAGCCACTGGGGAGCACCATGTGCTTAACCCCAACAACAGAATGCACAATTGCACACCCATGGTCCAAAACAATGCACTTAGCATGAAAAACTGTATAAATGAAATATCAATGATAACGAACTAAAAGTGAAGTGCAAGTGCATGAAAACTAGCCCAGATGAGTCTGAAAAACCCTATATAAATCTGTCTCATCACGCCCCCAGACTTACCTGTTTGCGCGTCCCGAGCAAACAAAATCTATCCAGATATGCAAAATAAACTTGCTAACAAAGAAATTGAGATACAGAGTACCATGCGAAGTCGCATGCTCACGGGCATAAAAATAAAATTGAGGAAATTTCTAAGTATGAAAAATAGTTTATACCTTTCACAATGCATATCAACATTTTATTATTACTCAAAAATAAAATCATGGTGAATCTTCCGATCACACGTAGGAAGAAAGTAGGCAGGCCACAAAGGTGAGCTTTGCCAAAGACCGGGGCTCAGGATCACCTCTAAAGAAATCCATCAATGTCGGGGACCATACGCTTGCCTGTTTACACTCTATCGACGGTACTAGTTCGACTTAAGCGTCAATCTGTAGGACTTTAGGAGAATCATGAGGATTGGTTTACGGTGAGGTAAACAAAGATAAACAGGAAGGCTACACACCTAACCCAAATGAGCTAGCATAAAAAAGAGTCTATCCACTAACCAAAATACATGCGGGTACACCATACCCCAGGCTTAATTTTTAAAATACGGGTGTGTGCACTGCCTACTCCTAATACAATCTCATCTCAAATTGAATTTTCAATTATACTTTTTCTTTTTTACTTTTCATTTTTACATATATTTCTTTTCAAATCATTTTCTTTTCAAATCATTTTCTTTTCTTTAAACAGTTTTAGCAAATAGAAGCTTTGGAGCACATCCACATATTCACATGTAAAATCACCACATCAACACCCCAACAGGAAAAAAGTAAAACATAAAAGCTCGACATGGGTGTGCGACTAGGATCGACTATGAGGATTTGGTGAAATAATTGTGGAGCTGAATCAAAAGAAGGGTAGGCACAATGGGGCATAGCGAGGATAAGACGTTAGGAATGGTACAAAGCTCAACCGTGCTAAAATGATGGCCTACATCACGCTCACGCTCGACTAACCATGCACCAATGCTTCGAGAGTAGCTTGGGGAAAGTTCTTAGTCACTGAGAAAGATGATCCTTCCTCCCAACTCGAGCAAAATGAGTCTAGTGACGGCTACACACATCCCTACAATACCGTTCGTTTCACACCAGATTCACGAATTTTTGAGTAGAATAAAGTAATATGTACGCAATTAGAAAAATAAAAAACTATAAGCATACAGAAAAATTAAATATACTCCAATTTCTACACGAGACGAGAGCCCTTGACTAGGAGCACAGCAGGGTCAACATTTTACTCTGTCTCACAATCCTATGCCAGCATAAAATTTTTCCCAAATCATACAAGTGAAATGATTTTAACTCGCAACACGCTAATAGCTAAGCATGCGCTCATGTGGTTGCACTGGTGTGCGATGCAATGAAATAATCAAAATATAAATAATAAAAGCTTCTAGTATGCAAATGAAATGTGTGCGTGCAAAAGTTAACAAATACTAGCTCTCCCCCAGACTTAAACTAAGATTCACAACATATGATAAAGGAATTTAAATCATATAGAGACAAGGGAAGAGGTTACCCAATGCTCATCCAGTGACCATACAAGAAGACGCGTGAAAAATAGAAGAAGATTAGCCATACGCAGAATCACAACCCTGTTAGTACGAAGTAGCAAAGAATACTTGTAGAGGTGAGCTCCGCAAAAACAAAATAAAAATATACAAAATATAAGAAATACTAAAACTAAAATAGACATGAAAAATAAAAACACAGGAAATGAAAGATAACTACTGGGGTTATTGTTCACCCAGCATAACTTATTCGGTTAATGAAGAGTTCTAGCTAATGGGCCTATGAAATAAAAAGTGCACATGTAACTGTTCCCTTATCCATTGCGGTAACGAGTACAGATACGGTGATAAAACAGTTACCCCTCTACCTACATAATAATTCCTGCCCAACACAGGTAGAGGAAATAGGAAATAAGAAGAGGAGGAGCACTGGTACTCGCTAATCTTATCACAAAAAATATCCTTGCCGAGCAAGGCGTCGTCAACCACAGATGTGTAGGAAGCGATGGAAACGGAATGGGCACCAGGCTTACCGTCATCCCAACATATCCGTGGGGACTCAACCTACACAGGCTTAGATAAAGAAGGGGGATCAAGTAATAAAAGAGATGAAGAACTAAAATAACCAGAATATGGGAGATTGATCCCGGTTTCACTCTCAATGAGATCCAAGCATAGATCATTGTCGTTATCATACGAGTCATATCGTGGAAAATCCGAGAACTTGAGGTCCACGGTGGTAAGGGGAACTGCCTCATCTGATAAGGAAGTGCAAACCTCCGCATCAGAAAGAGGATATTCCTCTTACCACCAGGGTGCGTAAAAGTGCTCCGAAGATCCACATTCTCCGTCCGAGATAGAAGAATCCTCATCCCACCTCGGTGCATCCTCAGTCACCGAATCATCCAAACATACAGCATCATCAACCGACTCACAAGAAAAAGGTGTAGCAAACTCAGTCAAAAATTGCAGAGGGGCAAAATCAAACGCTGAATGAGCAGTCTCCAATACAAAATCATACGTAGATGCCACCCTGTCGACAGGAATAATCTCTGTGTCCCATATAGGAGCGACCATGGATTCTTGATCCTCTTTTTGCTGGCTAGCACAAGAGTGATCATCATCACTCAATGGAAACTCGTACAAAGGGAGCGAGGGAACCATGAAGGATCTATATGCGGCGAGAGATTCGTAGGTAATCTCAACGGGTAAAGAACGAGCAAGGTGCGCTATTTAACTGTATGGGCGAGACAACACCCTGGTAGGCCTTTCCACAACAGTCTTCCACGAACGGGAGTTTGTTGCGTGTTGAAGTATTAGACCGGGCGGCCTTGCAGTCTTGTCTGGCAGTTTGTAGACCGGGCGGTCTCTCGGTCTCATATTGCAGCTTGTTCTTATTCTGCTGGAGTTGCCGAGCGGTTACCCCATCTGTCTAACCGCGCGGCCTGTGCGGTCTCTGTAAATTCTAGCCGCTCAGCCCTGTACATGTTTAGTCCCACATTGTTTGTTTGTACTCTCTCATATCTCCTCCATTCTATAAAAGGGAGGTCATACCTTTGTAAATGATATCTTTTTTGGATAATAAAATTTCAATTATTCAAATTTCTGTCGATTTCTTTGCTACTTATTCGCTACTTTTACATGGTATCAAAGCACTCGGTCCTTTCCACCTGAGTACGCTCTCTCTGATCTCACGGCCTCTTCTTTCTTCTCCACGGCCTGTTTTCGCGGCTTGATTTATCTTCTGCCCGCTGCTCTTGTTCGCGCGGCTTGTCCCTTCCCGCGACCTGTTCTCGCGGCCTGTCTCTTTCCGCGGCCTGTCTTCGCCGCTTGGTTCCTTTGCTTTCTCTTCTCTTCTATTTGCTTGGACTCTTTCAGTTCGCGCGACCTCTTCCCTGCACTTTGGTCTGCCTCCTGGCCGCTGGTATTCTGCCCCCGTGCCACTGCAGCTTCTTCTCTTCAGCCCGCTGCGGTTTCATCCTTGTTCGCTGCGGTTTCTTTCTCGTGTACCAGCCTCCTCCTTAGGTCGTGCGGCTTGCTCTCTATTTTTCTCTCCCACGGTCTATCTTCTTCTCGCGCGGTTTCCTTCCTTCTCTATGGCTACTTCCGGTCTTTCCACTCTCGTTATCTCTACATCCGCAGCTCCTGCCGCTCCTGCTCCTCCGACTCCGTCAGGCAACCTTGGCACGCTTTCTAAGCATGTAGGCTCCAACTATCCCGATTGGAGTATTTCTTTCACCTTTCTTCTTCGCTCATAGCGCAAGCGTCATCACCTCACCGATGACCCTCCTCCTCGTAACTCTCCTTAATTTGATGACTGGGATGCGAGTGATGCCCTTGTCCGCACTTGGCTGGCCAACAGACTCTCTGATGAGTGCCTTCTCGTCATTCGTCATGATGAGATGGTCAAGGCGTCTGGCTTCACCTAGCTGCTCTCTATTCAAAGGGGGGCCAGACGTCCCGCATTTATACTCTTTATACGGACCTCTTCACCCGCCCTTCCATGTCTCCTGCTGCGGCTTATCAGCAGGTTCAGGCTCTTGGCGCAGAGATCCTCCAGAATCAACCCGTCTCCGCGGACTTGGCCCAACAACACAAACACTTCCAGGAACTCCTGGTTGTTTGTTATCTTCTCCATCTTCCCGATTCCTATGATATGATCCGCCAGCAGATCCTGGGGGAGGCGGAATCTCCTACTTTGGATGCCACCGCGGCTCGCATTGCTGCTGTTACTTCGCTGCTCCAGCAGCCTCTGTTGGCCTCCCCCCTTCCAAGGACTCCTTTGCTCACCAAGCTCAGAAAGGGGGCCCAAGTGGCCGCGGCCACTCCGGCGGACGGGGTTCGTCCAGGTTCCTCTGCTCTCACTATGGTCGTACCAGCCATTCTGTTGACCGCTGCTGGCAGAAACATCCTCATCTTCGCCCTTCCGGTGATGCTCCTTCTTCAGCCTCCGCCTCCTCTCGGCCATCTACCTCTGTGGCCACGACTTCAGGTAGTGCCCACGTCGTTACCCAAGGTAAATGGCTAATTGACTCCGGTGCTACAAATCATATGATTGGCAACCCTCATTGCTTCTCCCGTCTTGAGATGCATGACTGCTTGCCCCCGGTTCGTGTGGCGGATGGTTCACCGTCCCCGGTTCATGGGACGGGCATGGTTCAACTCACTCCATCGCTTTGCTTGGAGGACACTCTCTATGTCCCGAAGTTCCCGTGAAATTTATTATATGTTACTACTTTATGCCGGCAACTTCAGTGCTCCGTCTTATTCACTCCAACTGCTTGTTCGTTTCAGGACCCGAGGACCCAGCGGACGATTGCTACTGGGACTGAGAGCGGCGGACTCTATTTCCTCGACACCGTTTCCGCTCTGTCTGCCTCCTCCTCCTCTCCAGATCTGTTTTAATGGCATCTTCGCCTTGGACATCCTCCTCCTCGGATTCTTTGACAGCTTCTTCCCCAATTACCTCCTACCAGTTCTCTGCTCAACTGTGATGCGTGTCAGCTTGGCAAACATCATCGCTCCTCCTTCCCCACGAAGCAAGGCCGTGGGTCCTCTCGGCCATTTGATCTCATTCATTCTGATGTCTGGGGTCCTGATCCTACCCTCACAGTTGGTCGGGGTAGTTCCTACTTTGTCACTTTTATAGATGATTTCTCTCGATGTACCTGGGTGTATCTATTAAAAGATTGCTCTGAACTCTTTTCTGTCTGGCAATCCTTTTATTTTATGATTAAGACTCAATTTGACATTTCTATTAAAGTTTTACGCTCTGATAATGCTAAGGAATATCTTAGCCATGAATTCTCCTCTTTCTTTCGGCAACATGGTGTTCTTCATCAAACCACCTGTGTTTACACCTCCCAGCAGAATGGGGTGGCGGAGCGTAAAAACTATCACCTCCTTGATGTCGCTCGCACTCTCATGACGCAAATGCACGTACCCCGCTCCTACTGGGGCTACGCTATGCTACTCGCCTGCTATCTCATCAATCGTTTTCCTTCCACGGTTCTCCACGGCCAGACCCCCTTCTCCATTCTCTACCCCCGCAAGGAACCTTTTCCTCTCCCTCTTCGTGTCTTTGGGTGTACGGCTTTTGTTCACACCCCATCCGCTACCCGCGACAAGCTTTCCCCCCGTCCCACCAAGTGTGTCTTTTTGGGGTACTCTACCACTCAAAAAGGCTATTGCTGTTTTGACCACGTCTTGCAGAAACAATTTGTCTCCGCAGACGTGACATTCTTCGAGAATGCTTCCTACTTCTTTCCTAACTCCTCTCTTTCTCCTGATGTCTCTGCTTCTCCACTGCCTCTCTTTGTTCCTTCCACGCCTCTCGACGTCTTCACCTTTCCCCCCTCTCCTCCTCCGTCTCCTTCCCTGTCCGTCTCACCCCCTACCCCTCCTTCCTCTTCTCCGTGGCCGTCTCTCTCTAGTCCCGGGCCAGCCTTCTCCGCCATAGACGCTCCGGTCACTGAGGCTCCTGTCGACCTAGACCTTCCCATTGCTCTTCGCAAAGGGGTGAGGGCGTGTACTCAACACCCGCTTGCGGCAGTTGTTTTCTATGATCGGCTTTCTCCTTCTCGCAGGTGTTTTGCCTTGGCTATCTCCGCTGTTTAGACTCCCCGCACCTACCAGGAGGCTCTTGTTATCCCTCATTAGAAGTCTGTCATGGATGAGGAGATGGCTACTCTTACTGAATGGGGTACCTGGACCCTTGTTCCTCCTCCAGTGGGTACTGATGTGGTTGGCTGTCGCTGGGTCTTTATTGTGAAATTTCGCCCCGACGGCACTGTGGATTGCTATAAGGCCCGGCTGGTGGCCAAATGCTTCACTCAGACTTACGACATTGATTACTTTGACACCTTCTCTTCGGTTGCTCGCCTCAGCACCATCCGGGTTCTTCTCTCTATGGCTGTTAACCGGGATTGGGCTATTTCCCAGCTTGATGTCAAGAATGCCTTTCTCTATGGTGATCTTCAGGGGGACGTCTACATGGAGCAACCTCCTGTGTATGTTGCTTAGGGGGAGACATGCGTATGCCATTTGAAGAAGGCCATTTATGTCCTAAAGCAGAGCCCTCGGTCGTGGTTCGACAAGTTCAGTGGTATTGTGGCTGTCATCGGCTTTACAAGGAGTTCGGCCGATCACTCTTTATTCATTCGCAAAACGGCCTCGGGACTGGTAGTTTTGGCAGTGTATGTGGATGATATTCTTCTTACCGGCGATGACCAAGCTAGGGTGGACTTGACGAAGAAACACCTCCGTCAACACCTGGTCACGAAGGATATGGGCTCCCCGAAATACTTTTTGGGAATAGAAATATCTCGGAAGCGTGACTCGTTGGTTCTCTCCCAACGGAAGTATGCCCTTGATCTTCTAAAAGAGGAAGGATTGACAGGTGCCAAACCAGCCCGGTTTCCCATGGCCATTGGAGAAGACAAAACGTGGACGGATGACTCGCCTCTTCTATCTGATGTCACAAGATACAGACGGTTGGTGGGAAAACTCATCTATCTCACAGTGACCAGACCCGACATCTCCTATACTATAGGCAATGCCAGTCAGTTTATGCAAGCTCCCATAGAGTGTCATCTTCAGTCTGCCTTGAAGATTTTAGAGTATATCAAAGCAGCACGGGCAAAGGGCTAATCTTTCAGAAGAATGGTCATCTAAGGGTTGAAGCCTACTCAGATTCAAGCTATGCGGATGATAAAGGCGATCGTAAGTCCACATCAGGTTTTTGTACGTTTGTTGGAGGAAACCTTGTGAGTTGGAAGAGCAAGAAACAGTCTGTTGTCTCCAGATCCAGTGCAGAAGCCGAATACCGGAGTATGGCATCAACCACGTGTGAGTTAAAGTGGTTGCGGGCTCTCATGCTTGACCTAGGAGAGGTCTATGACTATCCTCTTCCTATGTTCTGTGACAACAAGGCTGCTATATACATATCCAAAAATCCGGTCTTCCATGAGAGAACAAAGCATATCGAGGTTGACTGCCACTTCATTCGGGAGGAGATTTTGAAGAAACAAATTTGTACTCCGTTTGTCACCTCTGACAAAGAATTGGCGGATATCTTCACAAAACTGGTCTCTACTTCCTTCTTCCACATTTGTCACAAGCTGGGCATGATTGATATCTATGCTCCAGCTTGAGGGGGAGTGTTGAAGTATTAGACCGGGCGGCCTTGCGCTCTTGTCTGGCGGTTTGTAGACCGGGCGGTCTATCGGTCTCATATTGCGGCTTGTTCTTATTCTGCTGGAGTTGCCGAGCGGTTACCCCATCTGTCTAACCGCGCGGCCTGTGCGGTCTCTATAAATTCTAGCCGCTTAGCCCTGTACATGCTTACTCCCACATTATTTGTTTGTACTCTCTCATATCTCCTCCATTCTATAAAAGGGAGGTCATACCTTTGTAAATGATATTTTTTTGGATAATAAAATTTCAATTATTCAAATTTCTATCGATTTCTTTGCTACTTATTCGCTACTTTTACATTGCGCACACGCCCTCAGAGGGAAAAAGCTCGCACAAGCGAGGGCAATGCTTTACCATGTGGCCTACACCTTGACATAACAAACATCGAATACAATGCTCGACATTCATAACAGCCATGGCGTCGATGTATCGACGCAAAGTTTCACAGAGAGGACACTCGGCTACGGAATACATTGCGAACAAAAATATATACCAAAAAAGACGCTACACAACTAGAATAAAAATAGCACGGATCTACTTTCTAAACAAAAAAATATGAAAAGTGCAAAAGAAAATAATCAACAAATTTAAAAACTAAAGAAAAGAAGAAACATGAAATGTACAAATGGAAAAGGGCTTCGATCTACTATCTCCCTCTCCAAAAAATCACACGACTGTTTTCCCCGGCAATAGCGCCAAAACCTTGATGCCTTGGACGACAAGTGTACCGGTCGCTCAAGTAATATAAAATGGGTGAATTTCCCCAAGTATAGATCTCTTCAAGGAACACAGTAAGGTGGAGTTAATTTTGAGGAGGACTTGAGATTGAAGTCCTTAGGTCGATGTTAATAAAGGGGGGGGGGGGGGTTTGATGAATGCGGAAATAGAAAGTAAAACACTAACAGCTTCTCCTATGCAACGCCGCTATGCGATGCTTCGCCAGGCGGTATGGAAGACTACACAGGTCGCTATGCACCGAATCGCTAGACGGATGGACGAGTAGGCTTGCGGATGAGGTGGTGAGAACGGCGGAATGCGGGTCGAGAGCACCTCTTCGCTACGCATGCCACTAGCAATTACTAGTGCGACAAAACCAGATGTCGCGGAGGATGGAAAATAAAGGCGCACCTCAAACAAATAACGAAAACATAAGATCACATAGACATGTTTGTATACAAATGTTTTACAAACTAAACACACTTCATCAAATACAAGAGATTAAACTACACTATCAACAATATGAGAAGTAAAGTGTGCGAAATCGACCAAATCTGAAGTCTTGCTGAGGATTCACGGAAGGAATCGCCGGGTTGTCAATCCGCGTCCAAGCTCGGTCCACAACTGCGTCCGGGGTAGAGGAGGTTGTCACTAACTCCCAATGGACCCGTCTTCTTCGTGTCACGAGCCGGTGGAGGATTGCACAAACATCTCCTAGCTTGATGGAGAAAGCTAGATCTAACTATTCTTGAAGCTCAAGGATGAAGGAGGAGGCCGAGAGGAAGCTTCGGATTTGATTTGGCGTTGAAAGCTCGCCCGTAGGGCTCACCAAGGTGGAAAACAGCAGAACTTTGCCCTAAAACCGCGGGAGGAACAATAGGCCAAAAGCCCCCCTTTGGAAGAACAAATCTGCACTTTAAATAGAAGCACGTCCGAAAAATAGGCACGCACGGTTTGGCGGACGACCGTGCGCTAACCGTGCGTTATTAACTTCCTGACCAAGCTTGCGGATGACGAAGCATTGACCCGTGCGTTTTACTCACACACGGGTGCTTCCGGCAGTGTGTGAAGGAAATTGCACAGGTAAACACATAGTATAGGAAAGCAGGAGAAAATAGAGGAACTGTGTATTGTACTCGCGCACGGGCGCTGCCGCTCGTGCGTGAACAAATCGCACGATTAACCACAAAATGTTGCCAAAGCGAAAGGTACAGGAAAATCGTGCGTTTTCTTCTCGCACGGTTTGGCCGAAACCATGCATCAATTGTGTGTGAGGATCGTCGAACTTAGCCCGACGAAATTCGTCGAGCCCAACTCAACGTTTCTCCTCCACAAACAAAATGCATGATCACAAAGAACTGTGTGCTAAGAAAACGCACGACCATGAGTTTTCCTCAAACCTGCATTCCAGCCTTGGGGAAAATGCACCACCTACATACAAACAAATAAAAGCAAACCAGACCCTCCAGCAAAGCAAAAAATGCAACAAAAGTAACTAGAAAGAGCCTCTGTGGAGCACCATGTGCTACCCCTAACAACAGAATGCGCAATTGCACACCCATGGGCCAAAATAATGCACTTACCGTGAAAAACCGTATAAATGAAAAATCAATGATAATGAACTAAAAGTGAAGTGCAAGTGCGTGAAAAATAGCTCAGATGAGTCCGAAAAACCCTATAAAAATCGGACTCATCACTCATACGATGGGATCCTTACGAAAGACACCTAAAATTATAAGTTTGTGTGTGCCTTCATATAAGTTAAGGTTAATTATTTACCTGTGATAGTTAGATATACATTTCATTATTTACCTCTTACCATTGTTGTTCCATACTTCATTATATATATAGAATATCTTTGCTTGCTTTACATATTTATATAACTATTAGCTTAAGGCCACTATCACCTGCTTGGATTTTGATAAGTATTTTATGGATTAAAAGTAATTTCAAACTGTTATCCTGAATTAGGCAAGTGTACCTATCAAAATATACTATAGAAAATTATCGTATTTAGACTCGGGGACTGTTGATTACTCCTACTGATGCAAATTAAAATTATTTTATCTAAATATAAAGAAGGGTTAAATTAAACTTAAATAAAGAAAAATAAACTAAAAGCTAGCACTTGATCTATACTCACTTTGAACTATAAAGACTTTCATGAAATAATACAAGTACAAACTCCTAATCACTTACTTCGACCGTGGAGGTTCCTAAAATACAAAATCGTCTCTCTCTAGCTCATGCTTTTGACTAACCTTAGGTTGATCTATTAAGACACCTCGGTCAGTAGAAACCCCTAATCTTGCTTTAGGCGGTACCCCACTATTGAATTTGACTCCAATCCAGAATATTTATGTCATCCTCTCTCGAGTAGTGCATGCAACTCCTTTTATCTTTCAGCGATCTACACGTATACGCAACCTCTCGGTCATTCAAGATACAGATCTATAATCGAAGAACATATCCGCGAAATATGAATTCGAAACAAAATATATTAAAGATAAATAAAAGTAGAAATGAAGAGAGCTTGATAAAGAAAAGAAGCTTATTTAATTTCAAAGTTTGTCAAGATCCAGTGCTAATGGAGATTATCTACTTGACATGATAAAGAAGCTACATGAAAGAGAGAAAACAACATAATTGCTAGAAGAAGTGCTTGAATTAAACTAAATGCAAACCAAAACTATGAAATTGAAATTACATAAAAGAAGTGCAAGAAAACTACTGAAATTGGCTAAGAATCTACTCCTTGCTCATCTAGATCATTTTCCCTCCTCATTGATCGATCTGGAATATATAGGAAAATTTCTAGAAGGTCACACCCCTAGGTCACGCCCGTGATTAGGGGGCATGTCAGGTGCAAAATCGTCCTCTTGAAAGCCATGGAACGTTGGGTGAAAACCACCAAAATTCATCGTTCTACGGGTCACGCCCCTAGGTCACGGCCGTGACATAGGGCGTGTCTATATTGTTACTAAAAATGACAGGAACTGGGAACAGCGGGAATTTAATCTAGCGTTGTCGAAGTGGTCATGCCCCTATGTCACGCCCATGACCTAGGGCGTGCAAGCTTGAAACTGGCTGGATCTGAAACTGGCTTCATAATGTGCGGCACACCTGGAAGTCATGCCTTCGAGTCACGCCCATGAATATAAGGTCATTCCCGAGTCCTGGGCGTGTAACACTAATCCGACATGGAAATGAATTCTGGATCTTCTTTTTGGGTCACGCCTGTGACCTGAAGGTCACGCCCGTGACCTGTGCTTGTAAATTGCGATTTTTCCAGAAATGTTCCACTTCTTCTCTTGATCATTCCTGTTTGCTTCAATTTGTTATCTGCAGCCCAGATAGACCTGAAATAAGAAAATAAAGTAATTAATAACAAATATCAATAAAAACTAAATAAAACCTAACAATTTTATAAATAAATACTATATTAAAATCATTATAATAATAGACATATCAAATACCCACATACTTAAGATTTTGCTATTGCAGAGCAAAACTATGAGAAGTACTTATAAGAAAATTAATATAATTTTTTTAATCAAACTAAAAGTTTGTTAAATCAAAAGAATGTTAAAAATAAAATTTATATATTTAAATATTAAGTCATTAGATATGAAATTAAAAATGTGAATAGCGAAATATTTAACAACATTTTCTCAAATAAATTAATTAGTGTTTAAAATTTAGTAGTTAGCAAACAAAGTTAGATTAAGAATTATTAACACTTTTAACTAAAAAGAGATTTAAAGGAAAAAATTCAAGCTACTACTTATGCTCTCTTAGTATTTTAATTTATATCTATTTTTTAGGAATAAGGAAATTGAAGAGGTTTTTGATTAGAGGTGATGAATTTTATCCTCTCACCTCTCATAATTTTTTTTGATATTTGCATATGTTTTGCAAGAAAATGATGAATTTTATCCCCTCATTTTCCATGACATATGAACAAATATTTTTCTCTTTTCAAAAAAATAAAATATAAATTGGGAGTAGTGAAATTTATCCTCTTAATACATCTTTTTTTGGGTTGCATACGTGTAGCAAGGAATACTTGATTCCCATGACATATGATCTAACCAAAAAGGAAAAAATACATATGTGTTCCAGAGAATAATTAATTTTATCCTCTTATCCTTGTGACATATGATCTAATAAGAACATAAAAATAACAAAGGAAAGGCTGCACCAATTTTTATATTAAATCAAAATATTTAGAGAGCAACTATAGTACATTAAAATTTCCTGAGAATCTTTAAGTGTACGTGAATATAATTGAAACATAAAGATTATTAAAATAAGTACTATGAAATTGAAACTAATTAGAATTAAGAGAAAAAGTGCGAAAGAAATTACTCTAAATAAATTTAATTCATAAAGTATTTCTTAAAATCAAATCAGCTAAAAATTAAATTTAACTAACAATGATGAAATAAAAGTTTAGAAATTCAAAAATTATAAAAAATTCTTATAAATAAACCCAAAATAAATTTCTAAAAATCACAGAAAATTAAGTAGGGGTTTATTACTTTTTTTCCAAATTTTTGTTTATATTTTTTATAAAAACAGAAAAGGACATTCCACCCTCATACTTGAAAATAAATATTGACCCCAATGTTTATATGCCAAGTAAGGGCAGAAAGAAATGAAAACGTAACAATTTTTATATGTTTTTAAAAAATGCAAGGATAAGCAAGGGGTGTCTCCCAAGAGTGCTTTTCTTTTTCCCGTCTTTAAGCTAGACAGTTCAGGTTAAGAAAAAGGAAAATAGAAGTTGAAATTAACTTGAAACTCCCTTAATTCTCGCTTTGGCAAGGATGCCAAAGTTGCTCGCCCGACGTCTCCTCCGCTTTCTTCTTGATTTTTCTTCTTTGAATGGTCGGCTTGATAATATAAATTCAAATCACTTATCCATACCTTAGGTGATTTGAATATTTGTAGAGAAGCGGAGAATGGATCGTGGAAATCATTTAATTGCAACGGCTCCTCTTCTACATGAAATTTCTTAGTAAAAGAAAAATCAAAAAGAAGCACGTCAGAAAAATCTTCGCAAAGAGGAGGCTCTTGCGAAGTTATATGATTAGGCTCCGATTGTTTATTTTCTAAAATAAAATCATTATCTAAAAATTCATTTAAAGAAATATTATTGACCTCATTATTTTCATGAATTTCAATTTCTAAATATTTATTTAGGATACTTGAAAATTCATGAAAATAAGAATCGGGTGTAGTAGGAGAAGAAACATGTTTTTCTTCTAATTCACTCGTTGTGCCCATAATATTAATAAATTTTGGATATAATAATTTGTCTTCCTCTTCAAAATAAGACACTAAGGGGGCACATGAAGATTCATGTTCCTCCATAGGTGAAATATTTGAAGTGGGAGAAGAATTATTAGAAAAAGTTTTAAAAAAATTTTGATATAATAATTGCTCCTCCTCTTTAGAATAAGCCACTAAGGAGGCACCAGCGGATTCAAGTTCCATCCTAGGTGAAATATTCAAAGAGGCGGAAGAATCATTAGAACAAATAATAATTTCTTCTAAATTTGGGGAGGATCAACTATAAATTATGTAAAATCCCCGAAATTAGAAGAAGAAGGTTGCGGTGTGATTAAAGAAGTACAAAAATTCGGATCTAAATAGTTATTCTCACAACTCGGGAATCCTTCCGGTTGATCTTGCGAACAATAAAGACCAAAATTCGAGGAAGAAGAAAAATTATTTAAATCAAAATAAGTATTCTTGTTAAAATTAGAAAAATCTTTTTATTGAAAATTAAAAGAATTGGAAAAATTGTTTTCATGAAAATTAGAAAAAGAGTAATCATGAAGTGAGAATAGTTATTTTCATAGTTATTATCAAAATTATTTTCATAAGAAAGATTTTTTTTAATAATTATAATGATAACAATTCTCACTTAAATGAGAACCACCACAATAATAACAAGAAATATGGCATCATTTTGGGTCTTGCAAAAGATTAAATTTATGTGTAAGCTCGGCAACCTTAGCGGCCAATTGAGATAAAATTTTTTTGTAAGAAGAAAATAAAACAACCGGTTCTTAATAGAAACGAAGTTGAAAAAGAAAATTAAAAATAGAAATGGAGGTGGAGAATGAGAATGATAAAAGTAATAAAATCTACGCTTTCAAAATATCAACAAAAATAGTCCCCAACAACGACGCCAAAAACTTGATAAGTATTTTATAGTTTTAAAAATAATTTCAAACTATTATCCCGAATTAGGCAAGTGTACCTATCGAAATAAAGTATAAAAAATTGTCATATTTACACTCGAGGACTGTTGATTACTCCTACTCATGCAAATTAATATTTTTTTATCTAAATTTAAAGAAGGGTTAAATTAAACTTAAAGAAAGAAAAATAAACTAAAAGCTAGCACTTGATCTAGACTCACTTTGAATTAAAAAATACTTTCATGATACGATACAAGTAAAACTCCTAAACACTTACATCGACAATGGAGGTTCCCAAAATACAAAAGCGTCTCTCTCAAGCTCATCCTTTTGACTAACCTTAGGTTGATCGATTAAGACCCCTCGACCACTCGAAATCCCTAACTTGATTTAGGCGATAAACCCCACTATTGGATTTGACTCCAATACGGAAGATTTATGTCGCCCTCTCTCGAGGAGTGCATGCAACTCCTTTTATCCTTGAGCGATCTACTCGTATCCGCAACCACTCGGTCATTTAAGATACGGATCTAGGATCGAAGAACATATTCGCAAAATATGAATTCGACAAAAAATAAATCAATGTACAAATAAAGAGAGTTTGATAAAAGAAAAGAAGTTTATTTAATTTCAATGTTTGTCATGATCAAGTGCTAATGGAGATTAGCTACTTGACATGATAAAGAAGGTACATGAAAGAGTGAAAAAAACAACATAATTGCTAGAAGAAGAAGTGCTTGAATTAAACTAGATGCGGACCTAAACTATGAAATTGAAATTACATAAAAGAAGTGCAAGAAAACTACTGAAATTGGCTAAAAATCTACTCCAAGAAGACTCCTAGCTCATCCTAGATCAATCTCCCTCCTCCTAGATTTATCTGGAATTTATAGGAAAATTTCTGGAAGGTAACTCCCCTAGGTCACGCCGTGACTAGGGGGCGTGTCAGGTGCGAAACTGTCCTCTTGAAGGCCCAGCAATGTTGGGAGAAAACAGCCAAAATTCGTCGTTTTGCGGGTCACGCCCCTAGGTCACGCCCGTGACCTATGGCATGTCTGTACTGTTAATGGAAATGGTGGGAACAGGGAACGGTTGGAATTTAATCTTGCGTTGCCAAAGTGGTCACACTCCTAGGTCACGCCAGTGACCTAGGGCGTGTACGCTTGAAACTGGCTGGATCTGAAACTGGCATCATAATGAGCGGCACGGCTGGAAGTCACGTCTTAGAGTCACGACCGTGACTATAAGTTCACGCCTGTGTCCTGGGCGTGTAAATTTAATTCGACATGGAAACGAATTCTGGATCTGCTTTATGGGTCACGCCCGTGACATAAAGGTCACACCCGTAACCTAAAGGTCATGCCCGTGACCTCGGCATGTAAATTGACATTTTTCCAAAAATGTTCAGCTTCTTCTACTGTTCAGTCCTGTTATCTTCAATTTGTTATATGCAGCCCAGATAGACTTGAAATAAGAAAACAAAGTAATTAATAACAAATATAAATAAAAACTAAATAAAACATAACTATTTTATAAATAAAAACTATATTAAAATTACTATAATATTAGACTTATCAGATATCTTCTGCCTTCATGTCCTTTCTTATCATTCCTCCCTCCCGGTGCCTAGGAGTCACAGGGAGAGGGGTGGGGATCATTGACTTAGTCTTTTGAATAATGGTTGGTGGACTATATCATTTTAGCAGATCGAGGAGCAACACCAGGAGATGCAACACCACTAGAGGCCGATGCAGTTGGAGGTGGGCCAGTCTAGCACAGGAGTACCACCTATCGGGACAGTGAGTGACTATAGTAACTTTGCTTCCGCGAGTGATTTGAAATGAGGATGTGATGTACTGGGCAGGAGCCCATTTATTATTTATGTCGTTATTCTGTTATTATTATGTGGACACCTTACTAGTGTGATTCTATATTACGTGTGATCTTGTGTACTTGGACTTATATTTGTTCATGTATACTTCTACTTTCTTCTATGATCGATATGGCCGGAAAGATCGACATTTTGTAGTGACGACCTTCCTAGGTGTTGGTGTCATCGTAAAGCGGTGGTTTTGGGCTTTAGACCCGATGGTGAAGCAAACCAAATTGGGTCCTACAAACTGTATCAGAGCGAAAAAACCTAAATCAGAAGAGAAGAAGTCCTCAACCATGGGACACCCCGCACGACTTTAGTTTCAGGACAAACTAAGTAGTAGAAGATATGGTGTGCCCATATAGGGAATCACACATAACGGTTCACTCTTAACTGGATTTAGGCCAACCATCTTACAAGTGAACCTTTTTTATGCAGCCCTCAACAAACCCTACCGCTCAGCATGGTATTCCTCAGGCTCTGAATGTTGTACCACCCTTGCTAGCTCCCACTCCATTCCTGCAATCAGAGATGCGATAGACACTGACTGTGATCTTGGAGGCTTTTAAGACATAAAAGGCTTCGGATCCTCAGCCAAATCCCGGGGCAAATTTGCTGAGTGTCTTCCGAGGGCTCTCCCCTCCATCTTACCCCAGGATGGAGTCAGTCGTTCGAACAGAGGAATGGTTGGTCATTATGTATGAGATGTTGGCAAGAATTCTGTGCCCGACGAAGATGGTTGTGCCTCTAGTGGCATCATGTCTAGAGTCACATGAGAAGAGGTGGCAGAAGTCGCTGCTAGACACCACTTATGTCAGATTGGATGCTGCAGACATTTTATGTGATGAGTTCATGGAGGCGCTGCTGTAGAATGTTTTACCACAGTTTTTGAGAGATGAGTTGGAGGACGGGTTTCTGTAGTTGAGGCAGTGAACCAGGATAGTTCTAGAGTACTACCGAGAGTTTGCCCACCTAACCCGTTTTGCAGACTCTTACCAGTTGGACGACACGGGATATGCGAAGAGGTTCTACAAAGGCATTCGTGATGACATGAGTCAAGCCCTCCTCTTTGTGTCTAATGGAAGTTTGGCCCAAATGCTGGAGATGGCCAAGAAGATGGAGGCGGATCAGCTCAAAGTGCAAGACAAGAAGATATCGACAGAGGACCAGGGCAGGGGTGGCAGAGGGGTCGTTATATTGGTGAGAGAAGGACAGAGTATCGACCCTGCCAGGAGGACATGCAGGATCCGAGGGAGCCGGTGGTGTTGGCTCCTCAGCCATTACACATAAAGAGAATCACGAGGCCAGGAGATGGGGCACCTCCCTCGCAGGAGTTCTACCACTACCACCAGCTAAGACCCATCCGGAGGAACTGCCCCATGAGGGGGGCACCTCCATCGACACTACAGGATGAACCACCATATCATCAGTTTATGGGATGAGGATGTAACACCCCCATCCGTCGCATGGCATATAACAGAAGGTCCAGCTGGAATCCGACGCCAAATACCACAGACAGTCAGAAGGGTTACTAAATGAATAAATCAAACCAACCAATTAATACTACACGTCCTAAACACAGAGCATTCTAGCGGAAGATTTTAAAGTTGAAAGAACCCAAAATTAAATCCATCAATATGAATGTCCACATTTACAACTACAAGAACGAACCCCAAATACACTGAAACAGGTACATGGCCTTATGGCCTTACAAATGTTCATAAATATAACATGTCTTACATACATCGGCTCGCAGGCCGGCCATACATGAGAACTGTAAAAACAATTATTCTACGGCCTTCTAGGGCCAGCACAGCAACATGGGCTCCAGCCCGCTATTTGGCACTCGGCTCCGCAGCACCTGCAAGCACATACCACCGCACGGTGGCAAATAAAGCAACGGTCAGCTAAAAGCCGACCAAATTATAACGACCCCGCCCCTTACTCGGGACGGCGGTGCTCTTTCCCTGCAAAACATTAGCCCAACAATATATATATATATCGCAATAATAATTCGCCACAGGTGTAGGCTCGCACGGCCAAACACCCCGTGCACTCAGGGCACATTCATGGTGAACCCTGACAAATCAGTGCATTCACCACCATCCCTAGGATGGCAACAACATGTGAGCATTTAGCCTTTCTGACCACCGTCTAAGGCTCCGACTATGCCAACGGCCAGTCCCCGTCTTCGGGTCTCTCGCACCGAACCACATAGCCTAGGTCCAATTCCACTTGCCCGTTGCTCACGCCGCATGTCCAATTTAAGGAACTTTGCGCGGGCCAAGCTTCTCTCGGATCCCAAATTTCCCAAAACAATCTCATAACCCAGTTATGATCAAGGCCGGTTCCCAGACCGCCAAGTTAGCAGAACACGTTTCCGCTCAGTTTTCCGGGTGCGCCTTGAAGCTAACCTTCAAGGATCCCTGCTGCAATCTACCGCGTAGAAACCCGAAAAATCCAAAGCACGGAGTCTTCTCCGGCAAAACCATATCAAATGCAACATCACCGATCCAGACAAAACACATCCGGGTAGGCTTCACACACAATGCCTATGCCCGTACTTACGATTCCGGGCTCTACATGCAACACAAGGGGGACTATTCCCGTCAACCCCAAGGAACACCACGCACTCACCGCATACTCGCGGGAGCGGGATTCCTTATGCAGAAAGAAAGAGATTCAAGCGCTCGAGTTGAGAATCGTTACCCTTGTAGTCCGTTTTGGCGCCATGGAAAAACTACGCGGTTAGAACTCTTCGCAATGACCTTCCCTCCACGGATCCGCTCTCCGATTTCGAAACGGTGCTCCGACGCTCCGCCGGCGGCCGGAAACCTCCTTCTTCTTCCTCTCCTCTCTCACTTTGGAAGGGGAGAACTTTGGAGAGAAAATGAGGGAATAACTCCCTATTCCCGGCCTTAACAGAGCAGGATTTAATCTGGGCCATTGGATCCTAATTAAAGAAAATGAACGGCTCGGATCTGCACAAAATTCCCCAGACCTGGGCCGCACACGGCTTGGCACACGGCCGTGTCCAAGGCCGTGTGCCTCGATCCAGGCACGATCGTCGAACTGAGAAATGCACACGGGCCAAGACACGCCCGTGTCTGACCTGACACGCCCGTGTCGGGATCCTCGACACGCCCGTGTTCGTGGGCGTGTCACGCATAACCGCCACGGCAACGGACACGACCCATCAGGACACGGGTAGGGACATGGGTTGGCACACGCCCGTGTCGGATGACACGCCCGTGTCATCCGACCGTGTTCCTGGCCGTGTCCTTCTCGGGTTGGAAACGGCCAAAAATCACCAGCCAGACACGGCCTTGGACACGCCCGTGTCCTAGGCCGTGTACCCCTACAGGCACCAAAAACTCTTTTTCCGCGACCGACTCGCACACAAAATTCGGGGCGTTACAAATCTCCCCCACTTAAGGAATTTCGTCCCGAAATTAAGCAAAGGTACACGAAAGCTAAATGATACCTGAGTGGAATAACTCGGGGTATTCCTCCAACATAGCTTGCTCTCTCTCCCAAGAAAGCTCCTCACGTCCGCAATTATCCCAACGGACTTTAACCATTCTGACCTCCTTGTTGCGGAGTCGTTTGACCGCAACGTCTTCAATTCGTACTGGTCTGACCCTTGTTGTTAACTCATAATCAACCGGTACCTGATTGTCTGCAACGATCTGCGAAGGCTCTTGCACTGCCTTACGCAACACCGATACATGGACTACGTCATGCAGCCCACTCAACTCCGTCGACAGCTTCAACCTATACGCCGCCTCGCCAACACGCTCCAGGATTTCAAATGGTCCAAGGTATCTCGGACTCAGCTTCTTCAAGCGTCGAACCCGCGATACACCCTTGAACGGCTTGATTTTTAAATATACCATGTCGCCAACGTTGAACTCCACATTTCTATGTTTGGCATTGTAGTACTTTGACTGTCTATCCTGAGCAATCTTCAGCCTTTCCTGGATTGTCCGTATCATTGAAGTGGCATCTTCCACCGCTTGACGTTTATACAACTTTGATTCGCCTGCCTCCAACCAAGACAACGACGTACGACACTTCCTCCCGTACAAAGCTTCGAAAGGCGCCATTCCAATGCTTGCCTGAAAGCTATTGTTGTACGCAAACTCCACCATGTACAGGTGATCCTCCCAATGCTTCCCGAAATCTAGGACGCACATGCGAAGCATGTCCTCCATAGTTCTGTTGACTCTCTCGGTTTGGCCATCTGTCTGTGGGTGAAAGGCTGTGCTGAACTTTAGCTTAGTACCCAACAGACCATGCACCAACCTCCAGTCATTTGACGTGAAGCGTCCATCACGATCACTAACAATACTGCGAGGCACACCATGCAGTCGTACAATATTATCCACGTAGAGTTTGGCTAACCTTTCTACTGGATCTTCCTTTCTCATTGGGATAAAGTGCGACACCTTTGTCAATCTATCTACGACCACCCAAATGGCATCATTTCCTTTCTGCGACTTCGGCAAACCGTGCACAAAATCCATAGATATATCGTCAAACTTCCATTCTGGGATAGGAAGTGATTTCAAGAAACCTCCGGGCTTTTGACATTCCGCCTTCACCAATGCACAAGTACGACACTTGGCCACATAAAGCGCCACATCCTTCTTCAAACCCGGCCACCAGAATAATTTCTTCATGTCTCTATACATCTTCGTGCTTCCCGGGTGGATTGAGTATTTGGTATGATGAGCCTCATACATCAACTCCTCCCGAATATTATCCGCACTAGGAACGCATAGACGACCGTCCTTCCTTAGCAACCCATCTTCAACCACAAACTGGGAATTTGACCCATCCAAAGATCCATCTAGGATTTGCTTCATGCTGCTATCCTGAACCAAAGCCCGCCGAACTCTATCCGCTAGGTCACACTGCACCTCTGTCCAAAACAGTTTTGCCTCGGCACTAGACTGCTTGTCAACACAAGATATCTCCAATGCCTCCAACTCTTGGACCAATCTCTCATCATGCACTGATAACCAGTTGGCTCATGCGGGAATCTTACGACTCAACGCATCCGCCACTACATTTCCCTTCCCAGGCACATAGTGTATCTTGAAGGTGTAGTCCCCTAAGAACTCCATCCACCTCCTCTGCCTCATGTTCAGATCCTTTTGATCCAATAGGTACTTCAAACTCTTATGATCGGTGTAAATATCTACTTTCACACCTTACAGATAGTGCCTCCAAAGCTTTAGAGCAAAAATCACGGCCGCTAACTCTAAGTCGTGGACCGGATAATTCCTCTTGTGAACCTTCAATTGTCGTGAACCATAAGCTATCACTCTCCCATGCTGTAGCAGAACACAGCCCAAACCACTGCCTGAAGCATCACCATCAATCTCGAACCCTTCGGTACCCCTTGGCGAACATAAAATAGGTGCCGTGGTCAACCGCCTCTTCAATTCTTCAAAAGCCTGTTCGCACTCCGGAGACCACACAAACTTCTGATCCTTTCTTGTCAACGTCGTGAGTGGTAGTGCTATCCGCGAGAAGTTCTCTACGAAGCGCCTGTAGTAGCCAGCAAGTCCCAGAAAACTCCGGACCTCTGCCACCGTAGTCAAAGTAGGCCACTCCCGTATCGCCACTATCTTCGCCGGATCCACAGCTATTCCTTCTCCACTGACAACATGACCAAGGAATGCTATCGAGGATAACCAGAATTCACACTTGGAGAACTTTGCATATAACTGACTTTTCCTCAATGTTTCCAACACCATGTGTAAATGCTTGTAGTGATCCTCCTCGCACCGCGAATATACCAAGATATCATCAATAAATACTATCACGAACTGATCCAAGTATTCTCTGAACGTCCTATTCATCAGATCCATAAACACGGATGGAGCATTCGTCAACCCAAACGGCATAACCGTAAACTCGTAATGCCCAAACCGCGTACTGAATGCTGTCTTTGGAGTGTCGCTCTCCCTTATCCTCAACTGATAGTAACCAGACTTCAAATCTAACTTCGAATATACAGTTGACCCAACCAACTGATCAAATAGATCGTCAATCCTCGGGATTGGATATTTGTTCTTCTCCGTAAGTTTGTTCAATTCCCGATAATCGATACAAAGCCGCAAGCTCCCATCTTTCTTCTTAACAAAGAGAACTGGTGCGCTCCAAGGCGACGAACTTGGACGCACATAACCTTGCTCTAGCAACTCCTGCAGTTGCACCTTCAACTCTGCCATTTCTCTTGGGGCTATCCGATAGGGGGAGCATGACACCGGTTTGGCACTCGGTACCAGCTCTATAGTAAAGTCTATCTCCCACTGAGGAGGGGCTCCTGGGAGATCATCTGGAAACACATCAGGATATTCGGACACAACTGGGATGTTGCCCAAACTAGGTTTAGGCGTCGAAGTCTACACTAGAGTGACATACAGTTCTGCCCCAGACCGAACTGCCGGGAACACCTGAAGGGCTGACATCAAAATCTTACCCGACCCCTTCATGCCCGCGAAAGTCACCTCATGACTAGCTCTCAACTGACCCACTAGAAACTTCGATCAACGTATGTCTGCTGCTCCAAGAGCCTGACCATACTAAAGATTACGTTGAACTCTCCTAGCGGTAGAAACAACGCCTGCAAATCAAACTTTTGACTCACAATCCATACCTAAACGCAACAGATTCTATCTGCGCGCATCGAGCACTACTAGTCAACAACACATCCATTAAGACTTTTGCCATCAGAAGATATATTCCGACACGTAATACAATTCCTTTGGGCAAACAGAGACACAAAGCCCCCTTTAACGAACGGTGCTCGCGCCGGATAAACGAAGTTCAGAACAACGCTTAGCACAAGCGGTTCTAGGTTAACATGCACAAAGACTACAAGTGTCTAAAGCTAAATGCTAGAATTTTAAACCTTACCTGTCACCACGTCTGCTTGCTTTCTGTCCTCTTGCTGACCAAGCTTGTACTCTTCAGACTTCCTTTTGGACTTTGCACGTCCACTCCAACACTCACGTGCAAAATGTCCCACTTTTTCGCAGATATAGCAAGCTCTTGGGACTCGACTTGTAGTTGCTCCCGACGCACCCGAAGAAGGGGCTGAGTTCGAAGTCTTCAGCTTCTTATTCCAACTGCGGACATCGGACTTTGAACTTGGCCCTTTGAACTGGGGTTTATTAGTACCAGAGTCCTCACCTGCTCCTGACATAGCTTCCTTAATCTTCTGAGCACCATCCCAACATTCTCGGGCAAAGTGTCCTTTCTTTCCACAAGTATGACAGTTGTAAGCAACCTTGCTAGTCGATGATCTAACCTTCTTCTTCAGCATTTTGCAAGATGCACCCCTCATAGGAATTGCAGAGTTCGATACCCTACTCACTGGTATCTGGTGAATTTTTCCCATTTCCACTTCCAAAGATCTGGCCGACTCTACCAAGGCTCGGAATCCCATTAGTTTTGGTCCTAGAAGTGGAATTCGCAGTTCGTCACGTAGACCACTATAGAATCTATCGACTATAGACCTCTCGTTCTCCAACTCAAAGCATGGGTAGCGGCTTATCAAAAGGAATGCCTACAAATACTCATCAACTGAGTGCGTACCCTGCACCAAGCACATATTCAACGGCTGACCTGATGGCCTCCTAAATGTCATTTGATTCAACACACCACCCGACATTGAAGTCATCTCGGGGACAAGAGGTTGCACATTGCTTACTTGCTGTGCACTAGTCATAGCGAGCACCACTTCAACGATCCTTCTTATGGTTTCTAACGAAAGAGGGGTATCAAGCGCGCCACTGGGTGCACTATAATCCTCAGAAACCAGATGTTCTGTCGGCTCTACGCCACTCCCGGTCGCCTATAGTCATACAAAACACCAATAAGTGACCAAACAAAATTGCAAAAAGCAATTATAGGAACGCGCAGGTTCCTCAACCACGAGTATTTTTCATTCCTAAGTGGACATTCATGGGTTCTTTTTAATGTTATAACGATGACGCACACATGTGCTCACCACCCCTTAAAAGAATTCGCCCACGAATTCATTTAAGCTTGACCGTAACCAGAAGTCTGATACCAAATTGTAACACCCCCATCCGTCGCATGGCATATAACAGAAGGTCCAGCTGGAACCCGACGCCATATACCACAGACAGTCAGAAGGGTTACTAAATGAATAAATCAAACCAACCAATTAATACTACACGTCCTAAACACAGAGCATTCTAGCGGAAGATTTTAAAGTTGAAAGAACCCAAAATTAAATCCATCAATATGAATGTCCACATTTACAACTACAAGAACGAACCCCAAATACACTGAAACAGGTACATGGCCTTATGGCCTTACAAATGTTCATAAATATAACATGTCTTACATACATCGGCTCGCAGGCCGGCCATACATGAGAACTGTAAAAACAATTATTCTACGGCCTTCTAGGGCCAGCACAGCAACATGGGCTCCAGCCCGCTATTTGGCACTCGGCTCCGTAGCACCTGCAAGCACATACCACCGCACGGTGGCAAATAAAGCAACGGTCAGCTAAAAGCCGACCAAATTATAACGACCCCGCCCCTTACTCGGGACGGCGGTGCTCTTTCCCTGCAAAACATTAGCCCAACAATATATATATATATCGCAATAATAATTCGCCACAGGTGTAGGCTCGCACGGCCAAACACCCCGTGCACTCAGGGCACATTCATGGTGAACCCTGACAAATCAGTGCATTCACCACCATCCCTAGGATGGCAACAACATGTGAGCATTTAGCCTTTCTGACCACCGTCTAAGGCTCCGACTATGCCAACGGCCAGTCCCCGTCTTCGGGTCTCTCGCACCGAACCACATAGCCTAGGTCCAATTCCACTTGCCCGTTGCTTACGCCGCATGTCCAATTTAAGGAACTTTGCGCGGGACAAGCTTCTCTCGGATCCCAAATTTCCCAAAACAATCTCATAACCCAGTTATGATCAAGGCCGGTTCCCAGACCGCCAAGTTAGCAGAACACGTTTCCGCTCAGTTTTTCGGGTGCGCCTTGAAGCTAACCTTCAAGGATCCCTGCTGCAATCTACCGCGTAGAAACCCGAAAAATCCAAAGCACGGAGTCTTCTCCGGCAAAACCATATCAAATGCAACATCACCGATCCAGACAAAACACGTCCGGGTAGGCTTCACACACAATGCCTATGCCCGTACTTACGATTCCGGGCTCTACATGCAACACAAGGGGGACTATTCCCGTCAACCCCAAGGAACACCACGCACTCACCGCATACTCGCGGGAGCGGGATTCCTTATGCAGAAAGAAAGAGATTCAAGCGCTCGAGTTGAGAATCGTTACCCTTGTAGTCCGTTTTGGCGCCATGGAAAAACTACGCGGTTAGAACTCTTCGCAATGACCTTCCCTCCACGGATCCGCTCTCCGATTTCGAAACGGTGCTACGACGCTCCGCCGGCGGCCGGAAACCTCCTTCTTCTTCCTCTCCTCTCTCACTTTGGAAGGGGAGAACTTTGGAGAGAAAATGAGGGAATAACTCCCTATTCCCGGCCTTAACAGAGCAGGATTTAATCTGGGCCATTGGATCCTAATTAAAGAAAATGAACGGCTCGGATCTGCACAAAATTCCCCAGACCTGGGCCGCACACGGCTTGGCACACGGCCGTGTCCAAGGCCGTGTGCCTCGATCCAGGCACGATCGTCGAACTGAGAAATGCACACGGGCCAAGACACGCCCGTGTCTGACCTGACACGCCCGTGTCGGGATCCTCAACACGCCCGTGTTCGTGGGTGTGTCACGCATAACCGCCACGACAACGGACACGACCCATCAGGACACGGGTAGGGACACGGGTTGGCACACGCCCGTGTCGGATGACACGCCCGTGTCATCCGGCCGTGTTCCTGGCCGTGTCCTTCTCGGGTTGGAAAAGGCCAAAAATCACCAGCCAGACACGGCCTTGGACACGCCCGTGTCTTAGGCCGTGTACCCCTACAGGCACCAAAAACTCTTTTTTCGCGACCGACTCGCACACAAAATTCGGGGCGTTACAGAGGATGAGGTCGAGGTTGTGGATTCCAAGCTGGTGACCGTAGGAAGGACTGAGACCAGATGCATGCCTTGGGTATTTCTCAGCCCCGGGACCAGAGCAGGGTTATAGCATGTATGCTAGCACCTTAATTCTTTCATTTCTAGATCTATAGAAATAGTATTAAACTTGTAGAAACTAGGAAATAAAACTATACGACTAGCCACCTAAAGTTGTTCTACAAATCTGGATAGTAATGGTATGCGGCAAGCCTACCCATATCTTGATCGATACGGGGGCGTCACACAACTTCGTCTGAGAGGAGTATGTCAAGGGATTGGACCAGGTTCGACACTATATTGGAGTCACCAAGAGAGTGTGTCTTCCCAACGGGGCAGAAATCCAAGATACCGCAAAGTGCCTTTTAAGGGTGACCATTGACGGTGTAACACTCAAGGCTCCGGTGACGATCTTGAAAATGTCGTACTTCGAACTTGTCTTTGGATTGACATGGATCACTTGGAACATGCTCAAATTGATTGCCCAACGAGGAAGGTTGTGTTGAGATACGACAACATCTATGAGACATTCAAAGGTACAATCCCGGTCTCTTGTTGTCTACTCTCTTCTATCCAGACCGTCAAGGCCCATCTACAGGGGGACTTGGTCTACCAGGTGTTATTTGAGTTGACCGAAGAAAAGAATGCTATCTCCAACATCCCGGTGGTAAGATATTTTGTTGACGCCTTTCCAGAGAATCTACCTAGGCTGCCACCACATCGTGAGAGGGACTTTCATATTCAATAACTGTCGGGGGTTAAATCGGTGTCTAGAGACCCTTATCGGATGGCCCCAAAGGATTTAGTGAAGTTTAGCAGCCAGTTGCAGGATCTAGGTGAAGCTAGGTTTGTTAGACCGAGTTCGTTGCCTTGGGGAGCCCCGGTGTTGTTTGTGAAGAAGAAGGACAGGACACTCAGACTGTGCATCGATTACTGAGCACTGAACCGGCTGATAGTCTGGAATACGTACCCGCTACCAAGGATCTATGAGCTGTTTGACCAACTATAGGGAGCCCACTGGTTCTCAATGTTGGACTTATGGTCGAGGTATTATCAGCTGCGGATTCGAGAGGAGGATATCCCGAAGACAGCCTTCAACAGCCAATATTGATGGTACGACTTCACTGTGATGACCTTTAGGCTCACAAATGCCCTGTCAGAATTCATAATTCTGATGAACCGGGTGTTCGAGCCATACCTCGACAACTTCATCATTATGTTCATCGATGATATCCTCATCTACTCGAGGACGGAGGAGGAACATGCTTGGCACCTGTAAATGATATTGGAGGATCCTAGGGAGCATAGTCTGTAAGCAAAGTTCAACAAGTGTTAGTTTTGGCTAAAGAAGTTAGCCTTCTTAGGTTACATTATCGGCAAAGCAGGGTTGGCAGTGGACCCATCGAAGATCAAAGCAATACGGGATTGGCCATAACTAAAGACGACCACCGATGTGCGGAGTTTCCTGGGACTTGTAGGTTATTACCGAAAGTTCGTGCAGTGGTTCTCCCAGATTTCCCTTCCACTCACATGTCTGACGAAAATGGACACTCCCTTCATTTGGACGTCGCAGTGCGAGGCATCCTTACAGGAGCTAAATGGTCGGCATACGTTGGATCCTATCGTTACCCTTCTATCTGGGAAAGAAGGGTTCTAGGTTTATACAAATGCATCATACCAGGGGATAGGTGTTGTTCTAATGCATAACTGGCATGTGATAGTGTATGCTACTCGTCAGTTGAATAAGCATGAGCAGAACGACCAAGGGCACGATCTTGAGATGGGAGCGGTCAATATTCTCTCTGAAGATCTGGCAACATTACCTCTATGGTGTCCACTGCGACATATTCTCAGATCATAAGAATCTTAAATATGTGGACATGCAGAAGGACCTGAATATCCAATAGAGGCAATGGGTGGAGTACTTATCTGATTACCAGTGCACTATGAATTACCACCCGGGGGAGGAAAATATGGTGGCTAATGCACTGAGTAGGAGAGCCACCACATGTGGAGCGGAGCCCCGGCTGAAGGCCATGGAACTATTAAAGATGCTGGAGGACATGCAGATCACCTTCGTATGATTAGATGACTGAAAGAAATTGTACCTAATCACCTAGAGGGGGGGTGGGGTGAATAGGTGACTAAATCTTTTTAAACTTTTAAGGCAGATTGCAGATTATTTCACAGAGTTATAACTACTTTTTCACAGCAATCAATCAGCAATCACAGTATAACACATGCACATAGTGAACACACAGGTTTATAGTGGTTCCCCAAGGTTTGGGTACATCCACTTTCCCCCTTGGCCTATCTAGTAGTGTACTAGATTCGGCCAAACTCCTCCACTATCTCAGATCCTCAGATCTTACACTCAAAACCTCAAAACAGGTTCCTACAGCTCAGGCCCAAGGCCCTACAACTCAGTCTTCTCCAAAGACCTACACTCAGCTTCTTCACAAAGCCTACACTCAGCCACAACAGGCCTACACTCAGCCACAACAGGCCTACACTCAGAGATAAGAATCTCCTACACTCAGGCATACAGACCCTACCACTCAGCCTTTATAATTATAGGCTTACAACTCAGATCCCTAAGGATCCTACAAGAAAAATAAGAATACAAAGAATATACCTACAACTCAGAGAAAAGAGAGATGAGTTGATAGGTTCTTGATGAGTTCTTGAATGAACTCTGCTAAGAACAATCACACTTGGCTTTTCTTCAAAGCTTCTTGAATGTAGAACACAATAGGATTGATTCTCTGCAGCTGATCTTCAATCACTGCAACTTAAGATTAAGAAGTAAGTCTGAACCCTTCTTCATAGCCTGGTTCCAACGGCTGTCTTCTTGGAAGGAGCTCTCTCTCTCCAACTACTTAGATCTTCAGATCACTTCAACTGGTTTTTATTAATCTGTGTTGAATCATCTCTTTCTGTTGACAGTATAAGCCTATTTATAGGCCTTCTTCATGGTGACCGGCTGATCCGGTTCCTAATAGCTTTCTAACATCTCTGACATGTGCAACATACCGGCTGGAATGGTAGCTGTCATGTCATCCAGTCAGTTCTTGAAATAACTATAACTATCTGAAAGTGTCGAGACAATCTGTCTTTAAGTGTCGACACTTATAGACTAAGTGTCGACACAAGTAGACTAAGTGTCGACACTTGCCTTCAAGGTGTCGACACAACTCCTTGTGTTGTAGAATTTGCTTCTCGACACAGCTTCTTCATCATGTGTCGACACTGATGTTCTGTGTCGACACAACTTCTTGTTTTTCAGCACTTAGTTGAATTCTTGTAAGTGTCGACACAACTCCTTTGTGTCGACACATCTTCATGTGTTGAACTTGTTCAGTGTCGACACATCTTCTTGGTGTCGACACATGCCTTCTGTATTGATACTTGCTGAGTGTCGACACAGCTCCTTGTGTCGACACATTCTTCTTCTGTTGAGACTTTGGCTGAGTGTCGACACATCTCCTTTGTGTCGACACTTGTACTTAGAATTTTTGTTGAACTTTGCTGAGTGTCGACACAGCATCCTAGTGTCGACACTTTCTTCATGTATTGAGTCTTCTGCTGAGTGTCGACACATTCTTTCTTGTGTCGACACTTTATTCAAGTGTTGAGTCTTCTGCTGAGTGTCGACACATTCTTTATTATGTCGACACTTATACTTAGACTCTGCTGAAATTTGCTGAGTGTCGACACAGCCTCCAAGTGTCGACACTTTCTGATATAGACACAGTTCCTCTGGGTGTCGACACTGCTTCTAAGTGTCGACACTTCTTCACTGGACTTTTCTTCATTGAGTGTCGACACATCTTTCATGTGTCGACACTTTCTGTCTGGTGTCGACTCTGCATCCCTGTTGTCGACAGAATTACTCCAAGTGTCGACACTGCTTGCCTGGGTGTCGACACAAGTCTTCTTAAGTGTCGACACTTTTCTCCTAGGTGTCGACACATGGACTTAGAAACTTTTCATCTTTCCCTGCAAATACTTAACCTGTACAAGGCAACTCAAAATACATCAAATACATTTTTATGTATATCATTGAGTGGGGTGAGGCTTCTTCAAATCAGGTACATTAGAACCAATGTACCCAACAATCTCCCCCTATTTGGAGAAGTCATAACCCTTAGTCAATGATATACACCATACAGAATAAAATCATAGCATGATGTAAAGCAAGATTATATAACAAGGCAAACATAAATATGTATTAAACAAACATGTATACATAGATATCATCTCAGAACAATTATGAAATAGATTTATCCCACAACACATTGTTCTAACAACTTTGTCATATTCATTTTACAAAAGTTTACAAACTGTTTAAAATCAAAAGATTACAATTGTAAACTGAAGAAAATTCTATTCTATTTTTGCTCAGCATCCTTGATCACTATTCCCTTTCCAGACTGTATCTTGGCTTGCACAGGGGCTTCAGCATCTTCAGTATCAGCAGGCTTCTTGCCTTTAAGATCCTTCTTCTTTAGCTCTTCAGCTTTGATCTTTTGCCTCTCAAAATAATGATAAGGCTTGGGAAAGTACTTACTAGGCTCCTGGGTAGTAGGAGGTAGCTTTCCCATCTTTGCCTATCTTCTATATTGCACTATGGCTTCTTGTCTGGTCTCATGCTTTCTCCACTCTAGTTCAGAAAACCATTTGTTTCTGTCTTGAATATTATCTTTGGCAGCCTTCTAAGCAGTCAAAATAATATTTCTTGAAGTGGGACTCCACTGTTCAAAATCAGGCATTTGTTCAGCTTGCTCTCTGAACCTCTTCTTAGATAGTTTGGCTTCTTATTCTTTCAGCAAAGCTTCTTGCATAGCCTCAGATACTGGCTGAACCACTTTTTCTATAATGACATTGTGCTTTCCCTCAGGTGGGCTATACATGGATTGTATATCAGCAGGTATCATATCAAAATCTGGTGGAGGATAGATCACCTGAGCTACTTCAGCTTGCTCACCTCCAAGATAGGCAGGATTAATCCCAGACTCAGCAACATTATCATCATCACATAAAGGAGGATAACCAAGAGTAGCTCAGATAGAATTAGAAATCCACTTGGCATGATCAGAGCTGGCTTTGACTAACACCCTCTCCCCCTTTATGACTTCTCTAACCATGTGATCCCTCAGATCATCCTTTTGAAATCTTATTTGGGCATCCAAATAGTTTACTCTATCTTTAAAGTAAGGTTTCAACCTTTGGAGTTTGTCTGTTATTATATTCTCAGAGTCTTGTATGGCAGTCTTAACAGCAATGAGGCTCTCTTGCAATTCTTTATCAAATTCCTCTTTGGCAGTGGTCAGGGCTGCATTCTATGCAGTTGCTATACTCTTAAGTTCAGTGACAATAACATTGTGAGATGCTGTCAAGTTATCATTCATTCTGATTTGATTCTCCAGTACATATCCTTGCTTTACTTCAAGTTCATCCACTTGAGCTTTAATTTTCTCTTGATGAGTAGCTAGATAGACTACTGCATTCCCTCCCTTATGGAAGCAGTCAGTCATCTCCTTCTTATTTACATTTATCTCAAATCTAATAGACTTAATATCTTGGGCTAGATCAAACTGTAGAGATTTTTGCCCTTCATCTACATACTTTTCTATTGCTTGCCTTTGCTCATCAAGTTTTAGCTGCATAGTAACCATCAGAGAACTGTAATCTACAGATGGTGCTGGCTGTGGTGTAGGCTGTGGGGCAATGGTTTGCAGAGCTTTCTTATAATTCTGGCTCCTCCTCTTGAAGACTTGGAATTTTATCTTTTTAGCTCTTGCTGCCTCCTCATCTTCAGATGCTGATGTGCTTGCTATTTCTACCCTCTCCCTAGGTAGCTCCTCAACATTCTTTGGCTTCTCAGGCTCTTGCCTTGCAGGTTCTTCAACAATTACTACTTGCTCCCCCTCAACATGAGCATTCTCCCCCTCAGTAGCAGCACTTTCCTTCTCAAAGTCTGTTTGGTCCAGATTAAGGAAGAGATCTTCCATTGTAAAATCTTCTTGAGGTTGTGATGGAGAATCCCTTGTCTCATCAACAACTTGATCAGATACAACTTGAGCTGCAACAGATTTGTCCTCCATGACAACATCTGGGGGTTGACTATCAATCTGAGGTTGCTGATTAACATGATTTAATGAATAAGACAAAATAGTATCCTCAATAGGGAAAACTAAGTTATTGATTTCAGTGAGTACCTCAAGTATGGTGTTTGTAGCTTGCTCACTTTCTGGTGGAGTTGGCTCTTTCACTATTAGAGGCTCCCCTGTATAGTATCCTGGTGAAGAGGGCTAGCCTGTGGTAGCACCCCCTGCCTCTCAGCATCATCTTGTCTTGCTGGAGATTGTCCAGCATTTCCTTCTGCTTCCTCATCAGGAGTGAACACTACTTGTTCTTCTGAACTGCTGGATGATTCTTGAGCCACTGGGGCTGTCCTCTTCTTCTTCTTAAGTGGGGTTACCTTCTCAGGTGTTGGCATCTCCTTAGACAAGACCGTATCCCATCTTGAGAAGATTCTCATGTCCATCTTCCTCATGTGATTGATCTTTGATCCTGCAGCTTGGCTCATTACTTCTGGTATACTACCAGCCAAGTAAAGACTTAGTATCCTACCCAAATTGGGTTTCTTCATGCTTTCTTTAATCTTATCAAAGACTACTACAGACCAATCAGTTTTCAATGTGAAGATAATCCTTGTCATGAGACTGAACATATGGGCTGATACCCTGTCATGCCCTCCAGGTTTACTCAAGATCACCTTTCCAACAATTTCAGAGAGGAATTTTCCTTTGCTGTTTATCCCCTTCCTATTGAACACTGATCCAATTTTCATATTGGAATCCAGACCACACCAAGTTAATGCTTCCCTAGTTTTAGAAGTAGAAACATTCTCTTCTTCCTTAGTCCTTGGTAACTGAAGTATCTTTCTCAGACTTTTAGGTGAGACCTTCACCTTTTCTCCATGAACCCTTGACTTTATCTTGAGTCCAGAGTCGTCTAGGGTTGCTCCATTCAGAAATTCCAATACTTCTTTCTTCCATATTTTGGTTGGCTCTGAAACAAGAAAATCTAACCCTGAGTTTGCGACTAGGGTTACCACATCCTTGATTTCTGATACTGCGTCATCAAACGCATGCCGCACCAGTTCATAGCCTTCATTAACGTTCTCCTCGTGCTTGGGTGCCATTAGGGTTTAAAGAATATGAATTGAGAGAAGAGAGGTGTCGACACACAAGTTTAATCTCGAAACTTTGGTGAGCGTGTCGACAGACAATGGCGAAATCCTATTTATACCTTTCTAGGATTGAAGATGAAAGGGCGCGCTAACAAACTCAAATTGTGTCGACACTGTTGATAAGTGTCGACACCAACTTATAATATCTCGACACCTATGTGTCGACACAAGTTTAGTCAACAGAATATATGTGTCGACACTTGTTTATGTGTTGACACCACTTAGCTCGACACATAGTCGAGACTTTAATTCACTAATTCTGAGTAAAGCCGAAGTGTCGACACCACCTTAGATGTGTCGACACCTACTTATCATGTGTCGACACTAATTTTCTGAAGTGTCGACACCAACTTCATCGATGTGTCGACACCTATTCTCTGAAGTGTCGACACCAAATTTCTGTCTCGACACAAACAACTCTGTGTGTCGACACTATTTTACTTAGCCATTTCTGTAAACTTATTCTAAGTTTATCATACCTAATTCAATTTTAAACTTATTGAACTTGGTTTCTTCTAATGGCTTAGTATACATATCAGCTAGTTGATTATCAGTATTTACATACTCCAGTGAAATATCTTCCTTTTCTACATGTTCCCTTAGAAAATGATATTTTATTTCAATGTGTTTAGTTCTACTATGGGAAACAAGATTGTTTGCAATAGATATAGCACTAGTAGAATCACAAAACAGTGGTATTCTACTTACCTGAATACCATAATCCTCAAGCTGATGTTGTATCCATAGAAGTTGTGCACAACAACTTCCTGCAGCCACATATTCTGATTCTGCAGTGGAGATAGCCACACTTGTTTGCTTCTTGCTACTCCATGAAATCAGTCTTCCACCTAGGAATTGACAGGTACCAGTTGTACTTTTCCTATCTTCCTTGCAGCCTGCAAAATCTGCATCTGAATAACCTGTCAGTTCAAAGTCTCCATTCCTAGGGTACCAAAGGCCTAGATAAGGTGTGCCCTTTAGATATCTCAGTATCCTTTGACTGCTGTCAAATGAGACTCTTTAGGGCATGCTTGGTACCTAGCACAAAAACATGTAGCATACATGATATCTGGTCTACTTGCAGTCAAATAGAGTAGGGAGCCAACTATCCCTCTATACAAAGTCTCATCTACAGGTTTCCCTGCATAATCTTTGCTAAGAGACATACTTGACCCCATAGGAGTCTTCATGGTACTGGATGAATCCATACCATACTTCCTTATCAGTTCTAGGGTGAACTTAGACTGGCATATGGATAACCCATTCTCAGTCTGTCTAACTTGGAGACCCAAGAAGAACTTAAGTTCCCCCATACTGCTCATCTCAAATTGTCCTTGCATTAGTTTTGCAAACTTTTTGCAAAGACTACTTTCAGTAGACCCAAATATGATGTCATCTACATATATTTTGACTAGTATTATCTTGCCTCTGGATTCCCTAAGGAATAGAGTCTTGTCTATTTTCCCCCTTGTGAATTTATTCTCAATGAGGAAACTAGACAGGGTTTCATACCAAGCCCTAGGGGCTTGTTTTAACCCATACAAAGCCTTCCTAAGTCTATAGACATAATTAGGTTGAGTTGAATCAACAAAACCTGATGGTTGTTCCACATAGACTTCTTCCTTTAGATTACCATTCAGAAAGGCTGACTTTACATCCATTTGGTATACTTTAAATCCTTGATAGGTTGCATAGGCCAGGAACATCCTTATGGCTTCCAGTCTGGCTACTGGAGCAAAGGTTTGATCAAAGTCAATACCTTCTTCCTGCCTATATCCTTTAGCAACCAATCTAGCTTTGTTCTTGACAATTACTCCATGTTCATCCATCTTGTTCCTAAAGATCCACTTGGTCCCAATTATGTTGTGGTCTTTTGGTTTAGGAACAAGCTCCCAGCCTTTGCATCTCTTAAACTGATTCAGCTCTTCTTGCATTGCCTCAATCCAATGAGGGTCTAGGATGGCTTCTTCAAACTTCTTTGGCTCTATTTGGGATAGAAAACTGGAGTAGAGTGCTGCACTCAGATTTCTGCTCCTTGTTAGTACCCCTTGTCTTATATCACCAATGATTTGATCTGCTGGATGATCTCTTAGATGCCTATTAGCTGGAGGCATCCTGGCTTCAGGTTGAACTTCTTCAGTTTCTTCAACTTGCTGCACTCCTTGGACTTCTTCTTCATTAGGTACATGTAGTACTCCCCCTGGACAGCAGCCACTATCTTCTACTTGCTGTCTTGCAGTAGATCCTTCTTCTATAGTGAGCTTGTCCATCTTATTTGTCACACCTGTGGAGCTGCAAATACTACTAGACAACTCATGGTTAATAAGTCTAGCTTCATCAAATACTACATGTACTGACTCTTCTACAACTTGAGTAGATAAGTTGTAGACTCTATAAGCCTTACTGTTGTTGCTGTACCCAACAAAAATTCCCTCTTGGGATTTGGCAGCAAACTTAGTGAAGTAAAAATTTCCATTGTTAAGTATAAAGCACTTACAACCAAAGATCCTGAAGTAGGATAGGTTTGGTTTTTTGCCTTTCACAATCTCATAGGGGGTCTTATTATGGCTTTTAGTAATGGTAGCCCTATTAATTACATGGCATGCAATATTAACAGCCTTAGAATAGAAATATTCTGGGAGAGATGTGTCATTTAATAGGGTTCTACCAGCCTCAATCAAGGTTCTATTTTTCCTCTCAGTAATGCCATTTTGCTGAGGTGTTCTTGGTGAAGAAAATTCCTGAAATATCCCAAATTCTTCACATAGTTTTGTCATACTATCAGACTGAAATTCAGTACCATGGTCACTTCTTATCTTGACCACTGTACTGTCTAGTTCATTCTGAATTTGTTTGACAAAGCTATAGAAGATACTAGGTGTTTCAGATTTCTGTCTAAGGAAGAACACCCAGGAAAACCTTGAGTAGTCATCTACAACCACAAAGGTATAGACCTTCCTACCTAGGCTGTGAATTGGCATAGGACCAAAGGCATCCATATGCAAGAGGTATAAACACCTCACAGCATCTTTGTTTTCTATGCTATTAAAGGTGGATCTAGTCTGCTTGCCTTTTGACAAGCTGAGCATATTCCATCTTTAATACACTTAACTTGAGGACCATTCCTCACTAACTCTTTGCTATAGAGTTGGCCAATTGTCTTGTAGTTGAGATGGGCTAGCCTCTTGTGCCATTTGACACAATGGGAGACTTTCTCATCAGCTACAAGACACACTGGAGAACCATTGTTCTCACACATAATGTCTAGACAATAGACATTTCTTTTTCTGTAACCTATCAAAATGATCTCTTGATCATTTGACCTCCTGATATGACAACCATTTTTGACAAATGAGATGCCATATCCTAAATCACTCAATTGACTTATACTAATAAGGTTATGTTTCAAACCTTTAACATAGGCCACTTGAGTAATTGTTATATGGGTGCTAGAAATGTGACCAAAACCCTTGATGATTCCTTTTTCAGAACCACCAAAGGTGACCTTAGGACCATCCTTGATTGGTGTGTAGTCCTTTAGCAATCCCCTAGTTCCAGTCATGTGTCTGGAACATCCACTGTCCAAGTACCATATTGGGGCATGGCCACTTGGACTCACCTGCAAAACAGATTAGTGAACCTTAGAACCCAAAGAATTCTTGGGTCCTTGGTACTGATTAGTTTGCCTCCTAACAAAGCTACCTGCAGATCTTCCAACAGGCAGTTTGCTACTCAACTTGGCACTTGCATTGTGCCAACAGTCCATGGCAAAGTGGCCTACCTTGCCACAACACCAGCACTCAAATCTATTGTACCTTTGCTTAGGTACATCCCTAGCTGTTTTATCTACAGCTGGCTTTTTGAGAGCTGGGGCTTTGCCCTTAGACTTGGACTTGACAGTCCTAGCAGTGTTAGTAAACCTCAATCCAGTTTTACCCTTGTGAGGTATAAACTCATCAATCAAAGGTAGAACAGACTTAGGTTTAGAAAACCTTGCAATAATGTCTCTCTCTTTCTGAAGACTAATCTCCAGACTTCTAATTTGATAATTCTTAAATGTTATAGTCCCCATTTGAATCACAGTTATGTTCTTCAGTCTGGCTATTTCATTTAACTTTTGATCAATCAGCTTCTCAAAATCAGTTGCAGCAACTTTGAGACTAGCAATTTCCTTTGTCTGACTCTTGGCTAGGGACTTGCTCTTCTTAAAAGCTTGCAACAGAATTCTATATTCATCAATCAATTGATGAACATCCCCTTCTGATCCAGATCCACTGACATCATTTGATGCTGATGTAACTGAATCAGAACTAGCACAAGAAATTGAACTTAACGAACAATTTTGTACCTTACTAGGTCCAGGCTGCTCCTGGATTTTGTCACCTTCTGTTAAGGCCATCAGTCCTTTGCACTGGATGTCCTCTTGCTCATATATAGAGTTCATTATCTGGATGAACTCCTATTCCTCTTCCTCAGCAAACAGTCCTATGTATGCTTCAGCTTCTGACTCAATTTTTGATGAAGATATGTCTAACAGGCTCTTATCCTTTTTGGCAACAAAAGACCTTTCCTTCTTGCCCTTGAGTTGAGTCTTTTTCTTATCATTAGACTCTTTTCTTTTCTCAGGACAGTCAGCAATAACATGTCCTTGTCTGTTACAGCAATAGCAAACAATTTTTGATAAAGTTGCTTTGCTTGACTTGATCTTTCTCCTGTCTTTCTTTGATGACTTCTTGTTCTGATAATAGTCATCTTTGCCCTGTGAAGTGGATGGCTTTGACCTCCACTGTTTCTTCTTTAGAAACTTCTGAAAGTGTCTTGTGAATGCTGCAAAGTCCTCATCACTTTCACTGCATTCAGAATCCTTGTCTTCAGTTTCATCTGACTCAGTCTCAGCCACTTTTGGAGGTGGAGATGGAGACTTACTTCTGTATTTTTTGGTGGCTTCTGTCTTGAATGCCACTGTTCTTTCTTTATTCTCAATTCTGGTAGTCTTCTCTTCTTCTTTCCTTACCATCAACTGCATTTCATAGGATAGCAGTTTTCCAAATAGTGTTGGAGGAGGGATATCTGATATCTTTGCCATTTCCCTTATGGCACAGATCTTGGTATCCCAATCCTTTGTTAGGGACCTCAAGAACTTATCATTTAACTCATAATTACTGAATTCTCTTCCATAGGACATCAGCTCATTGACAATCCTATAGAACTTCTTATAGCATTCTGTTATGCTATCAGACCTACCTTGCCTGAAACTTTCATATTCTTGATTTAATAAAGACTTTCTATCCTGTCTCACTTCTTCTGAACCCTCCATGTACACTATAAGAGTATCCCACATCTCCTTAGATGTCTTACAGTGTATCAAGTTCTGAAAGGTAGCATCATCTATGGCACTCACAATGATATTCTGAGCCCTCTTATCCATTGTGGCTAGAACTATCTCATCTTTTGTAATTTCAGAGAAGTCCTTAGGTGTTCTCTGATTTGCATCCAGGACTGAAACCTTCATAGGCACATATGCCCCTTCTTTAACTGTGATATATATCCTAGGGTCTGAGGCTTCCATAAATAGTCTCACCCTTTCTTTCCAGATGCCAAAAATTTCTTTTCTGCAAATGGGTAACTTCATGGATCCAAGTTCCTTATGATTCTCTGTTGAACCCATGTTTCTTGATTTTCTTGATTCTGCACTATACCAATACTGAATCTGCCAACAGGATCTACTCAGACAGTTAAGTACTTTTTCAGTAACCTGGCTCTAATACCACTTAAAAGAAATTGTACCTAATCACCTAGAGGGGGGGTGAATAGGTGACTAAATCTTTTTAAACTTTTAAGGCAGATTGCAGATTATTTCACAGAGTTATAACTACTTTTTCACAGCAATCAATCAGCAATCACAGTATAACACATGCACACAGTGAACACACAGGTTTATAGTGGTTCCCCAAGGTTTGGGTACATCCACTTTTCCCCTTCGCCTATCGAGTAGTGTACTAGATTCAGCCAAACTCCTCCACTATCTCAGATCCTCAGATCTTACACTCAGAACCTCAAAACAAGTTCCTACAGCTCAGGCCCAAGGCCCTACAACTCAGTCCTCTCCAAAGACCTACACTTAGCATCTTCACAAAGCCTACACTCAGCCACAACAGGCCTACACTCAGCCACAACAGGCCTACACTCAGAGATAAGAATCTCCTACACTCAGGCACACAGGCCCTACCACTCAGCCTTTATAATTACATGCTTACAACTCAGATCCCTAAGGATCCTACAAGAAAATAAGAATACAAAGAATATACCTACAACTCAGAGAAAAGAGAGATGATTTGATAGGTTCTTGATGAGTTCTTGAATGAACTCTGCTGAGAACAATCTCACTTGGCTTTTCTTCAAAGCTTCTTGAATGTAGAACACAATAGGAGTGATTCTCTGCAGCTGATCTTCAATCACTGCAACTTAAGATTCATATCTAAGTCTGAACCCTTCTTCACAGACTGGTTCCAACGGCTGTCTTCTTGGAAAGAGCTCTCTCTCTCTCAAACTACTTAGATCTTCAGATCACTTCAACTGGTTTTTATTAATCTGTGTTGAATCATCTCTTTCTGTTGACAGTATAAGCCTATTTATAGGCCTTCTTCATGGTGACCGACTGATCCGGTTCCTAACAGCTTTCTGACATCTCTGACATGTGCAGCAGACCGGCTGGAATGGCAGCTGTCATGTCATCCAGTCAGTTCTTGAAATAATTGTAACTGTCTGAAAGTGTCGAGACAATCTGTCTTTAAGTGTCGACACTTATAGACTAAGTGTCGACACAAGTAGACTAAGTGTCGACACTTGCCTTCAAGGTGTCGACACAACTCCTTGTGTTGTAGAATTTGCTTCTCGACACAGCTTCTTCATCATGTGTCGACACTGATGTTCTGTGTCGACACAACTTCTTGTTCTTCAGCACTTAGTTGAATTCTTGTAAGTGTCGACACAACTCCTTTGTGTCGACACATCTTCATGTGTTGAACTTGTTCAGTTTCGACACATCTTCTTGGTGTCGACACATGCCTTATGTGTTGATACTTGCTGAGTGTCGACACAGCTCCTTGTGTCGACACATTCTTCTTCTGTTGAGACTTTGGCTGAGTGTCGACACATCTTCTTTGTGTCGACACTTGTACTTAGAATTTTTGTTGAACTTTGCTGAGTGTCGACAGAGCATCCTAGTGTCGACACTTTCTTCATGTATTGAGTCTTCTGCTGAGTGTCGACACATTCTTTCTTGTGTCGACACTTTCTTCAAGTGTTGAGTCTTCTGCTGAGTGTCGACACATTCTTTATTATGTCGACACTTATACTTAGACTCTGCTGAAATTTGCTGAGTGTCAACACAGCCTCCAAGTGTCGACACTTTCTGATGTAGACATAGTTCCTCTGGGTGTCGACACTGCTTCTAAGTGTTGACACTTCTTCACTGGACTTTTCTTCATTGAGTGTCGACACATCTTTCATGTGTCGACACTTTCTGTCTGGTGTCGACTCTGCATCCATGTTGTCGACACAATTACTCCAAGTGTCGACACTGCTTGCCTGGGTGTCGACACAAGTCTTCTTAAGTGTCGACACTTTGCTCCTAGGTGTCAACACATGGACTTAGAAACTTTTCATCTTTCCCTGCAAATACTTAACCTGCACAAGGCAACTCAAAATACATCAAATACATTTTGATGTATATCATTGAGTGGGGTGAGGCTTCTTCAAATCAGGTACATTAGAACCAATGTACCCAACAATGACCATGAGATCTATGAGGAGTACTTGGTGGGTATGGGTACCACTGATGACGTTCGAGACCATATCAGGGATAGGCAGAGGTAGGATGACAAGATGGAGCCGGTATTTAGGTCTTTGGAGGCAGGCACAGATGGGGACTATTCATTGGAGGACGGGCTGCAATGTTTCAGAGGACGGGTGTATATATATGTAGGAGGCGAGATTCGAGATGATATTATGAATGAGGAACACTAGAGGTGTTATTCCATACACCCAGGTATTACGAAAATGATGGCGGATCAGAAGAGGACTATGTACTGGATGGGAATGAAGAAGTACATCATGTACTTTGTGACACATTGCAAGACCTACCAGCTCATGAAGGCGGAGTGCAAGAGCTCGGCCGAGTAATTGCAGCCATTCCCGGTGTCAAATTGTAATTTCAATGACATAGCCCTGGTCTTTATATAGATGGTCTTCCCCGATCACACGTGGGGAATGATTCTATATGGGTGATCTTTGACAGGGTAAGAAAGGTGGCCAAATTCTTACCCATTAGGAGGGACGCTCCGATCAGTGTTTTGGTGCGGAAGTTCATGGAGCATTTTGCACGATATCATGTTGTACGCAGGACGATAGTGTCCGATCGGGATGGACAGTTTACGTCCAAGGAGTGGAGATTAGTCCAAGCCTACTTGGGTACTCGGTTGACGTTTAGTACAACATTCCCCCGTTAGACCTATGGGCAGATAGAGCGTACCAACCGGATGCTGGAGGATTTATTAAGCCTATGTATTCTGGACTACGGAGAGCCATAGGAGACACTGTTGTCACTGATCGAGTTTTCATATAACAACAGTCATTAGTCCATTATAGGCATAACCCCTTACGAGGCACTGTAGGGACGGAGGTGCAGGACTCCATTGTCTTTGATCCAAGATGAGGATTCAAAGGCGCTCGTCTCGGTGTTTGTATAGGATACAAATGTCTAGGTGAGACTGATCTGAGATAAGATGCTGGAGGACTAGAGTAGACAGGCCAAGTACAATGATGCTCGACATCTCTAGGTGGAGTTCTAGGTCGGAGACCGGGTGTTCTTAAAGATACGTCCAATGTATGGAGTCTCGTGGGTACGCGTGTGGAAGAAGCTCAATCTGAGATATATGAGGCCCTATAGGATCCTGGAGCAGATCATCTTGTTGGCTTACAGAATAGAGTTACCGCTGGTGTTGGCGGGATTGCATGACGTCTTCCACATCTCCTCCATTAAGAGGGTTGTACTACGGCCGAAGCAGCGGATTTCTACTATGGATGGGCCAGTAGCTACTGATCGATCGGTGTACCTTGAGCCGGTCCGGATAGATGATGCGGAGATGCGGTCCTTACGGCGCAAGAAGGTTCCGTTGGTCAAGGACCAGTGCAGGAATCATGGACAAGGGGAGCACACCTAGTAGCCACTAGACTTGATGTAGCAGAATTACTCGGAGCTCTTCGTGTCTGTTATAATTTAATGGATGTTAACTTCAATTACTTGCAGTAGAAACCCCACGGGCATAACATGAATTTCAGGGACGAAATTTTTATTTTATGTTTTGTGATTTGTAACAACCATCAAACAACTAGACCCCTAGGATAGTTTTTTCATGACTAGCTCATGACAAAATCCTAGGAAGCATAAGGAACCAAGTGAGCTTAGGCATGAAGGTGAAAATCACCTTGGTCTGCATATAGTAAATTACAAATAACAAACATAGCGTTTGACTTTAGGGCTTGACGTTGACCCTTTGACCCTATCATAACATTAATAACCCATTAGGGTGTCCATTGGAGCCATTAAGATCCATTTGGGTCAACTAAGAAGGTCAAATTGACCCAAGTCAACCCTAGTCCTAAATTGGTCAAAGTGCCCTAATTAGGGGCAATTGGCCTCTAATGTGCCCAATTGACCCTACCTAGACCTTCATATCCCTTATGGGAGGCCAAAGGGTTACTTACCACCCATTGGGGTCAACCCAATTGGTCAAATTTGCAAAAGTCAACTCTAACCCTGGTTAGGTCAACGATGCCCAATTGTGGTCAAAGGGCATCCAAATGGGCCCAATATGGCCCACCATGCCATGGTTTTCCCTAGGTGATGTCAAGGGACCCATGTTAACACATTAGGGTCTGTTAGGTCACCCAATTTGGCCTAGGGTTGGGGTAACCCACATTAGGACAATTTAACTCAAATAGGCTAACTCAAGCTCAAACACAAATCCACTAGGGCTAGCCTGATTTTAATTATTCATATGAGTTAATGAGATGATTTTTGGCTGAAATAATTATCTATATTTGGCCATGGTGACTAGGAGAGAGAAAACTACGATTTGGAGGAAAGTGGAAGATGAAGGCTCCATGGAAATTAATTCTTGGACCTTCAAACTCGACCCATTGAAGGCTAAAATCATCTCCTCTTGTGAATTGGAAGAGTTTCCAGACCTTGGTCGGCCTCCTTGACGGCGGGATTCAATAGATTGAGGGGAAACTAAAAATGCTCAAATGGCCATTAATGGAAACCACCTATGTATCCTCTCCCACATCCAAGTGAACACCATATCATTTTGACGACCTCACAGGGAGCAAAACCCCTCTGCCTCCCAAGAATCATAAGCCCTAAATCGGAGAATAGCCATGGCTGACAATAGAGCTCCCCCTTCTGTGGTGAATCCAAGAATCACTAGCAAATGGCCTTCCAACAAGTCTGATCCCCTTCCTCTCCCCTTGTGCAAAGATTCTGGGTTGTTAGCTATTTGCTTTGAGCCAAAACATGCCCAAATCAAGATTCCATTCTTGTAGATTCACGACCGATTTTCTACTCCTCATTTCCCATCGATAGGGCCCCACATGGCCGGAAAATACACCCTCTCGACGGCCACCACCTCAACGGAGGTGGTGGTGGTGGTGATGGCCGGCCATGGGGGTGATGGGGTGGCCGAAATTTTGGATTTTAAAACCCCCACTGATCTTTTTGTCCAATGACCTGAAATTTGGGCCATGATCTTGTCTTGATAGGGACTAGGTCATATCCAAATATTGGAATTTTTGGAGATACTTTTCCCAATGTTTTTGCAAAAGTTAAATAAATCAATTGGGATTTATTTAAAGTAGTAAGTGACTTTAACATTCACCAGATTTTTGGTGAGAGGCTTTTAGGGCCATGATAAGGCTCTGGTTAAAATTTCGGCCCATTTGGGCTTGATTTGTATAGTGGGTGTTGAAAACAAGATTTGCTCATGCGGGCAATATTTGACCTAGGGATTTCTTGGGGGTTCTTTGAGGAAATTAAGTGGTCTCCCCTCATCCCCTTGGGGTGAAACTTAGGTCACACAAGGGACTGAGTTTCATATATCTCAATGAGGGTATACATGAGGGAGTCATGAGGGTGCTTCATGTGTCTCAATCCTTTCCTTCAAGACTTGTTGGTCTGCGGGTAGCCCAGATTGATGCTTGAGGTCACTTAGGTGATTGAGGTTGGGATTCATCTAAGGAGTCTGTATAGGAATCAGCCACATGGTGTGGAGGGCATTAGTCGCCTCCGTGCATCTCTTAGTATTAGGGAAGAAGTATGCTTAAGAGGTGGATGTTATTCAACAGAATGCTAGCTTTCCTCGTGATAAAAACTCACCATGGGCAACTAGAGTAATACAAGTAATAGGGTGAATTATGGGTAGATACCAATAAGAATTTAGTTTATTGAGAAAGGGAGGTTTGGGGTGTTATCCCATCGTACCTCCTAGTACCGCTGCGAGCCCCTCATAGGGTAGACCTCAGAAATTACAAGACTAACCCTAAGTCAAAAATTTATATAAACATGAGAAGACTAATCAGTAGTAAATAAGGAGCACACATGTTCACCCCTCTTAAAGGGAAAGGTACTACCGGTGAGAAAGGATGGTTTGATCTTGTGAGCTGAAGGCTCGGTGATGTTTGATAAGAACTGGTTAGTCTGGTGAGCCATGGGGTCGGCAACTCATGAATAGCATGTGTGCATGTACTTAAAAGTCACGGGTCTTCAGTTCGCTCTTGTCATCGCACTGATAGAGGAATGATGACTCTGGAGGGTGTATTGGTTGGGACTGGCTTGCCAGTGCCTATGGAGATGCTTAACTAGTGACCCTACACTTGACCACGAAAGACTGGCGTGTTTGTCATCATTAGTATGTGGTGACTCTACTGTGTCCTTTAGAGGTATATGTACGGGCTAGGCCTGGTAGTGCGGTTACCTGCCTAGGAGTGAGATGGCACAACCCGCTGTCTCCGTTGGCCACTACGGAGGCTCCTGGGAGTGAAGCTAGCATCCAAAACTGGGGAACTAAAGGTCTGTGTGCATGGAGTCATGTGGGTGTGTTGCACCTGCATGAATCATGGCATACCATATCACAACACACATACCAACATATAACCTGACACCACATCATATAAACTAGTATGGGATAGCTTATACGACGGGAGTCTTGCGAAAGACACCTTAACTTATATGTTTGTATTGACATTTATATAAGTTAAAGTTACTTATTTACTTGTGATAGATAGATGTATATTTCATTATATACCTCTTACCATTGTTATTCCATACTTCATGTTATTTATAGAATCGCTTACCTTTCATTACATATTGATATAACTTTTAGCTTAAGGTCGCTATCACCTGCTTTGATATCTTCTGCCTTGATATCCTTTCTCTTTATTCCTCCCTCACGGTGCCTAGGAGTCATAGTGGGTGGGGTGGGGGATCGTTGAGTTAGTCTTTTAACTAACGGTCGGTGGACCATATCATTTTAGGGGATTGAGGAACAACACTAGGAGATGCAGCACGACCAAAGGTCGGTGAAGTTGGAGGTGGGACAGTCTACCAAAAGAGCACCACCTACCGGGACAGTGAGTGGCTATAGTAGCTTTGCTTCCGCAAGTGATTTGTAGTGAGGATGTGATGTACAAGGCAGGAGCCCATTTATTATTATTGTCGTTGTTATTCTGTCATTATCATGTAGACACCTTACTTGTGTGATTCTACATTGCATGTGATCTTGTGGAGTTGGACTTATATTTGTTCATTTGTACTTCTACTTTCTTCTGCGATCGATATGGCATGTAGGATCGGCATTTTGTAGTGACAACCTTCCCGAGTGTTGGTGTCACCACAATGTGGCTGTTCTGGGCATAAGACCCAATGGTGAAGCAAAAAAAGAGGGTCTTACACGTTATACCCAAGGAATTCTACGGACATCACATTAAATGTACACTTCCTGATATTGACAAATAATTTTTCCGTCCTCAGCGTGGTAAGGATAGTCCTCAAATATGACTCTTGATCGGTCGGAGATGTACTAAAAATAAGGATGTCATCAAAATACAGCACTATGAATTTCCACACGAATAGGTTGGAAGACATGTGTCATCATCCTAGAGAAGTACTCGGGGCATTGGAAAGCCCAAATGACATCACTGACTATTTGTAAAGCCCATATTTTTACTTGAAAGTTGGTATTCCATTCGTCTCCCTCCATAATCCGGATCTTGTGGTAGCCACTCCTAAGATCTAATTTCAAAAAGATCGTGGCCCTGGCTAACATGTCCAATAAATCATCCAAACAAGATATGGAGAATCGATATTTAATAGTAATTTTATTAATTGCTCGACTTTCCACACACATCCTCCAAGAGCCGTGTTTCTTAGGGGAAAGTAAGGCGGGTACGACACACGGACTCTTGCTATGGAGGATGAATCCCATATTTAATAAATCTGAAATTTGAGCTTGCAACTCTAGGTGTGCGGAAGGGTTTAGCCGGTTGTGAAGGTTACGTAAAGAGGAACCCGGAATGAAATCAATCGCACGTTGGATGTCCCGCATGGGGGGTAACATGGGCGGTTGCTCATCCGAATATACATCATTGAACTCTTCTAAAAGTTTCCTTAACGCTAGGGGTAAATTATTAAAAAGGATATCTCTTCCTTTATTTGCAAACAAACTAACGCATACATGACACCATGCATAAAAGTATCACATGCGAACTCTTTCTTACCTATCAGACTTAATTTTTTCTTCTCTACCAGAATAATCGTGTCTTTAGAAGGGACAGTAGGATCCTTAGGCGGAGTGGGATTTAAAATAATGGTCTTGCCATTATATTTGAACTCATAGATGTTAGCATGTCCAAGGGGAGCAACATCATGGTCGTAAAGCCACGGTTGACCTAATAGAACATGATAAGCATCCATGGGGATGACGTCACACCAAGTTTTATTTGTATAAGCCTTGATGGTAAGGGGAACCAAGCAACATTTTAAAACCGAAAGGTATTTCTTGTTAACACAAACAACCTTATAAGGGTGAGGCTGAGGTTCGGTGGTTAACAACATTCGTGACGCCACATTTTTAGAAATCACATTCATAAAGCTTCCACTATCGATAATTAATTTACACCACTTCTCTCAGCTCTTAAAATTTTATGTGAAAATATTCATCCTATTCCAGTCATCTGATGCTCGCGGAGTAGCCAAAATACACTTATGAGTAGCAAAATATACATATTTCTGCTTTATTTTTTTGTTTTAATTTTATAAAAATGTAATTATATTATGTAAATACCTAAATAAATAGTCTCTTTTTAAATTTTAGTTCTAACTTAACTTATTTTTGTGTGATATAGGTATTTCTGGATAATTTGGGAAATTCGAGAAAATTTCATAAGTCACGCCTCTAAGTAACACCCATGACCTAGGGCGTGTAACTATAAATCTAGAAATTCCAGTAGTTCGGGAGATTTCAGTCAGCAAGCAATGTCACGCCCGGGTTGCACGCCCGTATTCTAGCTATCACGCACGTGAAATCACCCGTGACCAAGCAATCAACCCGTTATCGCGCCATGTCGAAGTCCTATAGCCAGCATGCTCCAGTCACACCCAGCCTACACGCCTGTGTGCTAGGTGTCACACTCGTGACGTCAACCGTGACCAAGCAGAATTCTAACTGTCACTCCCCGAAGAAGCCAAGCTTACATGTCATGCAGTCTCGCTTGACCTACATGCATGTGACCAAAATGTCACACCCATGTACTTGTTCGATTCGATCCAGTAGTCGCCAAAATTCTATCCAAATCTTCCACGTCAGCATCACGCCCAGGTGACATGCCCTAGGGGGCGTGTACATTCATAATTTTCATCTATAAAAGGAGGTCCAGGTCTGATGTTTTGAGGAGAGCTGGTAGTGTACCACATAGCTGTACATAGTTATTAGGAATAGTTTTTGAGTGATATTTTCCTAACCATAGTTTGGGTTTCCTAGTGTGTAACACTATTTAAGTAATAAATTTTAGCTTTCAGTAATTTTTCATCCCTAATTGCGTTTTAACTTAGCTTTTATTTCTATTAAGAAAGTGTGTGTGTGTGTATGTACTTCTCTTTTATTTTTCTTTCTTTTTACTAGCACCCCCATCCCGGATGAGAGGCTAAGAACTTTTTAGCGCTTGGTTAAGATGGTTGGTACGGATATTATTTATGCACCTTTACATCATTTACTTTTCTACTACCACCCTAATCCCGATGAGAGGCTAAGAACTGTTTAGCACTCGATTGAGATGAGCATTGGGAAGGTTATTAATTCTGCATTTTAAAAAGCCTATTTTCTAAATTAAAAACTTATGATTTATTAGGAATTGATCATTCTTAGCTAAAGAGAAACTGCACCTCACTCTCGAAAGAGATGAACATAAGCCTCACGGTTTAAACCCCAAAGTCTGCAACATGTTCATCAAGGAACCAAGGTCACATGCTCCCTCAGCGACAGACTCGGTTCCCCAGTCCGCTCAGATCGTCAATGTAATGCCTCCATTCATCATATGGAAAATAATGGTGGGTCCGGCCGGGGCCCCATGCCATATTTCACAAACAAACGGCGGAATCACATACGAATATCAAAATCACATTCTACTCCCATATTAGCTCAGATCACTCTAGTAAAATAGTTTTCAGTTGCAAGAACTCCTCACAATGAATGTCCACTAAATATATAAACCACACATTTATATATATCTCTAGCAATGTATACAAATACACAAACCCTCATGATCTTAAGGCCTTACATGTTTCTCTTTACAAATATGGCTTCATACATCAGCACGTAGGCCGATCACACATGAAATATAAGACTTCGCACGGCCTTCAAGGGCCTTTAAGCGGCAAGGGCTTCACCCGCTCAATCTAATTCAGCCCATCAACAACTGCAGTTGGACAACACCCCAAGGGTGGTAAACAAAGCAACAGTCAACATTAGCTGACCAATTATAACGACACTTCCCCTTACCCGGGGCAGTGGTTCCTTCCCTGTATGCATCGGAATTACAACATATATATATCACAACAAGTGCTCTCAAGCACAACAACATCACAAGCGCCCACCTTCGCTATACGCTAAATGCACTAAGGGCACATTTACAGTGTACTAGAATATCCTTGGCACCACCACCGATCAGAGGATTTAACTTATTGGCTATGGGCCTTAGTCTACCACAACACGCATGTTGAAGACATCTTTGCCCATCCCACTCAGAGGTGATAACCTCACGGTAGCCAATGAGCATTTAGATCGACCCACCCTTGTGGTGCAGCAAACCGGGTTTGGCCCGCAGCCCCCCATTTGCATTGCCACCAATCGATCTCTCACAACACAGGTACAGGTCAGCCCTTTCCCATTGCTCAATTCATCAATAACGCAGATCATGACGCGGGTCAGCTTTCCCTTTCCTGATCAGCACATAGCTCACACAGAGCTGCTTTCCAGTTCAGCACACACAACACAAGGGGCTCATAAAGAGCTTCCTGGGTATTCACAAATTATAGGCATCCATACAATACATGACGTCTTCCCCGGTTCACAACATAAACATCACGAATCCAGACTAACCGTCTGGATGGGCCTCACACAGCATGCCTATGTCGTACTACATATTTCTGGCTCTAGATGCAGACTCAACCGGGGATATCAACTATCAACCCACTGGAATCACTTACGCTTTCAACCGCTTGGTGGAGGATTCCATGCTCATGCATAAAAGAGGACTTCACTTTTCCAAGAAGGAGATCGTTACCCTTGACGATCGCTTTGGAGCCATGAAAATCTAGCCAGATGGAAATCATCGCCACGGCCTTGCCTCCACGAATCTGAACTCGGCTCTCGTTTCGGCACACAGAAGCTCCTTCGGCAGTCGGATTCCTTCTCCTACTTCCTCCTGTTCTCTCCTCTCTCCCTATCTATTTAGAAAGATAAAAGCCAAGATGAGTGGAAGGTTATCCTTCCACTCTCGGCTTTATAACAGCAGGGAAGGTCCTGGACCCTTAGATCAAAGTTAAAGGAAATGAACGGCCACAATTTTCCCAAAAACCATTTTCTTCATCTGACACGGCTTGTGACATTAAAGTGTCACAGGCCGTGTTCCTTAAGAGACAAAGGAACCGACTCAATCTGACCAGGACACGACCATATGACACGCCCGAGTCACAGGCCGTGTGCCCTGACACGGCTTCAGACACGCCCGTGTCCAGCCCGTATTCAAATCCATAGACATAGACAGAGAAGGACATGGCCGCTGACATGCCCGTGTCATTGACCGTGTGCCAAACTCGACGTGACTCTCGAGAATCGTCGAGTGAATTTCGTCGAGTGAGCTCGTCGAACTAGAGGAGTACACGGCCTAGGATGCGCCCGTGTCCCAGGCCGTGTGCCTCAGTCGAGACACACTCGAGACACACTCGAGACCCACTCAGACCCACTCGAGTTCCCAGAGCAGGATACGGCGTGGGACACGCTCGTGTCCCAGGCCGTGCTGCCCAGCCTGCACTCAATCGTGAGATTTGGGGTATTACAACCTTCCCCTCCTTACAGGAAATTTCATCCCAAAATTTAGCTCAACTGTAGACACCAACATAACCACGCATTTGTTGCATCTTGATAAAATGATCCGGGTGTCGCATAAACGCAAGTCGTTAAGAAACATAGTGTCATACATACATACACCATATATTTACATCACGAAAGGAGCAAAGTTCACTTTTCTCAGCTCATCCGCATCTCTCATAATCCATTTTATTGCCTCCTGTACTTCCAGATTAAACACTCGAGACTGCTGTACTTCACCGGTTGAGATTTGCGGCTCCTGTAAATCGAGATTATACACTAGCGGTTGCGTCCGGGATGCAGATAAATTTGTCACTGCATTACCCTTTTCCTCATAAGATGCACCTGTCCTTTTCTCACCATTTGAAGAGCCACTCCAACAATCACAGGCGATATGTCCCTGCTTCCCACAATGAAAATATGTACGTGTCTCAACACGTACTTGTCCATATGTTGCTCCCGAAGCAACATTCGAAGAAGTTTGTTCAGTAGGCCTGAACCTCTTCTTCTCTCATTTCCTAAACTCTGATTGTTCCGACTGTGGAACTCTGTATTTCGTCTTTTCCATCCCCAAGTTCTTCTTGTCCTGCACCCGTTTCAAATCCTTCTCCAGCCCCCAGGCTGTATTTACTAACGCTTGTAAACCTTAGTTCACCGAACTCGGGAGCACCAACCTCAACTCATCACGAAGTCCCTCATAGAACCTATTCGTCTTCCGCTCCTCCTCAGCGAAAGTAGACCTCGCATATCGCCCCAGCCAGGTAAACTCATGCAGGTAAGTATCAACATTACTCTCACCCTGCACCAGATGTTGGAACTCATTTTCCATGCCAATTTGCTGCGACACTGGCAAATACTTGGCCAAAAATAATCTGGAGAATTCTTCTATCGAGATCTCCTCTAATACTCGACCTGCCAAGTGGTGCAATTCCACTTTATCCCACCAAAGCCTCGTGTCTCCTTCCTGCAAAAAAGTGGCTAAGTTAACTTTCTGCCCCTCCGTAGTCTTGATTATTATTAGGATCCTCTTCACTCTTGCGAGCCAATCTTCAGCCTATGTTGGGGAACCCGCCCCTCCAAACGTAGGTTGATGAGACTCCATAAACCGTTTCAATTGCTCGCCAGCTACTTGCTCTTCAACTAGAACCTCAACATGCTATTTCCTTGCACCAAGCCGTACTGGCACCACTGCAGGCCTTGACTGCCCAATAGGCTGTGCATGTAACACTGCGAGCACCACTCCTCGTCACCTATCAATGTACAAAACACAATTCACGGACATTCCATAACGGCAAATATATATTGTCTACATGCTCATGCTCCTCACGTGCATGTGTTGCATTCCTAGTGGACATTCGTGAGTTCAAATATCTTCTTCCTACCAAAAACCTAATGCTCTGATACCACTTTGTAATGCCCTCATTCGTCATATGGAATATAACGGTGGGTCCGGTCAGGGCCCCATGTCATATTTCACAAACAAACCACGAAATCACGTATGAATATCAAAATCACGTTCTACTCGCATCGTAGCTCAGGGCACTCTATTAAAAGAGTTTTAAGTTCCAAGAACTCATCACAATGAATGTCCACTAAATATATAAACCACACATTTATATATATATCTCCAAGAATATATACAAATACACAAACACTTATGGACTTACGGCCTTACATGTTTCTCTTTACAAATATGGCATCATACATCGGCACGCAGGCCAGCCACACATGAAATATAAGACTTCGCACGTCCTGCAAGGGCCTTTAAGCAGCAAGGGCTTCACCCGCTCAATCCAATTCAGCCTATCAGCACCTACAGTTGGACATCCACCCCAATGGTGGTAAACAAAGCAACGGTCAGCATTAGCTGACCAATTATAACGACCCTACCCCTTACCCAGGGCAGTGGTTCCTTCCCTATATGCTTCGCAATTACAACATATATATATATATATATATATATATATATATATATATATATATATATATATATATATATATATATATATATATATATATATATATATATATATATATATATATCACAACAAGTGCTCTCAAGCACAACATCATCACAAGAGCCCACCTCTACCAGACGCTTTGTGCACTCGGGGCACATTTACGGTGTACCGAATCATCCTCAGCACCACCACTAATCAGAGGCTTTTAACTTGTTGGCTATGGGCCTTACTCTACCACAACACGAATATTGGAGACATCCTCGCCAATCCCACTCAGAGGTGCTAACATCATGGAAATCATTGAGCATTTAGATCGACCCACCCTTATGGTGCAGCAACCCGGGTCTGGCCCGCATCCCCCCATTTGTATTGCCACCAATCGATCTCTCATAACACAGGTACATGTCAGCCCTTTCTCGTTGCTCAATTCGTCAATAGCGTAAATCTTGATGCAGGTTGTCTTTCCCTTTCCTGATCAGCACACAGCTCACACAGTGCCGCTTTCCAGTTCAACACACACAACACAAGGGGATCATAAAGAGCTTCCTAGGTATTCACAATTTATAGGCATCCACACAATACACGAAGTCTTATCCGATTCACAACATAAACATCACCAATCCAAACTAATCGTCCGAATGGGCTTCACACAGCATGTCTATGCCATACTACACATTTCCGGCTCTAGATGCCGACTTAACCGAGGATATCAACTATCAACCCACTGGAATCACTTACGCTTTCCACAACTTGGTGGAGGATTTCATGCTCATGAAAAAAGGACGACTTCACTTGTATAAGAAGGAGATCGTTACCCTTGACGATCTCTTTGGAGCCATGAAAATCTAGCCGGATGGAAATCACTGACCATAGCCTTGCCTCCACGAATCTGAACTCGGCTCTCCATTTAGCACGCTGAAGCTCCTCCTGTAGTCAGATTCCTTCTCCTCCTACCTTCCTTGCTCCCCTCTCTCCCTATCTCTTTAGAAAGAGAAAAGCCAAGATGAATGGAAGGTTATCCTTCCACTCTCGGCTTTATAACTCAGGGAAGGTCCCGGACACTTAGATCAAAGTTGAAGGAAATGAACGTCCACGATTTGCCTAGAAAAGCATTTTATTGGGCTGACACGGCTTGTAACACGATGACAAACCCGTGTCACAGGCCATGTTCCTTAAGCGGCAAAGGAACTGACTCAACCCGACCAGGATAAGTCCATGTCACATGACCATATCACAGGCGGTGTGCCCTAACACGGCATCAGACATGACCGTGTCCAACATGTGTTCAAAGCCCTGGCCACAAACAGAGAAGGACACGGCCTCTAAGATGCTCGTGTCATAGGCCATGTACCCAACTCGACTTGCATCTCAAGAATCGTTGAGTGCATTTTATGGAGTGAAGCTCGTCGAACCAGAGGACGACACGGCCTAGGACACGCCCGTATCCCAGGCTGTGTACCTCAATCGAGACACACTCGAGACCCACTCGAGACCCACTCAGACACGCTCGAGTTCCCAGAGCAGGATACGGCTTGGGATACACTTGTGTCCCAAGCTGTGTTGCCCAGCCTGCACTCAATCACGAGATTTGGGGTGTTACAGTCAAGTCTCAGCATGATTGGGATCCAGCTCTTCGACGGCGGACTAAGGTTGCAGTGCGCCTAGGTCATCGTCCCTCAGGAGATCAGCTCCCTGGATTGCCCTTCTTCTTCAGGATGACTCACGCATCAGTCCACAGAGGTCGTGACCCTCCATCCTGGATCGTTCTTTGCAACAATAGATGGAAGCTCCAGCCCGCGAGCCCAATCTGCCCCACTCGCGCGGACTGACGTGTCTTTTTTTTGCTTCCCATCACAGCTGCCCGGTTATCCTGTACCCCGGGCAGCCTGTTATTTTCGCTTTGCTGATTTGGGCAGGCCCCCGTACCTATAAATAGGGGGATGTGGTGCACCCAAAGCACGCTGACTTGAGCCCTGGAACCTACTTGTTACAGGCTGTAGACTCGAATCTCAGGCTTTAAGGTCTCCAGCTTTCTCTTTCCTTACCCTTTCCTTTCCTCTACTTGTAACCAACACATTAGCAATCAAAGTAAATCCCGTCGCAAGAGAGGAATTTAAGCCTCGACGGGCAAAGTCTAGTGTTGCCGAGGTTCACGACTGTGCTTCCTTTTTCTCTCATCCGCTAGCAGATATCTGCTTGCAGTCGCCTCTTTTCGATTCCATTCCCCCGTGCTCGAACTGTTAGCTGCTGGTGCTTATTTTCTCTCCCGCACATCAACAGTTAACACGCGACCTTCAGATCTCAAAAAGTTTTTTTAAATCAGCGGACAGAATGTCAGGCCGCAGAACTCGCCATTCATACCGCTCCAGTTCATCAGAGGACTCGCTGTGGGATGAGATCGAATAGTAATGTTGTGAGGCTGAGTGATAGTTTATTTTGCATTTAAGTTATTAGAGTTTTGTTTAAGTCTTTATTGTGGAAATCTTGTCTTATTAGCTTATATGTCCCCTCCTCTTGTATTTATTTATGCCACTAATGTTTTTGTGCTCTTTTGCAGGTTTTCTCAATTTTCAGCCAAAATGACCTGACACGGCCACCAACACGGCCATGTCATGGGGTGTGTCACTTGTTCACAAAGAATCAACCACCGGAGGAAAGTCCAGAGTTCATCCCGAGTAGGACACGTCCTCCAACACGACCGTATATCTGGCCGTGTCAAGCTGGGTGTGTCAACAGTTGGCCGTGTCAACAGGAGCCGATGATTTTCTAGAGAAGGAAACGGCTACCGACATGGCCGTGTCGCCACCTCCTAAACGTATACAGCCCGCCATTAATGCGCCCCCCATCAAAGCCCATCAACCGCAGAGGACATGACCACCAACACAGCCGTGTCGTTGGCCGTGTCAGCGTGGGCATGCCCGCCGATTCGACGTTGCAATGATCATTTCCCGCCAAAACCATAGACCGAAGTCAACCAGCACGGGACACAGCCACCAACACTGCCGTGTCGTTGGCCGTATCATCTCCTCTTGAATTTCTATAAATTCATCCCCTCCCACTTGTTTCCAGAAGTGTCCTAGAGTCTGTAAGGAGGTGCTGCCCTTTTGTTTTCTGAAGTTGTTCATGCTTTCTCTCTCTCTCTTTCTTTCTCATTTTAGTTTTTCGTAATTCTAGTTTAGTTTAAGATTTTGTAGTAGCCTTTTTAGTTGCTTTAGTTGCTAATGGTCGGGATAGAATAGGATTTCAATTTTCATTGCAATTGTACTCTTCCATTTCAAGTTGTAGCTCTCTTTATTATTAATAAAAGTGCTCCATTCTTATCTTTGTGTCATTATGCTTTACTACTCATTCACCCTCCTCCACTTCACTATGACAAATTAATCCCTCCTTGTACTCGATCTTGATGATCCGAGGTTCGAGTGATTAAGTTATGATGCTTTGAACTTACCTTTTCTTTTTACGGTTTAGCCTTGAATTACTCCTGATTTCTTTTGGGTTGGAGATATATCATCGATATATATTCTCCACCTTTGCTTTCATTCTTGGCTAGCCAAGAGGCCGATAGTTTGAAGTGAGCACTCAAGAGTAAATGGAGTTGTACGCACCCCTGGAGAGAGGCAGACGTCTTAATCTCCCGGATTGGAGTAAAATCCAATAGTCGGGTTCACCGCGTAAAGCGGGCTTTAGGAGTCCGATTTAGAAGAGAGTCGGTCGGACCTTCCTAAACTCAGTTGGGCACGACTTCGAGAGAAGCGTGTTCAAGCTTTAGGAACCTCCACGGTCAAGGACCTTTACCCTATCAATCTTAGGTTTATTTATCGCGTTTTTAATCGACTCTTGCCGAGGTGATTCTTGATCGAGTGAATTTCTATTTCATCGTTCCAACCCTTTTGTGTAATCGTTTCTTTTATGCTCTCTTTATTTTTAGTGCAATCAGCTCTATTTTTATTTCCTTTCTTTAAGAGCGTTTAATTTTCCACTTAACCCTAAGATTTTCGTCAATAAAATAATAGCCTTCATGTGAGTAAGTTTACTCAACAGTTCCCGGATTTAAATACGACACTCGTTTCCCCTTGCTACAGTTCGATAGGTATACTCTCCTAGTTGGATTGCTAGTTCAGCTGCTCTCTTTCCTTAAGCGAAAGGTCGGGCCACCAAGTTTTTGGCGCTGTTGCCGGAGAGCTACTTTCGTTGATAAATTGAAAACAAAAACCTATTTATTTTATCATTTCTCTTTCTCATCCTCTTTCTAAAAAAATTTTTAAATCAAAAAATTATTACCGCTCTTAATAGAAACCCACATCACAATTTTTCTACACCACCTAACTCTCTCGAAAAGGGTAAAGCGATTTTAAGCCTCGCTATCTTGTCTAGTACCTTGCGAACCCTTTGCGGGGTAGTCCCAGGGAAGTTTGGAGTTAAATTATCTTTAAAAAAATCTATTTCAAAAAAAATATTAGCTCTCTTTTTCTAGTTTCTTTTTATTTATCTTTCTTCATCTTCTCTTCTTTTAGTGCATGACCCGCGGGAATCCGTCGACTATTTTGTACTTGGACCACAAAATTGAGCGTACTCTTCAGAGAAGATTGCGATTTCAAGGCCCTACTCTCCAAATACCGGTTGAAGATTCCGAGTCGTTTTCTACTTTAAGAATGGAAGAGCCCCACGTGGATGAAGCCGTGCAAAGGCCTATGTCCTATTATGCACGACTGAATCTCGTGTAATGCCCCGAAACTCAAAAGAGCGACGGGAGGTATTTTGAGCCAAGTTTGGATTTTGGCATGTGGCACACAGCCTGGGACACGGGCGTGTCGTGTTTGGGTCGACGATTTGGCAGAGAAGTCGATGAATTCAGGAGTCGACGATCATCGAGCAGCGAACACGGCCTGAGACACGGGCGTGTCTCAGGGCGTGTCGAGCTCGTGTCGACGATCTGCTAGGGAAGTCGACGATTTTCTCTCGACGATGTGTCGAGACAGTAAACACGTCCTAAGACACGGGCGTGTCCAAGGCCGTGTCGGGTGGTCGACGAACTGTGCTCGACAAAGTGTCGAGACAGTGAACATGGTCTGGAGCCCAGGCGTGTTCGGGTTTGACACGGGCATGTCAAAATGGACATGGGCGTGTCCAAGACCCGTGTGAGTCTCGGGTTGGTGTTGGTCCTGTGTTGATGGAGGAACACGGCCGGGAACACGGGCGTGTAATGGATGACATGGGCATGTCAGGTCTAACACGGGCATGTTGGGTGCCCGTGTGCTTTTTGGGACGCGTTGGTTTCGACGACAAATGGGGGACACAGCCCTGGATACGGGCGTGTCACAGGCCGTGTTCAGCCCAGATTTTTCTTTTTAGCTCTAGATCGTGGCCGTTCGTTTCTTTATTTTTGGATCTGATGGTTGGGGGTTGTTCCTACTGGGATATACCCGGGAATAAGGTTTCAAATCCCTCACTTCTTTCACATAGGTCTCTTTCTAAAGTCTAGAGAGAGGGGAGAGCAAGGAAGAATAAAGGAGGCTAAATTCTATTGAAATTTGTGAAGTGAAAGTGGCTGATGGGCAGGCCGGGCGGCTTGTGCGGATAGAGTCCGCGGACTGGGCAGACTGGGCGGACTGTGTGGGCTGGTGTTATGCGGCCTGGAGAAAGGCCTAGTTTATAACGCCCCCGATTTTTCGATGATTTTATTTGTTTGGGCAACGTCAGATTTATGACGTCGTGGCATTACTTTTAACGTCGAGTGTTGGATTTGAGTAGTTTTGGACGTGCTCGTCCAGTTTCGTCGCAACACGAGCGTTTTTAGAGTCTCGGCGCGCAATCGAAGTTTTGGGTTTGTTTTTGTTCGTCGCATGTTTTGGCGGTTAATATCTCGGGAATGGCTCGTAGGATTTTGGTTTTGACTTCGCCGTTGTGTCCGTAGCATCAGTTTTCGCCTACGACGTGAGTTTTGAGCCTTTGTTTTGATCTCATATTCCTTGTTCGACTATCTGAGCACGATTATTGCTATTTTAATGCCTTGGGCTTGTGTTGATTCTCGGGATGCCCTCCTAAAGGTGTGGGTTTTCGTCGAACCGAGTTTTTATTCATTTTTTTTGGCGCTGTGTCGGGTCGACGATCGTCGAGCGGAGCTCGACGATTGTGTTCCTGTTTCCTGAGCATTGTGTCGGGTTCGACGATCGTCGAGCGGAGCTCGACGATTACGTTCCTGTTTCCTGAGCGCTATGTCGGGTTCGACGATCGTCGAGCGGAGCTCGACGATTATGTTCTTGTTTCCTGAGCGCTGTGTCGGGTTCGGCGATCGTCGCGCGGAGCTCGACGATTGTGTTCCTGTTTCCTGAGCGCTGTGTCGGGTTCGACGATCGTCGAGTGGAGCTCGACGATTGTCAGTTTTTTTTGGGGCGCTATTTTGAGGTCAACGACGTCGAGCGGAGCTCGACGATTGTCATTTTTCCTGGGCGCGTATTGAGGTCGACGATCATCGAGCGGAGCTCGACGATTGTCGTGCTGAGCTCGACGAATTGTCGAGCGGAGCTTGCTGTAGGTCTGGCCGTGCGTGTTGAGTTCGACGATTTTTTAATTGGGATCGACGATCAGGGCTTGCGTTCGACGATATTTTCGCGGGCACTGTTTTTCCCCTTGTAGTACTCGAGTAAGCTGCCTTAGTACTCGAGTAAGTCCCGTTCTGTACCCGTGTTATGCCCTGAGTGCTCGAGTACTCCTTCTCTGTTACTCGAGTAGTTGTAATGAACTACTCGGGTAGGTCCCTGTAACTCGAGTAGTTGCAATGAACTACTCGGGTAGATTTCTGTTACTCGAGTAGTTGGGATGAGCTACACGAGTAGGTCTTCTGTACTCGAGTGGTTGTATTGAACCACTCGAGTAGGTTTTTGTCTGATACTCGAGTAACCCCTTCCCCTCTGCTTCTGGAAAACCGATTCAGCTAAACCCGGTTTATTTTGTTGTTTTTCCTGTTATCACCTTTGGTATAAATACCTTCTTCATCTTCTTCTCTGATTCCTTTCCTCCCAAACCAGAGCTGCATGAGCGAGATAGAGGTTGTTCGTCCTTAATCCTTCCGGTGGCCGTTGACGGTGCTCCGGTGCTCGGAATTCCAAACCGATCGTAGATCTGGAAAGCTCTCGATGAGAGCTGCTCCCTCGTGGTAATTTCTTCCCCATTTCTTGAGATTTTCTCGTTAGGGTTTTTCGGCCCTAATCCCCTTTTCGACCCTTTTTTTCTAGATTTCAACTCCTCCCGCAGTCTTTTGCCCCGATCTTCGACGTGGAGCGATTTAGAGGACTTTTCCGGTAAAACCAAGGCAAGTGGTGGTTTCCCCTCGTTTCTCTTTGTCCGATCTGATGGTAATGACTATACTTCCATGTTCTTTAAATTTTCTACGCTTATTCTTCCAAATCATTGTTATTATTAATCGTTTCAACGATCCTTGTTGTCGTAAAGTTTTGCCTTGGAAAGACCTATTTTTTCCTAGTTTTTGTTAATTGTTCCTGGTGCTTCTTAGTGATGGCTATGCAAGTTTTAGTTTTCGTTATTTAGCACGTTAGAATTTATCTAGGACTGTAAATTGCTCCTAGAGGTTGATCAACCGAGTCTTGAGTTCGGTAATGTCAAGCAGAATCTGTCGAGCCAAACCTCGAGATATTTGTATTATGGTTCTTTCGGTTTCTTGAATGCGGGAGTTAGTGGACGATTCCACCTCCATTGTGTTTGTTAGCTTCACTAGTGCCCTGTGGAAGTCTACCTGGTTTTTGGATGTCTGCGGTGTATGGTGGAGAGTATGAAACTCCCTAGTAGTTAGACGGATTATATATCCATTTGTTTTTGGGTGGTGAGTCCAAGAGTGACCACCTCGCCCGTTGTTGTTTTGGGTGGTGAGTCCAAGAGTGACCACCTCGCCCGTTGTTGTTTTTGGGTGGTGTGTCCAAGAGTTACCACTTTGCCCGTATTTTTGGGTAGAGCCAACCACAGGTGCCTAATAAAGGTTTTGTATTATCCTTTCTAGTGAAATATTCTTGTAGTCACCTTATAGACTCGTGCATCTAGTGTACTCTTCTTGAATGTGAAAAATCACGTACGAGTTCTTTTCCTGTTGATGCTCTTTTTACTTTTGTACTTTACTTCAGTGTTTTTGGTCTTGGGTTGGTACCCCTGTTGACCTATGCTTACTTTGGCTTATTACTTTTCCTGCCACTATTTGTACATTCTTGCTGAGGTGTTCTGTTTTTGGAATGCCTCAGGTTCAGAGCAGTAGCAGTTAGCAGTGCTGGTTTTTTGGAGTTTTCTAAGCGGCAGTGTTGGCCGTGGTTGTTTCCTCGTCTTAGCGAGGTAGTTTGTTTAGTTTTACTAGTTCAGACATACTTTTGTTCGTGGGTCCGTGTCAGTGTGTTGGCGCCCACTGAATAGATAGTTGTTGATACGTGCTAGCTGCTCATTTCTTTTAATGTGAATGTGGATTACTTGTTCTCTGGGAGGATTTATGTTAGGAATGCATGTTAGGTTTTTTCAACTATAAAATCTACTACTATTACTTCATGCATCGCATAATTTTGAAACTCTAACATGTTATTTTTAGCGACCGTAAAAGCTATTTTCCCTACTATAATAAATTTAGAGTCTTGCATGGCATGAGTTGTCCTTTAGGAACGTTTTTACTCATGTAGGACGCTTGAGTTAATCTAATCAAGTATTTTTCTATAGCGTATAATATATTTTGATTCGTGGACTAGATGAGCCACTAAGCCGAGGGATGCGGCTAACTTCTGCACTTAATTGATTTTCCTTAAAATAACTTAAAAAGGAACCTTTCTTCATGTTTAGTTTAGTGTCTGCCTGAGCGTCCGCAGTTATCCCCTGCTGATGTGGGATCATGACGCGCATTTTACCTTACTCTGATAAGCTATTTATGTGGTGAAAATGCGGGTTGTGACAGTTGGTATCAGAGGGAGGTTGCTTGACAATTTGTCAGGCAACCTTTCCTTGTTGGAATTAGGTGTTTAGCATCATATCATACACACACCGATATGTCATCTGCATGTCTTGGCTGAAGCATGAGCATTACACTCATAGCATAACATGAAGTATACGGGGCATATTATGTTGTATGGGATGCATAATATGTGTCTGTATATGGATCCACCATAGGGGCAACATGTGAGGGTTATGTAGTATGGGATGCATATCCTCACCACATGAATGCGACTAGCACGTTTCTTTTTCGTTCCATGATAATGTCATGTAGTATGGGATGCATAACATTTTCATGCGTACGCCGCTCATAACATGCATTAGGGCTTTTTTAGAATGCATAGCACAATCATGCATAGCATAACATTGCATAAGCACAATGTGCCAAGCTAAAGATTTGCGGGATGACATATGTACACACGTGGTTTTAAATCAGAAAAAGAATAAAGAATACATGCATTCATGTCATAGGCACAAGAGTCAATAGGATGAGAGGATATCATCCTAAGTAGGACATAGCATCATAAAATCCCAGAGCAAGTTGCAGCGTAAGCAAGTGTCTTTTAAGTATGGTCTGAACTAGGCATGTGGCTTTGTTGTAAGCTAGTATTTTGATGAGTTGTTCGTTTGCCTTTTTAGAAATGCTACCAAAGCGTCCTGCGATGAGGTCGACTCACTAGTCGGAGGGTGAGTCATCAGGTGCGCATAGTGATGCAATTATCAAGAGTCTGTGTCAGAGCAATGAGGCTCTGTCGAGACAAGTGGTAGCGATGCAATCGCAATTTGAGTCCTTGTTGTCTGCCGCTCCTTCGCAGCAACCTTCAGCGCAAGAGCCCTCCTCGAGCCAAGCCGTGCCCGATACCCCTGCTCCTCTGGTGCACCCGATGGCAATACTAGCAGAAATGAATTTCATATCGCACTTCCAGCGGTTGGGGCCTCCAACTTTCGATGGGAGTGCTGACTTTGTGATTATAGATGATTGGATCATCTCCATCGAGGAGATGTTTTCGTATTCTGGAATTCTAGAAGCCCAGAAGGTGATGATTGCAGCCTATCAGTTAAAAGGTCTGGTGAAGAGTTGGTGGATTCGGGAAAGAGAGGGTCTGAAGGAAGGCTGTACTTGGGAATCTTTTAAGAAGATGCTGCTGAAGAAATTTCTACACTCGGTCGAGCAAGACCACCTGATGAATAACTTCCTGCATCTAAAGCAGAGATAGCTCACCGTGAGCGAGTATGAGATTGAGTTTAGCAAACTGAGCAGGTTTGCTCCTGATTTGGTAGCGTTTGAGGAGGGAAGAGTGAAACATTTCTTGGGAGGATTAAGAAGTGATGTCCAACAGTTGGCATGCGCTTACCAAGCTGAAGGTTATGCTGAAGCAGTGGAAGCCACTTTAAAAGTGGAGGCGATTGAAAATGCCAAGAACCGCGGTGCTGCGGCAAGGAAGGAGAAAAGAAAAGGCGTTGAGGATTGTAGCTCCAGGGCATCTGGCACTTCTTCGAAGAAGAAAAGTAAGGAAGTGTGTAGCTTCTGTGGTCGTCCTAGCCACCACTATGAAAGGTGCTTCAAGAGGACTGCCACCCTGAAGCAGCAGCAGGTGCATGCCATCCAAGGTACACCTGTAACACCCCCTATCCGTCGCATAGCATATAGCAGTAGGTTCGGCCGGGGCCCGACGCCGTATGCCACAGACAGACCGGGTGGTTACTCATGGAAACCATCCAATCAATCACAACGTCCTACGCAGAGCATTCTAGCGGAAGCAGTTTATAAAAGTTGCAAATAAGAACCCATCACTAAAGCATGAATGCCCACTAATCCAAAATAGGAATGTTATACAAATACAAACAAAAACCTTAAGGCCTTACAAAATGTTTCACTTGATATTACATGATTTACAAACCACGGCACGCATGCCGGTCATACTTGAATAAAACAGTAAACACTTCCAAATAGGCCTTCGAGGGCCGGCTTCGCAAAAAGGGCTTTAGCCCGCTATTGACCGCTTGGTCCAGCAGCACCTGCAAGCAACAAACCACCGCATGGTGGAAAAACAAGGCAATGGTCTGCAATGCTGACCAAATTATAACGATCCTGCCCCCAACTCGGGGCGGCGATGCTCCTTCCCTGTATTTCATTAGCATAAGCGAGCAATATATATATATATAGCCATTTCATCACAGACGTTGGCTCGCACGGCCACACGCCCCGTGCTCTCAGGGCACATTCTCGGTGAACCGGTCGATGTCATGTCAATTAAAGCCATAGACATTCCGGACTCACCACCGCCACTTTGACGGCCAAACATATGAGCAATTCGTCTTCCTGGCCTGGGTCACGACAATTTAAGACATTGACCGCCGAAGACCCTAATCTATGCCAATGGCAAGTGCACGTACCCTTATGTCTCTTTAACCGAACGACATAGAACGGGTACGGTTCCATCTAACCCGTGCTCACATCGCAACGACAATTTAAGCCATTTGCACGGGTCAAACTTCCACCGAGTCCCATTTCCATCACAATTCACATAACCCGGTTATGTTCAAGTTGGCTCTCAGGCCACCAAGTTGGCAAGATCTAAAATCCGTCCAGTTTTCCGTTTGCACCTTTGGGTTAGTCCCCAAGGCTCCCTGCTGCAATCTACCGCATAGAAAACCAGAAAAACAATCAATAGCACGGAGTCTTCTCCGGCATTTATGCAATGCAACATCACCGATGCAGACCAACATGTCCGGGTAGGCTTCACACATCATGCCTATGTCCATTCTTGCTTACGGACTCTAAACAACGGGGACTTCACATATCTACCCGAAGGAACGCCTCCAACTCTCCGCAAACTCGCGAGAGTGGGCTTCCTATGCAAAGAAGGAGAGCTACTCATGCTCAAGAAGAGAATTGTTACCCTAGCGTTCCTCTTTGGCGCCATGGAAAAGTAAGCGGATGAAAAGCACCGCACTAGCTTTGCCTCCGTGGATCCGGAGTCGAATGGCCGGATCTAGCTCCTTCTTCCTTCCTTGGCTCTCCTCTCTCTCTAAGGTTTTATAAAAATAATAACTTATGAAAAGTGAGGGTTTCTAAGTCCAATCCCGGGTATATCCCTTCAGGGACAACCCCCAGTCGTTGGATCATCAATTAAAGAAATGAACGGCTTTGATTCGGGACTGAAATGCCCAATCTGGACCGCACACGGCCTGGCACACGCCCGTGTCCAGGGCCGTGTGCCTCATTCGCCGTCAAAATCGGCCCGCCTGGAACAACACACGGGTATCGAACACGCCCGTGTTCGACCTGACACGCCCGTGTTCCACCTGACACGGCCGTGTGGCCGGCCGTGTACCCCCATCATTTTTCCCCGAAAATAACCCGAGCATTGCACGGGTTCTAGGACACGCCCGTGTCCTTGCCCGTGTCACCTCGACACGCCTGGGTTCCAGGCCGTGGACACGGTCTCGACACTCGACACTTCGTCGAGCGAAGATCGTCGACCTGATGATACGACCTTGGACACGCCCGTGTCCTAGGCCGTGTGCCTTGTCTCGACACCATGTCGAGACCAAAGTGTCGACTTCCCGGGACGAGTGCCGATACGGGTTGACACGCCCTGCGACACGCCCGTGTCGTAGGCCGTATGCCATGTCTCGACACTTCATCGAATGCAGAGTGTCGACTTCGCGGGCTAAGTGTCGACATGGGTCGACACGCCCTGCGACACGCCCGTGTCGCAGGCCGTGTGCCCAGTCTCGACACAATGTCGAGACCAAAGTGTCGACTTCCTGACTGAGTGTCGACACAAGCTTGACATTCCCTGGGACACGCCCGTGTCCCCGGCCGTGTGCCTGCAGCCAGAACCCAAAACTGGCCCAAAACGTCCCCCGTCGCTCCTTTGAGTTTCGGGGCATTACAACTCTCCCCCTCTTAAAAGAATTTCGTCCTCGAAATTATATAAAGGAAATACATGTACAAAACCAAAATTTGTACCTGAGCGGAACAACTCCGGATACTCGTCATGCATAGTCTGCTCTCGCTCCCAAGAGAGCTCCTCACGACCGAAATTGTCCCACCGGACCTTGACCATCCTGATCTCTTTATTGTGTAGCCGCTTGACCTCCGAGTCCTCAATCCGCACGGGCTTGACATTTGTCGTCAGCCCACTATCCACCGGCACTTTATCAACCGCGATCACTTGCGTAGGCTCTTGCACCGCCTTTCGAAGCACTGAAATATGGAATACATCATGTAAACCACTAAGCTCCACTGAAAGCTTCAACCGATAGGCCGCTTCACCAACTCGCTCCAGAACCTCAAACGGTCCAAGGTACCTCGGGCTTAGCTTTTTCAATCACCGCACCCGCGAGACACCCTTGAACGGCTTGATCTTTAAGTATATATAATCGCCCACAGCGAACTCCACGTTCCTGTGCTTGGCATTATAGTACTTTGCTTGCCGATCCTGAGCGATAAGCAACCTCTCCCGAATGGTTCTCACCAAAGAAGTAGCATCCTCCACTTCCGATCGCTTATACAACTTTGACTCACCCGTTTCTAACCAAGACAACGGCGTGCGACATTTTCTACCATATAGGGCCTCGAAAGGTGCCATCAGAATACTCGCTTGGTAGCTATTGTTGTATGCGAACTCCACCAAATTAAGGTGGTCTTCCCATTGCTTTCCGAAATCCAAGACACACATGCGGAGCATGTCTTCCATGGTTCTATTGACCCTCTCGGTCTGCCCATCCGTTTGTGGATGGAAGGTTGTGCTGAATTTCAACTTTGTTCCCAACATTTGATGCACTAGCCTCCAATCATTGGACATGAACCGCCCATCTCGGTCACTCATGATGCTGCGGGGCACACCATGAAGCCGTACTATGTTATCCACATAAAGCTTTGCCAACTTCTCCACCGGATCATCCTTCCTATGCAGAATAAAATGCGACACCTTCGTTAATCGATCAACAACCACCCAAATTGCGTCGTTCCCCTTTTGCGACCTTGGCAAACCGTGCACAAAGTCCATAGAGATGTCGTCAAATTTCCACTCCGGAATAGGCAAGGACTTAAGAAATCCTCCCGGCTTTTGGCACTCCGCCTTTACCAAGGCGCAAGTTTGGCACTTTGCTACGTATAGCGCCACATCCTTCTTCAAACCCGGCCACCAAAACAGTTTCTTCACATCACGGTACATCTTCGTGCTCCCCGGGTGAATCGAGTACTTGGTATGGTGTGCCTCGTACAACAACTCCACCCGCAAATTACCCACACTTGGGACGCACAGGCGACTGTCCTTCCAAAGTAATCCGTCCTCCACGACGAATTGGGAATTTGACCCATCCAGAGCCTCTACCATTAACTGCTTCATATGAGCATCCATATCCAAAGCCTGCCGAATAGGATCAGCCAGGTCATATTGGACTTCAGTCTAATTCAGAACTGCTTCAGTTCTTGATTGTCTATCCACACAAACAATCTCCAACGCCTCCAACTCCCGCACCAACCGCTCATCATGCAACGATAGCCAATTGGCTTGAGCTGGGGCTCGACGACTCAACGCGTCCGCAACCGCATTCCCTTTACCAGACACGTAGTGGATCTTAAATGTATAGTCCCCCAGGAACTCCATCCATCTACGCTGCCGCATATTCAGATCCTTCTGATCAATAAGATATTTCAGGCTCTTATGATCGGTGTAGATATCAATCTTCACACCGTACAAATAGTGTCTCCACAGCTTCAAGGCAAATATCACGGCCGCTAACTCCAAGTCATGGACCGGATAATTCCTCTCGTGCACATTTAGCTGTCTCGAGCCATAAGCTATTACACTTCCATGTTGCAGTAGTACGCAACCCAAACCGCTGCCCGAAGCATCGCTATAAATCTCATAGCCTTCGGTCCCACATGGCGAACTCAGTACAGGCGCCGTAGTCAACCGACACTTCAACTCCGCAAAAGCTCGCCCGCACTCCGGCGTCCAAACGAACTTATGCTCCTTGCTCGTCAAAGTAGTGAGAGGTAACGCTATTCGCGAGAAGTTCTCTACGAAGCGCCTCTAATAGCCGGCAAGCCCCAGAAAACTCCGGACTTCCGCTACCGTAACAAGCTCAGGCCACTCCCGTATCGCAACGATCTTCGCCGGATCCACTACAATACCCTCTCCACTTACTATATGCCCGAGGAACGCCACTGAGGATAGCCAAAACTCGCACTTCGAGAACTTGGCATACAACTGATTTCTCCTTAGCGTCTCCAACACCAAATGAAGATGCTTGAAGTGATCTTCCTCACTTTGAGAGTACACCAAAATATCGTCGATGAAGACGGTCACGAAATGGTCCAAGTACTCCCTAAAAGACCTATTCATCAAATCCATGAACACTGACGGCGCATTAGTCAGCCCAAACGGCATGACCGTAAACTCATAATGCCTGTATTTCGTACTAAATGCTGTCTTCGGGATATCACTCTCCCTTACTCGCAGCTGATAGTACCCAGCCTTGAGATCCAACTTCGAGTACACCATCGACCCGACTAACTGATCAAAAAGATCATCAATCCGGGGGATCGGGTACTTGTTCTTCTCCGTCAGCTTGTTGAGCTCCCTATAATCAATACATAGCCTCAAGCTTCCGTCCTTCTTCTTAACAAAGAGGACCGGTGCGCTCCAAGGCGAAGAACTCGGGCACACATACCCTTGCTCCAACAACTCTTGCAGTTGAACTTTCAGCTCCGCCATTTCCTTAGGCGCTAGCCGATAAGGAGATCGTGATACAGGCTTTGCACCTGGCACTAGCTCAATCGTGAAATCTATCTCCCGCTGAGGCGGGGCTCCAGGAAGATCTGCGGGGAACACATCAGGGTATTCCGATACCACTGAAATACAATCCAATGCTGGCTTCGGCTTTTCAACCTCCACTAGTGTAAAGAACATTTCTGCACCGGTACAAACCGCCTTCACCACCTGAAGAGCAGACATTAGCGTCTTTCTCGACCCCTTTAAGCCCGTAAAAGTCGTTTCACGACTTGCTCCCAGCTTGACTTCCTTGCTACCGCAATCTATATGGGCCTGCTGCTCCGAGAGCCATTCCATGCCAAATATGACGTCGAACTCCACCAATGGAAGTAAAGACGCCCGCAGGTCGAACTCCTGATCCCCAATACGAATCTTAACATCGCAGATCCTATCCGCTCGCATCGAACACCCATTGGGCAACAACACATCCAACTTATCCTTCGTCATCGAAGAAGGGACTCCGATGCGTGATATAAATCCTTCGGACAAGAAGGAGTGTGAAGCTCCCGTATTGAAGAGTGCTCCTGCCGGATTTTCACAAATCAATACAAATCCTAAACAAGCAGTGGTAAGGTAACATGTGCATAACAAGTATTTAAAGAAATTGACTTGCTATAAATTAAACCGTACATGTCACCACATCAGCCTGTTTGATGGCCTCTTATTGGACAAGATTATAAACCCTTGGTTGGGCCGGAGCATAATTGGATCCGGTCGACTACACCGCCTTTCCCTTCTCTTCATAAGTAGCTCCCGGCCTTCTCTCGGACTTAGGACGTCCGCTCCAACAGTCACAGGCAAAATGCCCTGTCTTGCCACAAGTAAAACACGCACCCGGGGTCCGACCCGTAGTCGCCCCGGAAGCACCAGAAGGAGCTGGACTCGAAGTCCTATGCTTCATGAAAGACCTCCGATAGCCGGACTTTGAAGTAGTCGGCACTTTAAATTCAGATTTCCTATCACCCAAGCTTTTCTTTGCTTGCACATTGTTCATGTCCTTCTCCAAGGACCGGGCAGTATTGACCAAGGTTAAGAAACCCTGCGTCATCGGCCCCGAAAGTAGTAATCTCAACTCATCTTTCAAGCCTTCATAGAAGCGATTAGTCTTGCACTCCTCATCCACGATGGTGGAGCTAGCATATCGAATCAAACGAGTGAACTCATGAAGATATTCATCCACGCTCTTCTCAACCTGAACCAACTTCAGAAATTCGTTCTCCATCGAAATCCTCTGAGTAGAAGGGAGGTATCTTGCTAAGAACAATCCCGAGAACTCTTCCATCGGGACGTCTATAAGTTGTCTACCTCTCAAATGATGCAGCTCCAAACCTTCCCACCATAATCTCGCTTCACCGTCCAGAAGGAACGTAGCGATGGTGGTCATTTGCCACTCCTCTGTCTCCATTGCTGTCATGACTCTCTTCACCCTGGAGAGCCAGTCTTCAGCCTGAGATGGGGTTCCCAACCCCGAGAATAACGGAGGGTTAAAGCTCATTACATGCTTAAGCTGCCTCTCGGTTGCCCTCCATGGCAGCACCGGTTCCACAACCACTTGCTCCACTCTCCTCGGCTCAGCCTCTTGAAGAGGTTCCTGCTCCAACGCAGGAGGGGGCTGCTGCGTTTGCCTTGCAGGCTGCGCATTTATCACGGCCAACACCACTTCAGCCACCAATCGTATGTTCTCAGCAGATAGAGGTGTTGCAGGAGCATCATCTGGTGCACTGCTAGCCTCAGAAACTCGGCGTTCTGACGGCCCAACACCACTTCTGGTCACCTATAGTGGTAGAAAACACTGTTAAGCGACCAATTAAATTGCAAACAGCAATTATAGGAACACGCAGGTTCCTCAAACACGTGTATTTTCATTCCTAAGTGGACATTCATGGGTTCTTTTACTGTTATAACAATTACGCACACAATGTGCTCACCACCCCTTAAAAAGAATTCATCCACGAATTCATCTTAAGCCCGACCAAAACCAGTAGTCTGATACCAAATTGTAACACCCCCTATCCGTCGCATAACATATAGCAGTAGGTCCGGTCGGGGCCCGACGCCGTATGCCACAGACAGACCGGGTGGTTACTCATGGAAACCATCCAACCAATCACAACGTCCTACGCAGAGCATTCTAGCGGAAGCAGTTTATAAAAGTTGCAAATAAGAACCCAGCACTAAAGCATGAATGTCCACTAATCCAAAATAGGAATGTTATACAAGTACCAACAAAAGCCTTAAGGCCTTACAAAATGTTTCACTTGATATTACATGATTTACAAACCACAGCACGCAGGCCGGTCATATATGAATAAAACAGGAAACACTTCCAAATAGGCCTTCGAGGGCCGAATTCACAAAAAGTGCTTTAACCCACTATTGACCGCTTGGTCTAGCAGCACCTGCAAGAAACAAACCACCGCACGGTGGCAAAACAAGGCAACGGTCAGCAATGCTGACCAAATTATAACGATCCCGCCCCCAACTCGGGGCGGCGATGCTCCTTCCCTGCATTTCATTAGCATAAGAGAGCAATATATATATAGCCATTTCATCACAGACATTGGCTCGCACGGCCACACGCCCCGTGCTCTCAGGGCACATTCTCGGTGAACTGGTCGATGTCATGTCAATTAAAGCCATAGACATTCCGGACTCACCACCGCCACTTTGACAGCCAAACCTATGAGCAATTCGTCTTCCTGGCCTGGGTCACGACAATTTAAGCCATTGACCGCCGAAGACCCTAATCTATGCCAACGGCAAGTGCCACGTACCCTTAGGTCTCTTTAACCGAACGACATAGAACGGGTACGGTTCCATCTAACCCGTGCTCACATCGCAACGACAATTTAAGCCATTTGCGCGGGTCAAACTTCCACCGAGTCCCATTTCCATCACAATTCACATAACCCGGTTATGTTCAAGTTGGCTCTCAGGCCACCAAGTTGACAAGATCTCGTATCCGCCCAGTTTTTCGGGTGCACCTTTGGGTTAGTCCCCAAGGCTCCCTGCTGCAATCTACCGCGTAGAAAACCCGAAAAACAATCAATAGCACGGAGTCTTCTCCGGCATTAATGCAATGCAACATCACCGATCCAGACCAACATGTCCGGGTAGGCTTCACACATCATGCCTATGTCCGTTCTCGCTTACGGACTCTAAACAATGGGGACTTCACATATCTACCCGAAGGAATGCCTCCAACTCTCCGCAAACTCGCGAGAGCGGGCTTCCTATGTAAAGAAGGAGAGCTACTCATGCTCAAGAAGAGAATCGTTACCCTAGTATTCCTCTTTGGTGCCATGGAAAAGTAAGAGGATGAAAAGCACCGCACTAGCTTTGCCTCCGTGGATCCGGAGTCGGCTCGCAATTCGGAGCTTCGAAGCTCCTCTAATGGTCGGATCTCGCTCCTTCTTCCATCCTTGGCTCTCCTCTTTCTCTAAGGTTTTAGAAAGATAATAACTTATGAAAAGTGAGGGTTTCTAAGTCCAATCCCGGATATATCCCTTCAGGAACAACCCCCAGTCGTTGGATCATCAATTAAAGAAATGAACGGCTTTGATTCGGGACTGAAATGCCCAATTTGGACCGCACACGGCCTGGCACACGCCCGTGTCCAGGGCCGTTTGCCTCACTCGCCATCAAAATCGGCTCGCCTGGAACAACACACGGGTATCGAAAACGCCCGTGTTCGACCTGACACGCCCGTGTTCCACCTGACACGGCCGTGTGGCCGGCCGTGTACCCCCATCATTTTTCCCCGAAAACAACACGAGCACTGCATGGGTTCTAGGACACGCCCGTGTCCTTGCCCGTGTCAGCTCGACACGCCTGGGCTCCAGGCCGTATACACGGTCTCGACACTCGACACTTCGTCGAGCGAAGATCGCCGACCTGATGACACGGCCTTGGACACGCTCGTGTCCTAGGTCGTGTGCCTTGTCTCGACACCATGTCGAGGCCAAAGTGTCGACTTCCCGGGACGAGTGTCGACACGGGTTGACACGCCGTGCGACATGCCCGTGTCGTAGGCCGTATGCCATGTCTTGACACTTCGTCGAACGCATAGTGTGGACTTCGCGGGCTAAGTGTCGACACGGGTCGACACGCCCTGCGACACGCCCGTGTCGCAGGCCGTGTGCCCAGTCTCCACACAATGTCGAGACCAAAGTGTCGACTTCCCGGCTGAGTGTTGACACAAGCTTGACACGCCCTGGGACACGCCCATGTCCCAGGCCGTGTGACTGCAGCCAGAACCCAAAACTGGCCCAAAACGTCCCCCGTTGCTCCTTTGAGTTTCGGGGCGTTACAACACCTAAGGGAGAGCTTGTGTGCTCGTTCTGTGCAAGGAAGGGTCATGACGTGACTTGCTGCTGGATGAAAGAATGGATTTGCTTCCAGTGTGGGCAGAAGGGACACCAGAAGTCTGCGTGCCCCCAGTCTCAGTCCCCGCTGCAGCCTGCCCCACTTTGAGCTATGCCGCCGCCACCAAACTTGGATAAATAATGGGAGAGCTGAACGTGATGACCATCGAGGAAGCCCAAACCTCTACGCAAGTGATATCAGGTTAGCCTCAGTTTAATTTATCCTTGTTAGTCATCAATGTTGCCCTAGTTGTCGTTCGTTTAGTTATGTATGTTACGGTTTTAGGGGAGTTTAATATGCGGAATAGGTGGGCCCGCGTTCTTTTCGATTCGGGTGCCACCCATTCCTTTGTGGCCCGGAGGTTTGTTGATAAACATCGCCTGAGTGTGGACCATTTGGGAGGCTCCTTCATTGTCAAGCTCCCTTCCAGTGATTCTGTGATATCTAACCAAGGAGTTCTTAGATGTCCTATTTATCTTGGCAATTTTTTGGCCTTTGCGGATCTGATGATTTTGGATCTGTCTGATTTTGACGTGATTCTTGGCATGGACTGGCTATCCAAGTATGATGCGATCATCCAGTGCAAGCTAAGCGATTGGATTTTAGAATGGATGACGGACAACCTATGAGCGTCTACGGATTTCAGGACAGAGTTTTCCCTGTCATTTCTGCGGTACGTGCTTGTCGTACTATAGAGTCTGGTTGCGAGGCATTTTTGATTTCTATTTCTGCTCTATAGACACCTTTTGTTATGCCACGTCTTGAGGATGTCTCGGTGGTGCGAGAGTTTCCAGGTATCTTTCCTGATAGTCTTCCAGGACTTCCTCCTGAAAGGGAGATAGAGTTTGTGATAGACCTCGAACCAGGTACTCGTCCTATTGCTAAAGCACCATACCGTATGGCACCGCGTGAGTTGGATGAGTTGCGTACTCAGCACGATGAGTTGCTCAGGTGTGGTTTTATTAGACCAAGTACTTCTCCATGGGGTGCTCCTGTTTTGTTTGTCAAGAAGAAAGATGGATTGATGAGGCTTTGCATCGATTATAGGGAATTGAACAGGGTAACCATTAAGAATAGATATCCACTGCCAAATATTGATGATTTGTTCGATCAATTGTGTGGTAGCTCGGTATTTTCAAAGATCGATCTTCGCTCAGGCTGCCACTAGTTGAGGATTCGAGAGGCAGATATTCCCCGAACTGCTTTCTGTTCTCAGCATGGACATTATGAGTTTTTGGTGATGTCTTTTGGTTTAACCAATACACCCTTTGCTTTCATGGATTTGATGAATCGGGTGTTTAAGGATTTCTTGGACCGATTTGTTATTATATTCATAAATGATGTCTTGGTGTATTCCCGCAATGTTCAGGAGCATACTCAGCATTTGCGTCTGGTTTTGTTGACCCTGAGGGAGCATAAGTTATATGTGAAGTTGAGCAAGTGTGAGTTCTGGCTACCTCAGGTGTCCTTTCTGGTTCATGTGGTAAGCAAGGATGGTATTTCTGTAGACCCGACCAAGATTTCTGCTGTAATGGAATGGGAGAGACCTTCTACACCTAAGGAGATTAGGAGTTTATTAGGCCTAGCCGGCTATTATAGAAGATTCGTGGAAGGATTTTCGATGTTGTCTGCACCTCTAACTGGACTTACTCAGAAGAATACTGCTTTCATTTGGAGTGTTAAGTGTGAAGAGGCTTTTCAAGAGCTGAAGAAAAGATTATGTACTGCTCCGATTTTAACCTTACCTACTGAAGGAGTTGAGTATGCCGTGTATGTTGATACGTCACACGTCGGAATTGGTTGTGTTTTAATTCAAGATGGTAAGGTGATTGCGTATGGATCGAGACAACTAAAGATCCACGAGAGAAACTATTCTACGCACGATTTGGAGTTTGCTGCCGTAATTTATGCGCCGAAGCTTTGGAGACACTTATTGTATGGCGCACTGTGCAAGATCTATATGGATCATAAGAGTTTGAAGTACGTCTTCACTCAGAAAGAACTAAATCTGCGCCAGCATCGGTTGTTAGAATATGTGGCGGATTATGAATTGAAAATTCTTTATCATCCAGGAAAGGCTAATGTAGTAGCTGATGCCTTGAGTAGAAAGACCGCTAAGATTTTTAATCTGTCGGTGCAGTCCTTGGTAGAAGAATTTTTGTTGATGGATATAGAGGTTGGGAGTAGTATTGTTCCTGCTAGTCTAGAAGCAGAAGAACCCTATTGGATTTCCCTTACTCGAGCGCATCAGAAGGATGATCCTGATTTGTTGCATCTCTGGAATAGAACTGTGAAGGGAGAGCTACCTGATTTCTCTGTGGATGAGTTAGACACCTTGAAGTATCGGGGTAGATTTTGCGTCCCTGCCTTTGGCGATGTTCGAGCTAAGATCTGTGCTGAAGCTCATGGTTCCAGTGTATCCTACCACCCTAGTTCCACTAAGATGTATAAAGATCTAAAGCAAATTGTTTGGTGGTCAGGGATGAAGAATGACATCGCAAAGTTTGTATCGGAATGTTATACTTGTCAACGTGTTAAAGATGATCACAGAAGGCCTGGTGGTAAATTGACACCGCTTGATATTCCAAGGTGGAAATGGGAGAGTATCTCAATGGATTTTATCACTGTTCTGCAATAATATCCCCTTGGGCACGACTCTGTTTGGGTGATAGTCGACAGATTGACAAAGTGTGCTCACTTTGTTCCATTTAAGATTAGGTACTAGATGAAGAAGATAGCTAAGTTATATCTTGAAGAGGTCATCAGGTTAAATGGTGTGCCTATTAGCATCGTATCAGATCGAGACTCTAGATTTACGTCTCGTTTTTGGAAGAGTTTACAGGAGGGTTTGGGTACCGATTTAAAGAATTCCACCGCCTATCATCCGCAAACTAATGGTCAGATGGAAAGGGTGAATCATATCATAGAGGATATGATCAGGTGTTATGTTTTGGATCACGGTGGTGCTTGGGATGAGCGTCTCAGACTCATGGAGTTTGCATACAATAATTGTTATCAAGAGAGTCTGCAGATGGATCCGTTTGAGGCTTGGAATGGGAGGCATTGTAAAACTCCATTGTTTTGGGCTGAAGTTGGTGAGAGACCGTTGTTAGGTCCGGAAGCCCTTGAAGAGATGAATTGTGTTGTGACTCATATTCGGGAAAAGCTTCGTGTGGCTTAAGAGCGCTATGAGAAGTATGCTAATCTTCGAAGGGTCGATCTGGAGTTTGCTGTTGGAGACTTGGTTTTTCTGAAAGTTTCCCCGATGTCTGGCGTTAAAAGGTTTGGAAGGAACCACAAGTTAGACCCCCGGTATGTGGGACCTTTCCAGATTCTTAAGCGTATCAGAGTGTCAGCTTATAGGTTGGAATTGCCTGCGACCTTCCCTGGTGTCCATGATGTGTTCCATATCAGCCAGTTGTGGAAGTGTGTTCGTAGTGATCGTCAAGTCCTCGACTCGATACCCCAGATTCAGGCCAACCTTACTTATGTGGAAGAACCTATTCGTGTTCTGGATTCTCACGAGCGTGTGTTGCAGAGAAAGACCATTCCTATTTTTAAGATCCTTTGGAGAAATCAAGACATCAAGAGCGCGACGTGGGAATTGGAATCGACGATGAGGGAATCTCATCCGCACCTCTTCTCTTAGCTTCGGGTATGATGATATGTTCTCAGTTATGTTGGATTTTGTCGTTTTTGGTTTGGTTTAGGAGTTGTGATAAGTTTCGGCACAAAACTTCTTTTTAGGGGGAGTGACTGTAACGCCCCCGATTTTTCGATGATTTTATTTATTTGGGCAACGTCAGATTTATGACGTCGTGACATTACTTTTAATGTCGAGTGTTGTATTTGAGTAGTTTTGGACGTGCTCGTCCAGTTTCATCGCAACCCGAGCGTTTTTAGAGTCTCGGCGTGCGATCGAAGTTTTGGGTTTGTTTGTGTTCGCCGCATGTTTTGGCGGTTAATATCTCGGGAATGGCTCGTAGGATTTTTGTTTTGACTTTGTCGTTGTGTCTGTAGCATCAGTTTTCGCCTACGGCATGAGTTTTGTTTAATTCAGCGCGTTTGAGCCTTTGTTTTGATCTCATATTCCTTATTCGACTATCTGAGCACGATTATTGCTATTTTAATGCCTTGGGCTCGTGTTGATTCTCGGGATGCCCTCCTAAAGGTGTGGGTTTTCGTCGAACCGAGTTTTTCTTCGTTTTTTTGGCACTGTGTTGGGTTTGACGATCGTCGAGCGGAGCTCGACGATTGTGTTCATGTTTCCTCAGCGTTGTGTCGGGTTCGACGATCGTAGAGCGGAGCTCGACGATTGTGTTCCTGTTTCCTGAGCGATGTGTCGGGTTCGACGATCATCGAGCGGAGCTCGACGATTGTGTTCCTGTTTCCTGAGCGCTGTGTCGGGTTCGGCGATCGTCGCGCAGAGCTCGACGATTGTGTTCGTGTTTCCTGAGCGGTGTGTCGGGTTCGACGATCGTCGAGCGGAGCTCGAGGATTGTCATTTTTTTCTGGGCACTGTTTCGAGGTCGACGATCGTCGAGGGAGCTCGACGATTGTAATTTTTATTGGGCACGTGTTGAGGTCGACGATCGTTGTCGTGCTGAGCTTGATGAATCATCGAGCGGTGCTTGCTGTAGGTCTGGCCCTGCGTGTTGAGTTCGACGATTTTTGAATTGGGATCGACGATCAGGGCTTGCGTTCGACGATATTTTCCTGGGCACTATTTTTCCCCCTTGTAGTACTCGAGTAAGCTTCCTTAGTACTCGAGTAAGTCCCGTGCTGTACCCGTGTTATGCCCTGAGTGCTCGAGTACTCCTTCTCTGTTACTCGAGTAGTTGTAATGAACCACTCGGGTAGGTCCCTGTTACTCGAGTAGTTGCAATGAACTACTCCGGTAGATTTTTGTTACTCGAGTAGTTGGGATGAGCTGCACGAGTAGGTCTTCTGTACTCGAGTGGTTGTATTGAACCACTCGAGTAGGTTTTTGTCTGATACTCGAGTAACCCCTTCCCCTCTGCTTCTGGAAAACCGATTCAGCTGAACCCGGTTTATTTTGCTATTTTTCCTGTTATCACCTTTGGTATAAATACCTTCTTCATCTTATTCTCATATTCCTTTCCTCCCGAACTAGAGCTGCGTGAGCGAGATAGAGGTTGTTCGTCCTTAATCCTTCCGGTGGCCGTTGACGGTGCTCCGGTGCTGGAAATTCCAAACCACTCGTAGATCTGGAAAGCTCTCGACGAGAGCTGCGCCCTCGTGGTAATTTCTTCCCCATTTTTTGAGATTTTCTCGTTAGGGTTTTTCGGCCCTAATCCCCTTTCGACCCTTTTTGTCTAGATTTCAACTCCTCCCGCAGTCTTTTGCCCCGATCTTCGACGTGGAGCGATTCAGAGGACTTTTCTGGTAAAACCAAGGCAAGTGGTGGTTTCCCCTCGTTTCTCTTTGTCCGATCTGATGGTAATGACTATACTTTCATGTTCTTTAAATTTTCTGCGCTTATTCTTCCAAATCATTGTTATGATTAATCGTTTCAACGATCCTTGTTATCGTAAAGTTTTGTCTTGGAAAGACCTATTTTTCCTAGTTTTGGTTAATTGTTCCTGCTGTGTCTTAGTGATGGCTATGCAAGTTTTAGTTTTCGTTATTTAGCTCATTAGAATTTATCCAGGACTGTAAATTGCTCCTAGAGGTTGATCAACCGAGTCTTGAGTTCGGTAATGTCAAGTATTATCTGTCGAGCCAAACCTCGAGATATTTGTGTTTTGGTTCTTTGGGTTTCTTGAATGCGGGAGTTAGTGGACGATTCCACCTCCGCAGTGTTTGTTAGCTTCACTAGTGCCCTGTGGAAGTCTACCTGGTTTTTGGATGTCTGCGGTGTATGGTGGAGAGTATGAGACTCCCTAGCACTTAGACAGATTATATATCCGTTTGTTTTGGGGTGGTGAGTCCAAGAGTGACCACCTCGCCCGTTGTTGTTTTGGGTGGTGAGTCCAAGAGTGACCACCTCGCCCGTTGTTGTTTTTGGGTTGTGTGTCCAAGAGTGACCACTTTGCCCGTGTTTTTGGGTAGAGCCGACAACAGGTGCCTAATAAAGGTTTTGTATTATCCTTTATGGTGAAATATTCTTGTAGTCACCTTATAGACTTGTGCATCTGGTGTACTCTTGTTGAACATGATAAATCACGTAGGAGTTCTTTTCCTGTTGATGCCCTTTTTACTTTTGTACTTTACTTCAGAGTTTTTGGTCTTGGGTTGGTACCCCTGTTGACCTATGCTTACTTTGGCTTATTACTTTTTCTGCCACTATTTGTACCTTCTTGCTGAGGTGTTCTGTTTTTGGAATGCCTTAGGTTCAGAGCAATAGTAGTTAGGAGTGCTGGTTTTTTGGAGTTTTCTGAGCGGCAGTGTTGGCCATGGTTATTTCCTCATATTAGTGAGGTAGTTTGTTGTTTGTTTAGTTTTACTAGTTCAGACATAATTTTGTTCGTGGGTTCGTGTCAATGTGTTGGCGCCCACTGAATAGATAGTTGTTGATACTTGCTAGCTGCTCATTTCTTTTAATGTGAATGTGAATTACTTGTTCTCTGGGAGGATTTATGTTAGGAATGCATGTTAGGTATTTTCAACTATAAAATCTACTACTATTACTTCATGCATCGCATAATTTTGAAACTCTAACATGTTATTTTTAGCGACCGTAAAAGCTATTTTCCCTACTATAATAAATTTAGAGTCTTGCATGGCATGAGTTGTCCTTTAGGGACGTTTTTACTCATGTAGGACGCTTGAGTTAATCTAATCAAGTATTTTTCCGCAGCGTATAATATATTTTGATTCTTGGACTAGATGAGCCACTAAGCCGAGGGATGCGGCTAACTTCTGCACTTAATTGATTTTCCTTAAAATAACTTAAAAAGGAACCTTTCTTCATGTTTAGTTTAGTGTCTGCCTGAGCGTCCGCAGTTATCCCCTGCTGACGTGGGATCATGACGCGCATTTTCCCTTACTCTGATAAGCTATTTATGTGGTGAAAATGCGGGTTGTGACAGTTGGAATCAGAGGGAGGTTGCTTGACAATTTGTCAGGCAACCTTTCCTTGTTGGTATTAGGTGTTTAGCATCATATCATACACACACTGATATGTCATCAGCACGTCTTGGCTGAAGCACGAACATTATACTCATAGCATAACATGAAGTATACGGGGCATATTATGTAGTATGGGATGCATAATATGTGTTTGTATATGGATCCACCATAGGGGCAACATGTGAGTGTTATGTAGTATGAGATGCATATCCTCACCACATGAATGCGACTAGCACGTTTCTTTTTCGTTCCATGAGAATGTCATGTAGTATGGGATGCATAACATTTTCATGCGTACGCCGCTCATAACATGCATTAGGGCTTTTTTAGAATGCATAGCACAATCATGTATAGCATAACATTGCATAAGCACAACGTGCCAAGCTAAAGATTTGCGGGATGACATATGTACACAAGTGATTTTAAATCAGAAAAAGAATAAAGAATACATGCATTCATTTCATAGGCACAAGAGTCAATAGGATGAGAGGATATCATCATAAGTAGGACATAGCATCATAAAATCCCAGAGCAAGTTGCAGCTTAAGCAAGTGTCTTTTAAGTATGGTCTGAACTAGGTGTGTGGCTTTGTTATAAGCTAGGATTTTGATGAGTTGTTCATTTGCCTTTTTAGAAATGCTGCCAAAGCATCCTGCGATGAGGTCGACTCACCAGTCGGACGGTGAGTCATCAGGTGCGCATAGTGATGCGATTATCGAGAGTCTGCATTAGAGCAATGAGGCTCTGTCGAGACAAGTGGTAGCGATGAAATCGCAATTTGAGTCCTTATTGTCTGCCGCTCCCGCGCAGCAACCTTCAGCGCAAGAGCCTGCATCGGGCCAAGCCGTTCCCGATACCCCTGCTCCTCTGGTGCACCCGATGGAAGTACCACCAGAAATGAATTTCATATCGCATTTCCAGCGGTTAAGGCCTCCCACTTTCGACGGGAGTGCTGACTTTGTGATTATAGATGATTGGATCATCTCCATCGAGGAGATGTTTTCGTATTCTGGAATTATAGAAGCCCAGAAGGTGATGATTGCAGCCTATCAGTTAAAAGGTCTGGCGAAGAGTTGGTGGATTCGGGAAAGAGAGGGTCTGAAGGAAGGCTGTACTTGGGAATCTTTTAAGAAGATGCTGCTGAAGAAATTTCTACCCTCGGTCGAGCAAGACCGCCTGATGAATAACTTCCTGCATCTAAAGCAGAGACAGCTCACCGTGAGTGAGTATGAGATTGAGTTTAGCAAACTGAGCAAGATTGCTCCTGATTTAGTAACTTTTGAGTAGGGAAGACTGAAACATTTCTTGGGAGGATTAAGAATTGATGTCCAGCAGTTGGCATGCGCTTAGCAAGCTGAAGGTTATGCTGAAGCAGTGGAAGCCGCTTTAAAAGTGGAGGCGATTGAAAACGCCAAGAACCGCAGTGCTGCGGCAAGGAAGGAGAAAAGAAAAGGTGTTGAGGATGGTAGCTCCAGGGCATCTGGCACTTCTTCGAAGAAGAAAAGTAAGGAAGTGTGTAGCTTATGTGGTCGTCCTGGCCACCACTATGAAAGGTGCTTCAAGAGGACTGCCACCCTGAAGCAGCAGCAGGTGCATGCCATCCAAGTTGCACCTAAGGGAGAGCTTGTGTGCTCGTTTTGTGCAAGGAAGTGTCATGACATGACTTGCTACTGGATGAAAGAAAGGATTTACTTCCAGTGTGGGCAGAAGGGACACCAGAAGTCTGCGTGCCCCCAGGCTCAGTCCCCGCTGCAGCCTGCCCCACTTCGAGCTCTGCCGCCGCCACCAAACTTGGATAAAGGAAAGGCAGAGCTGAACGTGATGACCAGCGAGGATGCCCAAACCTCTACGCAAGTGATATTAGGTTAGCCTCAGTTTAATTTATCCTTGTTATTTATCAATGTTGCCCTAGTTGTCGTTCGTTTAGTTATATATGTTACGGTTTTAGGGGAGTTTAAGATGCGGAATAGGTGGGCCCGCGTTCTTTTCAATTCGGGTGCCACCCATTCCTTTGTGGCCCGGAGGTTTGTTGATAAACATCTCCTGAGTGTGGACCATTTGGGAGGCTCATTCAATGTCAAGCTCCCTTCCAGTGATTCTGTGATATCTAACCAAGGAGTTCTTAGATGCCCTATTATCTTGGCAATTCTCTGGCCTTTGCGGATCTGATGATTTTGGATCTATCTGATTTTGACGTGATTCTGGGCATGGACTGGCTATCCAAGTATGATTCAGTCATCCGTTGCAAGGCTAAGCGATTGGATTTCAGAATGGATGACGGACAACCTATGAGCGTCTTTGGATTTCAGGACAAAGTTTCCCCTGTCATTTCTGCGGTACTTGCTTGTCGTACTATAGAGTCTGGTTGTGAGGCGTTTTTGGTTTCTATTTCTGCTCTGGAGACAACTTTTGTTACGCCACGTCTTGAGGATGTCTCGGTGGTGCGAGAGTTTCCAGATGTCTTTCCTGATAGTCTTCCAGGACTTCATCCTGAAAGGGAGATAGAGTTTGTGATAGACCTCAAACCAGGTACTCATCCTATTGCTAAAGCACCGTACCGTATGGCTCCGCGTGAGTTGGATGAGTTGCGTACTCAGCTCGATGAGTTGCTCAGGTGTGGTTTTAATAGACCAAGTACTTCTCCATGGGGTGCTCCAGTTTTGTTTGTCAAGAAGAATGATGGATTGATGAGGCTTTGCATCGATTATCGGGAATTGAATAGGGTAACCATTAAGAATAGATATCCACTGCCAAAGATTGATGATTTGTTCGATCAATTGCGTGGTAGCTCGGTATTTTTCAAAGATCGATCTTCGCACAGGCTACCACTAGTTGAGGATTCGAGAGGCAGATATTCCCCGAACCGCTTTCCGTTCTCAGTATGGACATTATGAGTTTTTGGTGATGTCTTTTGGTTTAACCAACGCACCCTTTGCTTTCATGGATTTGATGAATCAGGTGTTTAAGGATTTCTTGGACCGATTTGTTATTGTATTCATCGATGATGTCTTGGTGTATTCCCGCAATGTTGAGGAGCATACTCAGCATTTGCGTCTGGTTTTGTCGCCCTGAGGGAGCATAAGTTATATGCGAAGTTGAGCAAGTGTGAGTTCTGGCTACCTCAGGTGTCCTTTCTGGGTCATGTGGTAAGCAAGGACGGTATTTCTATAGACCCGACCAAGATTTCTGCTGTAATGGAATGGGAGAGACCTTCTACACCTAAGGAGATTAGGAGTTTCTTAGGCCTAGCCGGCTATTATAGAAGATTCGTGGAAGGATTTTCGGTGTTGTCTGCTCCTCTAACTGGACTTACTCAAAAGAATACTGCTTTCATTTGGAGTGATAAGTGTGAAGAGGCTTTTCAAGAGCTGAAGAAAAGATTATGTACTGCTCTGATTTTAACCTTACCTACTGAAGGAGTTGAGTATGTCGTGTATGTTGATACGTCACACGTCGGACTTGGTTTTGTTTTAATGCAAGATGGTAAGGTGATTGCGTATGGATCGAGACAACTAAATATCCACGAGAGAAACTATTCTATGCACGATTTGGAGTTTGCTGCCGTAATTTAAGCGGTAAAGCTTTGGAGACACTTATTGTATGGCGCACTGTGCAAGATCTATACGGATCATAAGAGTTTGAAGTACGTCTTCACTCAGAAAGAACTAAATCTGCGCCAGCATCGGTGGTTAGAATATGTGGCGGATTATGAAGTGGAAATTCTTTATCATGCAGGAAAGGCTAATGTAGTAGCTGATGCCTTGAGTAGAATGACCGCTAAGATTTTTAATCTGTCGGTGCAGTCCTTGGTAGAAGAATTTTGGTTGATGGATATTGAGGTTGGGAGTAGTATTGTGCCTGCTAGTCTAGAAGCAGAAGAACCCTCTGGGATTTCCCTTACTCGAGCACATCAGAAGGATGATCCTGATTTGTTGCATCTCTGGAATAGAACTGTGAAGGGAGAGATACCTGATTTCTCTGTGGATGAGTTGGACATCTTGAAGTATCGGGGTAGATTTTACGTCCCTGCCTTTGGCGATGTTCGAGCTAAGATCTGTGCTTAAGCTCATGGTTCCAGTGTAGCCTACCACCCTGGTTCCACTAAGATGTATAAAGATCTAAAGCAAATTGTTTGGTGGTCAGGGATGAAGAATGACATCATAAAGTTGGTATCAGAATGTTATACTTGTCAGCGTATTAAAGCTGATCACGGAAGGACTGGTGGTAAATTGACACCGCTTGATATTCCAAGGTGGAAATAGGAGAGTATCTCAATGGATTTTATCACCGGTCTGCCAAAATATCCCCTTGGGCAAGACTCTATTTGGGTGATAGTCGACAGATTGACAAAGTGTGCTCACTTTGTTCCATTTAAGATTAGGTACTCGATGAAGAAGATAGCTGAGTTATATCTTGAAGAGGCCATCAGGTTACATGGTGTGCCTATTAGCATCGTATCAGATCGGTACTCTAGATTTACGTCTCGTTTTTGGAAGAGTTTACAGGAGGGGTTGGGTACCGATTTAAGGTATTCCACCGCCTATCATCTGCAGACTAATGGTCAGATGGTAAGGGTGAATCAGATCGTAGAAGATATGATCAGGTGTTATGTTTTGGATCAGGGTGGTGCTTGGGATGAGCGTCTCAGACTCATGGAGTTTGCATACAATAATAGTTATCAAGAGAGTCTGCAGATGGCTCCGTTTGAGGCTTGGTATGGGAGGCGTTGTAGAACTCCATTGTTTTGGGCTGAAGTTGATGAGAGACCGTTGTTAGGTCCGGAAGCCCATGAAGAGATGAATTGTGTTGTGACACATATTCATTAAAAGCTTCGTGTGTCTCAAGAGCGCTATGAGAAGTATGTTGATCTTCGAAGGGTCGATCTGGAGTTTGCTGTTGGAGACTTGGTTTTTCTGAAAGTTTCCCCTATGTCTGGCGTTAAAAGGTTTTGAAGGAACCACAAGTTAGACCCCCAGTATGTGGGACCTTTCCAGATTCTTGAGCGCATCGGAGTGTCAGCTTATAGGCTGGAATTTCCTGCGACCTTCCCTGGTGTCCATGATCTGTTCCATGTGAGCCAGTTGCGGAAGTGTGTTCGTAGTGATCGTCAAGTCCTCGACTCGATACCCCAGATTCAGCCCAACCTTACTTACGTGGAAGAACGTATTCGTGTTCTGAATTCTCAAGAGCGTGTGTTGCGGAGAAAGACCATTCCTATGGTCAAGATCCTTTGGAGAAATCAAGACGTCAAGAGCGCGACGTGGGAATTGAAATCGGCAATGAGGGAATCTCATCCGCACCTCTTCTCTTAGCTTCGGGTACGATGCTATGTTTTCAGTTATGTTGGATTTTGTCGTTTTTTGTTTGGTTTTGGAGTTGTGATAAGTTTCGGCACGAAACTTCTTTTTAGGGGGAGTGACTGTAACGCCCCCGATTTTTCGATTATTTTATTTGTTTGGGCAACGTCAGATTAATGACGTCGTGGCATTACTTTTAATGTCGAGTGTTGGATTTGAGTAGTTTTGGACGTGCTCGTCCAGTTTCGTCGCAACCCGAGCGTTTTTAGAGTCTCGGCGCGTGATCGAAGTTTTGGGTTTGTTTTTGTTCACCGCATATTTTGGCGGTTAATATCTCGGGAATAGCTCGTAGGATTTTGGTTTTGACTTCGTCGTTGTGTCCGTAGCATCAGTTTTCGCCTACGGCGTGAGTTTTGTTTAATTCGGCGCGTTTGAGACTTTGTTTTGATCTCATATTCCTTGTTCGACTATCTGAGCACGATTATTGTTATTTTAATGCCTTGGGCTTATGTTGATTCTCGGGATGCCCTCCTAAAGGTGTGGGTTTTCGTCGAACCGAGTTTTTCTTCGTTTTTTTTGGCGCTGTGTCGGGTTCGACGATCGTCGAGCGGAGCTCGACGATTGTGTTCCTGTTTCCTGAGCATTGTGTCGGGTTCGACGATCGTCGAGCGGAGCTCGACGATTGTGTTCCCATTTCCTGAGCACTGTGTCGGGTTCGACGATCGTCGAGAGGAGCTCGACGATTGTGTTCCTATTTCCTGAGCGCTGTGTCGGGTTCGGCGATCGTCGCGCGGAGCTCGACGATTATGTTCCTGTTACTTGAGCGATGTGTCGGGTTCGACGATCGTCGAGCGGAGCTCGACGATTGTCATTTTTTCTGGGCGCTATTTCGAGGTCGACGATCGTCGAGCGGAGCTCGACGATTGTCATTTTTCCTGGGCGCGTGTTGAGGTCGACAATCGTCGAGCGGAGCTCGACGATTGTGGTTCTGAGCTTGACGAATCATCGAGCGGAGCTTGCTGTAGGTCTGGCCCTGCGTGTTGAGTTCGACGATTTTCGAATTGGGATCGACGATCAGGCCTTGCGTTCGACAATATTTTCCTGGGTACTATTTTTCCCCTTGTAGTACTCGAGTAAGCTGCCTTAGTACTCGAGTAAGTCCCGTACTGTAACCGTGTTATGCCCTGAGTGCTCGAGTACTCCTTCTCTGTTACTCGAGTAGTTGTAATGAACTACTCGGGTAGGTCTCTGTTACGCGAGTAGTTGCAATGAACTACTCAGGTAGATTTCTGTTACTCGAGTTGTTGGGATGAGCAACACGAGTAGGTCTTTTGTACTCCAGTGGTTGTATTGAACTACTCGAGTAGGTTTTTGTCTGATACTCAAGTAACTCCTTCCCCTCTGCTTCGGTAAAACCGGTTCAGCTAAACCCGGTTTATTTGGTGTTTTTCCTGTTATCATCTTTGGTATAAATACCTTCATCTTCTTCTCTTATTCCTTTCCTCCCGAACCAGCGGCATGGGCGAGATAGAGGTTGTTCGTCCTTAATCCTTTCGATGGCCGTTGACGGTGCTCTGGTGTTCGGAATTCCAAACCGATCGTAGATCTGGAAAGCACTCGACGAGAGTTGCGCCCTCGTGGTAATTTCTTCCCCGTTTCTTGAGATTTTCTCATTAGGGTTTTTTGGCCCTAATCCCCTTTTCGACCCTTTTTGTCTATGTTTCAACTCCTCCCGCAGTCTTTTGCCCAGATCTTCGACGTGGAGCGATTCATAGGACTTTTCCGGTAAAACTAAGGCGAGTGGTGGTTTCCCCTCGTTTCTCTTTGTCCGATCTGATGGTAACGACTATACTTTCACGTTCTTTAAATTTTCTGCGGTTATTCTTCCAAATCATTGTTATGATTAATCATTTCAACGATCCTTGTTGTCGTAAAGTTTGGTCTTGGAAAGCCCGATTTTTGCCTAGTTTTGGTTAATTGTTCCTGGTGCGCCTTAGTGATAGCTATGCAAGTTTTAGTTTTCATAATTTAGCGCGTTAGAATTTATCTAGGACTGTAAATTGCTCCTAGAGGTTGATCAACCGCATCTTGAGTTCGGTAATGTCAAGTAGAATCTGTCGAGCCAAACCTCGAGATATTTGTGTTGTGTTTCTTTGGGTTTCTTGAATGCAGGAGTTAGTGGACGATTCCACCTTCGCAGTGTTTGTTACCTTCACTAGTGCCCTATGGTAGTTTACCTGGTTTTTGGATGTCTGCGGTGTATGGTGGAGAGTATGAGACTCCCTCGCAGTTAGACGGATTATATATCCGTTTATTTTTGGGTGGTGAGTCCAAGAGTGACCACCTCGCCAAGTGTTGTTTTGGGTGGTGAGTCCAAGAGTGACCACCTCGCCAATTGTTGTTTTGGGTGGTGAGTCCAAGAGTGACCACCTCGCCCGTTGTTTTTGGGTGGTGTGTCCAAGAGTGACCACTTCGCCCATGTTTTTGGGTAGAGCCAACCACAGCTGCCTAATAAAGGTTTTGTATTATCCTTTCTGGTAAAATATTCTTGTAGTCACCTTATAGCCTCGTGCATCTGGTGTACTCTTGTTGAACGTGATAAATCACGTAGGAGTTCTTTTCCTGTTGATGCCCTGTTTACTTTTGTACTTTACTTCAGTGTTTTTGGTCTTGGGTTGTTACGTCTGTTGACCTTTGCTTACTTTGGCTTATTACTTTTCCTGCCACTATTTGTACCTTCTTGCTGAGGTGTTCTGTTTTTGGAATGCCTCAGGTTCAGAGCAGTAGCAGTTAGCAGTGCTGGTTTTTTGGAGTTTTCTGAGCGGCAGTGTTGGTCGTGATTGTTGCCTCGTCTTAGCGAGGTAGTTTTACTAGTTCAGACATACTTTTGTTCGTGGGTTCGTGTCAGTGTGTTGGCTCCCACTGAATTGATAGTTGTTGATACTTGTTAGCTGCTCATTTCTTTTAATGTAAATGTGGATTACTTGTTTTCTGGGAGGATTTATGTTAGGAATGCATGTTAGGTATTTTCACCTATAAAATCTACTACTATTACTTCATGCATCGCATAATTTTGAAACTCTAACATGTTATTTTTAGCCACCGTAAAAGCTATTTTCCCAACTATAATAAATTTAGAGTCTTGCATGACATGAGTTGTCCTTTAGGGACGTTTTTACTTATGTAGGACGCTTGAGTTAATCTAATCAAGTATTTTTTCGCAGCGTATAATATATTTTGATTCGTGAACTAGATGAGCCAGTAAGCCGAGTGATGCGGCTAACTTCTGCACTTAATTGATTTTCCTTAAAATAACTTAAAAAGGAATCTTTCTTATTGTTTAGTTTAGTGTCTTCCTGAGCGTCCGCAGTTATCCCCTGCTGACGTGTCATCATGACACGCATTTTCCCTTACTTTGATAAGCTTTTTAGGCGGTGAAAATGCGGGTTGTGACATAGTTGGAACTGGCTGTCTTGTTGAGCGGCCTGAGCAGTCTGTGTCCGCGGCATGGGCGGACTGTTGGTTGCGTTCTGGGTGCTAGCTTGGCTATTCTTGAGGAGCGGCTTGTGCGGCTTGTGCAGTTTGCTATGAGGACTGGTGGGTCTATGGCCAAGGTCATCAGGCTTCGAGCAAAGCGGACTGAGCGGACTGCGATATGCGGACTGCAGGCAGTGCTTGGTTGATCAGTGGCTTTGCGGGTTTGCAAGCATGAGTTAACAGGCTGGTTCTGTGCTCTATCCGCATGAGGAGTGGCGGACTGGCTAGTCCGCAGTGTCCGCTATTGAAGACTAGCCTTAGGAGTTTGGCTGTGGCCTTGCCAAGCTCTAGTAGTTCAGCAGTGTTGTTGCTGTGGCAGACTGGTGTTTAAAGTCCGGCAGATGGCCGTTGCGTTGGGAAGACATGCGAGTAGCTTGTGTACTACCTTACTGTGGCGAGGTGTTGGGGGTCTGTGTTCTGTTTGATTAGCGGACGGAGCTATGTCCGCCGAGCTCGCGCTAGGTCTTTTGGTGTTTTACTGTACTTGGTCACATTCTATGACAAGACCAGTGTGTCCGCTGTATTCGCCAAGTCCGAGGTTGACCAGGAGGACTGCCCTTGGTCGTGGACTTGTGGCTGATAGAGGTGTTGCTCTAGTGGTGTGCGGACTACCTCTTGTATGAGCGGTTAATCACTGAAGGGGGATGTTGCTGTACTGCGGTGTTTGTGGGCTCTGCGGGCTGGTGCCTTGTCCGCATAGCTTGGGCCGACTGATGAGAGTTCGCCTAAAGGTTCATACTTATTCTCCTGGCAGTTTGTTCCTTAGAATCCGGCTAAGTCCTTGCGGACTCAGCGGATGGGTGTTTAGTTAGCGTGCGGGCTGGGGCGGTGTCTCTATCCACTATGGAGGTGACCACACACCTCACCTCGTCTATAAATAGAACCCCCGGGCACGTCTACAGTAATTGAGTGAACAGTAAGTGGGGGCTTGGTCAAAGTGCTGCGGTCTCAGTTTTTCTGTCCGCGCAGATTGAATCAGAGTTAACTGTTGTTGTGTGCAGGTCGCGCGGCTAGCTTCAAGGAGCCAGGAGTTTGGCTTTTACTTCGGTCAAGTACTTGGAAGTGTGCGGTCTCTGTGGTCTCAACAGGTCGCTCTGCGGCTTGTTAGTTCTCTGCTTCAGCTTTGCCAAGTTCCAATAACCTGTCCGTCGGTATCAGGCGGGTTGGCGGTCTGTTCATCAGTTCATCAGTAGTACGCAAATAACGGACTGTCCTTGCGGCCTTGCGGTCTTAGGCGTACTCTGTGTTCTATTCGGCGTATAGCAGCTAAAGTTCGGGCGGTTTCAGCGACTAGGTGGACTCGGCGGCCTCGGCGGTCTGCAACTCTGTTCGCTCGACTTGTTTTGGACTTTTTGTTTTGTAGCTTGTATACTGCCGAAATCATGTCTCGCCACATATGTCTCGCCTTATAAATAAGTTAATCATTAAGATCTGCTTGTTCTTCCATGTGCATGTTGTTTAAGTGTTGCTCCTTGAGATTTCCGCTTGATCAAAGTGTGAACTGGGTAGTGCCGAGAATATTAATTTGGCTTTGGGCTATGTTGCTGATCACTTTGAGAAATTTCAACATGGTATCAGAGGGAGGTTCAGTTGCTTGAGCGATGTTCAACCAGTGTTGCTGCTCTGTGCTTGAGTGGTGATCAACCTGTGTTGGTGCTCTGTGCTTCTGAAGGCTGAACCAATCGATTGTTGCATTGGAAGGAAGCTATGCAAGGGGTTTTGGCATTGAACTCTTGACCACTACTAACTACAAAAAGTGGACGTTGTGCATGAAGAGTTACCTTCTTGGTCAGGAGCTATGGGAGGTCGTCGGTGGTGACGACAGATAGGAAGTGATTGCTGTTTTCGGAATTGCTGAGCATGTGAGGCTCTGGAGAAAAACCAATGCTAAGGTGGAGTTTGTTCTCAAGAGAGCTATGTCACCAGAGCTATTTGATCACATCATTGGATGTGAATCAGCAGCTGATATTTGGGCAACTATTAATGAGTTGTTCAATAGGAAGAACGTGGCGAGGCTCCAGTTCTTGGAAAATGAGTTGGCAAGGGAAACTCAAGGAGACCTGACCATCTCAAAATACTTTCTGACGATGAAGAGCTTGTGTGCTGAGCTGTCAGCTCTTGATCCTGATGTGCCTATTTCTGAGGCTAAATTGAAGAGGCACATAATCCGCGGCTTGCGGAAGGAATATGTTGCTTTTGTTACGTCAATTCAATGCTGGACCACTCAGCCATCTTTGCTGGAGTTTGAAAATCTGCTTGCTTCGTAGGAAAGTCTGGCAAGGCAGATGGATGGAGTCACTGTCTCTGAGGAGATCAGTGAAGCACTCTTCATGGGCAAGAAGAAGAAGAAGTAGGAAGGGAAGAAGAAGCAGGTCGCTGGTGAGAAAGAGCCTTCAACATCTTATCAGCCAGAGAGGAGCAATGCTACAAAGAAGGACTGGAAGAAGAACTTGAAGTGTTACAAGTGTCATCAGCGTGGGCACTTCAAGTGGTACTGCAAGGTCAAACTGTAGCCTGGGCATGCTGCAGGCAAGGAGGAAGCTTGCTCTAAGAGTGAGGAAGCTGAATGTGGCGGAGCCTTCATGACGGACACTTGTGTCTGTGCCTTGTCTGCTGAGTACTTCAACTGTCACAACCCGCATTTTCTCTGATTTAAGAAGTATCAGAGTATGAGAAAACACGCGTCGTGATGCCACATCGAGCAGGGGATAACTGTCGACGCTCAGGAGAACACCATCTAAATAGACTATCGTAAGTTTAATGATTAGAAAAAAAATCAGTTATATTTTAAAGGCCGTATCCCTCGGCTCAGTGGATCAACTAGTCCACAGTTTAAAAACTATACTTATACGCGGCTGAAAATACTTTATTTATATTTGACACCCTATGAGAGCACATAAGTGTCCCCCCGAGGTCCACTTAAACTATGCAAGACTCTAGATTTATTATATATTATAAGCAGAAAAACGATCTTTTTACGTTACTTGGAAAGTAGTGTATGAGCTTTATAAACATGCTGATCATGAGATTTACTTATTATAGTATTTTTAGGTTTAAAAATAACTAGCAACCTAGCATAAATCTTCCCAAGAGCAAGTAGACTATCTCCAGAAAGGTAGCAGTAAAAGAAATATATCTAGCATCATAGTGTAAAACTACCAGTGGGCGCCAACAAACTGACATGAACCCACTGGCAAGTATTATAAGCAGAAAAACGATCTTTTTACGTTACTTGGAAAGTAGTGTATGAGCTTTATAAACATGCTGATCATGAGATTTACTTATTATAGTATTTTTAGGTTTAAAAATAACTAGCAACCTAGCATAAATCTTCCCAAGAGCAAGTAGACTATCTCCAAAAAGGTAGCAGTAAAAGAAATATATCTAGCATCATAGTGTAAAACTACCAGTGGGCGCCAACAAACTGACACGAACCCACTGGCAAGTATGTATATCTATAAGAAAACAGAAAAACTACCTTACAACAGCAAGAGAAAGGTCCCTACAACTCAAGGGATCACCAGCAACACCACAGCAAATCTAGCCGCCTACTGGGCTACTAACCCGAACCTGAGGCATTCAGAAAAGAAAGAACACCTCAACAAGTAAAACAAGGAAATCAGAATTAGAGCGTTAAATCAAAATGGGACAAAAGAGAGTAATTAAACATGACAGTAAAAGCAAACACTGTCCCAAGTAAGCCAAAGTACACCAAGTAACAGGTAACAACAACAAGCCCTGCCCAAATCCTGCAAAGGCTACAAGGCAAAAAACAAGAAAACTTGCCACAATATGCTGCATTCTACAAGGAAGAAACACCTAACAATCCTAATTTGTGAGTTAATGGCAGTAGTAAACAACATGGACCTGAGTTGGTGACCAAAAACAGTCCCCCAAACAAAACAGTTCCAACTAAAAATAAAATTTCACCGTGTCAGCACAAAACCACCACAAACCCAGCCCGTACTTGGGATTAAAAGGGTGGCGGCCACAGCAATACCCAGCCCATACCTGGGACTAAAAAGTGGCGGTCACGGCTCGCACCCAAACATCCCGCTCCTTTAGAGCGTCAAAATACCACTACCTGCCATAACCCACGATTCGGCCCTCAAAACAAAGGAAGAACGAAAGGCCGACAAGACATCCCCCCTAGGAGGTAATCACTCAGGAAGAAGAGAAACTGAAAAGGAATAAATCCCCGCTTAGAGGAATCGTCGATCTCCATCCATAGGAAATCGTCGAACTCAGATCTCAGGAAAATCGTTGAACGCAGATCACGGAAAATCATCGAACTCCTTTCGACAATTTGCTTTTGTCGAACACAAGCCACGGGAAAAATCGTCGAACGCCGTTCGATGATTTTCCTTTCATCGAATACTGGCCATGGGAAAAAATCATCGAATGCCGTTCGACGATTTTCCTTTCGTCGAACACGGGCCACGGGAAAAATCGTCGAATGCCGTTCGACGATTTTCCTTACGTCGAACACTGGCCACGGGAAAAATCGTCGAACACCGTTTGACGATTTTACTTACGTCGAACACTGGCCACGGGAGAATCATCGAACTCCGTTCGACGATTTTCGTCGGACCTAGAACTAAGGCAAATCGTCGAGCTCAGCTCGACGATAATCGTTGAACTGGCTGCATTGAGTGCACAGCAATCCTGTACCTCCAACTTCATTTTTGACCAATCTTCTTAGCCTAATTCGATCCTATTACTCGTAATATAAGTATGAAAACCCACAGCTACTAGTTCTAAGGCTGAAAGGCTAAATACTACCCAATCTGAGATCAACAGGGAACAATTTGATAAAAGGCAAGACTACAGCAATCCAGCCGAAGACTTGGAGTTTCAGAACTTGAGAAAATGAAAAAAAAGAACATAAAGGAGCATTCCTGGTTCAAGGTCCTCATGATTTTTACAGATAATCAGAGCAAAATAATAATCTAAGGAAACATGAGTGATAGTAACAAAAATGACATGAATAGGAGAAGAAAAACTTGGCAAGGGTAGGAGCACCACTTGCCTCAAATTTTAGCGATTTATCTTGCACAACCCTTCCTCTCTCTCTCGGCTCCAGCCGCAACAGCACCTAAATAGGAATTTTAGAGTTTTAATGGCGAAAAAGGATCAAACCAAAAATTCTGAGACCCCTAGAAACACCACGAAAATTGAATCTCTTACCGTAGGAATGAAGGTGTAGGTGAGTGTAATCCAAATCCGCTTTCAGAATCGAATTCCGTCCACTAACGCTCCCAGAATCGGCGTCTGAAGGGTACCAGGGTTGCCGTTTTTTTTTCTTCCTCTCGAACAGGCGACTGTTATTCTCTCATGGAAGGAGACAATGAAAAGTATCGATTTTGTCTTAAGGCTATATATATATTCATGGATACGTCTAATCAGCCTTAACTGCCACCTAAAGGCCACTGGATTCATTTCAAGCTTTATTGATGAATTATTTGCATCCATTATTATTAACACATCAAAACGACGTGAAAACCGAACCACCTCGGAATCCGACAAAATTCATATCGTAGCTAAATACCCACTCGACGAACGCAACGACGAAGTCGAAATCAACTTTCAACGAACAATACTCAGGTTATCACTACCCGAAGCCAAAACACAAGCATCCCCCGAGAGGCCTCACCGGTCACCAAAACAGACCCGACTTGCTAGGGGATCTTGCCAAAAAGGCTACCAACAATCCACACAAGGAACATAAGGAGCTAAGACCACGCTCTAACAAACGGCACCTGCCAAAAACGTGTCAACGTAACGCCAAACGACAATTAAATAATCGCAAAAAATCGGGGGCGTTACAGTCACTCCCCCTAAAAGAAAGTTTCATCCCGAAACTTTATATACGCTACTTCTACTATAGAAGGAAAGTAACAAAACAACAGCTACTAGAAAGAATTGTACCAATCAAATTAAGGGAACAGATGAGGGTGAGCCTCCCTCATAGCCGACTCTATCTCCCAAGTCGCGTTTTCCAAATCCTGATTCCTCCATAGAACTTTCACCATTGGGATAGATTTTTTCCGCAGCACCCGATCTTGAGTATCCAAGATGCGGACCGACACCTCAACATATGAAAGATTTGGCTCCAACTGGGGCACATCATCCAAGACTTGCCCACTGCTTCACACACACTTCCTTAATTGGCTTACATGAAACACATTATGAACATCTGAGAAATTTGCTGGCAAATCCAATATATATGCTGACACGCCAATCCGCTCTACAATCTTAAACGGGCCCATATACCTCAGATCCAATTTTCGGTTCTTACCGAACCTCTTAACACCAACCATCGGGGAAACTTTAAGAAACACAAGGTCCACTACAGCAAATTCCAAGTCAGTCCTACGCCGGTTGGCGTTCTTCTCATACTGCTCCTGAGCTATCCGAAGCTTTTCTCGGATCAGCTTCCCCGCAACTTCCATTTCCTCGAGTGCATCCGGACCCAACACAGGCCTCTAACCGTCCTCGGTCCAAAACAAGGGAGTTCTGCAGCGCCTCCCATGCAAAGCTTCAAACGGAGCCATTTGCAAGCTATCCTAGTAACTATTATTGTATGCAAATTCCATAAGCCGCAAACGCTCATCCCACGCTCCACCGTGGTCCAAGATGTAGCACCTGATCATATCCTCAACTATCTGGTACACCCGCTCAGTCTGGCCATTGGTCTGTGGGTGGTAAGCTGTAGAATACCTCAAATCTGTACCCAAAACCTCTTGCAGACCCCTCCATAAGCGAGATGTAAAATGGGAGTCTCGATCCAAAATGATGCTAACTAGCATACCGTGCAATCTGATGACTTCATTCAGATACAGCTCTGCTATCTTTTTCATTGGATAGTAAATCTTGTACGGCACGAAGTGAGCACACTTCGTCAGTCTTTCCACTCTAACCCAAACAAAATCAAATCCTCTTGGAGATCTCGGCAAGCCCGTAATGAAGTCCATAGAAATACTTTCCCACTTGCAAGTAGGGATCTCCAACGGAGTCAACTTGCCACCAGGCCTTCCATGATCGGCCTTCACACGCTTGCAAGTGTGGCACTCAGCAACAAATCGGGCTATATCACCCTTCATCTCATACCACCAGGCTATCTGCTTCAATTCATGATACATCTTTGTAGATCCTTGATGGTAGGTAATACTGTATCCATGAGTCTCTCTGCAAATCATACCCTTGATGTCTCCAACAGCGGGGATGCAAAACCTGTCGCGGTACCTCAAAGTACCCGCATCATCGATAGAAAAATCTGGCAACTCCCCTCTCTCAGTCCTGAGGTATAAGTGCAGAAGATCGGGATCATCCTTCTGGTGCAACCTAGTAAGTGAAATCCAAGACGGCTCTGCCACTGCAAAACTGCTCTGCATGTCACAGCGTCCCACGGAGATATCCATCAGGAGGAACTATTCCACTAAACGATCGGCGGTGAGATTAAAGATCTTCCCCGTCTTTCGGCTCAGGGCATCGACCACCACATTGACCTTGCCCGGGTGATACTGTATATCCACATCATAATCGACCACATACTCTAGCCACCGCTGCTGGCGCAGATTTAACTCCTTCTGTCTGAACACATACTTTAGACTTTTATGATCTGTGAAGATCTTGCACAGAGCACCATAAAGTAAATGTCTCCACAGCTTCAGGGCAAAGATCACTGCTGCGAACTCAAGATCATGCATGGGGTAGTTCCTCTCATGAGTCTTCAATTGACTCGACCCATACGCAATCACCTTCCCTTCTTGCATCAACACACCTCCGAGCCCAACATGCGAGGCATCCACATACACATCATAGTCCATGCCCTCCGTAGGCAATGTCAAAATAGGTGCAGTGCACAACCTGCTCTTTAACTCCAGGAAGGCTTCTTCGCACTTCTCGCTCCAAACAAAGGTCGTATTCTTCTGAGTCAACCGGGTCAAATGTGCCGTCAGGGTAGAGAAACCCTCCACGAACATCCTGTAGTAGCCGATCAACCCTAGGAAGCTTCTAATCTCCTTGGGCGTGCCCGGCCTGCTCCAATCCATCACTGCAGAAATCTTTTTCGGGTCAACCGAGATGTCGTCCTTGTTCACCACATGACCCAGGAAGGAAACCTGGGATAACCAGAATTCACATTTATTCAGCTTGGCGAATAACTGATGGTCTCTCAAAGCAGATAAAACCAATTGCAGATGCTGCTCATGCTCCTCAGCACTGTGAGAGTAAATCAACACATCATCGATGAATACCACCACGAACTTGTCTAGAAAGTACTTGAACACCCGATTCATCATATCCATGAAAGCTGATGGTGTGTTGGTCAAACTAAACGACATCACTAGAAACTCAAAGTGTCCAAGACTTGATCTAAACGCAATTCGTGGAATATTTGCCTCGCGGATCCTGAGGTGATGATAGCCAGAACGAAGATCGATCTTGGAGAACACCGTGCTACCACACAACTGATCAAATAAGTCATCGATCCTCGGCAGAGGGTACCTGTTCTTAATGGTGACTTTGTTCAGCTCGCTATAATCAATGCACAGCCTCATCGGCCCATCTTTCTTCTTCACAAATAGAACAGGTGTACAATCCCGTGTCCGGCGAGCAAGGTCACCAGGAACCAGACAGATCGGGCTAAAGATAGTGGGCGAGCTCGGCAGTAGAGAAGCCGAGCCTGAACCAGACAGATCGGGCTAAAGATAGTGGGCGAGCTCGGCAGTAGAGAAGCCGAGGCCGAGCTCGGCATTCGTCGACCGAAGATCGACGATCGTTGAACGCAAGCTCGGCATTCGTCGACCAGAGAACGGTATTGGTCGAATGAAGATCAACATTCGTCGAACCCGAGCTCGGCATCTGCCGAGCTCGTCCGAAAATCATCAAAGCTCAGGTTAACTGATGGCGACCAATGAATGGGAGGGCTCACCATCCTAGTTCGCGCCCTCACAGTGGAGCTCGGCAACAGCAGGCGAGCAGGACCTGCCGAGGTGATCAAGCTCCCCAGCTCGCATGGATGTATGAGGTACTTTTTACTGTTTTGCCCCCGCTGGTCTGCCTATAGCCCTTCAAAACAGCGGAGTTTGGCTGTTGGCAGACCCAACCAAGGGTTTTCTGATAATTTCAGGTCATTTAATTTGGTTATTGGCAGTTCATATCCTTAAAACTATAAATAGGACCCAAGGGGTTCCTCAGAATGCATGCTTCTTGCGCTCTCCTGCTCCAGTTTTCAAGTGCTTTCTGAGGGTAACTTAGCTTGGCAAGTTCTATCTTCCGGGTGTGTGGTGGGTCCTCCCTGTCGAGCCCTTGGGTCGGTCTCTCCTTGTTTTCTTTGTTGTTTTGCATGCAAGAGTGAAGTAGGTGCGAGACCACCCCTTCCCCAAGGGTGAACTCCACAGGAGACCGATTTTCGATTTCAACATTTTGGTGCGGTGAGCATGGAGCGTGGTCAGTACAGAAAAGCTTCAGCAAGTTCGATGACAGGAGGACAGGGATCCGACAGGCCGGACTCGCCGCCCCCCCCCCCCCTAGCTCTCGCCACGGTGGGGATGTTCGAGGATTTCAGGAACGAGGTGCTGAACCTCGTCAAGTTCGCACTCGGCACGCGGGCCGAGTGCTCGACTCCAACAGTCCAGATCGTGGCCGCCCCTTCTTTGGGCGAGGATGCCCCTGGCAGGCGAGCTGGGAAGGAAGTGGCCGAGGAAGGCTGGAGGTGCAAGCTCCTTGGGATCAAGCTCTTCCCCGGCTCGGCAGGTCGAGGTCGGTTCGGTGAGCTGGGCTCGCGAGATTTGCCAGCTCGCCCAGCAGGGGGAGGCAGCCCCTTCATCGAGTTGGTCTCCTTAGCTCCAGTTCTGGATGGGTTCAGGGAACCCGAGATATCCTACTACACCGGGAAGGGAGACCTGGTCCAGCATGTTCAATGGTTCGAGGATGTGGTCTCGATCCGACAGATGTAGGATGGTTTCAAATACTGACTCTTCGCCATCACCCTCAAGGAGAAGGTGGGGGAGTGGTTCCATAAGCTGCCGGCCAGCTCTATCTTCTGCTTTGAGGACCTGCTTTGGGGTTCATGTTGAGGTTCACTACCTCGAAGAGAAGGAATAAGGAGTCAAAATCCCTGTTCCACATCAAGCAGCGAGTGAACGAGACCTTACGGAGCTACGTGGATCGGTTCCAGGAGGAGGTTACTCAGGTCCAGGAGATGTCGGGCCATAGTTTGATGATGGCCTTTACCCTGGGCCTGCAGCATGGGTTCTTCACAGTAGAGCTGAAGAAAGTTCCCCACCTCTCCTACGAGGAGCTGATGGAGATGGTGGCAAGAGAAGTTGACAGGGAGGCATCAAACCCGGAGTTTGCGCGGAAGCTGGCCAGGTGGGCCACGAAGGAAGAGAAGGAGTCAAGAGGAGGAAGAGGATAGGAGGAGAGGAGAGGAGAGCCCCGGCAAAGGGAGCAGAGGCAGCTCCAGGGGCAGCAGTAGCCGAGGTGGGGGCGTTAGGAGCCCGACCGTTGGCTGGGCTGGAGACCTGAGTGGCAAGGGTAGGGGCCACAAAGAGGATACAAAGGAAGGGATCACTATCAAGGGGGGCAAGATCAATTCCACCCCCCAGACTGGAGGCAGGCCCAGAGGCCCCGACTCCCCGAGCAGGAAGAGGCTATGGACATAGCCTTGGGGGAGAGGAGGAGAGTAGCAAGGAGAAGGTGGAGAAAAGTTAGGCTAGAGTTGCCCTATTGCTACTTCCATCAGGAGGAGGGGCACGCCATAGCCATGTGCCCGGTGTTCCTTGAAATGTGAGGGAACAGGGAGCAGCAGCAGCAGCAGTAGGGGCGCCAGGAAGTAAGGATCGAGGAGGTCCTGCCTCAGGTAGAGGAGGACCGTTGTGAAGACCGGGTGGATGTTGGTACCCAAGGAGGGATCTGAGTGATCCACAGTGGGGGGGGGGGGGGGTCGAGGCTTCCCGCAAGGCAAGCCTCCACACCATGTACCGTCGGAGTGTTGCCTCCACATCCCAGACCCCACCCCCAGAAGAGAGGAACACCTTCACCAGAAACGACATGCCAGATCACGAGGATCCATTCTGCGATGCGCTGGTCATCAAGGCAGCCATCGAGAATTTTACTGTCTCTAGGATCCTCATTGACAACGGGAGCTCCGTCAATGTCATCTTCAAAAAGGCGTTTGACGTGATGGAGGTGGAGGAAAAGAGGGTGCTGGCCGCGGACGGACCCTTGTTCGGGTTTTCAGGGGAGAGGAAGGAAGTGGATGGAGGAGTCGGCCTCCATGTCAACCTGGGGGTTCAGTACAGAAACTGCAGGTTCGTCATCATGGATGCCCCCAGCAGTTACAGCGCCATCTTCGGGAGGCCCCTTATCAGCGCCTTCCGCTGAGTCCCCTCATCATTCCATCAGTGCTTGAAGTTCAATGCTGAAGGGATTCAGGTCAGGGTCAGGGGGGACCCAAAGGTGGCACGAGAATGCTATGTCACTGCTGTGAACACCATCTCTTGGTAGGAGGGAGCCGAGGAGATGGGGCGAAGGATGGAGGAGGATGAGCAGAAAGCAGGAAGGGAGGAGCTGGAGATGGAGAACTACGTAGAGGAGTAGGCGGCAGGAGGAGACCTGGAGGAGGTGGCCGAAGTGATGGCCGTGGAGGAAGAGATGGAGGTAGAGGTTCCCGTCCTAGATGGGAGAGATGTTGAAGAATGGGGGGAGCAGTCTAGGCTAGAGGCTGCGGAAGAGGTGGTGGAGCTGGATGTCCGTACCCGTGAAGGTAGAGTGGAGAAGGTCCACGTCAGCGGGGGGCTGACCCCGGAGGATCAAGGCAGGATGCTGGAGTGCATCCAGAAAAACGTGGACATCTTCGCATGGAGCGTTGCAGAGATGCCGGGGGTTGACGCGGATGTGGCTTTCCACCGCCTCAACTTGGACCCGAGAACACGCCCCGTCCAACAGAAGAAGAGGTCCACTGCGGACAAGCTTGCAGAGCCTATCAGAGAGGAGGTGGAAAAGCTTCTCAAGACCGGCTTCGTGTCCGAGATCCAATACCCCGGCTGGGTCTCCAATGTGGTCATGGTCAAAAAGGGAGATGGACGGTGGAGGATGTGTATCGATTTTTCTTTACTTAATAAAGCTTGTCCTAAGGACTGTTATCCTTTGCCTCGGATCGACGCGCTGGTTTACTCAGCCATTGGTTTTTCTGTAATGAGTTTTCTAGATGCTTTTCCAGGTTATCATCAAATCAGGATGCACCCCCCGGACATCAAGGATGTCTCATTCATCACGGGGGATGGATGCTACTATTACAAGATGATGCCCTTCAGGCTGAAGAACGCAGGGGCAACCTATCAAAAGATGATGGACAGGGTCTTCAAAGAATAGACGAGGAGAAACTTGGAGGTGTATGTTGATGATCTTATGATCAAGAGTCAGGACGTAGACTCTCACCTCCAGGATCTAGAAGAGACCTTTTCCACCCTACGTAGATACAAGATGCGGTTGAATCCCCTAAAATGTGTCTTCGGGGCTAGCAGGGGAAAGTTCTTGGGACACCTCCTCACCCCTGCAGGGGTCGAGCCGAATCCTGATAAGGTCAGGGCTATCTTGGAGCTGGGGTCACCAAGGAATACCAAGGAAGTACAGCGCCTGACAGGGAAACTGGCAGGGCTGAGTAGGTTCCTTTCCCGGGATGGGGAGAAGTTCTCCCCCTTCTTCAAAATGCTAAGGGGCGGTCAAAGGTTCGAATGGAACAAGGAATGCGAGGAGGCATTCCAAGCCCTCAAGATGCAGCTGACCCAGGCTCCGCTGCTCCAAGGCACCAAGGAGGGGAAGATCTATTTTTGTATCTCGGGGTCGGGGTGGAGGCCTTGAGCTCCGTCCTAGTTCGGGAGGAGGGGAAGAAGCAGCTCCCTATTTACTACGTGAGTTGGGTCCTGAGGAAGGCCGAGCTCCAGTATCCAATTTTTTGAGAAGCTGGCCTTCGCCCTGATCATCTCAGCCTGAAGGGTACGACCTTATTTCCAGGCACACTAAATCTGAGTGGTGACTGACCATCCCCTCCGCAACATCTTTGAGGGGGTGGAGCATTCAGGTAGGCTGGCCAAGTGGTCGGTGGAGTTGAGTGAGTTCGACGTCTCCTTCGTTCCGCGCCTCTTGATCAAAGCTCAAGCGATGGCCGACTCCTTGGCTGATTATGTGATTGAGGTGATGGAGGAGAGATCACGCGCCCGACCCCTTGGAAGGTGAGGGTGGACGGCGCCTCGGGGAGGCATTCCCTAGGAGTGGGGGTGATCTTGGAGAGCCCTCAAAGAACTAGAATTGAGCAGACGGTGGTGGTGCACTTCCCCATTACAAATAATCAGGCCGAGTATGAGGCCGTGATAGCAGGGTTGCGCCTAGACAGGGAGCTGGGGGTGCTGGACGTGGAGGTCCTTACCGACTCCATGGCGGTAGCTTCACAGATTAATGGGGAGTTTGAGGCAAGGGAGCCCACCCTACGACTGTACTTAGCCAAAGTGAAGGGGGTCATCAGCACGTTCCAAACTTTATCCATCCGGCACGTGCCTCGGGAGGAAAGTGAGCAGGTCGATCAGCTCGCGAAGCACGGTCCTCGGGTGGGGGGTACCATCAACGACCTATTCCGCCACTCCATCGAAGAGGGGGAGCTCATGGAGATAGATCAACGGACTTCATGGATGGACCCAGTTGTGACCTTCCTTTCCACGGGGCAGTATCCGAAGGGGGTAGATAAGAAGAAGCTAAGGCATAAGTCAGCATACTACCTCCTCCAGGATGGGCAGCTGTACAGAAAGACACTCTCGGGGATGTTGTCTCATTGCATGTACGAGGAGGAGGTACAAATAATCTTGGAGGAAGTCCACTCCGGAGAGTGTGGGAGCCACTCCGGGAGTCGGACCCTGGAAGTAAGAATTGTCAGACAGGGGTACTTCTGGCCCACCCTGGGCCATGATGCAATGGAATTCGCAAGAAGGTGTCATAAATGCCAGTTGTTTGCCCCCTCCAGCTACAACCGTCCCAGCGACTCAAAAGTATCACGAGCCCCTGGCTCTTCGCCATTTGGGGTATGAATTTGGTTGGGCCATTCCCTCAGGATAGTGGGCAGAGGAGGTTCCTCCTAGTAATGATCGACTACTTCTCCAAGTGGTTGGAGGTGAAGGCGCTGGCCAAGGTGACCTCCCAGGTTATAAGAAACTTCATCTGGGGAGAGATCATCTGCCACCATGGGCTGCCCCAGGCCATCGTCACGGACAACGGGCCCCAGTTCGCCACCGCTGAGTTCACCAGTTTATGCGAGCATCTTGGAATCGACCTCAGGTTCACCTCGGTCAATCACCGAAGGAGCAACAGACAGGTGGAGGCCGCGAACAAAATCATCGTCAACCTTCTCAAGAAGAAAGTGGAAAATTTGAAGGGGAGCTGGGTGGAGCAGCTTCCCGCGATTCTCTAGGCCCTGAGAACCACCCCCAACACCGCTACCGGAGAGACTCCCTTCAAACTCTCTCATGGGTGTGAGGTAGTGCTCCCCGTGGAATTTGAAGTCCAAACACCTCGAGTGGTTACGGCCAAGGAAGGAAGAGAAGAATGGCAGGCAGAGAACGAGGAGGAACTGCGGCTCTCCCTTGACATGGTGGAAGAGCTGAGGGACCTTTCCGCCATCCGACAGGAAGAGGTGAAAAGGAGAATGGCCAAGTACTTTGATAAGCATGTCAGAGTCAAACAGTTTGTGGAAGGAGACTTGGTACTAAAGAAGGTGGATGCAGTAGGGAGGTCGGCATCCGTAGGGAAACTCAACCCCAGCTGGGAAGGAACATTTATTGTAAAGGAGGCTTTAAAATCGGGCGGTTATCGACTCCAAAATGTGGAGGGCGAGACCCTAAGTCTCACCTGGAGTGGTGACAACTTAAAACACTTTTTTCCTTGAAGCTTGTAAGTTGTGTCTTGATTTTGATGAAAACTCTTTAGTATGCCAATATTGTCACTGTGAGTTCGCATGAAGGAATGAAGTGAACGTGGACCCCGAGCAGATCCCGCTGTCCGGCTCACCTAGCTGCCAGGGGTGGAAGTCACTCGGTGTCATCCTTGGCCTCGAGCAGATCCTGCTGTCAAGCTCTCACCTAGCTGGAAGGGCTGCAAGTCACTGATGAGTCCATTTTATATACCTATTTTCGGACTCATCTGGGCATGTTTTCTTGTTGATGCACTTCACTTTAGAGCTTTATTTGTTCATATTTGTTATTATGTCCTTTTTATGAGTAAGTGCACATTTATGCCCGTGGTTGTGTATTTTGTTACTTTTATTATTTGTACTCCTTTTTGTGATTGCCTGGAATGTCTACACAGATTAATGATTTGTTTTTCCTATCGGTAAAGGGGTCGTATGCGTGTTCCTGGATGGTTGTGAAACAGGAATACTGTGCACGATCAAGGGATCTAATGCGCACGACCACTGGTCTTGCGCCCCTGATCGTGCGCACTACTCTTCGTTTTCCAAAATCTGCCTGGGGTAATCACACGACCACTAGACCTAGTGCGCACGAGCACCGGTGGTGTGCCACTGATCGTGTGCATTGATTCCTCTTTTTTGGAGTCCTGCCTGGGGTAATCGCACGACCATTGAACTTATTGCGCACGACCACTGGTCGTGCGCCACTGCTCAAGTGCATTATCCCAGTTCTTCTTCCTAATCTGCGATGCCAGTGCGCACGATCACTAGACATAGTGTGCACGACCACTGGTTGTTCGCCCGCGATTGTGCGCATTGTTCAATTCTGCTTTCTATAAATATTGCAGGTCTTTCCCTAATTCAGAATCGCTGGAATTGCTCGACATTTCTCTGCCATTTTTGTCTCCGAGAAAGGGTTCCGCCATTCCCCTTCATCTTCCATCGTAGGGAGGTGCTCCGGGCAAGCTTTCATCGAAAAATCCAAGCCGGAGTGTACAACCCCGTGTCCGGCGAGCAAGTTCAACAAAGGCCAAACAGGCGAGCTCGGCGAGCTCGGCAGCAGCAGGCAAGCCCAGCAGCAGTAGGCAAGCTCGGCGGCAGCAGGAGCGGGCCAGAGTTCGGCATCCGTCGACCAGAGATCGACGATCGGCGACCCGGAGCTCGGCATTCGCCGAGCGGGCTGAGGCTCGCGTCCTCGCAGTGGAGCTCGGCAGCAGCTGGCGAGCAAAGCATGCCGAGGTGGCCAGGGGTCCCAGCTCGCCTGGGGGTCAGAGGTACCTTTTACTGTTTTACCCCTGCTGGTCTGCCCGTAGCTCTTCAAAACAGCGGAGTTTGGCTGTTAGCAGACCCAGCCGAGGGTTTTCTGGTATTTTCAGGTCAGTTATTTTGGTTATTGGCAGTCCTGGTTTCAAAAACTATAAATAGGACCCAAGGGGTACACCTAAAAGCATGTTTTTTCCCTGAGCTCCTCTCCCCAAATTCTCTAAGTGCTTTCTGAGGGTACCTTAGCTCGGCTTCAGGCTAAGGAGGGGAAGCGCTCTGAGATCTTCCGGGTTTGTGGTGGGACCTCCCCGCCGAGCCCTTGGGCCTGTTTCTCCTTGTCTTGTTGTTTTTCCTTACAGGAACGAAGTAGGAGCGAGACCACCCCTTTCCCCAAGGGCGAGCTCTACAGGAAGCCGGGTTCCGGTTTCAACATTTTGGTGCGGTGAGCGTGGAGCGTGGTCAGCACAGAAAAGTTCCCGCGAGTTCAATGACGGGGCAAGGATCCGACAGGCCGAGCTCGCCGCCCCCCCCCCCCCCCCCCCCGCCTCTCGCAACGGTGGGAATGTTCGAAGACTTCAGAAGCGAGGTGCTGAATCTGGTCAAGTTCGCACTCGGCACGCGGGCCGAGTGCTCGACTCCGGCAAACCAGATCGCGGCCGCCCCCTCATTGGGCGAGGACGCTCCCGGCAGGCGAGCTGGGAAGGAAGTGGCCGAGGAGGGCCGTGGGTGCGAGCTCCCCGGGCGCGAGCTCTTCCCCGGCTCGGCAGGCCGAGGTCGCTTCGGCGAGCTGGGCTCGCGAGACTCGCCAGCTCGCCCAGTAGGGGGAGGGAGTCCTTTCAGCGAGCTGCTCTCTTCAGCTCCAGTTCCAGATGGGTTCAGGGAGCCCGAGATGTCCTATTACACTGGGAAGGGTGACTCGGTACAGCACGTCCAATGGTTCGAGGACGTGGTCTCCATCCGTCAGATGTCAGACGGATTCAAGTGCCGGCTCTTCGCCATCACCCTCCGAGAGAAAGCGAGAGAATGGTTTCACCAGCTACCGGCCAGCTCTATCTATTGCTTCGAGGACTTGCGCCGAGGATTCATGCTGAGATTCACCACTTCGAAGAAGAGGAAGAAGGAGTCCGAGTCCCTGTTTCACATCAAGCAGGTGGTGAACGAGACGCTGGGGAGCTACGTGGACCGATTCCAGGAGGAGGTTACTCAGGTCCAGGAGATGCCGGGCCATAGTCTGATGATGGCCTTTACCCTGGGCCTGCAGCAGGGATTCTTCCGGATGGAGCTGAAGAGAGTTCCCCCCTTCTCCTACGAGGAGTTGATGGAAAGGGCGGCGAGAGAGGTTGACGGGGAGGCATCAAACCCGGAGTTTGCAAGGAAATTGGCCAGGTGGGCCACGGAGGAGGAGAGGGAATCTAAGGGAGGAAGAGGTCAGGAAGAAAGAAGAGGGGAGCCCAGGCAGAGGGAGCAGAGGCCGCTCCAAGGGCAGCAGCAGCCGGGGTGGGGGCGTCAGGAGCCCGACCGTCGGCTAGGCTGGAGGCCAGAGTGGCAGGGGCAGGGGCCTCAGAGGGGAAACTTCGGAAGAGGTCACTTCCAGGGGAGGCAAGACCAATCCCACCCCCCAGGTTGGAGGCAGGGCCAGAGGCCCCGGCTCCCCGATCAAGAGGAGGCCATGGCCATAGCCTTGGGGGCCAGGAGAGGAGCGTGGAGGAGAAGAAGGAGGGAGGTTAGGGTGGAGCTGCCCTATTTCGACTTCCATCAGGAAGAAGGGCACGCAACAGCCACATGCCCGGAATTCTTGGAGATGAGGGGAAACAGGGAGCAGCAGCAGCAGCAGGGGGCGCGACAGGAAGTGAGGATCGAGGAGGTCCTGCCTCGGGCGGAGGAGGATCGGTGTGAAGACCGGGTGGACGTGGGAACCCGAGGAGGGATCAGGATGATCCACGGGGGAGCAGGGATTGAGGCCTCCCGCAAGGCTAGCCTCCACACCATGTACCGGCGAAGCGTCGCCTCTACATCCCAAACCCCGCCACCAGAGGAGAGGATCACCTTTTACAGGAGTGATCTACCAGACCACGAGGACCCGTTCTGTGATGCGCTGGTCATCAAGACGGCCATCGAGAACTTCACCGTCTCACGGATCCTCGTGGACAACGGAAGTTCCGTCAACGTCGTCTTCAAAAAGGCGTTCGACGCAATGAAGGTGGAGGCAAGAAGAGTGCTGGCCTCGGATGGCCCCCTGTTCGGGTTTTCAGGAGAAAGGAAGGAGGTAGAAGGAGGAGTCGGACTCCATGTCACCTTGGGGGGGGGCAGTCCCGAAACTGCAAGTTCGTCATTGTGGACGCCCCCAGCAGCTACAGCGCCATCTTTGGAAGACCCCTGATCAGCGCCTTCCGCTGCGTCCCCTCGTCTTTTCATCAATGCTTGAAGTTCAACACCGAGGGGGTACAAGTCAGGGTTAGGGGAGACCCAAAGGTGGCGCGGGAGTGTTATGTCACTGCGGTGAACACCATCTCTTGGCAGGAGGGAGCCGAGGAGATGGGGCGAAGGATGGAGGTCGAGGAGGAAGCTGGGGGGGAAGAGCTGGGAGAGAAGGGCTACGCAGAGGAGGCGGCCGGAGGAAGTTTGGAGGAGGTGACCGAGGTGAGGGTCGAGGAGGAGGCAATGGAGGTAGAGATCCCCGCTCCGGAGGAAGGGGACGCCGAAGGATGGGCGGAGCAATCCAGGCTGGAGGCAGCTGAGGAGGTGGTGGAGCTGGAGGTGCTCACCCGAGGAGGAAGGGTGGAAAAGATCCGCGTCAGCGGGGGGCTGACCCCGGAGGACCAAGGCAGGATGCTGGAGTGCATCCAGAAGAATGTGGACATCTTCGCCTGGAACGCCGCGGAGATGTCGGGGGTTGACGCGGATGTGGCCTGCCACCGCCTCAACTTGGACCCGGGAACACGCCCCGTTCAGCAGAAGAAAAGGTCCACGACGGACAAGCTGGCGGAACCCATCAGGGAGGAGGTGGCGAAACTTCTCAAAGCGGGCTTTGTGTCCGAAATTCAATACCCTGGATGGGTCTCGAACGTTGTGATGGTCAAAAAGGGAGACGGCCGCTGGCGCTTGTGTATCGATTTTTCCCTTCTTAATAAAGCTTGTCCTAAGGATTGTTACCCCTTGCCTCGGATCGACGCGCTGGTTGACTCAGCCGTCGGTTTTTCTGTAATGAGTTTTTTAGATGCATTTTCAGGTTACCATCAGATCAGGATGCACCCCCGGACATAAAGGATGTCTCATTCATCACAGGGGACGGTTGCTACTGCTATAAGATGATGCCGTTCGGGCTGAAGAACGCTGGAGCCACCTACCAAAAAATGATGGATAGGGTCTTCAAGGAGCAGAGGGGAAGGAATCTGGAGGTATATGTAGATGACCTCATGATCAAGAGCCGGGATGTGGACTCCCACCTCCGGGACCTGGAGGAGACCTTCGACACCCTGCGCAAGTACAAGATGCGATTGAACCCACTAAAATGTGTCTTTGGGGCCAGCAGGGGAAAGTTTCTGGGGCATCTCCTCACCCCCGCAGGGGTCGAGCCGAACCCAGACAAGGTCAAGGCCATCTTGGAGCTGGGATCCCCGCGGAATGCAAAGGAAGTCCAACGGTTGACAGGGAAGCTAGCAGGGCTGAGTCGCTTCCTCTCTCGGGCAGGGGAGAAGTGCTCCCCCTTCTTCAAGACACTAAGGGGGGGACAGAGGTTTGAATGGAGCAGGGAATGTGAAGAGGCCTTCCGGGCCCTCAAGGTGCAGTTGACACAGGCTCCGCTGCTCCAAGGGCCAAAGGAGGGGGAGGATCTGTTCTTGTATTTGGGGGTCGGGACGGAGGCCTTGAGCTCGGTCCTGGTTCGAGAAGAAGGGAAGAGACAGCTCCCCGTCTATTATGTGAGCCGGGTCTTGAGGAAGGCCGAGCTCCGGTATCCGATCTTGGAGAAGCTTGCGTTCGCCCTAATCATCTCGGCTCGGAGGCTGCGACCCTACTTCCAGGCACACTCAATCCGAGTAGTGACCGACCATCCCCTCCGCAACATCTTCGAGGGGGTGGAGCATTCAGGCAGATTGGCTAAGTGGTCGGTGGAGATGAGCGAGTTCGACGTCTCCTTCGTTCCGCGGCTCTCGATCAAGGCCCAGGCAATGGCCGATTTCCTTGCTGACTATGTGGTTGAAGTGGCGGAAGGAGAGCTCACTCACCCGGCTCCTTGGAAGGTGAGGGTGGATGGAGCATCAGGAAGGCATTCCCTAGGAGTGGGAGTGATCCTAGAAAGCCCTCAAGGGACCCGAATCGAGCAAACGGTAGTGGTGCACTTTCCCGTTACCAACAACCAGGCCGAGTACGAGGCCGTGATAGCAGTGCTTCGCCTGGCCAGGGAGCTTGGGGTGTCGGATGTGGAGGTCCTCACAGACTCCATGGTAGTAGCCTCCCAAATCAACGGGGAGTTCGAGGCAAGGGAACCCGCCCTACGATCATACTTGGCCAAAGTAAAGGGGATCATCGGAACTTTCCAAACTTTCGCCATCCAACATGTGCCCAGGGAAGAGAACGAACAGGCCGATCAGTTGGCTAAGCATGGTCCCCGGGTGGGAGGCACCATCACCGACCTGTTCCGCCCCTCCATCGAAGAAGGAGAGCTCATGGGGATCGATCAGCAAGCTTCATGGATGGACCCAGTGGTGGCTTTTCTCTCCACAGGGGAGTATCCGGAGGGGGTAGACAAGAAGAAGCTAAGACACAAATCAGCATACTACCTCCTCCAGGACGGGCAGCTGTACAGAAAAACCCTCTCAGGGATGCTGGCCCGCTGCGTAACCGAGGGAGAAGTGCGAAGGATCTTGGAGGAGGTCCACTCCGGGGAATGTGGGAGTCACTCCGGGAGTCGGACCCTGGAAGGGAGAATAGTCAGGCAAGATTATTTTTGGCCCACCCTCGGCCAGGACGCTGCAGAATTCGCAAGGAGATGTCACAAGTGCCAACTGTTTGCCCCCCTCCAGCTACAGCCGGCCCAGCGGCTCCGTAGCATCACGGCCCCATGGCCCTTCGCAATCTGGGGAATGGATCTGGTTGGGCCGTTTCCCCAAGCCAGCGGTCAGAGGAGATTCCTTCTAGTGATGATTGACTACTTCTCAAAGTGGATGGAGGTAAAAGCGTTGGCTAAGGTGACCTCCCAGGTGATCAGGAATTTTGTATGGGGGGAGATCATCTGTCGCCATGGGCTGCCCCAGGCCATCGTCACAGATAATGGGCCCCAGTTCGCCAGTGCCGAGTTCACCAGCTTTTGCGAACAGCTTGGGATCGATCTCAGGTTCGCCTCGGTTCATCACCCCAGGAGTAACGGACAAGTGGAGGCCGCAAACAAGATCATCGTCAACCTCCTCAAGAAAAAGGTGGAGAACCTGAAAGGGAGCTGGGTGGAGCAGCTCCCCGCGGTTCTTTAGGCCCTGAGGACTACCCCCAACACAGCTACAGGAGAGACACCTTTCAAACTCTCCAACGGGTGCGAGGCGGTGCTCCCCATCGAATTCGAAGTCCAAACGCCGCGAGTCGTGACAGCAAAGGAAGGCCGCGAGGAATGACAAGCAGAGAATGAGGAGGAGCTAAGGCTCTCCCTTGACATGGTGGAAGAAGTCAGAGACCTTTCCGCCATCCGACAAGAGGAGGTAAAAAGAAGAATGGCCAAATACTTTGACAAGCATGTCAGGATCAAGCAGTTCGTGGAGGGGGACTTGGTGTTGAAGAAAGTAGATGCAGCAGGGAGGTCAGCATCCGTGGGGAAACTCAATCCCAGCTGGGAGGGACCGTTCATAGTAAAGACGGCCCTGGGATCGGGGGGCTATCGACTCCAAAATGTAGAAGGCGAGACCTTGAGTCTCACTTGGAGTGGTGACGACCTCAAACGCTTTTTTCCCTGAACCATGTAAGCAACACTCTGATTATAATAAATTCTTTCAAGCTCTCTGATATCGTTGCAATTGGCCTGCATGGTGGAATATGATGAATTTTGGACCCCGAGCAGATCCCGCTGTCAGGCTCTCACCTAGCTGACAGGGCTGGAAGTCACTCGGTGTCATCCTTGGCCTCGAGCAGATCCCGCTGTCAGGCTCTCACCTAGCTGACAGGGCTGGAAGTCACTCGATGGTGATGTATTTTGGACCCCGAGCAGATCCCGCTGTCAGGCTCTCACCTAGCGGACAGGGCTGGAAGTCACTCGGTGTCATCCTTGGCCTCGAGCAGATCCCGCTGTCAGGCTCTCACCTAGCTGACAGGGCTGGAAGTCACTCGATGGTGATGTATTTTGGACCCCGAGTAGATCCCGCTGTCAGGCTCTCACCTAGCTGACAGGGCTGGAAGTCACTCGGTGTCATCCTTGGCCTCAAGCAGATCCCGCTGTCAGGCTCTTACCTAGCTGACAGGGCTGGAAGTCACTCGATGGTGATGTATTTTGGACCCCGAGCAGATCCCGCTGTCAGGCTCTCACCTAGCTGACAGGGCTGGATGTCACTCGGTGTCATCCTTGGCCTCGAGCAGATCCCGCTGTCAGGCTCTCACCTAGTTGACAGGGCTGGAAGTCACTCGATGGTGATGTATTTTGGACCCCGAGCAGATCCCGTTGTCAGGCTCTCACCTAGCTGACAGGGCTGGAAGTCACTCGGTGTCATCCTTGGCCTCGAGCAGATCCCGCTGTCAGGCTCTCACCTAGCTGACAGGGCTGGAAGTCACTCGATGGTGATGTATTTTGGACCCCGAGCAGATCCCGCTGTCAGGCTCTCACCTAGCTGACAGGGCTGGAAGTCACTCGGTGTCATCCTTGGCCTCGAGCAGATCCCGCTGTCAGGCTCTCTCCTAGCTGACAGGGCTGGAAGTCACTCAATGGTGATGTATTTTGGACCCCGAGTAGATCCCGCTGTCAGGCTCTCACCTAGCTGACAGGGCTGGAAGTCACTCGGTGTCATCCTTGGCCTCGAGCAGATCCCGCTGTCAGGCTCTCACCTAGCTGACAGGGCTGGAAGTCACTCGATGGTGATGTATTTTGGACCCCGAGCAGATCCCGCTGTCAGGCTCTCACCTAGCTGACAGGGCTGGAAGTCACTCGGTGTCATCCTTGGCCTCGAGCAGATCCCGCTGTCAGGCTCTCACCTAGCTGACAGGGCTGGAAGTCACTCGATGGTGATGTATTTTGGACCCCGAGCAGATCCTGCTGTCAGGCTCTCACCTAGCTGACAGGGCTGGAAGTCACTCGGTGTCATCCTTGGCCTCGAGCAGATCCCGCTGTCAGGCTCTCACCTAGCTGACAGGGCTGTAAGTCACTCGATGGTGATGTATTTTGGACCCCGAGCAGATCCCGCTGTCAGGCTCTCACCTAGCTGACAGGGCTGGAAGTCACTCGATGGTGATGCATTTTGGACCCCGAGCAGATCCTGCTGTCAGGCTCTCGCCTAGCTGACAGGGCTGGAAGTCACTCGGTGTCATCCTTGGCCTCGAGCAGATCCCGCTGTCAGGCTCTCACCTAGCTAACAGGGCTGGAAGTCACTTGATGGTGATGTATTTTGGACCCCGAGCGGATCCCGCTGTCAGGCTCTCACCTAGCTGACAGGGCTGGAAGTCACTCGGTGTCATCCTTGGCCCCGAGCAGATCCCGCTGTCAGGCTCTCACCTAGCTGACAGGGCTGGAAGTCACTCGATGGTGTCGGCCTTGAAGTCGTCAGGTGTAGGTCAAAGTCTGTGGCAGGAAACGAAGGGGAAGGGTTTTGACAGGGCGAGCTCGGGCTCGGCGAACCCAGTTCGGCATAATCGAGAAAGTAAGTTGGACTAGAGGGCTCGGCATAGGCGAGCTCGAGCTCATCATTTCCAGCTCGGCATAGGGAAGCAGGCAGCGAGCCCGGGGCCTCGCCGAAGACGAACCTGGCCAGGGCTCCTCGCACCCCAGGCCCATCATACTTCGAGAAATTTCCTCGATGAACACAACCTGGGCGGCTCGCGTGCGAGTAGAGGTAGGTAGACAGAAGGCAGAAGGCCGCGCGCGAATGGTAATGGCGTAATAAGGGGGGAGAGTAACTCGCCGAGGAATCATTGGGACTCGGCAAACACTCCAAACACACTTCGCTCGCAGGCGCGCTCTCATAATCACTACTCGCGGAACCTGTCTCGGCGAGGTCGCGGGAGAAAATGCATACATTCATGACACAATGAACATAGTAAAAAGAACACCGGTATGATCAAAACACTTTTTTATTATTATTTATAAACGTACAGGGGGCTCGCCTCTGCGAGTAGTCAAAAAAGAAAAAAGAAACAAAAGTACAGGGCCGTCAGCTGGCCCTGCCCCCTCCGCCGGATTGATCCTCGCCGTCGCCCGAGTGGTCCTGGAAGCTCTTCCCGAACATAGCGTCCATGCTGTCCTCCTTCTCGCTAGGCGGCATCGCCGGAAACAGACTCGGCATCAGGTCCCGAGCTGAGATCTCCCCGCATCCTTCCACCAGCACCCCTGAGTCCTTCATCATCGCGAGGGTGCACTCGGCGGTCTGAATGGAGTTGATCCGCAGTCTCTCAACGAGGTCCGCCTCGCCGAAGATGCGCGGGCACTTGTAGGGGAGAGTGGGATCGATGTCGTGCCCCGGGAAGAAGATCTCCGCCTGGCGACGCACTTCGCCGAGAAGGTGCTGGTTCTCCCCCTTCAGCTTCACGTTCGTGCTCTCCAACTCGCCAAGGCGTGCGCGCAGTTGGACGATCTCTTCCCCTCGCTCGACGTCGCGAGCCTGGAGCTCCCCAGCAGCGTCAGCCTCCACGGCCAGCTACGCGCGCAGGCGGCCGTTCTCCTCCTCTAGCTCAGTGTTGCGAGCCTGGAGCTCGCCCGCCGCCTTGGCATCCTGGAAAAAAGTTCACTAAGCAGCAACACAAGAAGCTTTACAAGTAAAAGAGTGGTGCATGACACTTACCAGCCCGCCAGCAGTCTTGGCGAGAAGACTATCCGCGATGCCGAGTCGCCTCGCCTGATCGGCGACCTGCTCCTTGGCAAGGTCGCGAGCTTGCTCGGCCTTCTCAAGCTGGTGACTGAGGGCGAAGCTGCGGCGCGCCAGCATGTGGTGCAGCTCCAGAGTCCGCAGGTGGGACTGCAGGCCCTCATGGCCGAGCTGCCGGAGGGTCGCCCTCTTGTAGGCCTCGGCATCCTCCCGGCCATAGAGGCCAAAGCCGAGGGCGTAGGCGTGACCGGTGGCGGGTTCGCGGTCATGCCAGGACGGGTGCAGGGTGGAGACGGAGACTCGATGAGCGAGCTCGTCACACTGCAACATGGGCTCGCCCGCGGAATCCTTCCAGCGCGCGCCGAAGTTGAAGAGGGGTGCTGCTTCGGCGGCGCGCGCTCGCGGGCAGCCCTCTTCGCCGAGGGAGGAGGGTAGATCGCAGCCGAGGAAGAGGGGGCCTTGCCACCCTTTCTGCCCTTGCTGGTAGTCTCCTTCAGCGGGCTCTCCGGAGACGCGTCGGGAGGGGTCTCCGACGAGCTGATGTACTTGGGGCTGGACTGATGTTGTTGTTGTTGTTGCCCCCGCGGAGCCAGCAGGGCTCTCCGCATCTTCTTCACCTGACGGGGGCCGGATGGCGGGTTCGACCCCGCGTCCTCAGGTCGCCTCTTGCTGGAAGAGGGCTGCGAGCAGAGCGCCTCATCTCGGCAGGCCGCTGCCGCCGCCCTCTCGCGAGCAAGAGGGTCAGTCTCAAGCCCCGGGTCCGCAAAAGGCGGGTTCGCGGGGATTATTCGCTCCCCTGCCAAAAATACTTGGGAAGGTTAGAAATCCCAGAGATGATAATGTGCCGAGTCTGCGAGTAGGCGAGCTCGGCAAGAGGAAGGAAGCATACCTTCGCCGGGCAGAACCGGGGGAAGCGCGTCGAGGCCCCTCCGTAGGAAGGCGACCTCGAAATCCTTGTGGAGGAAGAATTTGTGGAGCTCGGCGTCGTTGCCGGACACGGCCGGCGGGCGGTACACCTCCTCGCCTTTCTATTGCGGCGAGTAGGGGATGTTGCCGAGATCGCCCTTGATGAAGGCGATCTTGGTCATCCAGGTGTGGTGCTTGTTCGCGATCTCGCGAACTTTGATCAAGGAGCCGCCGAAGTAGGCGACCCCGTCCGTCGTCGCCTTGTAGGAGAAGAGCTTCCTGAACACAGTCAGGTTGAACTCGATCCTCTCCCGCCGGAGGTAGCTCGCGAACGCCACCATCATTGCGATGGCGTTGGAGTTCAGCTGCGCGGGGACGGCCCCGTAGTACTTCAAGATCTGCCGGATCTCCGGCCACAAAGGAAGTCGCAGCCCCACCTCGAAGTGCGAGATGGGGAAGGCGAGTTCGTTCTCGTAGAACGTATTGATGGCCTCGCCCGGCCCCGGCCTGCGCGCCTCAAAGCCCGGCGGCACATACAGGGCCTTGAATTCGGCGAGCTCCTCCTCGCTGGTGTGGCCGTCAAAGAAACAATAATCCGCGAAGTGCTGCGCGTACTTGGAGCGGCCATCGGCGTCCGGATTAGTCTTGCCCATGGTCGCAGGAAAGAAGCAAAGAGGCAACGCGAGCAGAAGAAAGAAAATGCAGGAAGGGAAGCAGAGCAATAAAGACAGTACGGGGGTAGGTGAGGGGGGGGGGGGGCTATTTATAGAGAAGAATCTGAGGCAGGCCGTCACATCGGCGCATCTCGCCATCCCAGCTCGCCACCCCAGCTCACCACCCCAGCTCGCCGACTTCCGGCGCATCCTCACTGAGGCTAAGTCAAAACATTACGACATTTTATTTAAATAACAATTAAAATGTTCTAAAAATTATTCATCCCCGCAGGGGAAAGTTCGAAACAGAAGAAAAACAGGGCGCGCGAGCGGGGAGGGCACCAGGATGCGAGCGCCGGTCGGCTCGGCAGGGGAGCCCGCAAGTTTACCTACCCCGGCCTCGCGATCCCCGCCCCCCAAGCTGCCGCGCGCGGAGAAGCTCGCGGATCCTTCCAGAGTTCCTTTGCGCGACCAGGAGGCCGTCATCTATCTCATCCAGGAGTCGGGAAGGAGACATCAACTCGCCAGGCCGGCCAAGGCGCACCTCCTCGGCAAGGCGCGCATAGTCACGCTGCAGCGTCTCGTTGGCTCCTTGCACCTCGCGCAGGCTGCACACCAGCTTCTTGAGGAGCTTGACCTCCCTCCTCGACAGCTCGCCCTGATCCACCTCCGGACCCAGGTAAGAGTCCAGTGAGCTCGGAGATGGTAGGGGAGAATGGTGGGCCGCTCGCGAGGACTCCTCGGCAGCCGACTGACTGGGAAGGGCTGTAAAGGCAGATGTCAGCAGAGCAAAAGCTTGTGAAGCACAGGGTTGAGCGAGGCAGACCTGAAGAGCTCGGCGGCTCCAAAGAGATGCGAGGAGGGATGAACCTCAGGTCCTTCCCGCGACCTGGGCCGCGAGCTCCCGGCGAGATGGGCTCGAAGCCCGGGACAGGAATGGACCCCGGGCCCCCCCCCGGCGGGCGCATCAATGTGCCGAGGAGGGGAGCCAGGCGGCGAAGCTGGCCTCTGCGAGCTCATAGGCAGGATCCCGAAGAGGAGCGGCGGATCCCGTGGATGGTTGTCCGGGGCCGAAAGTTGTGAAGTGGCGGGGACAGCCTCGCCTCGCGGCGTAGGAACCCGCGGCGCGGTCCCCTCGTCATCTGGAAGGCCGCCCTGATCTTCACCGACAACAACGACCTCCCTATCATTCTCCAGAACAGTTCGAGTAGAAGAGCCGGTCTCGCGAGCCAAAGTGGCCCTCAGGTCGTGGAAGATGGGCTCAGCCGCCTCGAGAAATGGCCTTGACCTCTTTGAGCCCGGCTCAGCGGGATCAACTTGAGGGACCTTTGCGGGGACCGCCGTCAGCGCGGCAATACGAGCCTCGGAAGCCCGGCGAGCTCGATCTACGCGCTCTTGAATCTCCTTAGGAAGGGGCATCTTGGCAAGGCAGCAGGGGGAATGGCAAGAGCCAGGTAGTAGAGCAGGTGCACATATATATAGTCGCAGGTGGCCCCCACCATAAGATTCCCTTCAACTCGCCAGCCGGAGCTCGCCGCACACTTCGGGTTGGATGTTTCTTTCCGAGCTTTTTGGCAAGCTCGAAAAGAGCGGGGATTGTGTACAACCCCGTGTCCGGCGAGCAAGTTCAACAAAGGCCAAACAGGCGAGCTCGGCGAGCTCGGCAGCAGCAGGCAAGCCCAGCAGCAGTAGGCAAGCTCGGCGGCAGCAGGAGCGGGCCAGAGTTCGGCATTCGTCGACCAGAGATCGACGATCGGCGACCCGGAGCTCGGCATTCGCCGAGCGGGCTGAGGCTCGCGTCCTCGCAGTGGAGCTCGGCAGCAGCTGGCGAGCAAAGCATGCCGAGGTGGCCAGGGGTCCCAGCTCGCCTGGGGGTCAGAGGTACCTTTTACTGTTTTACCCCTGCTGGTCTGCCCGTAGCTCTTCAAAACAGCGGAGTTTGGCTGTTGGCAGACCCAGCCGAGGGTTTTCTGGTATTTTCAGGTCAGTTATTTTGGTTATTGGCAGTCCGGGTTTCAAAAACTATAAATAGGACCCAAGGGGTACCCCTGAAAGCATGTTTTTTCCCGGAGCTCCTCTCCCCAAATTCTCTAAGTGCTTTCTGAGGGTACCTTAGCTCGGCTTCAGGCTAAGGAGGGGAAGCGCTCTGAGATCTTCCGGGTTTGTGGTGGGACCTCCCCGCCGAGCCCTTGGGCCTGTTTCTCCTTGTCTTGTTGTTTTTCCTTGCAGGAACGAAGTAGGCGCGAGACCACCCCTTTCCCCAAGGGCGAGCTCTACAGGAAGCCGGGTTCCGGTTTCAACACGGAGCTCCCTCTCGTCCTCCTCCTTCATCTTTGACCTTCATGAAGAGCTTGACCTAGCTTTCTCCATCAAGCTAGGAGAAGTTATGCCATCCTCCACTGGATCGTGACACGAGGAAGACGGGCCATTGGAAGGTGGTGACAGCCCTTCTCTACCCCGGATGCATTTGAGGACCGGGCTTGGATGCGGATTGACAACCCTACGATTCCAACCGTGAATCCTCAGCAAGACTTCGGATTCGGTCGATTTCGCACACTCTTTTCTTGTTTGGTTGTTGAATGTGTAGTTGAACTCTTGTATATGATGAAGTATGCTTAGTTTGTAAAACATTTTTATACAATCATGTTTATGTGATTTTGTATTTTCGTTATTTGCTTGAGGTGCGCCTATTTGTCCATCCACCATCCATCCACCCTTGTCGCACTAGCAATTGCTAGTGGCGTGCGTAGCGAAGAGGTGCTCACGACCCTCATTCCTCCATTCTCACCACCTCATTCGCAAGCCTACTAGCCCATCCTCCTAGTGATTCGGTGCACATCGGCCCTACTAGTCTTCCATCCCGCCTGGCAAAGCATCGCATAGCGGCGTTGCATATGAGTAGTTGTTAGATTTTTACTTTCTTTTTATCGCAACAATCAAAACCCCCATCGTTACCGTTAAACTTGAGGACTTCAATCTCAAGTCCTCCTCGAAATTAACCCGACCTTACTGTGTTCCTTGAGAGATCGATACTTGGGAAAACTTGCCCATTTTATATTACTTGTGCGACCGGTTCACTGCTGTGATCTTTAGCATCAAGTTTTTCGCGCCGTTGCCGGGGAACACAGTCGTGTGAGTTTTTGGAGAGGGAGATAGGAGATAGAAGCCCTTTCCATTTGTTTATTTCATGTTTCTTCTTTGCTTTAGTTTTTAGAATCTGTTTCTTGTTTTTTATTTATTCTTATTCTAGTTTTAATTTTTCTGTAGCAGGTTTTCCTACTCTTTTATCTGTGGTGTGTAGTTAATTGTTGCTTAGAAACTTTCTGTTGGTGAATTCTTCTTGTTGCACCATGTATTCTTATATAAATATTCGTTGCCGATGGTGCGGGGATTATAGGCATGGTAGTGATGAGTGCCCCACTGATGATTGGGAGCATAATTATCGTGGTTCTGTGTATGGAGCACAGTCTTCCTATGGTACTTCATACAGCCAACACAGGTCTTATGGTCACTCCTCTTCTACGCATTCATCTTTTTCTTATTCCTCTCCGGTCCCACCTGGATAGAGGAGTAATGGAAAACGATGTTTGTGTTGTCGTAGCACCGACCATGTGTTGAAAGATTGAGCAGAATTTCAGCGCCTGTTGGAGGAGGATGATGAACCAGGTATCAATTCACTCTATCACCCTCTCAAATGGCCGCCCCTTCTGATTCTGATGATATATTCACAGCACCACCTTGTCTATGGGGGACTGCTGCAGATATGCCCATCAGACTTTCTGCTGATCGGTGTGACGACATTATGGCGTCATCTCTCCCCATGCACTCTTCCCCTCTTGTTGATTCACCCCCGGAGGAACCTGCACATATTTTCTCTGATGCTGTTGTTCCTCCGCCTTCTTTGCAAGAATTATCTATCCCTATTTTTAGAGAGTCGGTTGATGATGTTAGGTCGGATTGTGATTCTGAGCATGAGGATGTGCCCATATTTGATGAAGATATAATTTTCATTAATGGAAAGTATTACATCTTGGAACATATGGACGCACCGAGGTGTGTTGATGAGGAGATCCTCTTTGTTGAGGAAGTTTCCACTTCCTTGATGGATGAGGAGGTCCAAACCACCACCGAGGACTTCGAGCTCGTGGATTCCCCTCGCCATGACTCATATGACACCGTCGATGATCTATGTCGGGATCCTACTGGGAGTGCGACCGGGACCACTCCCCCTATTTCAGATTATTTTAGTTCTTCTTCTCCTTTATTTATTGATCCCCCTTCTTTATCTGAGACTGGGCAGGTTGAGTCTCCGTAGGAGCTTCAGGAGGACTTGGAGCTTTCAGCTCGAGTCATCGATGGTAGCATCCTCTCTCGTGAGGAGGTTGATTCCTCCTCTGTTGGGAAAGCTCCATTGATTGCTTTCTCCTCCTGCCTTCTCGCTGTAGTAGACGATACCTTACTGGGCAAGGATTCATTTTGTGGTGAGATGAGTGAGGACCAGGCCTCCTCCTACTCATCCAACTTCCTGTTTCTTTTCATAGGCCCGTTACATTATTTAGGCAGAGGGATAACTATTCTATCGCCGTATCGGTACCCGTTACCGAAACAGATATTGGAACAGTTACCTGTGCATTTTTCTTTTCATAGGCCCATTAGCTAGAACCTTTTTATAGCCGAATAAGTCGTGCTGTGATGACAATAACCCCAGTACTTATCTTTCATTTTCTGCATTTTGTTTTTCATGTCGATTTAGTTTTAGTATTTCTTTGTAGCTTGTATAGTTTTGTTTTGTTTTTGCGGAGCTCACCCCTGTAGGTATTCATGGAAAATTGCATTGGCGGGGTTGTGATTCTTCGTACGGTGGGCCTGCTTCAGGTCTCCACACGTCTTCTGGTATGCTCACTGGCTGAGCATTGGGTAACCTCTTCCCTTAGCTCTTTATGATTTTAATTTCTCCATAATATGCTGTGTTGCTTAGTTTAATTCTGGGGGAGAGCCATTATTTGTTACCTATTGCACGCGCACATTTCTTGTGCATACTAGAAGCTTTTATAGTTTTATTTTTATTAGTTCATTCAACTGCACACCACTGCACCCACTTGAGCGCATGCTTAGCTGTTAGTGTGCCGCGAGTTAAACTCATTTCTTCGTTAGATTTGGGAAAATTATGGTGTTGGGTTAAGATTGTGAGACAAAGTAAAATGTTGACCTTATTGTGTTTCTAGTCAACTGCTCTCGTCTCGTGTAGAAATTCGAGTAGATTTAATTTTTCTGTATGCTTATGGTTTTATACTTTTTTATTTGCATAAAGATCTTTTTATTCTACTCAAAAGTTGTTGAATCCGATGTGAATCAAACGGTAGTATAGGGATGCGTATAGACGGCTGTTAGTTTTGTATTGCTCGAGTCGGGAGGATGGATAGTCTTTCTCGTTGGCTAAGAACTTGCCCCAAGCTATTCTTGAAGCATGGGTATAGGTTAGTTCACTCGCATGAGCGTGATGTAGGCCATCATTTTGGCCCGGTTGAGCTTTGTACCGTTCCTAACGTCTTATCCTCGCTAGCCCCGTTGTGCCTACCCATTCTTTTGATTTAGCTCCACCTTTATTTCACTAAAGCCTCAAAGCCGATCCTAGTCGCACTCCCAAGTCGAGTTTTAGAGTTTTACATTTTTCATGTTGGGGTGTTGATGTGGTGCTTTTGCATGTGAATATGTGGATGTGCTCCAAAGCTTATTTTTGTTGAAATTGTTAAAAGAGAAGCAATTTGAAAAAGAAAAAGAAAAGTTAAAAAAATGATGTTAATTGTGAAAAAGTGAAAAGTAAAAGTAAAATTGAAAATCCTATTTGAGATGTGAGTATTTGATGATTATTTTCTCCACGCTAGCGCGTGTTTCCAATCGATGAGGCATGTATACCTATCGTTCGGAGTATAGGATCAAGTGTCGTATATCGACTCGGGGCTTGTCGAATACTTGTACTCACAAGAAAGAGCTATTATCTTATCGGACGGAAAGTTGGTTTTTGTTTAAAACAAAAAAAAGAAACGAAACACTAAGAAAGAGAAATTCGATTTTGGGGAAGCTAGCACTTGATCTAGAATCCACTTGAACTAAAATAAATCTTTTTGAAAATAAAGTAATGCGAGCTCTTAAACTACTCACTCGACCGTGGAAGTTCCTCGGTACAAAAGAGTCTCTCTCGAGCTCATGCTTTTGACTAAGCTTAGGTTGATCGATTAAGACCTCTCGGCCAGTCGAAACCCCTAAGCTTGCTTTAGGCGGTGAACCACTCTATTGAATTTGACTCCAATCTGGAGGATTTATGTCATCCTCTCTCGAGGAGTGCATGCAACTCCTTTTATCTTTGAGTGATCTTCTCGTATCCGCAACCTCTCGGTCATTTAGGATACGGATCTTAGATCTAAAATCTTATTTGCGAAATATGAATTCGACAAAACTATAAATCAAAGATAAATCGTAGCGAGCATAATTAAGAACAAGACATTGGATAAAAATAAAAAAAGGTTTTATTTTATTTCAAGCTTCAACATGACCAAGCGCTAAACGAAAATTAGCTACTCATCATCCTTAGGGAAATACAAGTTGAGGTAGGGAAAGACATGACTAAAAAATACACTTGAAAGTAAAGGTTATATTATGAAATTAAAGTGCAAGAAAAACAGTAAACAAAACAGAACTAAGCTCCCCCAAAAATCTCCCCAGCTTCTGGAATTGCCTGGAATTTATAGGAAAACTTTTTGCAAGGTCACGCCCTAGGTCACGCCATTGTCCTAGGGCGTGTCAGGCTCGGAACTGCTGTCTTGAAAGCTCGGGAATGTTGGAGAAGGAACCGCCAAAATCCGTTAAATGGAGGGTAACGCCCCTAGGTCACGCCCGTGACCTAGGGCGTGTCACTTCTATTTCTGGAAAACCATGGGAACCTGAAAACGGCAGGAGTAAAGGGATGGTGATGGAGGGGTTACGCCCCATGGTCACGCCCGTGACCATGGGCATGTCAGGCTGAAACGGCTATCTTGCGGCAACGGCAGGAACGGCTGGATTTATTGGCTGGAAACTCTCTCGACATGCCATGGCCACGCCCGTGACCGATGTGTCATGGGCATGTAATTCTTCGTTCGACGTTCTTCGGTCGACGATCTTCGAAACTGTAGCTTTAATTTGGCATGTCGGGATGTCACGGCCAGTCGTCACGCGTGTGACCAATATGTCACGCCCGTGTCCGGGCGTGTAACTGTAATCTTCCGTGGATTGGAGTTCTGGACACGCGTCGAGTTCACGCCTGGGTGTCACGCCCGTGACTTGTTGGTCACGCCCGTGTTCGGGGCGTTTGTTTTGCAAATTTTTCAACTTTGTCCAGATTTCTCTCCTAATCAATCTTGTAGACTCCATATTGATTTTAGTAGCCCAGATTGATCCTAAAATAATAAAATAAAGAAATTAGATAATAAAATCATAGAATATATTAAAAGCTAATTAATTATAAAATAAAAAATTATATATAAAAATATGGATAAAATTAGAGTTATCAAATATCCCCATACTTACTCGTTTGCTCGTCCCGAGCAAGCAACTTTTCATGGAGAGTAGAAAAATTTTTAACACTAGAAACGAAAATTGAACCTAAGGAGTAGAATGCGAAGTCTTGTGCCTATGCACGTAGTTATTTTTGTAGAAAAACCTACTCAGCATACAAGTTAGTTTTTAATTTTTTGAAATGTGTTTTCACTTATTATTTTTAATTCGAAAATGAAGACCCGGTAAATCTTAAAATCAGGTTTAGGGAGAAAGTAGCGTGTTTACTAAGATAACATTGCACAAATCGAAGATCGGGATACCCTCCAAAGAAATCCATCAATGTCAATGGCCATAGGCTTGCCCTTTCACACTCTCGCCACGGCACTAGTTTAACTTAGAAGCACGAATCAGTAGGGCTTAAATAGGTTGAAATGTAGGCTTAGGTTTTTGATTTGGAAAAATCAAAGATAAAAACGATGGGTAGGCACACCAAAACCTAATGAGAGCTTGCGCAAAATAATTTGTAGAGCTCCGCCATTTCCTAAACTCCATTGTTTATTTTTTCTTAACATGTTGAATTTTTTTTCAACTTCCTCTATTTATTTGCATCATTTCTTTTTTTCTTTTTTTATATATTATTATTTTTCTTTCTTTTTTTTCTCTCTTTTTTTAGTGGAGGAATGAAAAACAGCTATTTTTTCAATTAGCCACCAAAATAAAATGGCCCCTAATTACTAAAAAAGCGGTTCTGTAGATATAATGTCAAGCTCGGTCATAGGTGTGTAATTATGATGTTTTTTAGGCTTTGGTAAACTGTTGGTGGAGATAAAACAAAAGGAAGGGTATAGGCTCAAATTGGCTTAGCAAAGATAAAACGTTAGGTAAGGGTGCAAAGGATCAAACTTGCCAAAAGAAGTGCCTAAATCATGTTTATGCTAATAAGTTTAACCTATGCAAAGTCTTGAGAATAGCTAGAGGGCAAGTTCTAGACATCGACAAAGAATAACTCTTTCTTGATTCGTGAAATATCTCTCTAGTAAACTTCTACACACTTTCCTATACTATTTTTAGATTTTACCGGTTTCAAGATAGAAGTGAAATAAACTATTTCTACGCATTTAGAAAATAAGAATTTAATTGTATGTTGAATGTTTAATTCTACTTAAATTCTACAAACATGTGCATTTGACTAGAAACACAACATGACCAACAATTCTACTTCAAAATTCAAAATTCAATTAAAGCATTAAAATATTCTAAATACTATGTAAAAGTTGAATAGTAAGGATTTCAAAAGTGAATAAATATAGAAATAAAGATTTCTCTAATTTAAAAATTTACCCTAATTTTTTGAATTTTTGGCTTTTTTATTTTTTTTTTGGCAATTTTTTTTTTGTGAAAAAAAAAGATAAAGTTTGAAAATTTTTTTTGTATGTTTTGCTAGAGAACTATCCCCCCCATACTTAAACAATACATTGTCCCCAATGAAAAATAAGTAAAGAACAAAAAGAAAAGGAGACTTCCCTGCAGCGGGCGAATCAGTCCAAAGTGTACCTGGAAGACAATACTGAAGCAAAACATATTTTTGATATAGATAGTTTTTTGTTTTTTTAAACAAAATAAAAGATACTTGGCAGATAAAAACAAAAAAAGAAAAGATACAAGATGACGGACTACAATCCAAAGATAAATAAAGTAACCTAATCCCCATCGCTATCACCCCCTCGCGGCGGATAATGAGTGCGCAGATCCGCGAACTCACGTGTAATATGCGCCATGGAAGAAGCGTGGCTCTGCTCCAGTGCGGCAAAACGAGCATCAAAGGCAGTAAAGCGGTTGCCAAAATTGGTCTCCATTTGATTTAGGTGAGTGTGAATCAACCCAAATTATTGATCCCAATAGGTTTGAGGACTGGGCACTGAAGAAGGCTCATGCGGTGGTGGTGGAATGGGGGAAGAATGAATAGTGCCGCTGGGACCGGCACCGATATTTAGATCAAGATCCCCACCACTGACTGCGGGGGGAATAGCCTCAAACTCTCCATCGCGTCGTCGCGCTAGGCCGAGGGCCTGAATGGTCTGGAACTGGATGACCTGTGGCGTCCGGACGCAACTGAGGCGTGGAAGAGTATCCCAAAGGCCGAGCTGCTTGGCGAGGAAAGTGATGAAGTTCCCGTTGTGCACTGCTCCCAACCTCACATTTTCGGCTTGGTGTCGAAAGAAAATTGCGAGCAAATAGCCGAGGTTGAGCGGGACTCGGTAAAACATACTATATAAATATAGTAAGTCCGCCCGAGTCACCACCTCGTGGCTGTCACCGCGAGAAGAAAGAGTAAATTTGAGGAGGTTGTGGATAATGCGCAAGGCGGGGGAAATGAGATGGCTTCCTTTGGATTTCTTTGGGGTGTAGGGAGCGGTGTCATTTCTGATTTCCGCCCAAAAGGTGAGAAGGTTGACATGGGTAGGGAAATCAGTAATTAAATCGAGGTAGGCGGGAGAATGGGAGGACTCCAAGCAAAAGCCCATGACAACGTTGAGTTGGCGGATGGTGAGCTGATGAACCACCCCACCCATGCGAAAGACGATGAAATCGTCATTTGCCGCCCAACGGAACTCGAATGAAGCCAAGAACTCAACGGTGAGCTCAAGGAAGGCATGCTCGGTAATGGAGAAGAGGGAACTCCATCAAGGGGTGGATAGAAAACCCTGCACCAGATCTGCTGCTCCAAATGTGGCGAGGATCGCCCAATCTAAAATGCGGAACACGCCAAGGGGTTTGGCTCGTAGGCGATCACTGCGATTGAGCTACGCTTGGTTTTCAAAGAGCAGCATGGCTTCCGTCGCTGCGGGATCCGCGGGGTGCTCGGAGGAGGAAGCGGTGGAATGAGGGTGGTGGCGAGGCATTTTGGAAGGAGCGAGGAAAAGAAAAGATTCGGGTTGGCTAAGGGAGAAGGGGAGTGTTGGAAGGTGTGGAGGAAGGAGAGGGGAAAAATCCCTATTTATAGGGTTTTCGGGTTGGTCACGCCCCCCGGTCACGCCTGTGACGGGGGCGTGACAAGCACGGGTCAAAGTGGTAAAAAAGAATCTGAGGCCTCCTGCCTCGGATTCCCTAGTAACGCCCCTGAGTCACGCCCGTGACTGGGGGCGTGTCAGGGGTATCCTATGCGGCTGCGTGGGAATTCAAGGTGTTGGCCTTGGATGCCATGGTCACGCCCTCGTTCATGGCCGTGCCTGGGAGCGTGACAAATAAAAAAAAAGAAAAGGCAAAGAATCTGAGGCATTGACCTTGGGAACGCCTCGGATTCGCCGACATGGCACCGGGTCACGGCCGTGACCCTGGGGCGTGTAACTGAAAAAGATGAAAGAAATTTTTTTTTTTAGAAAAAACCCCAGGCAAGTCACGGCCATGACTTACCTGCGTCACGGGCATGACATGTGTGGTCACGGTTGTGATGTGGAAAACTTTGTTGTTTTCCAAGATACAGGTCGTCGAACGAAGAACCGCGCAGGTCACGCCCGTGACCAATAATGGTCACGCCCGTGTCCATAACGGATGGCGAACGGCAAACTTCGCTCGACGAAACTACTCTCGTGCTGCACTAGACGAACTAAACACAGCTCTGTCATTCCCGTGACCAAGAGGTCACGACCGTAACAGAGACGTGAACGAACGGAAAGAAAATTTTTTAATATATTTTTTTCTTTTTCCTTTTTTTAATACATTTTTTTTATATATTTTCGAGATATAGTAAAAGAAAATAAATTAAAATTACCGACATGAAGAACTCGCATGAAGTTGACGTTCGAATACGTTTGATCGTTACGCTGCAAAGATATTCTTCAAACCTGCAAAAAATCAAATAAAAATTTAAAATAAAATAAAAAGATAACCATGGGATGCCTCCCACGAGCTCTTTGTTTATGGTCGGTGAGCTCGACCATAGTGATGCGCGCTTACTATGGGTTTGACAACACTATGTTGTCCAATTGTTCGTTAAGATTATCATCGGTAATAAATAATTTTAGTCGATGCCCATTGACCTTAAACTCGCCTCTTTCTGGGTGCGAGATAAGCACCGTCCCGTAGGGCAAAACCTCCTTTACGATAAAGGGGCCGGACCAACGGGACTTAAGTTTACTCGGAAATAAGCGTAGGCGCGAGTTATAAAGAAGGACTTGGTCCCCCGGTTGGAAGTCTTTTGGGTGCTTAATTTTTTTATCATGATAAAATTTGGTGTGCTCCTTATAGAGTTTGTTATTCTCATAAGCGAGGGAGCGCCACTCATCGAGCTCGTTAAGTTGGAGTTTACGATGCTCGGAGGACAAATTCACATCAAGATTGAAAAATTTAAGTGCCCAAAAGGCACGATGTTCAAGCTCAACCGGTAAATGACATGCTTTCCCATAGACTAGTCGATATGGAGTACAACCGATAGCGGTTTTATACGCGGTCCGATAAGCCCATAGAGCATCATCAAGCTTGACTGACCAATCCTTTCTACTAGTAGAAACCATTTTTTCTAAAATTCGTTTGATTTCACGGTTAACTACTTCTACCTGTCCACTTGTTTGAGGGTGATAGGGGGTGTCTAACCTATGTGTAACGTCGTATTTAGACAAAACCCTAGCGAATTGTGCGTTACAAAAGTGGGTGCCCCTATCACTAACTATTGCCCGCGGTGCTCCAAATCGTGAAAATAGTTTTTTGAGAAATCGGGTCACGACTCGGGTGTCATTAGTGGGAAGGGCTTGCGCTTCCGCACACCAGGACACATAGTCGACCGCTACCAATATATATTTATTTCCATAGGATGTTGGTAGCGGTCCAACAAAGTCAATCCCCCATAAATCAAAAACTTCTATTTCTAAAAATGAATTTAATGGCATTTCATCACGGCGGGAAATATTACCTGAGCGTTAGCATTGTTCACAATAACTTACATGGGCGTGAGCATCCTTGAAGATGCTTGGCCAATAGAAGCCTGCTTCAAGTACCTTCTAAGCCGTCCGATTAGCTTTATAGTGCCCACCGGCGGGTCCCTCATGACAATGCTTTAGAATTTGTGCGCCTTCCTCATGAGAAACACACCTCCGCACTATTTGGTCCGCGCAAACACGAAAAAGGAAGGGATCCTCCCAAAAATAATTTTTCAAATCAGAAAAGAATTTCTTCTTTTCTTGATAAGAAAAACCATTCGGGAGGAATCTCGCAACAAGATAATTTGCGAAAACGACGAACCAAGGAGTGGGGAGAGTAATTACCTTATGGATAGTGAGAAGGCGCTCCTCGGGGAAAGTGTAGTCAATGTACTCCTCCATGAGCTCCCCCGAATTGGGGTTCTCCAACCGCGAAAGATGATCAGCCGCCAAATTCTCCGCTCCGCTCTTATCGCGAATCTCCAAATCAAATTCTTGGAGTAGTAAGATCCACCTAATCAATCGCGGCTTTGCATCTTTTTTTATTAGTAAATATCTTAAAGCCAAATGATCAGTAAAAACGATAATTTTGGACAAGGTGAGATATTAGCGAAATTTATCAAATGCGAAAATTACGGCTAATAATTCTTTTTCGGTGGTCGTGTAATTTTCCTGTGCGGCGGTTAATGTTTTGCTTGCATAATAGATAGGATGAAAGTTTTTATTTATGTGTTGTCCTAAGACCGCACCGACGGCAAAACTACTAGTGTTGCACATTATCCCAATTGGGAGTGATCATGATAGGAGTGTTAATCAATTTTTCTTTAATAAGAGAAAAAGTACGCAAACAATTTTCGTCAAAAATGAATGGCGCGTCTTTTTCTAACAAGTGGGTAAGGGGCTTAGTTATCTTAGAAAAATCTTTAATAAATCTGCGATAGAAACCGGCATGCCCCAAAAAACTATGAACGGCATTAACATTGGAAGGGGGAGGTAGCTTTTCTATAGTTTCAATTTTCGCTTTATCTACCTATATGCCCTTACTAGAAATTTTATGGCCTAAGACCAAACCCTCCAGTACCATAAAATGGCACTTCTCCCAGTTTAAAACTAGCTTCGTGTCCTCACATCTTTGGAGCACACGGGAAAGGTTTGCCAAACATAAATCAAACGAATCTCCAAAAATGGAGAAATCGTCCATGAAAACCTCCATGATATCCTCCACTAATTCCTCAAAGATTGCTAGCATACACCTTTGGAAGGTTGCCGGCGCGTTGCACAAACCAAAAGGCATCCTTCGATAGGCGAAGGTGCCAAACAGACAAGTGAAGGTTGTTTTCTCTTGGTCCTCGGGCGCGATTGGGATTTGAAAATATCCCGAGAGACCATCAACAAAACAATAAAATGAGTGTCCGGATAATTGTTCAAGGATTTGGTCAATAAACGGCAAAGGAAAATGATCCTTATGGGTTGCATCATTTAATTTATGGTAATCGATGCACACCCGCCATCCGGTAACGGTTCGAGTTGGAACTAACTCATTTTTATCATTAGGCACTACCGTTAACCCTCCTTTCTTGGGCACCACTTGGACCGGGCTCACCCAAGAGCTATCCGAAATCGGATAGATGATACCCGCATCTAATAATTTTATTACCTCGGCCTTGACGACCTACTTCATGTTAGGATTTAGCCGGCGTTGAGGTTGAATGGTTTTGTGAGCGTGTTCTTCTAATAAACTTTTATGTGTGCAAAAGGAGGGATTAAGCCCTCTCAAATCCGTGATCTTCCACGCAATTGCGCGGCGATGAAGTTTTAAAGTATGAGATAATTTAATTTTTTCTTCATCGGTCAAGTAGGCCGACACAATAACCGGAAGTTTTGAATCCTCCGCTAAAAATAAATACTCTAAATGATCAGGCAATTGTTTTAGTTCTAGCACGGGAGGTTCATCATAAGAAGTTTTCAAACGATCACTACCAATTTCTAAAAGTTCAAAAATAGGTGCGCGAGTGATCGAGAGATTATCACTATTTTCATGAGAAATTAAATCTAAATTTTCAAAATCGGCATCATGATCAATAGAAGATAAAGATTTTTCAGAAAAAAGAAAAGAGTCTTCTTCAGGAGAAGCCTACAAAAAATAACATGAGTCGTCATTTGAGAGCGAGTTTTTCATAGACGTGTTAATAGTAAAGGTAACTTCTTCATCTCCGAATCTAAGGAGAGGTTTCCCATTACTAACGTCTATAACTACGCGCGAGGTTGCAAGAAAAGGGCGACCGAGAATGAGTGGTACCTCGGTGTCCTCTTCGATGTCAAAGATGACGAAATCTACCGAAAAGATAAATTGTCAACTTTGACAAGCACATCCTCTATGATCCCCATAGGGAGCTTGACAGACCTATCCGCCAATTGAATGCACATTCTTGTGGGCTTAGGTTCTCCTAATCCCAACTTCTTAACTAAAGAATAAGGCATTAAATTGATTGAGGCGCCTAGATCGGCTAACACACGTTTTACTAATAAATCACCAAACAAACAAGGAATAGAGAAACTACCCGGATCGGGTAATTTCTTCGGTAATTTATTAAGTAAAACTGCCGAACACTCTGCGTTCAATTGAACCATGGAGATATCCTCAAGTTTCTTTTTATTGGATAAAAGATCCTTGAGGTACTTGGCGTATTTCGGCATTTGGGCTATTATTTCACAAAACGGTAGATTTATTTGGATTTGTTTAAACATGTCCAAAAATTTACCGTGATGTTCATCCACACGGTCGTTTTGCATTCTAGATGGATAGGGAAGAGGTGGTTGATAAGCTTTTGGTTTATTAAAAGTAGAAGGCTTAGGCAGAGAAGAAGATGAAGAAATTATTACCTTCGTATCAACCAGAATTGGAGAAGTATCAACCGGAATTGGAGAAGTGGTTACCTCCTTCCCGCTTCGTAGGGTGATGGCTTTGGCATGCTCCTTTGGGTCGGGATCTATATTGCCCGGTAGCTCTCCTTGTTGACGATCGGAGAGCATTTTAGCGACTTGCCCAATCTGTGTCTCCAAACTTCGAAGAGATCCGGTGAGATTCCGGATGTTGGCATCATTTGTAGTTGTATATTGGGTAAACAACTCCTCGAGATTTGGAGCTTTTGGAGATTGCGGTGGAAAATAGCCGGGTGGAATCGTGTTCGGCGGGCGCGCCGCGTTGCCCGGATTACTCCAAGAGAAGTTGGGGTGATTCCTTATACCTGGGTGATAGGTATTTCCAAAATTATTGCCCGGATTATAAGTTGGCCGATTCGGATTACCCATGTAATCTACATGCTCGGCAATAGTAGAGGGCTCCCAATATTGGGGCTCACAGGTATATTTAGACGAGGAAGCAGACATCTCGTTCATCTGTTTTTGTAGTTGCTCAACCTGGAGAGACAAACAAGAAACCGTATCTATTTCGTACATCCCGGCCGGTTTAGGTGGACGAGACCGGGGTGTACTCCATTGATACGTATTCATGGCCATACCTTCTATTAGTTCTTGGGCGGCCGCCGGTGTCTTGTTGTTTAACGTTCCACCGGCGGCGGCATCAATGTGTTGCCTCGTTTGTTGATTGAGGCCATTATAGAAGGTTTGCACTTGCAACCAATCGGGGATTGTATGATGCGGACAATGACGAAGCAATTCCTTAAATCGCTCCCAAGTGTCATATAACGTTTCCGTATCAACTTGGGAGAAATAAGTAATATCATTGCGCAATTTGGCCGTCTTAGCGGGCGGAAAATATTTCGTAAGAAATTTTTCCGTCATCTCGGCCCAAGTAGTGATGGAGCCTCTTGGTAGAGAACCCAACCAATGTTTAGCCTTCGTGCGCAAAGAAAAAGGAAAAAGCCTTAGCCGAATGGCATCATCGGAAACGACATTAATTTTAAAAGTATCGCATATTTCTAAAAAGTTAGAAATACGCATTGGGATCCTCATCTTGAAGCCCATCGAATTGTACATATTGTTGTACCATTTGGATGATGCTTGGCTTCAACTCAAAATTATTGGGGGCAATAGCGGGGCAAACAATACTTGATTGCGCCTCATCCAAATTTGGCCGGGCATAATAGGACATAGTCCGTTCTTCGGCCATATTTGGATTTTGGTTATTCAAAATACAAGAAAATTAAGAAGAAGGGGAAGAAGAAGAAGAAGAAGAAGAAGAAAAAGAAGTGTCACCGATGGGTTCCCCAACCAAGTTTGGAGAATTGAGGTCGCGGAGTCTTAGACGTCGCCGTAAGCTTTGCTCGATCTCCGGATCCAAATCAACTAAATTTGACGGATTCCCTCGGGTCATATACCAAAATAAGACAAAATAATTTTTTTTTTGATTTTGATATTTCTAAAACAAAAAAAATGATAAAACTAATAGATCCTTGCTTTCAAAATATCGACAAAAATACTCCCCGACAATGGCGCCAAAAGCTTGATGATTATTTTCTCCATGCTAGCACGTGTTTCCAATCGATGAGGCAAGTATACCTATCGTTCGGAGTATAGGATCAATTGTCGTATATCGACTCGGGGCTTGTCGAATACTTGTACTCACATGAAAGAGCTATTATCTTATCGGACAGAAAGTTGGTTTTTGTTTAAAACAAAAAAGAAACGAAACACTAAGAAAGAGAAATTTGATTTTGGGGAATCTAGCACTTGATCTAGAATCCAATTGAACTAAAATAAATCTTTTTGAAAATAAATTAATGCGAGCTCTTAAACTACTCACTCGACCGTGGAAGTTCCTAGGTACAAAAGCATCTCTCTCGAGCTCATGCTTTTGACTAAGCTTAGGTTGATCGATTAAGACCTCTCGGCCAGTCGAAACCCCTAAGCTTGCTTTAGGCGGTGAACCACTCTATTGGATTTGACTCCAATGCGGAGGATTTATGTCGTCCTCTCTCGAGGAGTGCATGCAACTCCTTTTATCTTTGAGTGATCTTCTCGTATCCGCAACCTCTGGGTCATTTAGGATACGGATCTTAGATCGAAAAGCATATTCGCGAAATATGAATTCGACAAAACTATAAATCAAAGATAAATCGTAGCGAGCATAATTAAGAACAAGACATTGGATAAAAAATGGTTTTATTTTATTTCAAGCTTCATCATGACCAAGCGCTAAATGAAAATTAGCTACTCATCATCCTTAGGGAAATACAAGTTGAGGTAGGGAAAGATATGACTAAAAAAATACACTTGAAAGTAAAGGCTATATTATGAAATTAAAGTGCAAGAAAAACAGTAAACAAAACAGAACTAAGCTCCCCCAAAAATCTCCCCAGCTTCTGAAATTGCCTGGAATTTATAGGAAAAATTTCTGCAAGGTCACGCCCTAGGTCACGCCCGTGACCTAGGGCGTGTCAGGCTCGAAACCGCTGTCTTGAAAGATCGGGAACGTTGGAGAAGGAACCGCCAAAATCCGTTAAATGGCGGGTCACGCCCCTAGGTCATGCCCGTGACCTAGGGCGTGTCATTTCTGTTTCTGGAAAACTGCAGGAACCTGAAAACGGCGGGAGTAAAGGGCTGATGATGGAGGGGTCACGCCCCATGGTCACGCCCGTGACCATGGGCGTCTCGGGCTGAAACGGCTATCTTACGGCAACGGTAGGAGCAACTAGATTTATTGGCTGGAAACTCTCTCGACACGCCATGGCCACGCCTGTGACCGATGTGTCACGGGAGTGTAATTCTCCGTTCGATGTTCTTCGGTCGACAATCTTCAAAACTGTAGCTTTATTTTGGCACGCCAGGATGTCACGGCCAGTCGTCACGCCCGTGACCAATATGTCACGCCCGTGTTCGGGCGTGTCACTGTAATTTGCCATGGATTGGAGTTCTGGACACGCGCCGAGTTCACGCCTGGGTGTCGCGCCCGTGACTTGTTGTTCAAGCCCGTGTTCGGGGCGTGTGTTTTGTAAATTTTTCAGATTTGTCCAGATTTCTCTTCTAATCAATCTTGTAGACTCCATATTGATATTAGTAGCCCACATTGATCCTAAAATAATAAAATAAAGAAATTAGATAATAAAATCATAGAATATATTAAAAGCTAATTAATTATTAAATAAAAAATTATATATAAAAATATGGATAAAATTAGAGTTATCAGTATTTTTGGAGTAGGCGGTGCACAAACCCATATGTTAAAAGTTAAGTCTGGGGGTGTGGTGTACCCGCATATATTTTAGTTAGCTGATGGATTCTTTCTTTGGTAGCTCATTTGGGTTCGATGCATAGCCTTCCTGTTTATCTTTGTTTACCTCACCGAAACCCAAGCCCCATCTCTTCACCTAAAGAACTACTTATTCTTGTGTGAACCAAACCAGTGCCGTGGAGAGAATGCGAAAGGGCAAGCATATGGTCACCGACATTGGTGGATTCCTTTGGAGGTTATCCCGAGCCCCTATCTTTTGCAATGCTCGCCTAGCGATTAGTCTACTTTCTCCCTACGCGTGACCGGATGATTCACCGTGATTCCATTTTTGAGTAATAATAAAATGTTGATACGTATTGTGAAAAGTATAAACTATTTTGTATACTTATAAATTTCTTCTATTATATTTTTACGCGTGCGAGCATGCGACTTCGCATGGTACTCTGTATCGCAATTTCCTTATTAGCTAAATCATTTTCCCTATCTGCTTAGATTTTGTTTGCTCGGGATGCGCAAACAGGTTAGTCTGGGGGTGTGATGAGTCCATTTTATATACCTATTTTCGGACTCATCTAGGCTTGTTTTCTCGTTGATGCACTTCACTTTAGAGCTTTATTTGTTCATATTTGTTATTATGTCCTTTTTATGAGTAAGTGCACATTTATGCCTGTGGTTGTGTATTTTGTTACTTTTATTATTTGTACTTCTTTTTGTGATTGCCTGGAATGTCTGCACATATTAGTGATTTGTTTTTCCTATCGGTATAGGGGTCATGTGCGTGTTCCAGGATGGTTGTGAAACAGGAATACTGTGCACGATCATGGGATCTAATGAGCACGACCACTGGTCGTGGGCCCCTGATCGTGCGCACTACTCTTCGTTTTTCAAAACCTGGCTAGGTAATCGCACGACCACTGGACCTAGTGCGCACGACCACCGGTTGTGCGCCACTGATCGTGTGCATTGATTCCTCTTTTCTGGAGTCCTGTCTGGGGTAATCGCACGACCATTGAACTTAGTGCGCACGACCACTGGTCGTGCGCCACTACTCGTGCGTGTTATCCTAGTTCTTCTTCCTAATCTGCCATGCCAGTGCGCACGATCACTGGACATAGTGCGCACGACCACTGGTCCTGCGCCCGTGATCGTGCGCATTGTTCAATTCTGCTTTCTATAAATATTGCAGGTCTTGCCCTAATTCAGAATCACTGGAATCGCTCGACATTTCTCCGACATTTTCGTCTCCGTGGAAGGGTTCCGCCGTTCCCCTTCATCTTCCATCGTAGGGAGGTGTTCCGGGAAAGCTTTCACTGCCAAATCCAAGTCGGAGCTCCCTCTCGGCCTCCTCCTTCATCTTTGAGCTTCAAAGAGAGCTTGACCTAGCTTTCTCCATCAAGCTAGGAGAAGTTGTGCCATCCTCCATCGGATCATGACACGAAGAAGACGGGCCATTGGAAGGTGGTGACAACCCTTCTCTACCACGGACACAGTTGAGGACCGAGCTTGGACGCGGATTGACAACCCGACGATTCCAACCATGAATCCTCAGCAAGACTTCAGATTCGGTCGATTTCGCACACTCTTTTAATGTTTCGTTGTTGAATGTGTAGTTGAAATCTTGTATATGATGAAGTATGCTTAGTTTGTAAAATATGTTTATACAATCATGTCTATGTGATTTTGTATTTTTGTTATTTGCTTGAGGTGCGCCTATTTGTCCATCCACATCCATCAACCCTTGTCGCACTAGCAATTGCTGGTGGCGTGCGTAGCGAAGAGGTTCTCACGACCCTCATTCCTCCATTCTCACCACCTCATCTGCAAGCCTACTCGCCCATCCGCCTAGTGATTCGGTGCATAGCGGCCCGACTACTCTTCCATCCCGCCTGGCAAAGCATCGCATAGCGGCGTTGCATAGGAGTAGTAGTTAGATTTTTACTTTCTTTTTATCACAACAATCGAAACCCCCATCGTTACCGCTAACCTTGAGGACTTCAATCTCAAGTCTTTCTCGAAATTAAATCCACCTTACTGTGTTCCTTGAGAGATCGATACTTGGGAAAACTTGCCCATTTTATATTACTTGTGCGACCGTTTCACTGCCGTGATCTTTAACATCAATCACTCGATGGTGTTAGTAGTGGACCCCGAGCAGATCCCGCTGTCAGGCTCTCACCTAGCTGGCAGGGCTGGAATTCACTCGGAGTCATACTTGGCCTCGAGCAGATCCCGCTATCAGGCTCTCACCTAGCTGGCAGGGCTGGAAGTCACTCGATGGTGTTAGTAGTGGACCCTGAGCAGATCCCGCTGTCAGGCTCTCACCTAGCTGGCAGGGCTGGAAGTCACTCGGTGTCATCCTTGGCCTCGAGCAGATCCCACTGTCAGGCTCTCACCTAGCTGGCAGGGCTGGAAGTCACTCGATGGTGTTAGTAGTGGACCCCGAGCAGATGCCACTATCAGGCTCTCACCTAGATGACAGGGCTGGAAGTCACTCGATGTCATCCTTAGCCTCGAGCAGATCTCGCTGTCAGGCTCTCAACTAGATGGCAGGGCTGGAAGTCACGCGATGGTGTTAGTAGTGGACCTCGAGAAGATCCCGCTGCCAGGCTCTCACCTAGCTGGCAGGGCTGGAAGTCACTAGGTGTCATCCTTGGCCTCGAGCAGATCCTGCTGTCAGGCTCTCACCTAGCTGGCAGGGCTGGAAGTCACTCGATGGTGTTAGTAGTGGACCCCAAGCAGATCCCACTGTCAGGCTCTCACCTAGCTGGCAGGGCTGGAAGTCACTCGGTGTCATCCTTGGCCTCGAAAAGATCCCGCTGATAGGCTCTCACCTAGCTGGCAGGGCTGGAAGTCACTCGATGGTGTTAGTAGTGGACCCCGAGCAGATCCCGCTGTCAGGCTCTCACCTAGCTGGCAGGGCTGGAAGTCACTCAGTGTAATCCTTGGCCTCGAGCAGATCCCACTGTCAGGCTCCCACCTAGCTGGCAGGGTTGGAAGTCACTCGATGGTGTTAGTAGTGGACCGCGACCAGATCCCGCTGTCAGGCTCTCACCTAGATGGCAGGACTGGAAGTCACTCAATGTCATCCTTGGCCTCGAGCAGATCCCGCTGACAGGCTCTCACCTAGCTGGCAGGGCTGGAAGTCACTCGATTGTGTTAGTAGTGGACCCCGAGCAGATCTCGTTGTCAGGCTCTCACCTAGCTGGCTGGGCTGGAAGTCACTCGGTGTCATCATTGGCCTCGAGCAGATCCCGCTGTCAGGCTCTCACCTAGCTGGCAGGGCAGGATGTCACTCGATGGTATCGGCCTTGAACTCGCCAGGTAAAGACCAAGAAGTTTCGAACGCTAAGGAATAAGGGGGGAGATATTCTGCACAGGCGAGTTCGGACTCGCCAAACCAGCTCGACATCAGCAAGAGGGTAGCGAGCTAGGTCTCAGGACCTCGCTGAAGGAAGGAGAGCCAGGCCAGGGCACTTCACTCAGTCTATTTTACTTATAAGATTTTTTGAATTCAACCTGGATGGCTCGCGGGCGAGCCAAGGTGGCGTGACAAGGGCGGAGAGCAGCCCGCTCCCGAATCGTCTGAAGCTCGGCAAGAACTCAAGACATACCCTCTCGCGGGTGCGTACTAATGACTATCCTACTCGCAGTACCTGCCTATGTGAGGTCGCTTGGGGAAGTACTCGCGGATATACAGAGCACAGCAAAAAGAAAACAAAAAAAAGGAATGGCACGGGTATGATCAAAAACCTTTCTTTCATTAAATAAAAGTGTTTAAAAAAGATGTTTACATTTGCTCGCCTCGGCGAGTAAACCAAAAAGAAGAGTATAAAATTCAGGCCTCACACCCCCCCCCCCCCCCCCCCACGTCGGACTGATCACCCCCCTCACCCGGCTGGTCCGGGAAGCCCCTCCCGAACATTGCGTCCATGCTATCTTCCTTCTCGCTGTGGGGCGTTGCTGGGAATAAGCTCCGCATCAGGTCCCTGGCGGAGATCTCCTCGCACCCCTGCACTAGCACCCCCGTGTCCTTCATTATTTTGAGGGTGCATTCGGCAGCCTGGATGGAGTTGATTCGCAGCCTCTCGGCAAGATCAGCCTCGCCAAAGATCCGCGGCCTCTTGTAGGGGAGGGAAGGATCAGAGCCGCTTGCTGGGAAGAAGATCTCCGCCTAGCGGCGGACCTCGCGGCTGAGGTGCTGATTTTCCTCCCTCAGCTTCGTGTTCGCCCCCTCCAGCTCGGCAAGGCGGGTGCGCAGCTGGCTAATCTCTTCCCCTTGCTCGGCATTGCGAGCCTGAAGCTCCCCTGCGGCCTTGGCATCCTGGTAAAGAGAAAATCCGGTTAGCAGAAGCACAGAATATTCTAAGTAAAAGAGAAGAGGAGAGCTTGACACTTACCAGTCTGCCGGCGGCCTGGGCGAGGAGGCCCTCAGCGATGCAGAGCTGCTTTGCCTGATCCGAAACCTTGTCCTTGGCGACATTGCGGGCCTGCTCAGCTTTTAGGATTTGATTGTTGAGGGCAAAGCTGCGGCGGGTCAGCATGTGGTGGATCTCCATGGTCCGCAGGTGGGCCTACAGACCCTCATGGCCGAGCTGCCGGAGGGTCATGTTCTTGTAGGCCTCGACATCCTTGCGGCCATAGAGGCCGAAGCTGAGGGCGTAAGCATGGCCGGTGGCGGGCTCGCGATCATGCCAGGACGGATGCAAAGTGGAGATGGAGACCCGATGGGCCAGCTCGTCCCACTACACCATGGGCTCGCCCGCCGAGTCCCTCTACCGTCCCCCGAAGTTAAAGAGGGGATGTTGTTTTGGCGCCCCGCACTCGCGAGCCGCCCTCTTCGCCGAAGTGGGTGGGGAGATCGCCGCCGCAAAAGAAGGACCCTCGCCGCCCTTCCGGTTTTTGCTGGTGATCTACTTCAGCGGGCTCTCCGGCGATGCGTCGGGAGGGGTCTCAAATGAGCTAATGTATTTGGGGCTGGATTGTTGTTGTTGTTGTTGTTGTTTCCCCCGCGAAGACAACAGGGCTCTCCGCATCTTTTTTTTCAGTCGCTGGCAGTGTGGCGGGTTCGACCCCGCATCCTCAGGCCGCCTCTTGCTGGAAGAGGGTTGGGAGAGGGCCGCCTCATCTCGGCAGGCCACCGCCGCCGCCTTCTCGTGAGCAAGAAGGTCCGGGTGCGACCCCGAGTCCGCAAATGGCGGGTTCGCGGGAATTATATGTTGGAGTTACCATGGTGATCTAGAAGTGGTCAAACATGTAATCTCACTGCCAACGCGATATGAGCCTGCAGGGTCGCACATAAGAGATGTGGAGAAGTTGGATGATTGACTGTGTTGGTAAAGGTTACCAATCAACGACCTGAATGGGGTTATGGGCAAAGTGCTGCCTTAAAGGATCGTTGGGTTGGGAAAATGTTGCGTTGAAGGATTGGTAAGAATAGTCGACCAAGGGTCGACGATAGTCGACCGAAGGTCGACGATCGTCGACCGCGGGTCGACGTGTATCGTCGACCGCGGGTCGACGTGTATCGTCGACTGCGGGTCGACGAGTATCGTCGACCGCAAGGTCGACGATCGTCGACCGCAGATCGATGAATATCGTCAACCCATGTTGGACGTGAATCGTCGAGTATTGTACTCTGATTCTCGCCGACTGATACTCGGCGACTGATTCTCGCCGATTGATTCTCACCGAATCTGCTAGGTGATTCTCGCCGATTCTGGAACCCTAATTTTCTGGGTGGTCTGCGGATGGCGATATTCCTAAGTCTGTTTATGCCTTTGGTATCAATAGATACTTAGGGATTTCGGGAATGAGCTCTCTGATCGAATCGGATGCGATTGTCGGCCCTTTGACCGAGACGAAAGCGACGGAAGTGTTCCACCGTTCTTCGTTCGTTCCGCCGATCCCGAATTCCGCCGACGGAAGTGTTCCGCCGCCGTGCTCGCTCCGTCGACCTCCTCCTCTCCGGCGATTGTCGCTGGTGTTGCTATCCCTGGAGCGGACCTAGCAGTCCGTGGAAAAGCAAGGTGTGGTCATTCTCCTTCTCGATTATCCGTGTGATGGAAAAGTCGGTGTTCTCCCACTCGTGTGGATTTCTGCAGAGACGTGGATATCATTCCACGTAGAACTCGCCACCAGCAAGAACATGAAGCTTGTAGCATCTCCGTTGAGTTGTGACTCAACGCCACCGAGGTAATTTTTGCCTAGTTGTATGTTAACTTCTTGATTCAACTACCATGGCCCGATCCCATCTCTTTTGGGTTTTTCTTGATGTTTTTATTCTTCCGCTGCGTGCACAAGTGTTATACCATCCTCATAGAGAAACCCAACAGTGGTATCAGAGCCAGGTTGCGGCCATGATTGTTGTATTGGAAGTTTTGTTATTCCAGTGCATGTAAACCTAGGGATTTAGAAGTGTTCTAGATCTCTAGATTTAGTCTTGGTACCCCGCCAAGAACGTCTGGGATTTCGTGGAAATTTCTAATTGTTAGAAATTGTAGTCTCCTTAGCAGTAACCATCCCTCGAGATTGTTTTGGATTTTGAATCCAACATAGAGAGATGAGCTTGTCTACTGCTTTAAGTTGAGTTGCCTTTGCTTTTGTCCAATGCATGTAAATCTGAGGATTTGGAAGTTTCCGGATGTTCAGATTTAGCCCTTCCTTCTATCAAATGTTGAGGGTGTCAGGTTGTGCACATAAGGGATGCATGTGGTTTTAGAAAAATTATTTTTCTTTGGATGTGCACATTGATCAAATGTTGATCATGGTTAACTGTTAACCTATAATCAAAATCCCTTCATCAAATATTAAGTGTTTGGATGCCTTCCGATGGATGACACTCTTCCTGCCTCGATCGATGAAGTGTGGGCTTGCCAAAGCAAGGTGCATTAATCTATCTTGGTAAGGGTGCGAGCGGATAATTGTGATATCCCACTGTCGACATCGGGTCCAGCTTAACTAGGTGACCTCAAAGGTTGAGTGCCTAGAGGCATAGGGTTGGCATGCACCATATGATGGATGCGAGTAAGGAGTTATTCACCAACCATACAAGAATTGCATGAGGATGCAATTGGCAAGCGTTGCCTACCTAAATAACCGCATCGTGAGAGGAAAGCCAAAGCTGACTCATTGTGTTGGTGAAATACGGATCTTGTCCACTAAGAGAGTAGCTCACATGAACTCTCCGAATTGTTAGTGAGAGCTATCATTTCGAATAAAATAGTGGGAGTGTTTTAATTGAAGTCCAAATTAAAATAAATTGTATTTGAAATTTTGGTACTGATTTTATTCTGCATAAATTCTTGTAGAATTCCATGGCAAGTGTTTCACACTCCACATTGTCTCTGAGAGCCATCCTTGAGAAGGATAAGCTCAGTGGGACTAATTACATGGACTGGTACAGGAACCTGAGAATTGTTCTCAGGCAAAAGAGAAAGCTCTATGTCTTGGAAGAAGAAGCCCCCGAGGTGCCGACCGGGAACTCTTCCCGTGCTGAGAAGGATGCTTATAAGAAGTATACTGATGATGCTTTAGATGTTGAATGCCTTATGCTTGCCACTATAAACTCTGAGCTTCAGAAGCAACATGAGAACATGGGATGCAAGGAGAATGACGAGCATCTCAAGAAAATGTTTCAAGGGCAGGCTCGTCAAGAGAGGTTCGACGTCACGAAAGCATTGTTTCAGTGCAAGATGGGAGTTCGAGACTCAGTAGGGACTCACGTACTCAAGATGATTGGGTATATAGAGAACCTTGAAAGGATGGGTTTTCCGCTTGGTCAAGAGTTGGCCACAGATCTGATCCTGCAATCATTGTCGGACAGTTATGAGCAGTTCGTCTTGAACTACAACATGAATGAAATAGACAAGACACTGCCCGAACTCCTAGGCATGTTGAGAACTGCCGAAATCAATATGAAGAAGGCCAAGCCTGTCAGCCCCATACTGATGGTGCATAAGGGCAAGGGCAAGGCCAAGGGCTCTAAGAAGACGAAGGTGGGACCTAAGTCATATCTTGAGCCCAAGTCTTCTGCACTGATGAAAAAGAAAAGCACGGTGAAGGAAGGGAAATGCCACCACTGTGGCAAGGCTGGTCATTGGAGGAGGAATTGTCCTTCGTACATTGAAGGTCTGTAGAAAATGAAGGGAGGTATGACTTCCGCTTCAAATGTTCACGTTATAGAGATAAACCTTTCTGCTCCTTTATCTTGGGTATTGGATACCGGATGTGGTTCTCACATTTGTACAAATGTGCAGGAACTGGGAAGGAGAAGATTGCTGAGTAAAGGGGAGGTGGACCTCCGCGTCGACAATGGAGCAAGAGTTGCTGTTGTAGCCGTAGGGGTTTACCGTATTTCTTTGCCCAGTGGGCTTGTAATAGAACTAGATAATTGTTATTTTGTTCCGGCCATAACTAGAAACATTATATCTATTTCATGTTTGGACATGATTGGATTTTCTTTTATAATTAAGAACAATTATTGTTCTATATTTAAGAATGATGTTTGTTATGCTGTAGCCCAATTGTTTAATGGTCTTTATGTTTTGAACTTGGACCATCTGATCTGTAATGTAGAAAATAATAAAAGACTAAGAACAAATGACTCGAACCCTACATTTCTCTGGCATTGTCGTTTGGGCCATATCAACGAGAAGCGCATATCCAAGCTCCATAGAGATGGACTTTTGGACTCATTTGATTATGAATCATTTGAGCGATGCGAATCTTGTTTGTTAGGCAAGATGACTAAAGCTCCTTTCACTGGTTATACTGAGAGGGCTGAGGATCTCTTGGGTGTTGTACATAGAGATGTATGCGAACCCATGAGTTCCATGGCTAGAGGTGGGTATTTTTACTTTATTACATTTACTGATGATTTCAGTAGATACGGATATGTGTATCTTATGAAGTGCAAATCCGAGACCTTTGAAAAGTTCAAAGAGTTCAAGAATGAAGTATAAAACCAGTTAGGTAAAAGGGTTAAAGCACTCCGATCTGATCGAGGTGGCGAATACCTGAGTCATGAGTTCCGTGATCATCTGAAAGAGTGTGGTATTGTATCACAGCTCACTCCACCTAGAACACCACAACATAATGGTGTGTTTGAGAGGAGAAATCGTACTCTGTTAGACATGGTACGTTCGATGATGAGTCATGCAGACTTGCATGTTTCCTTTTGGGGTTTTGCTTTAGAGACTGCTGCAATGACATTGAATGGCGCTCCAACGAAAACGGTTTTGAAGACACCATATGAGATATGGACTGGGAAGCATCCTAGTATGTCGTTCATTAAAATTTGGGGCTGTGAGGCATACGTGAGACGTCAAATGCCTGACAAGCTGGAACCCAAATCGGATAAATGTTATCTGGTGGGATATCCTAAGGAAACGAAAGGGTATTACTTTTACCTACCGTCTGAGGGCAAAGTGTTTGTCGCAAGGGCTGGTGTCTTCTTGGAGAAAGAGTTCTTATCAAGAAAGACTGAAAAGGTAGAGCTTGAAGAAGTTCAAGAACCACATGTAGTGAATGAACCGGAATTGGATTCTGAGACAGGACTACAAGATGTTGTAGCTAGAGAACCTGCTCAAGGAACACAAGTCCTATGTAGATCTGGTATACCGAGGTTTGAGCCTGAGAGATATGGATTTCTCGTGTCTCAAATAGGTAATGTGTTGCTTATGGATCATGATGATGAACCAGCAACCTAACAAGAGGCTATGAATGGACCGGACTCCGACAAATGGCTTGAGGCTATGAAATTCGAAATGGACTCCATGTATGCAAACCATGTTTGGAACTTGGTGGAACCACCTGAAGGGGTACGACCCATAGGGTGCAAGTGGGTCTTCAAGAAGAAGACCGACATGGATGGGAATGTACAGACATTCAAAGGGCGACTGGTGGCTAAGAGTTTCAAGCAAATTCATGGTATTGACTATGATGAGACCTTTTCCCCTGTTGCCATGGTAAAGTCCATAAGGATATTGCTTGCTGTTGCTGCGTATTATGACTACGAAATCTGGCAGATGGATGTCAAAATGGTTTTCCTTAATGGAAACCTCCTTGAGGAAGTGTATATGACACAACCCGAGGGTTTTGTATCCCCAGATGAAGCCACTAAAATATGCAAGCTGAATAAGTCCATCTATGGACTGAAACAGGCCTCTCGAAGTTGGAATCTTCGTTTTGATGAGAAAATCAAAGAGTTTGGTTTCATCAAGAATGAAGATAAGCCTTGTGTTTACAAGCGAATCAGTAGGAGCATTGTTGTCTTCCTGATATTGTATGTAGATTACATACTGTTGATTGAGAATGACATTCCTACCCTGAAAGTTGTTAAGAACAGCCTAGGGAACTGCTTTTCAATGAAGGATTTGGGTGAAGCGTCTTATATACTCGGTATTAAGATCTATAGAGATAGATCGAAGAAGTTGCTTGGTTTGACCCAGAGTACGTACATCGAAAAGGTGTTGAAGCGGTTCAACATGCTTGAGTCCAGGAAAGGATTTTTGCCCATGTCTCATGGTGTGAATCTCTCTAAGGACCAGTGTCCAAAGTCTTGTGAAGATAAGGACCGCATGAAGTTGATTCCATATGCTTCGGCAATTGGATCAACCATGTACGCGATGTTATGTACTCGACCCGACGTCTGCTTTGCTTTGAGCATGACTAGCAGGTATCAGTCAGACCCCGGTGAGTGTCACTGGATTGCAGTCAAGAATGTCCTGAAGTAGTTGAGAAGGACTAAGGATGTGTTCTTGGTGTATGGTGGAGAGGAAGAGCTCGTTGTAAGTGGTTACACGGATGCTAGCTTCAAAACTGATAGAGACGACTCCAAGTCTCAGTCAGGTTTTGTGTTTTGCCTGAATGGAGGAGCTGTGAGCTGGAAGAGTTCCAAACAAGAGACAGTTGCTGATTCTACAACAGAGGCCGAGTATATCGCCGCAGCTAATGCGGCGAAGGAGGCTGTATGGATTAGGAAATTCATCGGCGAGCTTGATGTAGTTCCTAGCATTGTTGGTCCCGTAGTTCTCTACTGTGATAACAATGGTGCAATTGCACAATCTAAGGAACCTAGATCCCATCAGCGCTCCAAGCACATACTTCGGCGTTTTCATCTTATTCGTGAGATTGTCGAACGAGGAGATGTGAACATTTGCAGAGTGTCGGCTGAGGAGAATATTGCGGATCCACTGACAAAGCCTCTCGCGCAGAGAAAGCATGATGGTCATACTAGATCGATGGGTATACGATACCTAAATGATCAACTCTAGTGAGAATCTTGTGAATTGCATGTAAACATGTATTTTGTTGGACATTTGTTCATATGATGAACAGTGTACCTAGTTTTTCTCTTACAATTAATGGCAAGTTCTTTTATTATGAGTTTTTCTATATGATAGTTAAATGTTAACATAATAGATACCCTTAGAATGTTCGCTTCCATGGGACATCAAGTACGTGACTTGAATGTGAGAGCCTATGATTTATTTGAAGCTTCATTCTTAAAAGGTTCCTGGTCGAGTATCATCATAGAAGCTAAGGGTGATGATGGTACATGAATGCTAGCACGTGCGTTGACTGATGACCGGTTATCACAGGTCATGATATTGTGATATCAAGTCATCACGTGGGTACTTGTTAGTGAACAAGTTGTACTGGACAGACCCAACCTGAGACTACTCTGTGGATTGTCATCCAATCGAGTCACGAGTAGCTCTCAATTTACAATGGTGTTGTGGTCCTTTGACCTGAAGTCACAGCATTCATCAAGTGAGGAAGAGCGTGCTTTGATGCCATCTAAAGTCTTCCTTGAGAAAGGTTGATGATAAGGGTGGTTGTTGGGCATGTTACGAATCATTTGGGTGTTTGTGTGTGAGCAGATATGGGATTTGTCCTCCTGTATTATAGGAGTTGCATCCATGGGCCCCTTGATGGAACTGGACTGAGAAATGCATGGCCATGCTTGGTTGAGTCAATGTGTGATATTGGACTCACCATTCTCTGGAAGTCCGTCCTTGATCAAGAAACTTGGATTGAGCTATTACGAGGGTGACACGGTCCATGCCTCTAGTTCTTTCCGGATTTAAGGGACAAAGGGACAAAGACAACGCTGATACATTGGTCATAAAGGCTTATGAGTTATAAACTCTTATTGCTTGGGGAGCAATGATGCATTGCTAGATGCCGCTCATTATTTGTGAGGTTTTTCGTTTGATACTTTCAAGATCAAGTGGGAGACTGTTGGAGTTACCATGGTGATCTAGAAGTGGTCAAACATGTAATCTCACTGTCAACGCGATATGAGCCTGCAGGGTCGCACATAAGAGATGTGGAGAAGTTGGATGATTGACTTTGTTGGTAAAGGTTGCCAATCACCGACCTGAATGGGGTTATGGGCAAAGTGTTGCCTTAAAGGATCGTCGGGTTGGGCAAATGTTGCCTTGAAGGATTGGTAAGAATAGTCGACCGAGGGTCGACGATAGTCGACCGAAGGTCGACGATCGTCGACCACGGGTCGACGTGTATCGTCGACCGCGGGTCGACGAGTATCGTCGACCGCGGGTCGACGAGTATCGTCGACCGCAAGGTCGACGATCGTCGACCGCAGATCGATGATTATCATCAACCCACGTTCGACGTGAATCGTCGAGTATTGTACTCTGATTCTCACCGACTCATACTCGCCGACTGATTCTCGCCAATCCTAGGTGATTCTCGCCGATTGATTCTCACCTAATCTACTAGGTGATTCTCGCCGATTCTGGAACCCTAATTTTCTGGGTGGTCTGCGGATGGCGATATTCCTAAGACTATTTATGCCTTTGGTATAAATAGATACTTAGGGTTTTCGGGAATGAGCTCTCTGATCGAATAGGATGCGATTGTCGGCCCTTTGACCGAGACGAAAGCGACAGAAGTGTTCTGCCGTTCTTCGTTCGTTCCGCCGATCCCGAATCCCGCTGACGGAAGTGTTCCGCCGCCATGCTCGCTCCGTCGACCTCCTCCTCTCAGGAGATTGTCGCTGGCGTTGCTATCCCTAGCGCAGACCTAGCAGTCCGTGGAAAAGCAAGGTGTGGTCATTCTCCTTCCCGATTATCCGTGCGACGGAAAAGTCGGTGTTCTCCTGCTCGTGTGGATTTCTGTAGAGACGTTGATATCATTCCACGTAGAACTCGCCACCAGCAAGAACACGAAGCTTGGAGCATCTCCGTTGAGTTGTGACTCAACGCCACCGAGGTAATTTTTGCCTAGTTGTATGTTAACTTCTTGATTCAACTACCATGGCTCGATCCCATCTCTTTTGGGTTTTTCTTATTGTTTTTATTCTTCCGCTGCGTGAACAAGTGTTGTGCCATACTCATAGAGAAACCCAACATTATCCGCTCCCCTGCAAGAAAATACTTGGAAAAAGTTAGAAGAAATTTAGCAGCAATATGGCGAGCTCGGCAATCGGGTGAGTTCGGCAGGATGAGGAGAAAACAAAACCTTTGCCGGGTGGGACGGGGTGAAGCGAGTCGAGGCCACTTCGCAGGAAGGCGACCTCGAAGTCCTTGTGGAGGAAATACATGTGGAGCTCGACATCATTACCGGAAACGGTAGGGGGGCGGTAGACCTCCTCGCCCTTCTGCTGGGGTGAGTAGGGAATGTTGCGAGATCGCCCTTGATGAAGGCGATCTTGTTCATCCAAGTGTGATGCTTGTTCGCGATCTCGCGAACATTGATCAGCGAGCCGCCGAAGTAGGTGACCCCATCCGGCATCGCCTTATATGAGAATAGTTTCCTGAACACTGTCAGGTTGAACTCGATCCTCTCCCGCTGAAGGTAGCTCACGAACGCCACCATCATGGCGACGGCGTTGGAGTTTAACTACACTGGTACTGCGCCATAGTACTTCAGGATTTGCCGAATCTCCGGCAAGAGGGGGAGGCGCAACCCCACCTCGAAATGTGAGATGGGGAAGGCGAGCTCGTCCTCGTAGAAAGTGTTGATGGCCTCCCCCTGCCTCGGCATGCGCTCCTCGAAGCCCGGCGGCACAAACTCAGCCTTGAACTCTGCGAGCTCCTCCTTGCTGGTGTGCCCCTCAAAGAAGCAATAATTAGTGAAGTGCTGCGCGCACTTGGAGCGGCCGTCGACATCAGGGTTGGCCTTGCCCATGTTCGCATAGGAAGAAGCAAAGCGTGAGCAGGAAATGAGAAAAGCGCGGGAAGAGAGGGAAAGAAAGCAATAAAAGCACAGTACGGGGGTTGGTGGGGGGGGGGGGGGGTTATTTATAGGAAACGAAAATATGGGGTCAGGCCGTCCAGTCGGCTCAGCTCGCCACCCTAGCTCGCCACCCCAACTCGCCACCCCAGCTTGCCAACTTCCGGCGCGTCCCAACAAGGCTAAGTCAAACATCACAGTATATTATTTTAATAACACATGTCCAAGAATATTCTAAAAAACTACTTATTACATAGACCAAGTTCAGGAATAAAAAGTGGGGCGTGCGAGCAGGGGGAGCATCAGGATGCGAGTACGGGTCAGCTCGGCGAAGGAGCCGCCCTCTTACCTACCCCAGCCTCGCGGCTCCTGCCCACCAGACTGCCACGCGCAGAGCAGCTCGCGGATCCTCCCCGAATTCCTCGGTGCCACTAAAAGGCCATCATCTATCTCGTCCAGAAGCTGGGAGGGGGACATAAGCTCGCCAGCCCGGCCGCTTCGCACCTCGTCGGCGAGACGCGCATAATCGCGTTGTAGCGTCTCGTTGACCCTCTGCACCTCGCGCAGCCCACACACCACCTTCTTGAGAAGCTTGACCTCCCTCCTCGTCACCTCGCCTTGATCCACTTCAGGGCCCGGGTAAGAGTCCAGCGAGCTTGGGGAAGTGAGTGGAGAGTAGTAGGCTGCCTGCGAAGATTCCTCGGCATCGGATTGGCTGGGGGGAGCTGTGAAGACAAACGTAAGCAAGAATAGGAATGCAGGAAAAGCTCATGGGGCAAGAATCCAAGCAGAATAGGATGTGGCGCTCTACGTAGCAAAGTGCCAAACTTGCGCCTTGGGGAATGCGGAATGCCAAAATCCGGGAGGATTCTTGAAATCCATGCCTATTCCGGAGTGGAAGTTCGAAGACATTACAATGGACCTTGTGCATGGGTTGCCAAGGTCACAAAAGGGGAACGACGCCATTTGTGTGGTCATAGATCGTTTAACGAAGGTGTCGCATTTCATTCCGCACAGGAAGGATGATCCGGTTGAGAAATTGGTAAAACTATATGTAGACAATATTGTGCGGCTTCATGGTGTGCCCCGCAGCATCGTGAGTGACCAAGATGGGCGCTTCACGTCCAATGATTGGAGGCTTATGTAGTAGATGTTGGGAACAAAGCTGAGTTTTAGCACAGCCTTTCATCCGCAAACGGATGGGCAGACCGAGAGGGTCAATAGGACTATGGGAGATATGCTCCGCATGTGTGTCTTGGACTTTGGAAAGAAATGGGAAGACCATCTTTATTTGGTGGAATTTGCGTACAACAATAGCTACCAAGAGAGTATTAAAATAACGCCCTTCGAGGCCCTTTATGGTAGAAGATGTCGCACGCCGTTGTCCTGGTTGGAAACGGGTCAGTCATAGTTGTAAAGCGTCAAGAGGTGGAGGATGCTACTTTGTTGGTGCGAACCATTCGAGAGAGATTGCGTATCGCTCAGGATCGGCAAGCGAAGTACTATAATGCCAAGCACAGGAACGTGGAGTTCGTTGTGGGCGACTTGGTGTACTTAAAGATCAAATCATTCAACGGTGTCTCGTGGGTGCGGCGATTGAAAAAGATAAGCACGAGGTACCTTGGGCCGATTGAGGTTCTGGAGCGGGTTAGTGAAGCAGCCTATCGGTTGAAGCTATCAGTGGTGCTTAGTTGTCTACATGATGTATTCCATATATCGGTGCTACGGAAGGTGGTGCAAGAGCCTACGCAAGTGATCACGGTCAATCAAGTGCCGATTGATAGTGGGTTGACTACAAAGGTCAAGCCTGTATGAATTGAGGATTCGGAAGTCAAGCGGCTACGCAATAAAGAGATCAGGATGGTCAAGGTCCGTTGGGACAATTGCGGTCGAGAAGAGCTCTCTTGGGAGAGAGAGCAGACTATGCTTGACGAGTACCCGGAGTTATTCCGCTAAGGTACAATTTTAGTTTTATACTTATCTTTCCTTCATGTAATTTCGGGGCTAAATTCTTTTAAGAGGGAGAGAGCTGTAATGCCCCAAAACTCAAAAGAGCGACGTTTAACATTTCGGGCCAAATTTGGAATTTGGCAGGGGGCACACGGCCTGGGACACGGGCGTGTCCCAGGGCGTGTCGAGCTGGTTCGATGATTTAGTCATGTGTTCGACGATTTTGGATTCGACGATCGTCGAGCAGAGAACACGGCCTGGGACACGGGCGTGTCGAGAGGGGTTCGATGATTTAGCCAAAGATCTGGCAAATCGATCTGGCAGTTTTCTGGGTTTGACGATCGTCAAGAAGCGGTCGACGATCTGGTCAAATTTACGCGGTCGACGATCTGTCGATATTCTGCGGTCGATGAATTGTCGTCATTTTGCGCTCGACGAATAGCCAGCGATCTTAGTTCGACGAATCACCAGCGATCTTCGTTCGACGAATGGCCAGTGATCTTCGTTCGACGAATGGCCAGTGATCTGGGATCGACGTTTTGGCAGCGTTCGACGATCTTGGTTCGACGATCGTCGAGCGCGGGACGTTATGTGGCTTGTTTGACACTCAACGCGAAGTGTCGACACACGGGTTTTGGCGGGAGTTGACTAATTGTTCCGACACTATTTTGACGCGGACGTGTCCTGCTCCTGTTGGAGGATTTGTGCGGGGTTTAGCCCCATTTGTCCAGGTCGGACCTGGATCGTATCCGTGCATCCCTTTTGTGGGATCCGACGGCTGTGGTTATTTCCCGATGGGGTTATACCTGAGTACATGGTTTAAAAACCCTTATTCTTATGTGTGGTTCCCTGTCTAAGTCTTAGAGAGAGGGGAGAGAAAAAAAGGAAGAAGGAGTCTAGATCCAGTCGTTGGAGGAGTTTCAGAGATCCAAATCGCGAGCCGACTTCGGATCTACGAAGGCAAGGAGATTGCGGTGCTTTACATCCGTGTACATTTCCATGGAGCCAAGGAAGAATGCTAGGGTAACGATTCTCTACTTGAGCATGTGAAGCTCTACTTCTTTTGCATAGAAAGCGCGCTTTCACGAGTTTGCGGTGAGTTTGAGGCGTTCCTTCGGGTAGATATGTAAAGTCCCCGTTATTTAGTGTCCGTATTCGAGAGCAGACATAGGCATGATGTGTGAATCCTACCCGGACAAGTTGGTCTTGATCGGTGATGCTTCATTTCATAAATGGTCGGAGAAGACTCCGTGCGAATGTGTGTTTTTCGGATTTTCTACGTGGTAGATTGCAACAGTGAGCCTTGGGGATTAACCCCAAGGTGCACTCGAAAACCTGGGCAGATGCGTGATTCTGCCAACATGGTGGCCTGGGAGCCAACTTGAACATAACCGGGTTATGTGAAGTGTGTGATGGAAATGGGACTAGGGAGAAGTTTGACTCGTGCATATGTTTTAAATTAAAGTTGCGGTGTGAGCAACGGGTCAGGCGGAACCGTACCCGTTCTATGTCGTTCGGTTAGAGTCGTTGGCATAGATGAGGGTCTTCCGCGGTCTATGGTTTAAATTGACGTGACCCATGCCGGGAAGAAAAAATGCTCATAGTTTGGCCGTCAAAGTGGCAGCGGTGAGACGGAAATGTCTATGGCTTAAATTGACGTGACATCGGCTGGTTCACGGAGAATGTGCCCTGAGTGCACGGGGTGTGTGAGCGTGCGTGCCTACACCTGCGATGTAATAACATTACTATACTGCTGGATTATACTAATAAAGTGCAGGGAAGGAGCATCGTCGCCCCGTGTTGGGGGCGGGATCATTATAATTTGGTCAGCATTGCTGACCGTTGCTTTTGTTTGCCACCGTGCGGTGGATTGTGCTTGCAGGTGTTGCTGGACCAAGCGGTCAATAGCGGGCTAAAGTCCAAATTACGAAGCCGGCCCTCAAAGGCCTAATTGGAGTGTTTTACTTGTTTTTGTTCATGTATGACCGGCCTGCGTGTCGTGGTATGAAAAACATATAATATGAGTAAACCATTTGTAAGGCCTTAAGGCCAGTACTTGTGTATTTACTTCATTCCTTTTTGGCTTGTTAGTGGACATTCATGCTTGTCGCTGGGTTCTTTTAATTGCAACTATTTAAACTTCTTCTGCTTGAATGCTCTGTGTAGGATGTTGTGATTGGTTAGATGGTTTCCATTGAGTAACCACCCGGTCTGTCCGTGTTATATGGTGTCGGGCCCTGGCCGGACCTACTGTTATATGTTATGTTACGGATAGGGGGTGTTACAACATGTTAATATGAAAACATTGCTAGGCTATCTAAAGACAACCTTGTGAGAGGTTTGCCTTCTGGTCCCTACAAGAAGGAAGGCTTCTGCAGAGCTTGTCAACTAGGCAAGCAAACTAATTCTAGTTTTAAATCAGTTAATAAGAGTGATTCACCTAGGATCTTGTACTTGCTACACATTAACCTTTTTGGACCTATTCCTGTACAAATCCTAGGAGGGAAATCTTATACTCTAGTCATTGTAGATGACTTCTTAAGATTCATTTGGGTGTTCTTTCTTAGATCTAAGTCAGATACATTCAATGTTCTTACAGATTTTCTCCGGACAGTACATATTGAGTAATCTACTCATGTTGCATTGATCAGAAGTGATCATGGTACAGAGTTTGAGTCTCTTCTTATGCATGAGTTCTGTGAGAAGAAAGGTATCAGATATTGCTTCTCAGCTCCTAGAACTCCTCAACAAAATCCGGTAGCTGAAAGGAAGAATAGAACCTTAATTGAAGCTGCATGCACATTACTTGCAGATGCTTACATGCCCCTATCCTTTTAGGCAGAGGCTGTAAGCACAACAAACTTTGTACTGAACAGGAGTTTAATACATAAACTCAAGAATGGGACTCCCTATGAATTTCTTAAAGGGAAGAAACCTAAAATCACCTATTTTAAAGTATTTGGTTGCATATGTTATATTCATAATAATAACAAGAAGTATATTAGAAAGTTTGAAGCTAAGGCTGGAAAGTGAATTTTTCTAGGATATTCCCAAGTCAGCAAAGCTTATAGGGTGTTTAATAAATCTTCTTTAAAAATTGAGGAATCAATACATGTGACTTTTGATGAGGCTAACATGTCTTATAAGGAGAAAGAAATTTCTACCAATAGCTCTTTGCAGGTACCTCACTTATATGAGAAATTAGGTGAGTTAAACCTTCCATAAGAGGTCATATCACCTCCTACTCCACAAGCTGATGAAGACAGTGAAGAAGAACTTATGGAAGAGGTTAAACTTCATTCAATAGCAGACATTATTCCATAAGAGGAATTAACTCCAAATACTATTACTGAACCAACTCCACCCACTGATCTTGTCACACTAAGGGATCACACTAGATCTCAAGTGATTGGAGACATGTCAGTAGGTGTACATACAAGGCATCAACTCAACCAAGTTGAGATGCATGCCTATTTCCTCTCTCAAGTTGAGCCTCAATCCATAAAATATGCTGAGCAATATTCCCACTGGATCATTGCAATGCAAGAGGAACTCAATCAATTTGAGAGATTTAGAGTTTCGGATTTAGTTCCAAGACCCAAAGAATACCCAGTCTTTGGAACTAAATGGGTATATAGAAACAAGCTAGATGCCCAAGGTGTAATTGTGAGAAACAAGGCTACGCTTGTCGCTCAAGGTTATAGGCAAGAAGAAGGAATAGACTATTACCAAACTTTTGCACCAGTTGCAAGGTTAGAAGCAATCAGAATATTCCTTGCTTATGCTGTCTACAAGAATTTTAAACTCTATCAGATGGATGTCAAGAGTGTCATTCTAAATGGAGTACTTAAATAAGAGGTTTATGTTGAACAACCTCCAGGTTTTATCTCTCCAACTTATCATTCATATGTATTTAGATTGCATAAAGCTCTTTATGGTTTAAAGCAAGCTCCAAGAGCTTGGTATGAGACCTTAGCTAGCTTCCTGATAGAGACTAAATTTACTAGAGGCATTGTAGATAGAGTATTATTCACTAGGCACCATAAGGATCAAATATTGTTAGTACAAATATATGTAGATGACATTATATTTGGGTCTGCTGATTCCAAACTATGCAAGAGGTTCTCTAACCTCATGCATTCAAAGTTTGAAATGAGTAGCATGTGTGAGCTCTCCTACTTCCTTAGTCTCCAAGTGAAGCAGCTACCTGATGGAATTTTCATATCCCAGGCTAAGTATGCCAAAGAGCTTATTAAAAATTTTGGGATGGCTGATGCCTCAGCAAAGAAAACACCCATGACCACTAATGCTGTAATAGATTCTGATGAACATGGGTAACCTGTTGATCAGAAATTATATAGGGGCATTGTTGGGTCCCTACTATACCTTACAGCTAGCGGACCTGACATAATGTTTGCTACATGTCTTTGTTCTAGGTTCCAAGTGAACCCTAAATAATCTCATCTAGTTTTCCCAAAAAGAATTTTGAGATATATAAAGAGTTGTCATAGTCTAGGACTCTGGTATCTACTGAGTCAGAATATGAGTTAACTGGATACTTAGATGCATACTTTACTGGATGACGGGTAGACAGAAAAAGTACCTCAAGGACTTGACGGTTCATTGGTATGAGATTAGTGTCCTGGTTTTGCAAGAAACAGTCATCTGTGTCTACATCAACTGCTGAAGCAGAATATATTACAGCTGGCAGTTGCTGTTCCTAGATGCTGTAGATTCAAAACCAACTCCTAGACTATGGGTTCAACTTAAATAATTCAACTCTATTATGTGATAGCACAAGTGCTATATTCATAGCACAAAATCCATTCCATCACAGTAGGACCAAGCATATAGATATTAGACATCATTTCATTAGAGAGTGTGTAGACAAAAATAAAATTAAACTTGTCTATATCTACACTGATTTACAATGTGCAGATATTTTCACCAAACCCCTGGATGAAACAAATCACTTGTTCTTTATAAATCAGCTTGGAATGATCAATGGAGAAGCTTTAATTTAATTTTTGTCTGTGGTCGACGATCTGTTGACAGTTCGTCGAACGGAGATCGACGAACTGGAAAGAGTTCTCGAGATATTCGTCGAACGGCGATCGACGAACTCTCTGTGAGTGAAGTTATTTTTGTCGAACGGAGATCGACGAATTTGCTTCAAAAAATTTTCGTCGAACGGAGCTCAACAAAATATTTTCAAATCTTCAGACTAAGATTGATGAATTTTTTAAGTACAGAATATTTCGTGGACCTCAGTTCGAAGAATTCTTTAATTTTTGCTGAACGGAGTTTGTCGATTCATATTCTGAAAAATCTTATATCTAGGTTTTTCTTCAACCTCCGTCCCGCGCTTTCAGTTCCATTGCACTTGATCTCTTTTGTGTTTGTTGCAGGCGCACTCATGGCGATTCCCGCAGGCAGTCTTGGAGTCATGATGTTTGATACTAGATTTGATTTACATTTTGAGTCATTTCAACACTCGGATCCTATCTTCCTAGACATTCTGAAATTTCTTGAAGATTAGCAGTTGAAGAATTTGATGACCACAAGAATCAAGATAGCCGGTGTAGAGATCAGGGAATGGGTCTACACTTCCTTCACCACAGATGAAAACAACATGACAGGCACAATATCGGGTAATGAAGTATCTCTTACCCCCGCCGTCCTGACTGAGATTTTTGGATTAACTAATGGTGAAGCAGAACTGGAGATTGATAATGAGAAATTTGATGAAATGTTAAATAAACTGGGTTATTCTGGAGAAACTCGCAACAAGCTGCTAAAGAAACATCTATCTACTGAATATAAGTTTCTAGCAGATGTTGTGGGAAAGGTGCTGCTGGGTAAGCACACAGTCCATGATTACATCAGCAGACATCAATTTTTGTTGATGTGTGTTGTGGTGAATAAGAAACCTGTAAATTGGGCTAAGATTTTGTTTGAGCTGATCAGGAAAAAGAACACTAAGAAGGAGGTGTGTTTTGGAAGGATTCTGGGAATCTTCTTTCAGGAAAAGGCTGTTGAATCTCTGGTCACACCGACCAAATTCATTAATGCCTCCAAGAGGCTCACCTGTGCCATCTTTGGCAAGTGGGAGAGGAACATCACCAAGCCATCCCAAGCTTGTTCCTCTTCCTCCAGGCCTTCTGAGAGTACAAGGGTTATGCTAGCAACTCCCCACCCTACTGAGGATGTCCCTACTCCACCTCCACCACATCTAGCCATTCAAAGTCATCCTCAGATGGTACACCAACTCCCCTCACCAGTTCATTCCCCAGTCCATACCATAGTCCACATTCCTTCACCTCCATCACAACATGGTACACCAACTCCATCACAAACTCATATTCACTCTCATACTTCATCCCCCATGATACACCAACTCCATCTCACCATGGTACACCACCTTCATCTCCACTACCACCTCATTTGGCTAATATTCCCATTTCCAATGTGTCATCCCTACCATCATTCAATATGCTTTCATCCCCCCTTCACACTCCTTCTTCCCCAGATGAACCAATGCAAGACCTTCCACCCCCTCCCCCGCCATCATCTTCCATCCACCCTTCTGTCTCTACTGAGACAACACCTGCATTCCTGCAAGTAGACCCCTCCCTCATTCCACCTCTTCTAGTACTTCTCACTCCCCTCCTCAAAACCCTCATAACAGAGGCTATTTCACCACTAGCTACCTCCATCTCCTCCCTCGCTGCTCAAGTCTCTACTCTCTCCATCCCTCCTTCTTCAGTCAGGGGCTGTGAAAGAATTAGTGCCTAACCACCTAGAGGGAGGGGGGGAAAATAGGTGTACTTTTTCTTTTGCTTTTAAGGCAGAAACTCTGTTTAGTTAATTAACCAGAAATGGAAAATTCTACTACTACACAACACCGTAATCACAGAAACAATTCAACACAGAGTGCACATAGATTTTTATAGTGGTTCCCCAAGGTCTGGGTACATCCACTTCCCCCTTCGCTTATCTAGCAGTGTACTAGATTCGGCCTAACTTCTGCACTTCTCCTCAGATCCTCAGATCTTACAGTAGCTCAGAACCCAAACCAGGTTCCTACAACTTAGAGTGTATCCACACTCCTACAACTCAGGCCAACTGCCCTACCTCAGCCTTCAACAAGGCCTACACTCAGAGATCTCAATCTCCAACACCTCAGGCTCACAGCCCTACCACTCAGAGAAAATATTCTCCTACACTCAGCCTTTATATAATAGGCTTACAACTCAGATCTAGAATAGATCTTATAGAAAATTGATTAAACAAAGTAATTAACCACCACTCAGATAGAGAGAGAAGGGATGGATGGCTTCTTGATGAGTTCTTGGAATAACTTGATGGCAGAGCACAACCTCTCTTAGCTTTCTTCAAAGCTTCTTAAATCTGAACTCAGTAGGGTTGAACTCTTGAGAAGTTAATCTTCAATCAGCTTCTGACTTGAGATTCAGATCTCAATCTGAATGTTTCTTGGCAACCTAGTTTAGCAACTGCACTTCTTAGATGGAGTTCTCTCTCTCCAACTTCTTCTAGATCTTCTGTCGAAAATATTCTGTATAATTACTTCTATCTGTGTTGCTCAGAATCTGTATTCTTCAATGATTGATCATCACTTTCTGTTGAAGGAGAAAGCCTTTATATAATCTTCCTCCATGGTAACCGGCTGAACCGGTTCCTAACAACCTTCTGACGGCTCTGACAGTAGTAGTTGACCGGCTAGAAATGGCAGTTGTCAAGTCATCCAGTCACTTCTTGAAAATACTGTCTTTGTGTGAAAGTGTCGAGACTAATCTTTAATATGTGTCAACACAATTAGACTAAGTGTCGACACAAGTGGACTAAGTGTCGACACTAACCTTGGTGGTGTCGACACAACACCTTTTATTGTTGTAACAGCTTCTCGACACTGCTTCTTCAGAATGTGTCGACACTGATTCTGTGTGTCGACAGAAGCCTTATTTTCTTTAACTTTGTTGAAACTTGTTGTGTGTCCACACATCTCCTTTGTGTCGACACAAGTACTTCTTTACTTTAACTTTATAGAAGCTTTGCTATGTGTCGACACAAGTCCAGTGTGTCGACACAATTGATGTTGACAAATACTTCTGTGTGTCGACACTGCCTCTATGTGTCGACACAATTGATGTCGACTAAGTATTCCTGTGTGTCGACACTGTCTTTTGGTGTCGACACAGTTGATGTCGACTTTGCTTCTCTGTGTGTGGACTGAGCTTCACTGTGTGTCGACACATTCCTTCTGGTGTCGACACAGTTGATTCTGGTGTCGACACAGCCTTTCCAAGTGTCGACACAATTTTTCTCCAGTGTCGACACAAGACTTCATAAGTGTCGACACTGCCTTTCTAGGTGTCGACACATGGACTTAGAAATTTTTCTGCATTTCCTACAATTAATTAACCTGCACATATAAACTCAAAACACATCAAATACACCTTGATGTATATCATTGAGTAGGGTGAGGCTTCTTCAAATCTGGTACACATTTTCGAATGTACCCAACAATCTCCACCTATTTGGAGAAGTCATAACCCTTAGTCAATGATATACACCATTCATAACAAATATATATTTTGATGTATAACAATATTATATGATAGGATAAATACTTAAAACAAAACATAAAAGATATTTCATCACAGAATAAGTATGCTAACACAATGAGCATTCGTTATAGTTTTGTTTTAACTACCAATACTTTCTTTAACAAAAGTTTACATAGATTTTAACACAAAAAGTTTTACAATATGATAAAATCTTGTAAATCTAATCTAAGGTTGCTCTGGCTCCTTGATGACAATGCCCTTGCCTGATTGAATCTTGGCATGCACAGCAACATCAGAGTCATCAGTAGGCATCTTGCCCTTTAGATCTTTCTTTTTCAGCTCTTCAACCCTTATCTTTTGTCTTTCAAAATAATGATAAGGCTTTGGAAAATATTTGCTAGGCTCCTGTACATTAGTAGGTAGCTTCCAAAGTTTTGCCTTTCTTCTGTACTGAACTATGGTCTCTTGCCTAGCTTCAAGTTTTCTCCATTCTTGTTCAGAGTACCATTTGCCCCTCTCTAGGGTATTGTCCTTTGCAGCTTTCCAAGCAGTTAGTATAATATTTCTAGAAGTTGCGCTCCACTGTTCAAAATCAGGCCTTAACTCTGCATGTTCTCTGAATCTCTTCTTGGACAAAAGAGTTTCTTGCTCTTTCAAAAATTCCTCTGACACAGGCTTGCCTACATTCTCTATGATCACATTTTGAGCACCTTCTGGAGGGCTATACATATACTGGACTTCTTAATGTATCATTTCAAAATCTGCTGGAGGATAAATTACTTGAGCAACTTTAGCTTGTTCACCTCCAAAATCAGCAGGATGCACTCCAGATTCAGCTACATTATCATCATCACACAGGGGTGGATATCCAAGTGTGGCTCTGATGCTATTGGAAATCCATTTAGCATGGTTAGATCCAGCTTTATGACTTCTCTGGCTACATGATCTCTGAGATCATCCTTTTGGAATCTGACTTGTCCATCCATAAAATTGACACCATCTTTATAGAAGGCCTTTAATTTCAGTAGCTGGCCAGAAATAGTCTTTTGAGAATCTGTAATAGCAGTTTGGACAGTAGCTATTCCTTCTTGGAATTTCTTGGCAAATTCTGCCTTATCTATAGCCCTGGCTGCAGTCTGTGCAGTAGCAATATTCTTCAGCTCTGTTACAATCACATTATGTGATTCTGTTAGATTATCATTCATTCGTAGTTGATTTTCTAAAATATGGCCCTGCTTCACTGCTATATCATCCACTTTTGTCTTGATTTTCTCTTGGTGTGGGGCTAGGGAAACCACTGCATTACCTCCTTTGTGGAAACATTCAGTCATTTCCTTCTTATTTTGATTCACTTCAAATATTATTGATTTGATATCTGTTGCCAAGGAGAATTGGAGATCTTTGTGTGTCTCATCCATATACTTCTCCATTGCAAGCCTTTGCTCATCCAACTTCACTTGCATGGATACTAACAAAGAACTATAATCAATTGTTGGGGTAGGCTGTGGAGCAACTGTTTGTAGTGCCTTCTTGTAGCTCTGACTCCTTCTTTTAAAGACCATGAGCTTTCTTTTCTTAGCTTGAATCTCAGCAGCATCCTCAGAATCTGAGATACTAGCTATGTCAACCCTTTCCTTAGGACTTGGAGGCAATTCCTTCTCAGTCCTTGGTAGCTCCCCCTGAGTCCTTTGCTCCTCAGTTTTAGTTCTGGTTTGCTCCTCCTTATTTCTTATAGTCTCCTCATGAGACCTCACATGCTCCCCCTCAAGGTTAGCTTGGTCCTTCACAAGAGCAGTCTTCTCTCCTTCAATACCAGCATGCTCCCCCTCAATATCAGGAAACAGCTCTTCTAAGGTAAACTCTTGTTGTGAAGGAACTTGAGGGACTGTGATCTCTGGAGCATCAACAAAAGCAGATGTATCCTAAATTACTACATCTTGAGCTAGATTGTTCAATCGAGTTGTCTGATCAATATCAATCAAAGATTCAGTTATCATTTCATTCTCAATATTTAAAATTGATTGATTGACTTCACTGATTACCTCAAGAATTGTTTGTATTGCCATTTCACTGTCCAAGTGAGTAGGCACTTCCTCATGGTGAGGCTCACCCTGGAGTGGATCCAGGTGGATGGGGCTAGCAGATGGTTGCTCCCCCTACACTTGTGCTTCATCTGCTGGGTCTTGTGCAGGAACTTCTTGTGTTGTTGATTTCTCAGGAACCTCTTACCTTTCCTCATCAGGCATGTCCTTAATTAGGACCCTATCCCATCTTGAGACAATCTTAATGTCCATCCTCCTCATGTGGTTAATTTTAGAACCAGCACCTTGGTCCATTACTTCAGGAATGGTTCCAGCTAAGTACATACTCATTATCCTACCCAGATTGGGCTTCTTCAGACTTTCCTTAATCTTTTCAAACACCACTGCTGACCAATCAGTTTTTAGTTTAAAAATGATCCTTGAAATTAAACTGAACATATGAGCTGATATCCTATCATGCCCACCTGGCTTGCACAGAATCACCTTTCCTACCACTTCAGACAAAAACGTTCCTTCCATATTCATGTCTTTTCTATTAAATACTGAGCCAATCTTCATAGTTGAATCTAGTCCACACCATTGCAGTTCTTCTCTAAGCTTTGAGGCAGGTACATCTTCTTCCTCTTGTGTTCTAGGCAGGTGAAGAACTTTTCTTAAAATCTTCTGGGTGAGTTTTACTTTTACTCCATGAACTATGGATTTAATCTTGAGTTCTGTTTGATCTAGAATAGTTGCACCATAGAATTCAAGTACTTCCTTCTTCCAAATCTTTGTTGGTTCTGAAACTAGAACTTCCAACCCATTCTCTGCAATTAGGGTTACCACCTCCTTAATTTCTGGTTCCGCATGGTCAAATGCGTTGCGTACTACCTCATATCCTCCATTGACGTTCTCTTCAAGCTTAGGCGCCATTAGGGTTTTGATAAAGCTTGAATTTAGAAGAGAGAGATGTCGACACAAAGTTTTGGTCTCGAAACTATTGAGAGCATGTCGACAAACAATGTTGAAGATCTATTTATACCTTTCTAAAAACAAAGGTGAAAAGGCGCGTCATAATCCTCTAAAAGTGTCGACACTGTTGAAAAGTGTCGACACTGACTACTTAAGTCTCGACAACGGTGTTGACTACTATGTGTCGACACCAATTATGATGTGTCTACACAAATACATCTGCGCTCGACGATTAGTCGATACTCCACTCGACAAAATCTGTGTTGAACCTAAGTGTCGACACCACTTCTGGATGTGTCGACACCTACTCTGGATATGTCAACACTATTTCTCTGAAGTGTCGACACAGACTTTCTAGATGTATCGAAATCATTTCTCTGGAATGTCGATACCACTTCTATGTGTCGACACAGACACTCCTTGTGTCGACACCATTTTACTTAGCCAAATTTTATGAGACTAACCTAAGTTCAACATGCCTAATTCAATTTTAAACTTATTGAATTTAGTTTCATCTAAAGGCTTAGTAAACATATCAGCAATTTGATTATCTGTTTTGACATATTCTAGTGAAATGTCTTCTTTCTCTACATGTTCTTTAAGAAAATGGTATCTAATTTCTATATGCTTAGTCCTACTATGTGAGACAGGATTATTAGCTATAGAAATTGCACATGTAGAATCACAAAGCAAAGGTGTTCTACTTACTTGAATACCATAGACTTCAAGCTGGTGCTGAATCCACAAAAGTTGTGCACAGCAGCTTCCTGCAGCAACATGTTCTGACTCAGCTGTGGAGATTGCCACACTGGTCTGCTTCTTTCTGCTCCAAGACACTAGTCTTCCCCCTAGAAATTGACAGGTGCTTGTAGTACTTTTTCTATCTTTCTTGAAACCTGCAAAATCTGCATCTGAATAGCCTGTCAGTAGAAAATCTCCATTCCTAGGGTACCAAAGTCCTAGATAAGGTGTGCCCTTAAGATATCTCAAAATCCTTTTGACTGCAGTCAGATGAGATTCTTTAGGGCATGCTTGGTACCTAGCACAGACACATGTAGCATACATGATATCTGGTCTACTAGTACTCAAATACAGAAGGGAGTCAACTATCCCTCTATACAAAGTTTCATCTATAGGTTTCCCTGCATCATCTTTGATAAGAGACACACTTGACCCCATAAGAGTTTTCATGGTAGTGGATGATTCCATACCATACTTCTTTATTAACTCTAAGGTGAACTTAGACTGGCATATGGACAGGCCATCTTCAGTATGTCTTACTTGGAGACCCAAGAAGAACTTAAGTTCCCCCATACTGCTCATTTCAATTTTTCCTTGCATAAGTTTTGCAAACTTTCTGTAAAGATTACTTTCAGTAGACCCAAATATTATGTCATCAACATATATTTGGACTAGTATTATCTTTCCTTTAGATTCCCTAAGTAATAGAGTCTTGTCTATTTTCCCCATTGAGAATTTGTTCTCAATGAGGAAACTAGATAGGGTTTCATACCAAGCCCTTGGGGCTTATTTCAACCCATACAAAGATTTCCTAAGTCTATAAACATAATCAGGTTTGAGAGGATCAACAAAACCTGAGGGATGCTCTACATTGACTTCTTCCTTTAGATTTCCATTTAGGAAAGCTGACTTTACATCCATTTGAAATACCTTAAAACCTTGATATATTGCATAAGCAAGGAACATCCTGATTGCTTCCAGTCTTGCTACTGGGGCAAAGGTTTGATCAAAGTCAATACCTTCTTCCTGCCTATACCCTTTTGTAACAAGTCTTGCTTTATTCTTCACAATGATCCCATTCTCATCCAATTTGTTCCTAAAGATCCACTTAGTTCCAATGATGTTGTGGTCTTTTGGTTTAGGAACCAACTTCCAGACCTTGCACCTTTTGAACTGATTCAGCTCATCTTGCATGACATCAATCCAATGTGGGTTTAGAACTGCTTCTTCAAATTTCTTTGGTTCCACTTGTGATAGGAAGCTGGAGTAAAGAACTGTGCTCAGATTCCTGCTTCTTGTTTGCACTCCTTGTCTTGGATCACCAATTATCTGATTTGCTGGATGATCCTTTAAGTGTCTATTAGCTGGAGGTAGTCTATCTCCAAGTTATACACCTCCAGCCTCTTCATGAAGCTGCACCTGTTGGTTTTCTTCAGCATTAGGAGAGTCTTGTACTCCCCCTGGACAGCAGCCACCATTTTCCACTTCCTGATTTGCAGTAGAATCCTCTGTAATGGTAAGCTTGTCCATTCTCTCATTTAAACATGTAGAACTGCAAGCACAAATCCTTTGATGATCCCTTTTTCTGAACCACCAAAGGTGACTTTAGGTCCATTCAACGCAGGTGTGAAGTCCTTCAGCAATCCCCATATTCCAGTTATGTGCCTGGAACATCCACTGTACAAGTACCATATTGGGGCATGGCAACTTGGACTCACCTGCAAGAAAGATTACCTTACCTTAGAACCCAAATGTGTTTTGAGTCCTTGGTTCAGGTTAGTCTGAACTTTAACAAATCTGCCTACAGGTCTTCTCACAGACAGATTGCTACTCTCCTTGACACTAGAATTGTGCCAACAATCTAAGGCAAAGTGGTCTACCTTGCCACAACACCAGCACTCAAACTTGTTGTACCTTTGTTTAGGTACAACCCTAGCTGAATTATCTACAGCAGGCTTCTTGTTTTGTGCTGGGGTTTTGCCTTTAGATTTGGACCTAGTAGTCCATGCAGTTTTCTTAAATCCTAATCCAGCCTTACCCTTTTGAGGCACAAACTCATCAATCAAGGGTAATACAGATTTAGGTTTAGAAAAACTAGCTACAATCTCTTTCTCTTTCTGAAGTCTAACCTCCAGATTTCTAATCTGATCATTCTTGAATGTGATTGTGCCCATTTGAATAACAATTATGTTTTTCAATCTGGCAATCTCATTCAGTTTTTGATCCAGTATTTTCTCTGAATCTGTTGCAGTCATCTTAAGATCTGCAATTTCCTTAGCCTGAGATTTGGCCAGGTTTTTGCTCTTCTTAAGTGCCTGCAATAAATCTCTATATTCATCTATCAGCTGATGAATATCACCTTCAGACTCAGACCCATCCACATCACTTGATGCAGATGTTGCTGACTCTGACTCAGTACTACAATCTGAAAGACATTGTACCTTACTAGGACCAGGCTGATCCTAGCATTTGTCTTCTTCTGACACAGCCATCAGTCCCTTGCACTGATGGTCTTCTTGTTCATATATAGAGTTCAGCACTTGTAAAAACTCTTCTTCTTCATCAGCTGCATATAGCCCAATGCAAGCCTCAGCTTCAGATTCTGACCCTAATGATGACTGGTCTGACATGGTCTTCTCCTTCTTAGCAACAAAGGATTTCTCCTTTTTGCTCTGGTGTTGACTCTTCTTCTTATCTGCAGTCTCTTTTCTTTTATCTGGACACTCAGCCACTACATGTCCAGGCATATTACAACAGTAGTAAAAAATCTTTGATGTTGTAGAATTGTTTAGCTTAGACTTACTCCTGTCTTTCCTGGATGACTTCCTCTTTTGATAGTAATCATCCTTAATCTTAGATGTGGAAGGCTTAGACTTTCACTGCTTCTTCTTCAGAAATCTCTGAAACTGCCTTGTGAAGGCAGCAAAATCTTTATCTGAGTCACTGCTTTCAGAACTTTGGTTATCAGAATTATCTGAAGGTGTTTCAGCAACTATCATAGGAGGTGATGGAGACATCCTCCTATTTTTCCTAGTGGCTTCAACTTTAAAGGCCACTGACTTGTCTCTATGCTCACCTTTTGCACTTTTCTCTTCCTCTTTCCTTGCCATTAGCTGCATCTCATATGACAGCAGTTTTCCAAACAAGGTTGGTGGTGAGATATCTACAAGTTTGGCCACTTCCCTAATGGCACAAATCTTAGTGTCCCAATCTTTTGTCAGGGATCTCAAGAATTTATCATTCATCTCATATGTGCTGAAGATTCTACCATAGGATATTATCTCATTTACAATCCTATAGAACTTTTTATAGTACTCAGTGATACTGTCAGACTTTCCTTGTCTGAAACTCTCATATTCCTAGTTTAACATAGATTTTCTATCTTGTTTTACTTCTTCAGAACCCTCCATGTAGACTATTAAAGTATCTCACATTTCCTTAGAGGTCTTGCAGTGAATCAAATTCTGAAAAGTTGCATCATCAATGGCACTTACTATGATGTTTTGGGCCCTTTTATCTATAGTTGCCAGGATGATCTCATCTTTAGTCATTTCTGAGAAATCCTTGGGTATTCTTTGGTTTGCATCCAGAATTGAAATCTTCATTGGGACATAAGGACCTTCCTTGACTGTAATATAGATCCTTGTATCAGAAGCCTCCATAAACAGCATGTCCCTTTCTTTTCAGATGCCAAATATCTCTTTTCCGCATATGGGTAATATCATAGACCCTAGCTTCTTATGATTTTCACCTGAACCCATTTTCTTGATTCTTGAATCTGCCTTATGGATCTACTCAGACTGTTAAGTCTTTCTTTAAGTAACCTCCCTCTGATACCACTTGAAAGAATTGGTGTCTAGCCACCTAGAGGGGGGGGGGTGAATAGGTCTACTTTTTCTTTTGCTTTTAAGGCAGAAACTCTGTTCAATTAATTAACCAGAAATGGAAAATTCTACTACTACACAGTACAGCAATCACAGAAATAATTCAACACAGAGTGCACACAGATTTTTATAGTGGTTCCCCAAGGTCTGGGTACATCCACTTTCCCCTTTCGCCTATCTAGCAGTGTACTAGATTCGGCCTAACTTCTGCACTTCTCCTCAGATTCTCAGATCTTACAGTAGCTCAGAACCCAAACCAGGTTCCTACAAATCAGAGTGTATCCACACTCCTACAACTCAGGACAACTGACCTACCTCAGCCTTCAACAAGGCCTACACACAGAGATCTCAATCTCCTACACCTCAGGCTCACAGCCCTACCACTCAGAGAAAATATTCTCCTACACTCAGCCATTATATAATAGGCTTACAACTCAGATCTAGAATAGATCTTATAGAAAATTGATTAAACAAAGTAATTAACCACCACCCAGATAGAGAGAGAAGGGATGGATGGCTTCTTGATGAGTTCTTGGAAGAACTTGATGGCATAGCACAACCTCTATTAGCTTTCTTCAAAGCTTCTTAAATCTGAACTCAGTCGGGTTGAACTCTTGAGAAGTTGATATTCAATGAGCTTCTGACTTGAGATTCAGATCTCAATCTGAATCTTTCTTGGCAGCCTGGCTTAGCAACTGCACTTCTTAGATGAAGTTCTCTCTCTCCAACTTCTTCTAGATCTTCTGTAGAAAATCTTCTGTATAATTACTTCTATTTGTATTGCTCAGAATCTGTATTCTTCAATGATTGATCATCACTTTCTATTAAAGGAGAAAGCCTTTATATAGTCTTCCTCCATGGTAACCGGCTAAACCGGTTCTTAACAACCTTCTAACAGCTCTGACAGTAGTAGTTGACCGGCTAGAAATGGCAGCTGTCAAGTCATCCAGTCACTTCTTGAAAATACTGTCTTTGTCTGAAAGTGTCGAGACTAATCTTCAATATGTGTCGACATAATTAGACTAAGTGTCTACAGAAGTGGACTAAGTGTCGACACTAGCCTTGGTGGTGTCGACACAACTCCTTTTGTTGTTGTAACAGCTTCTCGACACTGCTTCTTCAGAATGTGTCGACACTAATTCTGTGTGTCGACACAAGCCTTCTTTTCTTTAAATTTATTGAAACTTGCTGTGTGTCGACACATATCCTTTGTGTCGACACAAGTACTTCTTTACTTTAACTTTATTGAAGCTTTGTTTTGTGTCGACACAAGTCCTGTGTGTCGACACAGTTGATGTTGACAAATACTTCTGTGTGTCGACACTGCCTCTATATGTCGACACAATTGATGTCGACTAAGTATTCCTGTGTGTCGACACTGCCTTTTGGTGTCGACACAGTTGATGTCGACTTTGCTTCTTTGTGCATCGACTGAGCTTCACTGTGTGTCAACACATTCCTTCTGGTGTCAACACAGTTGATTCTGGTGTCGACACAGCCTTTCCAAGTGTCGACACAATTTTTCTCCAGTGTCGACACAAGCCTTCATAAGTGTCGACACTGCCTTTGTAGGTGTCGACACATGGACTTAGAAATTTTTCTGCATTTCCTGCAATTACTTAACCTGCACGTATAAACACAAAACACATCAAATACACCTTGATGTATATCATTGAGTAGTGTGAGGCTTCTTCAAATCTGGTACACATTTTCCAATGTACCCAACAGGCTGGCTCCAGTATCCACTGAAACCAGGCAGGGGGAGATACTCTATGAAGAAGTAGCAGCAGCAGCAGTACCAGCAAAAGCAACAGCAGAAGCAGTAGTAGTAGAAGAAGCAGAAGCAGAAGTAGAAGCTAATGATTTGTTTGATCTAATTAATTTTATTGAATCTGATATCAATTTGGATGAGGCAGTCATAGAGGAAATAAAGACTGTTGGTGATTACATTATAAATCCCACAGTAGATATTTTGAAATTGTTGAATATTTTTTATACAGTTCACTTGAACTCTCTTCCATAATACAGATTAAATCCATCTATGGCTATAGTCCCCTATACCTCCCCAATAAGCCCCAAAGTTGTCAAGCAACATAAGGCTAGTTTTGCTATTAAGGAGGCTCTTGTTATTCCATCTCCACCAAGAGCTGATTCCTGTATTACTTTATCCCCTCCCAAAGTCATCTCAGCTCAAACATTCATTATGGATGATAGCCTCATGCCTGATCTTGATAAGTTGATCATGGTTGATATTGAAGAAGAGAATAAAACAGTTGTTGAAAGTACTGATGTACTCAGTTCTCCAGCTCCACCTCCAGCTCTCCCTCCAGCTCCTCCCCAGGAAGAAAAACTGTTGATATCTACAGAAGCATTGAAAGAGATTAATGCTTTATATGATAATCCACAGGACTCTTCAGATGATGATGATGAAGAGGATTTAGATAACAGTCCCTGTAGTAAGAAAAGGAAACTTTCTAAGAAGAGGAATGCTCCTCCACATCCTGCTCCAAAGCCAAACCCAACACATGAAATTCCATACTATATTATTCAGAATATTACTCCATATAAGGGCATGCCAGCTTGGATGTCGTTGTGCAAGAACCAACAGAAAGAAAGGAAGAAAAGCAGGAAGTATTCACCTCCTCCACAGAGATACATGAAGGATCCTCCTCCACCTCCTCCACCTGCTACTGGTGCTTCAGGCTCTTCATCTCACAGGACTACTGATGTTATAGATCACGGCAGTGAACCGGTCGCACAAGTAATATAAAATGGGGGTTTTCCCAAGTATCGATCTCACAAGGAACACAGTAAGGTGGAGTTAATTTCGAGGAGGACTTGAGATTGAAGTCCTCAGGTCGGAGCTAACTAAGGGGGTTTTGATAGTTGCAGAAACAGAAAATAAAACTTAACAACTACTCCTATGCAACGCCGCTATGCGATGCTTCGCCAGGAGGGATGGAAGACTAGTCGGGCCGCTATGCACCGAATCACTAGGCGGATGGACGAGAAGGCTAGCGGATGAGGTGGTTAGAACGGCGGAATGAGGGTCATGAGCACCTCTTCGCAACGCACGCCACTAGCAATTGCTAGTGCTGCAAGGGTGGATGGTGGTGGATGGAATAATAGGCGCAACTCAAGCAACATAGGTAGTAATATGAAATAGGAATCACATAGACATGAAACACATAACATAAACAACCACAGTGCACTTCATCAATATAAATAGGTTTAAAAACACCAATATTCAACAATAAAGCAAGTACAAGTCAAGAGATCGACCGAATCCGAAGTCTTACTGAGGATTCACGGTTGGAATCGTCGGGTTGTCATTCCGCGTCCAAGCTCGGTCCTCAACTGCGTCCGGGGTAGAGAAGGGCTGTCACCACCTTCCAATGGCCCGTCTTCTTCATCTCACGATAGCGGACGAAGTTTGCTAGCTTTCCTTTGCTTGATGGCTATGGCGTTAAACCCTACTTTAAGCTCATGGATGAAGGAGAAGGCCGAGAGGAAGCTCCGGCTTGGATTTGGCGGTGAAAGCTTGCCCGGAGCACCTCCCTAGGGTGGAAGATGAAGGAGGACGGCGGAATCCCTCCTCGGAGATGAAAATGGCGGAGGAAATGGGCGATCTGCGGATCCTCTGGATTAGGGCGAGACCTGCAATATTTATACAAAAGCAGAAATGAACAATGCGCACGATCACAAGCGCACGACCAGTGGTCGTGCGCACGATGTGAAAGTGCAACTAGATCTGATATACTCTAGAGGGGGGTGAATAGAGTATATGGTGTTTTAGTACTTTTAAAAACTTTTACAACAATTGTTGTAATAAGTGTGAGCAGGGAAGCAAATATAAATCTAATCACAGAGCTAAGCTATGCAAAAACTAAGCACAGACAGATCAAGGCTAGAAACAAAGAGTAAAACAAGCACAACCAGAAGACACAAGGAAATATAGTGGTTCCCCAAACTTGGGTACATCCACTCTTCTACCACCCTAGGTAGGAATCCACTGCAGGATGAGTTGATCAGGTGTCCTGGGCACCAATGAGCTTTTAATAAGGTGCTCAAAAACCAAAGCAGATTTTTTGATCAGGTGTCTTGCCACCAATGAGCTTTTGACAAGGTGCTCAAAAACCAGATTCAAACTTTTGAAGGGAGTTTGAGAAACCCTTTACAAACTAGGGGTGAGAGAGTGATGGCAGTCTTCTCTTTCTCAAACAACTGAGAAGACTATGTGGATTGATGTCAAAGCTCCCCCTGAATCCTTGAGATCTTCAGGAAGAAAAGCTTTGATGAGGGTGATAGGCCTTCAAATGGTAGAACTCCAGCAATAGATGGTTTCAGCAATGGCTGAAATGTTGTGTGTCTGGAGTCTTGAAAATGATGTTGGCCTTGAACACTTTGAGAGCTGAAGAGATCTGAAGATTTTTGAAAGCTTGATCTCTTTGATGAGTGTTCTTCAGAATTCTTTTTTGACAGAAGATTTTGAAAGAGTCTCTGTAATCTATATTGTGTATTCTCTCCTTGTTAATCTGTTGATTCAAAAAACATTCAGTCTTTTATTCTCTGTTCCAGAATAGAATATCATTCTCTGTCAAAGATAGCCGTTGGTCTGCATTGATTGAATCCTTAATTGCAAAAACTCTTCTGGAGGAAAGTCCACAGAATTATTCCTTGAAAGATCCCTTGAAACTTGGTCCAGAAATAAATGAAAACGGCTAGCAAATCTCTGAATTAATTGCAGAATAACTCCTATCTGATTTGAATTTGAATTCTGGAAGTTAACTGAAATCGTCGAACTGAGCTCTGCTATTGTCGAGCTGAGCTCAGCGAACTGGAAAACTCAAGCAGCAAAATAATCGTCGATCTGAGCTAAAAGATCGTCGAATGGAGTTCGACGATATTGTGAAGTTGAGCTCAGCGATCGTCGAATGGAGTTCGATGATATTGAGAAGTTGAGCTCAGCGATCGTCGAATGGAGCTCGACGATCTGTTGAAGTTGAGCTAGATGATCGTCGACCTGAGTTCGACGAATCATCGTGCTGAGCTCGACGATCAGACTTAGTCTCCAGACAGAAAAACTTGGTCTTCAGGGCAGCTTCCAATCCTAGACTACTAACCCTTAGACTCAATTCTAATTGACCTATTAAGCTATACAGAAGGTCAAACAAAGGTTCCTAGAGACATAGTGATCCTGACCCAAATTAGTAATAGGGTGTTCCAACAATCTCCCCCTATTTGGGTTAGGATAACTATTTACAGACTTTGGAAAATTCAAATAACAACATACAATCAGAAAAGCATAAAAACAACAGCAGCTAGACATTGCAGAAACATCACAGATATATATATATATGTATGTATATGGCATCCAGATAGCAGTCAGAAAATCCAAAGATTGTCACCTTACAAAGTCATTTCTTCTCTTTGCCTTTAACCATTTTGATTTCTCTGTTAGGGTTCAGGGCTTCTTTGTTGGATCTGGTGTCATCTGCTACACCTAAATAGGTTTGCTTTGAAGACCTGGGAACTACTACAGCAGGATGCAATTCCATATATCTGTCTGCATCAAAGAATTTTCTGGAGGCATATTTCTCTAGTTCCTTCTGTCTCTGCTCTGACATTGTAGAAATATTTGAAGTGTCTAAACCTTGCTCTCTGGCCTTCTTGAACTGGTCTAGTGCAGCCAACTCCTTCATCCTAGCAGTCCAAGCAGATGGATTCTTTTCAGGGTCCTCAAATGGTACAGGTGGCTCATACCTGTTGGAAGAATTGTCTTGAGGAGGCCTGGCAGACACTGTCTCTTTGAGCTTGTAGGGGAAGGGACCGGAAGTAGTATCAGCTGAAACATGTCCTCCCTTGGAGTATGGGTGCTGCCTGGAATGCCCTTTAGAATAAACCTGAAAATCTCTCTGATTTCCCCTGTATCCTCCTCTCCTAGAATAAGAACCCCTAGACTGGCTTTCCCTTTGATAGGATCTGGCATGGGGTTGATAGGAAGCCTGGCTTCTAGCTGGGGCTTGACTTGCAGAGCTGCCACCTGCACCTGCATCAGGAGGAGGTGGTGGAGGAGGATGAGGGTGCTGGAACTAGGAGGAGCCCTTTTCATACTTTCTCTTCTTCTTCATGGCCTTGAGCTGATTTTTGGAATACTGCATCCAATGTTCAGTAATTTGGCAGTTATGCAGAATATAATAAGGAATATCATTATCATCCTTGACTTTTGCAGGAGGAACCCTTTTCATTGCCTTGCTCCTAGCTTTCCTTTTTCTGGCAATAGTAGCAGATGAATCATCAGAGTCTGTTTTGTATTCATCAGATTCAGAGCTCTGATCATCATATAAAGCATCTATTCTTTTCATCAGATCTTTCTTCAGCTGAGCAGAGGCAGAAGAGGTAGAAGCTGAGACAGCAGCAGCAGGGACAGCAGTAGAGACAGCAGCAAATACAGGAGGAGAAGCAGAACCAACAACAGCAATAGCAGGAGTGATGGCAGCAGCAACTTCAGTAACATCAACAAAATCTGCAGCAGGCTCAAAATCAGTGGCCTCTGTCATCAGAAAATCCTTGGATATCTGCTCATCAGAGGCAGTTGGGATTTCAGCAGCAGCAAGAATATTTTCAGCAGCAGCAAAAACAGTCCTTTCTTTAACAGCAGCAGTAGCAGCAATTACTGAGAGTACAAAAAAAGATATAATGCTGGGGTCACAGCCAAAGAAAGGCACCAGTGCCTTGGACAGGTCTTCTGAGGGCTGGACAGCATTACTCTTGGGCAAGCAACTGAAAAAGGCAGAATCAAAAGCTGAGAGCAAAGACTTTAGGTCTAGTGCCAGAACTGGAGTAGGAGGCACAGCAGCAAGAGCAGAGGTAGCAGAAGCAGAAACATCAGCAGCATCATCAACAACAGGAGCAGAGACAGCAGCAGCAACAGCATGAAAGCTAGCTTCATAGGGCATCTCCCCCTGCCTAGATGCAAAAACATCTGTATCAAGGCACACTGCTGGAGGTGCTGCCTGAGAAAGGAGGGAGGAAAGCCTGGCAGAGAGAGCTGTCACTGACTGTTGTAGAGGTGCTAAGGAGGTCTCTAACAATAGAGAGAGCCTGGGGGCAATGAGCTCATACAACCTGTCAGCTATGGCTGAGAGGTCTACTTGCTCAACCACAGGAGCAGAGGTAGATGGAGTAGGGATAGCTGAGGATGCTGGAAGTGAAGGGCTGGATAGTGGAATGGATGGCTCAGGAGTGGGGATGGTGGAGATGGAGGACAAGGGGATGGATATGGATGGAGTGAATGTTGGTTGGTCAATGATGTGGAGGAGGAGATCTTGAAAAGAGGTGGAGGAGGAGGGTAATTCAGGAGGAGATGAGGGGGAATCATCCATGTAGGAGTCATCCAGAAGGGTGAAAGATGGTATAGATGGTGATGATGTGATATCTGGTGGGGGGTATGAAAACAATGGGTGGAAGTGGTCTGCAGGTGGAGGTAGAATTGGTGCTGGAGATGGAGTTGAGGTTGGAGATGGGCTGGATATGGTAATGGGGGATGGAGCTGGAATGGTGGATGGTAGAGGTAGGGTTGGACTTGGAGGAGGAGAAGAAGCAGCAACAGCAGCAGCCAGGTCTTCTGCAGGAGCAGAGACCTGTGGGGGAGTGACTCTGTGAGTCCTGGTGCCTGAAGGAGCACTAGAGGAGGGCCTGCTGGGCTTGCTTATTTGCCTGTCCCACTTGCCAAAGAGGGCACAAGTGAGTCTCTTGGAGGTATTGATGTGCACTCCAGAGGAGACCAGCAAGGCAGGGCACTTGTTCTGCAGGAAGACTCCAATAATCCTTCCAAAATTAACAAAGCTTTTGTTGATTTTCTTCTTGATTAGGTCAAAGAAGACCTCTCCCCAGTTCAAACTTTTCTTATCCACCAGAGCTCCCATGAGACAGAGCTGATGTCTGGAGATAGTATCATGAGCAGAGTGCTTTGCCAGCAGCACTTTTCCTACAACATCTGCTAGGAACCTGTACTCAACAGACAAGTTCCTTTTGAATAACTTGCTAGGGTTTCCCTCTGGATGACCCATCCTGGCAAGTATGTCAGCAAACTCCTCTCCAGATAACTCAGCAGAATCATCTCCATTCCTTAGTCCAAAAACCTCTGTTAAAATGGTGGGGGTCAGAGGTACCTGAGTTCCAGCAATAGACCCAACTATTGTGTTGTTGTCTAGATTATGAGCAGTGTAAACCCATTCCTTGATTTCATCTGAGTCCAGCTTTATCCTGGTGGTCATGAGGGCAGACAAGTTCTGATCCTTGAATAAACTCAGAATGTCTTGGAAAACTTGGTCAGTAGTGCTGAATGATTCCATATCAATGTCGAAGCCGGCATCAAACTTCATTGCGGCTAGAACAGCAACTGATACAGCCATTGTACCTGCAAAAATTCAACAAACAAAACGACCAAGTGTAGAACTGTTTGGAGGGAAGAAGATTCTTGCAGAGAAATCGAAAGCGCAAGAGAGAACGACGACGAAAAATGAGTTTTATATTAGGGTTCGACGCAGAATTGGAAAGATCGTTGAACTCAGTTCGACGATCGAGGCTTCTAAAGGAATCTGAAGAGACTCCAACATCGTCGATCTCCGTTCGACGATCTTGAAAGGCGTCGAGCTCCGTTCGACGATCGTTTAGTGAACATAATCGTCGAGCGTCGTTCGACGATCGTTGACCGGAAGAGATAGTTCATACTATCTGAGAGGCGCTGAACTCAGTTCGACGATTCTGGAGATCGTCGATCTCCGTTCGACGATCTGTGGGGAAATCATCGAGCGCAGTTCGGAGATCAGAAAAATTCTAGACACTAAGAAAAAATCAGAATTTTTGCCTAGTCTTGGTCAATTTTTAGCTTTCAAAATCTTGGAGATTATTTAAGGCTTCCTCCATCTAACATGCCTAACTGATTTAGGAAGAAGGTGTGTTTCTTTTCATCCAAAGGTTTGGTGAAAATATCTCCCCTTTGTAATTCAGTTGGGATATATTGCAATTCAATTTTATTCTTTTCAACATTGTCCCTTAAGAAATGATGCCTTATCTCTATGTGTTTTGTCCTACTATGGAGGACTGGATTTTGAGCTATAGAAATAGCACTTGTATTGTCACAAAAGATTTTTGACTTCTCTAAGTTGTAACCATAGTCTAGGAGTTGGTTTTGAATCCATAATATTTGTGAACAACAACTGCCTGGAGCCATATATTCAGCTTCAGCAGTTGAGGTTGACACAGATGTTTGTTTCTTACAAAACCAAGAGACAAGTCTGTCACCAAGGAACTGACAAGTTCCACTGGTGCTTTTCCTGTCAATTCTGCATCCAGCATAATCAGCATCTGAGAATCCAGTTAAATCAAATGCTGAATCTTTTGGATACCAGAGACCTAGATTTGGACAACTTTTAACATACCTGAGAATCCTCTTTACTAATGTTAGGTGTGACTCTCTAGGGCTGACATGGAACCTAGCACATATACATGTAGCAAACATTATATCTGGTCTACTAGCTGTAAGATACAGTAAAGAGCCAATCATTGCTCTATATGTTGTCTGATCAACAGGTTTCCCATGTTCATCAGCATCCAATACAACATTGGTAGGCATGGGTGTTTTCATACAAGATGCCTCAGTCATACCAAATTTTTTAACCAGTTCATTAACATATTTGGTTTGAGAAATAAAGATGCCTTCAGCATGTTGTTTGACTTGCAATCCTAGGAAGAAGGATAGCTCACCCATGCTACTCATCTCAAATTTAGAATGCATCAGGTTAGAAAACCTTCTGCACAATTTTGAGTCAGTAGAACCAAAAATGATATCGTCTACATAAATTTGCACTAGTAGGGTATGGGACTTATGGGTTCTAATAAAAAGAGTTTGGTCTACTCTACCCCTTATAAAACCATTTTCCAAGAGAAAACATGCTAGGGTCTCATACCATGCTCTAGGAGCTTGCTTGAGACCATATAATGCTTTGTTCAGTATAAAAACATAATCAGGATAAGTTGGAGAGATAAAACCTGGAGGTTGTCTGACATAAACTTCCTCTTTGATGTCTCCATTTAAGAAGGCACTCTTGACATCCATCTGATAGACCTTGAAGCCTTTGTGAGCTGCATAAGCTAAAAATATCCTGATGGCTTCTAATCTTGCAACAGGTACAAAGGTCTGGTCGTAGTCAATTCCTTCTTCTTGAGAATATCCCTGGGCAACTAGCCTTGCCTTGTTCCTTATAATTACTCCTTGATCATCCAGTTTATTTCTGAATACCCATTTTATTCCAACAATGGAATGATCCTTAGGCTTTGGCACTAGTTCCCATACTTTGTTCCTCTCAAATTGATGCAACTCCTCTTGCATTGCAATGATCCAGTGAGGATCTTGCTCTGCATCTTGAATGGACTGAGGTTCAATTTGAGAAAGGAAGCAGGTGTGCAACAGGTTTTGGTTGACCTGATTTCTGGTTTGCACACCAGCTGAGAGTTCTCCAATTATTTGGGTAATTGGATGGTCTCTTGATGTTACTAAATCAACAGGGGGTGTTGATTGTTCACCAACCTGTGTTGTTGCTTCCTCTTGTGGTACAACAACTGGCTCTTCAAGTTGAGCTTCAATGTGTTGAGCATTCCCTTCATCTTCACTGCTTTCATCCTCTTGAGCAACCTGTAGCTTGTTCATATCTTCAACTAGAGAGTGTTCCTGCAAAGGTTCTATGGTAGAAGAAATCTTCTCCTTGAAAGACATGTTAGTTTCATCAAATGAAATATGAACAGATTCCTCAATTTTCAAAGATGATTTATTATAGACCCTATAGGCCTTGCTGATCATGGAGTATCCCAAAAACACTCCTTCATCAGCTTTGGCGTGAAATTTTGCTAAATATTTCTTGTCATTATTATGAATGTAGCAAGTACAACCAAAAATTCTAAAATAGTTAACTTTAGGTTTCTTCCCTTTGAGTAATTCATAGGGAGTCTTTCCCTTCAGTTTATGTATCAAACTTCTATTCAGCACATAGTTGGAGGTGTTCACTGCCTCTGCCCAAAAGGATAGAGGTAGATGAGCATCTGACAACAATGTAGTGGTAGATTCAATAAGGGTTCTATTTTTCCTTTCAGCTACCCCATTTTGTTGAGGAGTTCTAGGAGCTGAGAAAGTATGCCTGATCCCTTCACTCTGACAGAACTCTTGTATAAGAAGAGAATCAAGCTCTGTCCCATGATCACTTCTGATCAGGGCAATGTGAGTATTGAACTCAATCTGTATACATTTGAGATACTCTGTCAGACACTTAAAGTTATCAGACTTCTTCCTTAGAAAAAACACCCAAGTGAATCTAGAGAAGTCATCTACAATTACTAAAGTGTAGGATTTCCCTCCTAGGCTTTGTACTGTGATGGGTCCAAATAGATCCATGTGTAACAGATACAATATCCTAGGTGAATCACTCTTATTAAGTGACTTAAAACTGTTTTTAGTTTGCTTGCCTAATTGACAAGCCTTGCATAGTACTTCCTTCTTGTAGGGGCCAGAAGGTAGTTCTCTAACAAGGTTGTCCTTGGAGAGCCTAGCAATAGTTCTAAGGTTTAGGTGTCCTACTCTCTTATGCCATAAGACATTTGGTCTACAGACTGAATTAAACAAGCAGATATCTATATCAGTTGAAAAAAAGTTTACTAGGTATATGTTACCTTTCCTTTTACCTGTCAACACAGTTGTGTTGTCCTCTGACTTGATTTTGCATAAGGTTTTGCTGAAGGTCACCTGGTAGCCTTCATCACACAGCTGACTGATGCTGATTAGGTTGTGCTTCAGTCCTTCCACATAAGCTACCTTCTTGAAGGTTACTGAACCAATCTGGACTGCACCATATCCTTTAGTTTGTCCAAAGTTGGAATCACCAAAGATAACCTTGGGTCCAAGCTTGGCTTTAAAGGAAGTGAGGTTATCCTTGTTTCCTGTCATGTGCTTAGAGCACCCACTATCCAAATACCATTGTTGGTTAGATGTTGGATAGGTCTTCACCTGCACATAAAACAATTCACTTGTTTTTGACCCAGTTTACCTTGGGCCTAGGTTGATAACCTCTAAATTCAGAAATGAAAGACATCCCTGGCTGACTCTTATATCCTTCAGGATGATATCTCCTTGGAGGTAAAATCCATTCAGTATAAGGGTTAAAGGTTTGGGATGAAGAACCCTTAGGATTCAATTTTGATTTGCCTTTGAAAAAGTTTCCAGAGTTCTGACCTCTGTTCGACGATCTTGGAGCTGCGTTCGACGATCTTGGGTCAGATCGTCGAGCTCCGTTCGACGGTCGACTATGGCTGAGGTCAGGTATATGAGATCGTCGAGCTACGTTCGATGACTTTGGCTGAGATCGTCGACCTGCGTTCGACGATTTTTCCTGAGATCGTCGAGCTGCGTTCGGCGATCGTCGATTTTCATTCGGCGATCGTCGATCTCCGTTCGACGATTTTTGCTGGGACTCAGTTTTCTGAGGCAGATCAGAATTTTTCCTGGCAACCTCTACAACTCCCTTTCCCTTACTAAAAATAAACTTGATGGGAGTTGTTAGGACTATAGGTTGGCTGGATGAAGCACCCAAGCCCAGTGTACTGTTGAATCTAGAGTTCAATGTGCTTGTGATGTCCATCAGCTTGATGCTTCTCCCATTAAGGGATTCTTCAAGCTTCTTGGCCTCAGAGAGCTCACTTTTCAGTGTAGCTATCTGTTCCCTACAGTTCTCCAACCCCTGAGAGAGTTTGAGGTTTTTTGACTTTAAACCATTGTGTTCAGATAATTGATTTCTGAGAGAGATAATCTCTTTCTCAGACTTTAGCAGGTCTAAACACAGTGCTTTAAATTCAGATTTAAAATCTTCTGAAGTAAAATCAAAAGAACTAATTACCTGATCTTCTTCAGGTTGGGTTTCTGAGTCTGACTCTGACTCTTCATCCTCTGAATTGTCCTGTGAGGCATTAATTACCATCATGCAGAATTCCTTTTCTTCTGCATCATCCTCATCATCACTGGAGCTGGATGAGGCTTCTGATTCCTCTTCTGTCTCACTCCAGGATTCAGCAACAAACCCTTTTCTTGTATGCTTATTCCTGCTTGAAGAAGGTTTGTCATTTCCATTCCTTTTGGGGTCCTTCTCCTTTCTTCTTTCTTTTCTGTCCCTTCTGTCCTTGTTCTTGTTCTCTGGACAGTCAGGAACTATATGCCCTGGTTTCCTGCAACCAAAGCAAATAATGTCTTTGTTATTGCCAATGGACTTATCATACCTTGGCTTATCTTGCTCCTTGTATGATCTTCTTCTGAAGTCCTTTCTGGCCATCTTGTAGAATCTTTTGGCCAACAAGCTGAGAAGTTCATCATTGCCTGTAGCTTTTTCTTCAGGCAGATCTTCAGTTGCCTTGAATGCTATGGTCTTCTCTTTTCTTGTGGCTGGTGAAGCAGCCTTCTATTCTTCCTCTCTATTCTTGATGAGTAGCTCATAAGATTTGAGCTTACCCAACAAGGCTTCAGTGGTGATCTCATTTAGACTTCTGGCATCCTTAATTGGCCAGATTCTTGAATCCCAAGTGCTGGGGAAGCACATTAGGATCTTGTCATTAAGTTCTGTCAGAGAAATCTCTTTGTCCAATGTCCTTAGCTCACTGACAATTAGACTCAATCTGTTGTACATATCTCCCACTGACTCAGTCTCTCCCTTCTTGAAGTTCTCATATTGGGAGATGAGATGGGATTTTCTGTCCTTTCTCTCATCAGCTGAGCCTGAGACAATTTCTGAGAGCTTGTCCCAAATCTCCTTGGCTGAGTTGCATTCAGCTACCTTTTGGAATATGTCATCTGACATTGTCTGGGCTAGGATGTTCATAGCCTTGGCATCAGCTACTTTCCATTTTTTGATGTCAGCATCTGTTCCTGATGGAGGTGGAACAGCATTTGTGCTTGTGCTCTCAGGGGGTCTTGGACACACTATCAAAACAGAATTGAAAATATCTTCGTCAATGGAATTCATGTAAAGTCTAATCCTTGCTTTTCAAAGTGCAAACTTGGAAAGATTGTACACTAGAGGTCTGGTGCTAGCATAATCTTTGTTTTGGGCCATGATTTATGCAAACAAAAACTAATAATAAAATACAAAAGAAAAACAGATCTAGTTTGGAATCTTGGGGTTCAGGTGTTAGCCTGTACAACCAATCAGATATGGTATGTTTAACCAACCTGGCTCTGATACCAATTGAAAGTGCAACTAGATCTGATATACTCTAGAGGGGGGTGAATAGAGTATATGGTGTTTTAGTACTTTTAAAAACTTTTACAACAATTGTTGTAATAAGGGTGAGCAGGGAAGCAAATATAAATCTAATCACAGAGCTAAGCTATGCAAAAACTAAGCACAGACAGATCAAAGCCAGAAACAAAGAGTAAAACAAGCAGAACCAGAAGACACAAGGAAATATAATGGTTCCCCAAACTTGGGTACATCCACTCTTCTACCACCCTAGGTAGGAATCCACTGCAGGATGAGTTGATCAGGTGTCCTGGGCACCAATGAGCTTTTGATAAGGTGCTCAAAAACCAAAGAAGATTTTTTGATCAGGTGTCTTGCCACCAATGAGCTTTTGACAAGGTGCTCAAAAACCAGATTCAAACTTTTGAAGGGAGTTTGAGAAACCCTTTACAAACTGGGGGTGAGAGAGTGATGGCAGTCTTCTCTTTCTCAAACAACTGAGAAGACTATGTGGATTGATGTCAAAGCTCCCCCTGAATCCTTGAGATCTTCAGGAAGAAAAGCTTTGATGAGGGTGATAGGCCTTCAAATGGTAGAACTCCAGCAATAGATGGTTTCAGCAATGGCTGAAATGTTGAGTGTCTGGAGTCTTGAAAATGATGTTGGCCTTGAACACTTTGAGAGCTGAAGAGATCTGAAGATTTTTGAAAGCTTGATCTCTTTGATGAGTGTTCTTCAGAATTCTTTTTTGATAGAAGATTTTGAAAGAGTCTCTGTAATCTATGTTGTGTATTCTCTCCTTGTTAATCTGTTGATTCAAAAAACATTCAGTCTTTTATTCTCTATTCCAGAATAGAATATCATTCTCTGTCAAAGATAGTCGTTGGTCTGCATTGATTGCATCCTTAATTGCAAAAACTCTTCTGGAGGAAAGTCCACAGAATTATTTCTTGAAAGATCCCTTGAAACTTGGTCCAGAAATAAATGAAAACGGCTAGCAAATCTCTGAATTAATTGCAGAATAACTCCTGTCTGATTTGAATTTGAATTCTGGAAGTTAACTGAAATCGTCGAACTGAGCTCTGCTATCGTCGAGCTGAGCTCAGCGAACTGGAAAACTCAAGCAGCAAAATAATCGTCGATCTGAGCTCAAAGATCATCGAATGGAGTTCGAGGATATTGTGAAGTTGAGCTCAGCGATCGTCGAATGGAGTTCGACGATATTGAGAAGTTGAGCTCAGTGATCGTCGAATGGAGCTCGACGATCTGTTGAAGTTGAGCTAGACGATCGTCGACCTGAGTTCGACGAATCGTCGTGCTGAGCTCGACGATCAGACTTAGTCTCCAGACAGAAAAACTTGGTCTTCAGGGCAGCTTCCAATCCTAGACTACTAACCCTTAGACTCAATTCTAATTGACCTATTAAGCTATACAGAAGGTCAAATAAAGGTTCCTAGAGACATAGTGATCCTGACCCAAATTAGTAATAGGGTGTTCCAACACTATGTCCTGTGCTCGTGCGCACTGGCATGGAATAACAGGAAGAAGAACTGGGATAATGTACACGAGAAGTGGCGCACGACCAGTGGTCATGCTCACTAAGTCCAATGATCGTGCGATTACCCAGACAGAACTCCAGAAAAGAGGAATCAATATACACGACCAGTGGCGCACGGCCGGTTGTCGTGCGCCGTATGTCCAGTGGTCGTGCGCTTACCCCAGGCTGATTCTGAAAAACGAAGAGTAGTGCGCACGATCGGGGGCGCACGACCAGTGGTCGTGCGCATTAGATCCCATGATCGTGCGCAGTATTCCTGTTTCACAACCATCCCGGAACACGCACACGACCCCTGTACCAAAAGGAAAAACCAATAACTAATCTGTGCAGACATTCCAAACAATCACAAAAGGGAATACAAACTATAAAAATAATAAAATACACAACCATGGGCTAAAATGTGCACTTCCTATGGAAATATAGGCAAGATGAGATATGAATGATAAAGAACTAAAAGTGAAGTGCAAACGTGTGAAAACTAGCCCAAATGAGTCCGCAAATAGGTATATAAAGTGGACTCATCACACCCCCAGACTTAACTGTTTGCGCGTCCCGAGCAAACAAAATCTAAGCAGATAGGGAAAAATACTAGTTAACAAAGAAATTGCGATACGAAGTACCATGCGAAGTTGCATGCTCGCACGCGTAAAAATATAATAGAAGAAATTTCTAAGTATACAAAATAGTTTATACTTTTCACAATGCGTATCAAAATTTTATTATTACTCAAAAATAAAATCACGGTGAATCATCCGGTCATGCGTAGGGAGAATGTAGACTAATCGCTAGGCGAGCATTGCCAAAGATCGGGGCTCCAGATGACCTCCAAAGGAATCCACCAATGTCGGTGACCATATGCTTGCCCTTTCACACTCTCTCCACGGCACTGGTTTGGTTCACACACGAATCAGTAGGACTATAGGTGAAGACATGGGGCTTGGGTTTTGGTGAGGTAAACAAGGATAAACAAGAAGGCTATGCACCTAACCCAAAGGAGCTAGTATGAAGGGAATCCAACAGCTAACCAAAATATATGCGGGTACACCACACCCCCAGACTTAAATTTTAACATATGGGTGTGTGCACTGCCTACTCCAAATATAATCACATTTCCAAAATAATTTTCAATTAAAACTTTTTCTTTTCATTTTTTTTCCTTTTTCTTTTTCTTTACAAATATTTTTTTTCTTTTTCTTCATTTTATTTTCACAATTCAGTAGATATAAACTTGGGAGCACTTCCACATTTTCACAAATAAAATCACCACATCACATCCCAACATGAAAATGTAAACACTAAAGCTCAACTCGGGTGTGCGACTAGGATTGACTATAAGGCTTTGGTGAAATCATGGAGGAGCTGAATCAAAAGGAGGGGTAGGCACAACGGGGCTAGCGAGGATAAGACGTCAGGAACAGTACAAAGCTCAACCGGGCCAAAATGATGGCCTACATCACGCTCATGCATGACTAACCTATACCCATGCTTCAAGAATAGCTTGGGGCAAGTTCTTAGCCAACGAGAAAGACTATCCATCCTCCCGACTCGAGCAATACCAAACTAACGACCGTCTACACACATCCCTAAGCTACTGTCGGATTTACACCGGATTCACCAACTTTTGAGTAGAATAAAAAGTATTTACGCAATTAGAAAAATATAAAATTAAAAGCATACAGAGCAATTAAATCTACTCCAATTTCTACACGAGACGAGAGCAGTTGACTAGGAACACAACAAGACCAACATTTTACTCCGTCTCACAATCCTATGTCAGCACCATAATTTTGCCAAATCTAACGAAGAAATGAGTTTAACTCGCAGCAGACAAAAAGATAAGCACGCGCTCATGGGGGTGCAGTGGTGTGTGATGCAATGAACTAATCAAAATAAAACAATAAAAGCTTCTAGTATGCACATGAAATGTGTACGTGCATTAGGTAACAGATCTCTCCCCCAGACTTAAACTAAGCAAAACAGCATATAATAGAGAAATTAAAATCATAAAAAGCTAAGGGAAGAGGTTACCCAATGCTCAGCTAGTGAGCATACCAGAAGGCACGTGGAAATCTGAAGCAGACCCGCCATACGAAGAATCAGAACCCTGCCAATGCAATTTTCTAAGAATACCTGCAGGGGTGACCTCCGCAAAAACAAAACAAAATATACAAAATAAATGCTAAAACTAAAAATAGACAAGAAAAATAAAATGCAGAAAATGAAAGATAAATACTGGGGTTATTGTCATCCCAACACGACTTATTCAATTCTAAACAGTTCTAGCTTATAAGCCTATGAAATAAAAAGTGCACAGGTAACTGGCCTAATATCCGTTTCGGTAATGGGTACCGATACGGTGATAGAGCAGTTACCCCTCTGCCTAAATAATCATACCTGCTCCTCGCAGGCAGAGGAAATAGGAAGTAGGATGAGGAGGAGGCCTGGTCCTCACTCATCGCTCCACAAAATGAATCCTTGCCCAGCAAGGTATCGTCCACCACAAGTTCGCTAGGGGCGAAGGTGACGGCAGGGGCTTCCACTGTGAAGGAGGTAGGAACCTCCTCACACAAGAGGATCCACTCGTCAACAGCCTGAGCGCAAGGCTCAACGTCAACCCAACTTACCTGTGGAGATTCAACCTGCACAGGCTCAGATAAAGAAGAGGGATCAAGAAAAAAAAAGAGACGAAGAACATAAAGAAATAATCGGGGGAGTGATCCCGGTTTCACTCCCCAAAGGCTGAGGTAGAAAAATATCGTCAGTAATCTCGACAATGCTACAAGGCTTGGCTGGATCCATAGAGGCCTCCACCAAGACTTGGACTTCCTCCTTTGGTATCAAGGGAGAATCCTCGACACCATGAAGGTTGTCCTACTCCATGGGAGTGGAAACAACCCATGTATCACAAGCCTCAACTTGTGTTGCATCATCGAAAATGTTGCCAGAGGCGACTGAAGTAGAATGCACAAAAGGTGGAAGAACTTTGCTTGGATAAAAGTCAAGTGCAGGTTCCTCACAAAGAATCGGCTCCATGCTTGGAGATGTATGCACAGGAGAGATGGGCTCAGCTATGTCGAAGCCTAGATCAGTCACACATCTGGTGGTTGTGTCCATATCATTCCCTTCAACAAATGAAGGTGACAGGGACACATACCAGATGATGAAGGTGTGCCACCAAGGGTAGGAGTCTGGATGATCCGGATGTCCGGCTCATCATCCTCTTCCATAACACGGAGGTACTCGGCACAATCCTTCAGGACATGATCTGTTCTACGACAATACAAACACTTTCTCCCATTACGCTGCGGTCCTTGTGGGGCCGGAGAGGAATAAGAGAACGGTGTATGTGGCGAGGACGATTGACCATAAGCTCGGGGCACAGTGTTTGAAAGGCTGTACGAATACAACATCTCATGTATTGTGCGCTGAGGCTTATGCTCAATATCTCTCGTAGGGCATTCATGACTAGCGTGGAACGGCTTCCTACACCAACGACATTGGGCATACGAATATCCCCACATGGTGTAGAAACAGCAGATTCAAAATAAATTGTGCAAATTACTAAATCCAATAATATATTACTACAATTGCCTAAAGAAACAAGAACAAGACAGACAAAACAAAAATAGAACAAAACAAAAGCGATTTACAAAGGAAAATGAAAGCAATCTCACGTCTCCCTCTCCAAAATCTCACATGACTATGTTCCCCGGCAACGACGCCAAAAACTTGATGCTATAGATCACGGCAGTGAACCGGTCGCACAAGTAATATAAAATGGGGGTTTTCCCAAGTATCGATCTCACAAGGAACACAGTAAGGTGGAGTTAATTTCGAGGAGGACTTGAGATTGAAGTCCTCAGGTCGGAGCTAACTGAGGGGGTTTTGATGGTTGCGGAAATAGAAAATAAAACTTAACAACTACTCCTATGTAACGCCGCTATGCGATGCTTCGCGAGGCGGGATGGAAGACTAGTCGGGCCGCTATGCACCGAATCACTAGGCGGATGGACGAGAAGGCTAGTGGATGAGGTGGTTAGAACGGCGGAATGAGGGTCGTGAGCACCTCTTCGCAACGCACGCCACTAGCAATTGCTAGTGCGGCAAGGGTGGATGGTGGTGGATGGAATAATAGGTGCAACTCAAGCAACTTAGGTAGTAATATGAAATAGGAATCACATAGACATGAAACACATAACATAAATAACCACAGTACACTTCATCAATATAAATAGGTTTAAAAACACCAATATTCAACAATAAAGCAAGTACAAGTCAAGTGATCGACCGAATCCGAAGTCTTGCTGAGGATTTACGGTTGGAATCGTCGGGTTGTCATTCCGCATCCAAGCTCGGTCCTCAACTGCGTCCGGGGTAGAGAAGGGCTGTCACCACCTTCCAATGGCTCGTCTTCTTCATCTCATGATAGCAGACGAAGTTTGCTAGCTTTCCTTTGCTTGATGGCTATGGCGTTAAACCCTACTTGAAGCTCATGGATGAAGGAGAAGGCCGAGAGGAAGCTCCGGCTTGGATTTGGCGGTGAAAGCTTGCCCGGAGCACCTCCCTAGGGTGGAAGATGAAGGAGGACGGCGGAATCCCTCCTCGGAGATGAAAATGGCGGAGGAAATGGGCGATCTGTGGATCCTCTAGATTAGGGCGAGACCTGCAATATTTATACAAAAGCAGAAATGAACAATGCGCACGATCACAGGCGCACGACCAGTGGTCGTGCGCACTATGTCTTGTGCTCGTGCGCACTGGCATGGAATAACAGGAAGAAGAACTGGGATAATGCGCACGAGAAGTGGCGCACGACCAATGGTCATGCGCACTAAGTCCAATGATCGTGCGATTACCCAGACAGGACTCTAGAAAAAAGGAATCAATGCACACGATCAGTGGCGCACGACCGGTAGTCGTGCGCCGTATGTCCAGTGGTCGTGCGCTTACCCCAGGCTGATTCTGGAAAACGAAGAGTAGTGCGCACGATCGGGGGCGCACGACCAGTGGTCGTGCGCATTAGATCCCATGATCGTGCGTAGTATTCCTGTTTCACAACCATCCCGGAACACGCACACGACCCCTGTACCAAAAGGAAAACTCAATCACTAATCTGTGCAGACATTCCAGACAATCACAAAAGGGAGTACAAACTATAAAAATAACAAAATACACAACCATGGGCTAAAATGTGCACTTCCTATGGAAATATAGGCAAGATGAGATATGAATGATAAAGAACTAAAAGTGAAGTGCAAACGTGTGAAAACTAGCCCAGATGAGTCCGAAAATTGGTATATAAAGTGGACTCATCAACTACCCAGTATCAAACCTATCAGAGGCATCAGGGTAGATCCTACTCCTCTTATGGAAGCAGTCAGCACAGGCACTACTCCTCAGGCAAGTAGCAACAACATCAACATAAACAGCAACATCTACAACAAACTACTGAACATCAAAAGGCTGAATGTCCAAAGATACCTGCATCTCCTCTTGTACCTTTTGAGGACCCAGAAATAGCTACAACTACAAGGATGGCCAGGTTCCAAGAATTGGTTGGCCTATCTATGTTCAACAAAGCAAAAGCTGAAGGAAAGGATCCCTCTCAATACTCAACAATGTCCAAATACAGGAAGGAGGAACTTAACAGGTTTGCCAAAGCTAACAAATTTTTTAATGTTGATGACTATATGAAATTACATCCAGAAGCTGTGGTGTTACGGGCCACTTCCCTAAATATTATTGGAGTTGCTGATATGATAATGACAAAGACTCAAGCAGTCAATCCAAATAGGGAGATCAAGTTTACACAGCCTGGTGATAAAGCTAAAGAGGTTAAGCAAAAAGAGCCAAAGCAGAAGAAATTAATTTTTACTGCTTATTTTTTTCTATTGTTTTAAACATCTTATTTATTTCATGATATAAAGCTCTTTGTATATATATATATGCTGCATATTTTAAAGTTTTCTGCCATATATACTTTTCTTGCTTTGTAAATATTGTGTGTCTGTAATTAGTGACCTCACGCAAATAGGGGAGAGATTGTTGGATCCCTAGTTGGATTTGGGCTAGGTTCACTAAACTAGGATTATTAACCCAGCTTGTATAGCCAGGGTCATATCTGTGTCCTAGAGTCTAGTTCATGTCCTTAGAGTCAACATTGCTGGACCAGCCAACAATAGACTGCAGAAGACTCAAGAGTTAGAGAAAAATCAATTTCAGGAGAGTAAGTTCGACGTTCGTCGAACTCAGCTCGACGAAAGTCGTGCTCAGCTCGACGAACTCAGTGACAATTCTCTGAGTTGAGCTCGACGAACTTAGTTCTCAGGTCGAAGATTTCTGGATACCTTACTTCAACATTCCAAATCCAGAATTCCTTTCTCTGAAATCCACTCGAAGAATTTATGATTCTCAGCTCGACGATCTTAGTGCACAGAATTGGCAAGTGTTTATCAGATAGCAGTCAGCAGTTCTCAGGTCGATGATATTGGATCTCAGGTCGACGAACAACAATTATCTGGTCGACGAACATGACTTCTCAGCTCGACGAACTCTGGACCCAGGTCGTCAAATTCTATTCTTTGCTCGACGATTTCTGTGCAGTTCTAGACTTTGATTTTTCCTTCCTTCTGTCCTTATTTTATTGCAGTAATTCCTGAGTAATCAATGCTTAATATTCTCTGAATATTACCGTTAGAAGCAGCATTGATTATGGCATTCATCAGGATTATTACTTGTCGTTTTTTTATGGTAAAGTTGGGGAAATCAATTAATGCAGACATTCTCAAGGCCGTCTACAATCAATGCAGGAAGGAATTCAAAAATTCTAAGGAAAATTTCATGGAAAATATAAAAGGGATTTCTTCCTCCTTCTCAAAAAGAAGATAGAGAGAGAGATATATAGAAGAACAAGATACAACAACAACATTAAAATTCTTCTCTGTGCAGAAAAAGATAATCTGGTCTTCACCCTGACACTGCTGAAAAAGAAGAAGAACACACATCCAAATCTAGAGTCTTCTTCATTTTTCAGTCCTGGATTCTTCAAGTACAACAAATCTTCATCAGTCAAGAAGTTCCTGGTTCACTTCTGGTCAAAGCTAAAGAAAGAAGACCTACTCACCCTGAAGCAAAGCTCCAATCTTCCTGAACAACTCTAAAACTCTGGGGAGCTTTTACAACGTCAAAGATCCACTAGTCTTCTCAGTTGTATTTGAGAAAGAGAAGACACCATCATTCTCTCACCCCCTCACTATATAAAGGGTTCTTTAACTTCCTTCAAAAGTTATTCCTTGGTTGCTTGTCACCTGATCAAAAGACTTGGGTTGGTTTCTGAGCACCTGATCAAAAGCTCATTGCTGGCAGTCACCTGATCATCGTCACAACAAGCCTCCTCGCTCCGACTATCAGCCTCACGCTCAGAGGGGGTGACACTTCCGCCAGATGAAACAATTCATTGGTCATCAATAGTTTTGTGATCAGAGACTGTCGTTGGCCACCACTCTCGCCTTATATATACAAGTTCTTCCTATTCTTCATGTTGCTCTGCCTGCTCCAAGGCAGCATTGCAGCGACTCCGTGGAGGAGTTTGCAGATTTGGGCCTTAGCATTGATGAGTTCATCCAGATTCTGCAAAGGAGGTCTGAAGAAAAGAAGCAAGGACCTCTGAGAGAGTGGGAGCCAAGGAACTCTGGTCTGTTCTGTGATTTCCATAAAGAGAAGGGACATTCGACCGAGGATTGCAAAGCCCTTCGACAACTGGTAGAGAGACTGCTTGGTGAAGGCAAGATGAAGGACCTGGGTAAGAAAGACGCTTCATCAAAGCCATCTACCTCCAATGGCAAAGAGGTGGTTGAATCTCATTGGGAATGTGAAGAAGTTGAAGATGTTGGCCGTTTGGGGCCTATCAACATTCAAAGTGAATGTATTTACACAGATAATGAAGGAGCTTTGGGGCAACTCTCTTGCATTCATGGTGTAGCAGGGACCGAATCAACTCGTAAATCTTCAATCGCGAGTGTCTCTCGGGCAGAGGTCGCCTCAACTTCTTCTTCTGCTCCATTATGGGGAAGTGTCACTTTCAGCCAAGATGACCTTCCCCAAACTACCAACCCATTCAACGATGCTGTTGTGATCAAGGAAGCTATCAAGGACTACATCGTGGATAGAATTCTAATCGATACAGGCAGCTCTATTAACCTCCTTTTCAAGTCAACCTTTGAGGCCCTGAAGACCGTAAAGCCTCAACTTTCCGCCAAAGGTCCACTCTACGACTTCTCTGGAGAAAGAAAGGAGGTTGAAGGAAGTGTTACACTTGCAGTAAGGCTCCTAGGAATAACTTGACTGAACCCATTTATAGTAGTCGATGCTCCAAGCAGCTACTATGCTATCTTATGGAGGCCTCTACTCAACAAGTATCGTGGGTGGTCTTAACATACTACATGGGATTAAAGTTTAATATTGATGGCCAGCAATACAGGGTCAGGAGAGACCCAAAGAAAGCTCGAGAATGCTATGTTCTCACAATCAACATGATTGAAATCACACCTCCTGATTTACCAGCTGCAGCACCAAAAATTTCTTCTAGATTAGAAGCAGCTGATGACAAAGAAGGAGCTCACCTGGAACCTGCCCAGGTGACTCAAGGAGTCCCCATTGTTGAAGGGGAGGAGAGGAAGCTCTCCATAAACTCTGAACTACAAGAAGATCAGAAGGCCGAGTTGATCTCATGTTTGCTAGAGAACCTGGATGTATTCGCTTGGTCAGCGGAGGACATGCCAGGCCTTGATCCAGATGTCGTATGCCACCATCTCAACGTTGATCCAAGCTACAAGACTATTCAACAAAAGAAGAGAGATGTGCCGACCAAGCTTGCTGATCCAATCAAAGAGGAGGTCTCAAAGTTCCTCAAGGCGATGTTTATCCGTGAAATTCAATATCCCTCCTGGATATCTAATGTTGTAATGGTTAAAAAAGGAGGAAAATAGCGAATGTGTTTAGATTTCAAGCGATTAAGTAAATCATGCCCTAAAGATTGTTACCCCTTGCCTCGGATAGATTCTTTAGTTGATTTCGTGGTTGTGTATTCTTTTATGAGTTTCTTAGATGCATTCTCTGGTTACCATAAAATTAGAATGCATAAGCCCGACGTTCCTCATACGCCCTTCATCACAAACGATGGTTATTATTGTTACCTCGTGATGCCTTTCGGGCTTATGAATGCTGGTGCAACTTATCAACCCATGATGGATCATGTGTTTAAAGAACTAAAAGGAGAAACCTTGATCTATATGTTGATGATCTTTTGATCAAGAGTAAATCCTTTTCATTGCACCTGCAAGGTCTAGTAGAGACGTTCACTAGTCTGCGAAAATATAAGATGAAACTTAATCTATGAAAGTGCAACTTTGGGGCTAGTAAGGGAAAAGTCCTTGGTCATCTCCTTACTCCAGAAGTACATGCCCCTAATCCTAATATGGTTAAAGCTATTCTTGATATAGCACCTCCTCGCTCACCTAAAGAGGTTCAACAATTAGGTGGAAGATTGGCCGGTCTCGGGAGATTCATCTCTCGAGTTGGAGATAAGAGCGCTTCCATCTTTAAGACTCTTCGAGGGGCATCCAAGTTTGAATGGACCGTAGAGTGCTCGGGAGCCTTTGAGAAATTAAAGATAAATTTGACCACAACACCTTTGCTACAGAGCCCCCGATCAGGGGAAATGTTGTTCTTGTATATAGGGGTTATCCCGGCGGCGGTTAGCTCAGTTCTTGTTCGGGAAGAGAACAGGTGACAATATCCAGTTTATTCCGTTAGCCATATCCTCAAAGATGCAGAAGCGAGATATCCAATTTTGGAAAGGCTGGCTTCAGAATTAGTAATGTCTCCTCAGAGAGTCTGTCCATAGTTCCAGGCACATGCAGTTCAAGTTGTGATGGATCAACCTTTGAAAAGCTTATTGGAAAAGCGAGAGCATTCCGGGAGATTTGCCAAGTGGACAATAGAGCTATGTGAATTTGAGATCTCTTATGTGCCCAGAATAGCCATCAAGGCTTAAGTACTGGTGGATTTCTTGGTTGATACCGCAGAATAAAGCTCTGGTCAAGAAGAAAGATCTCCTTTGGCTTGGACCATCTACGTTGATGGACGCTCAGGCGAAATTCCTCAGGAGCAGGAGTGGTTCTGATTAATCCTAATGACATCAAGCTAGAGCAAGCAATAAAGTTCTTCTTCCCAACTACAAACAATCAAGTAGAGTATGAAACCTTATTAGCGAGCCTGAAGCTTGTAAGAGAACATGGGATTGAGCATGTTCACATCAAAACTGATTCTCTGGTAATGGCATCACAAGTCCTTGTCAACTTTGAGACCAGAGAACCGATTTTAAAGAAATACCTTACATTGGTTATGTAACACCCCCTATCCGTCGCATAGCATATAACAGTAGGTTCGGCTGGGGCCTGACGCCATATACTACAGACAGACCGGGTGGTTACTCATGGAAACCATCCAACCAATCATAACGTCCTACACAGAGCATTCTAGCGGAAACAGATTAATAAGTTGCAATAAAGAACCCAGCACTAAAGCATGAATGTCCACTAATACCAAATAGGAATGTTATACATACACCAGTACTAGCCTTAAGGCCTTACAAAATGGTTCACTTGATATTACATGTTTTACAAACCACGACACGCAGGCCGGTCATACATGAATAAAACAGCAAACACTCCAACTAGGCCTTCGAGGGCCGGCTTCGCAACTTGGGTTTTAGCCCGCTATTGACCGCTTGGTCCAGCAGCACCCTCAAGCAACAAACCACCGCACGGTGGCAAAACAAGGCAACGGTCAGCAATGCTGACCAAATTATAACGATCCCGCACCCAACTCGGGGCGACGATGCTCCTTCCCTGCATTTCATTAGCATAGGTGAGAAATATATCTATAATCATTTCAACAAAGACGTTGGCTCGCACGGCCACAAGCCCCGTGCTCTCAGGGCACATTCTCGGTGAACCGGTCGATGTCACGTCAATTAAAGCCATAGACATTCCGATCTCACCACCGCCACTTTAACGGCCAAACCTATGAGCATTTTGTCTTCTTGGCCTGGGTCACGACAATTTAAGCCATTGACTGCCGAAGACCCTAATCTATGCCAATGGCAAGTGCCACGTACCCTTAGGTCTCTTTAACCGAACGACATAGAACGGGTACGGTTCCATCTAATCTGTGCTCACATCGCAACGACAATTTAAGTCATTTGCGCGGGTCAAACTTCTCCTGAGTCCCATTTCCATCACAATTCACATAACCCGGTTATGTTCAAGTTGGCTCTCAGGCCACCAAGTTGGCAAGATCACGCATCTGCCTAGTTTTTCGGGTGTACCTTTGGGTTAATCCCCAAGGTTCCCTGTTGCAATCTACCGTGTAGAAAACACGAAAAACAACCAATAGCACGGAGTCTTCTCCGGCATTATGCAATGCAACATCACCGATCCAGACCAACATGTCCGGGTAGGCTTCACACATCATGCCTATGTCCGTTCTCGCTTACGGACTCTAAACAACGGGGACTTCACATATCTACCCGAAGGAACGCCTCCAACTCACCGCAAACTCGCGAGAGCGGGCTTCCTATGCAAAGAAGGAGAGCTACTCATGCTCAAGAAGAGAATCGTTACCCTTGTGTTCTTCTTTGGCACCATGGAAAAGTAAGCGGATGAAAAGCACCGCACTAGCTTTGCCTCCATAGATCCGGAGTCGGCTCGCGATTTGGAGCTTCGAAGCTCCTCCAATGGCCGGATCTAGCTCCTTCTTACTTCCTTGGTTCTCCTCTCTCTCTAAGCTTTAGAAAGATAACCACTCATGAAAAGTGAGGGTTTCTAAGCCCCAATCTCGGGTATATACCTTCAGGAACAACCCCCAGCCGTTGGATCATCAATTAAAGAAACGAACGGCTTTGATTCGGGACTGAAATGCCCAATATGGACCGCACACGGCCTGGCACAAGCCCGTGTCCAGGGCCGTGTGCCTCATGTGCCGTCAAAATCGACTCTCCTGGAACAACACACGGGTATCGAACACGCCCGTGTTCGACCCGACACGCCCGTGTTCCACCTGACACGGTCGTGTGTCCGGTCGTGTAACACCATCAATTTTCCCCGAAAACAACCCGAGCACTTCACGGGTTCTAGGACACCCTCGTGTCCTTGCCCGTGTCTACCTCAACACTCCTGGGCTCCAGGCCGTGTACACGGTCTCGACACTCGACACTTCATCGAGTGAAGATCGTCGACCTGACGACACGGCCTTGGACACACTCGTGTCCTAGGCCGTGTGCCTTGTCTCGACACATCGTCGAGCAAAGTTCGTCGACTCCCCGGGACGAGTGTCGACACGGGTCGACACGCCCTGCGACACGCCCGTGTCGCAGGCCGTGTGCCATGTCTCCACACTTCGTCGAGCGCAGACTGTCGACTTCGCGGGCTGAGTGTCGACACGGGTCGACACGCCCTGCGACACGCCCGTGTCGCAGGCCGTGTGCCCAGTCTCGACACAATGTCGAGAGCAAAATGTCGACTTCGCCGGCTGAGTGTCGACTCAAGCTTGACACGCCATGGGACACGCCCGTGTCCCAGGCCGTGTTCCTCCTGCCAGAACCTAAAACTGGCCCAAAACGTCCCCCTTCGCTATTTTGAGTTTCGGGGCGTTACAACTCCTCCCCTCTTAAAAGAATTTCGTCCACGAAATTATATAAAAGAAAGACATGTACAAACCAAAATTTGTACCTGAGCGGAACAACTCCGGATACTCGTCAAGCATAGTCTGCTCTCGCTCCCAAGAGAGCTCCTCACGACCGTAATTGTCCCACCGGACCTTGACGATTCTGATCTCTTTATTGCGTAGCCGCTTGACCTCCGAGTCCTCAATCCGCATGGGCTTGACCTTTGTCGTCAGCCCACTATCCACCGACACTTGATCAACCGCGATCACTTGCGTAGGCTATTGCACTGCCTTCCGAAGCACCAAAATATGGAATACATCGTGTAATCCACCAAGCTCCACAGAAATCTTCAACCGATAGGCCGCTTCACCAACTCGCTCCAGAACCTCAAATGGCCCAAGGTACCTCGGGCTTAGCTTTTTCAATCGCCGCACCCGCGAGACACCCTTGAACGGCTTGATCTTTAAGTACACATAGTCGCCCACAGCGAACTCCACGTTCCTGTGCTTGGCATTATAGTACTTCGCTTGCCGGTCCTGAGTGATAAGCAACCTCTCCCGAATGGTTCTCACCAAATATGTAGCATCCTCCACTTCCAATCGCTTATACAACTTTGACTCACCCGTTTCTAACCAAGACAACGGCGTGCGACATTTTCTACCATAAAGGGCCTCAAAGGGCACCATTTGAATACTCGATTGGTAGTTGTTGTTGTATGCGAACTCCACCAAATAAAGGTGGTCTTCCCATTGCTTTCCAAAATCCAAGACACACATGCAAAGCATGTCTTCCATGGTTCTATTGACCCTCTCGGTCTGCCCATCCGTTTGCGGATGGAAGGCTGTGTTGAATTTCAACTATGTCCCCAACATTTGTTGCACTAGCCTCCAATCATTGGACGTGAACCGTCCATCTCGGTCACTCACGATGCTGCGGGGCACACCATGAAGCCGTACAATGTTATCCACATAAAGTTTTGCCAACTTCTCCAATGGATCATCCTTCCTATGCGGAATAAAATGCGACACCTTCGTTAGCCGATCAACAACCACCCAAATGGCGTCGTTCCCCTTTTGCGACCTTGGCAAACCGTGTACAAAGTCCATAGAGATGTCGTCGAATTTTCACTCCGGAATAGGCAAGGGCTTAAGAAATCCTCCCGGCTTTTGGCACTACGCCTTCACCAAGGCGCAAGTTTGGCACTTCGCTACGTAGAGCGCCACATCCTTCTTCAAACCCGGCCACCAAAACAGTTTCTTGACATCGCGGTACATCTTCGTGCTCCCCGGGTGAATTGAGTACTTGGTATGGTGCGCCTCGTACAACAATTCCACCCGCAAATTACCCACACTTGGGACCCACAGACGACCGTCTTTCCAAAGCAATCCGTCCTCCACGACGAATTGGGAATTTGACCCATCCAGAGCCTCTACCATGAACTGCTTCATATGAGCATCCATATCCAAAGCCTGCCGAATACGATCAGCCAGGTCATATTGGACTTCACTCCAATTCAGAACTGCTTCAGCACTTGATTGCCTATCCACACAAACTGTAACACCCCCTATCCGTCACATAGCATATAGCAGTAGGTCCGGCCGGGGCCCGACGCCATATACCATAGACAGACCGGGTGGTTACTAATGGAAACCATCCAACCAATCATAACATCCTACACAGAGCATTCTAGCAGAAGCAGTTTATAAAAGTTGCAATAAAGAACCCAACATTAAAGCATGAATGTCCACTAATCCAAAATAGGAATGTTATACAAATATCAACAGAAGCCTTAAGGCCTTACAAAATGTTTCACTTGATATTACATGATTTACAAACCACGGCACGCAGGCCGGTCATACATGAATAAAACAGTAAACACTTCCAATTAGACCTTTGAGGGCCGGCTTCGCACTTGGGCTTTAGCCCGCAATTGACCGCTTGGTCCAGCAGCACCTGCAAACAACAAACCACCGCACGGTGGCAAAACAAGGCAACGGTCAGCAATGCTGACCAAATTATAACGATCCCGCACCCAACTCGGGGCGGCGATGCTCCTTCCCTGCAATTCATTAGCATAAACGAGTAATATATATAACCATTTCATCACAGACATTGCCTCGCACGGCCACACGCCGCGTGCTCGCAGGGCACATTCTCGGTGAACCGGTCAATGTCACGTCAATTAAAGCCATAGACATTCCGGACTCACCACCGCCACTTTGACGGACAAACCTATGAGCAATTTGTCTTCTTGGCCTGGGTCATGACAATTAAAGTCATTGACCGCAAAAGACCCTAATCTATGCCAACGGCAAGTGCCACGTACCCTTAGGTCTCTTTAACCGAACGACATAGAACGGGTACGGTTCCATCTAACCCGTGCTCACATCGCAATGATAATTTAAGCCATTTGCGCGGGTCAAACTTCCACCGAGTCCCATTTCCATCACAATTCACATAACCCGGGTATGTTCAAGTTGGCTCTCAGGCCACCAAGTTGGCAAGATCTCGCATCCGCCCAGTTTTTCGGGTGCACCTTTGGGTTAATCCCCAAGGCTCCCTGCTGCAATCTACCGTGTAGAAAACCCGAAAAACAACCAATAGCACGGAGTCTTCTCCGACATTTATGCAATGCAACAACACTGATCCAGACCAACATGTCCGGGTAGGCTTCACACATCATGCCTATGTCCGTTCTTGCTTATGGACTATAAACAACGGGGACTTCACATATCTACCAGAAGGAACACCTCCAACTCTCCGCAAACGCGCGAGAGCGGGCTTCCTATGCAAAGAAGGAGAGCTACTCATGCTCAAGAAGAGAATCGTTACCCTAGCGTTCCTCTTTGGCGCCATGGAAAAGTAAGCGGATGAAGAGCACCGCACTAGCTTTGCCTCCGTGGATCCGGAGTCGGCTCGCGATTTGGAGCTTCGAAGCTCCTCCAAAGGCCGGATCTAGCTCCTTCTTCCTTCCTTGGCACTCCTCTCCCTCTAAGGTTTTAGAAAGATAACCACTCATGAAAAGTGAGGGTTTCTAAGTCCAATCCCGGGTATATCCCTTCAGGAACAACCCCCAGCTGTTGGATCAACAATTAAAGAAATGAACGACTTTGATTCGGGACTGAAATGCCCAATCTGGACCGAACACGGCCTGGCACACGCCCGTGTCCAGGGCCGTGTGCCTCATTCGCCGTCAAAATCGATTCGCCTGGAACAACACACGGGTATCGAACATGCCTGTGTTCGACCTGACACGCCCGTGTTGCACCTGACACGGCCGTGTGGCCGGCCGTGTACCCCCATCATTTTTCCCCGAAAACAACCCGAGCACTGCACGGGTTCTACGACAAGCCCGTGTCCTTGCCCGTGTCACCTCAACACGCCTGGGCCCCAGGCCGTGTACACGGTCTCGACACTCGACACTTCGTCGAGCGAAGATCGTCGACCTAATGACACGGCCTTGGACACGCCAGTGTCCTAGGCCGTGTGCCTTGTCTCGACACAATGTCGAGACCAAAGTGTCGACTTCCCGGGATGAGTGTCGACACGGGTTGACACGCCCTGCGACACGCCCGTGTCGCAGGCTGTGTGTCATGTCTCGACACTTCGTCGAACGCAGAGTGTCGACTTCGCGGGCTAAGTGTCGACATGCCCTGCGACACGCCCGTGTCGCAGGCCGTGTGCCCAGTCTCGACACAATGTCGAGACCAAAGTGTCGACTTCCCTACTGAGTGTCGACACAAGCTTGACACGCCCTGGAACACGCCCATGTCCCAGGCCGTGTCAGCAAGTCGTCGATCTTCACTCAACGTAGTGTCCCGTGTATACGGCCTGGGGTCCAGGCATGTCAATGTGACACGGGTAAGGACACGGGCGTGTCCTAGAACCCGTGCAGTGCTCGGGTTGAAAATGGGGAAAAATCATGGGGTACACGGCCGGCCTCACGGCCGTGTGATGTGGAACACGGGCGTGTCAGCTCGAACACGGGCATGTTCGATACCCGTGTGAGGTTCCAGGTGATTCGATTTTGACGGCGAATGCGGCACATGGCCCTGGACACGGGCGTGTGCCAGGCCGTGTTCGGTCCAGATTGGGCATTTCAGCCCTGAATCAAAGCCGTTCGTTTCCTTATGATGAGATCCAACGGCTGGGGGTTGTTCCTGAAGGGATATACCCGGGTTTTGACTTAGAAAACCCTTACTTTTCTTCACTTATCATCTCTCTAAATCCTTAGAGAGAGAGGAGAGCCAAGGGTGAAGAAGAAGAGTAGATCCGCCATTGGAGGAGCTTCGGAGCTCCGAATCGGAAGCCGACTCCGGATCCACGGAAGCAACGCTAGCGGTGATTTCCATCCGATTACTTTTCGATGGCGCCAAAGAGGAACTCAAGGGTAACGATCCTCAGCTTGAGCACGAATAGCTCTCTTTCCTAGCATAGGAAGCCCGCTCTCGCGAGTTTGCGGAGAGTTGGAGGCATTCCTTCGGGTAGATATGTGAAGTCCCCGTTGTTTAGAGTCCGTATGCGAGAACGGACATAGGCATGATGTGTGAAGCCTACCCGGACATGTTAGTCTGGATCGGTGATGTTGCATTGCATAAGGCCGGAGAAGACTCCGTGCTATTGGTTGTTTTTCGGGTTTTCTACGCGGTAGATTGCAGCAGGGAGCCTTGGGGACTAACCCAAAGATGCACCCGGAAAACTGGGCGGATACGAGATCTTGCCAACTTGGTGGCCTGAGAGCCAACTTGAACATAACCGAGTTATGTGACTTGTGATAGAATGGGACTCAGTGGAAGTTTGGCCCGCGCAAATGGCTTAAATTGCTGTTGCGATGTGAGCACGGGTTAGATGGAACCGTACCCGCTCTATGTCGTTCGGTTAAAGAGACCTAAGGTTACGTGGCACTTGCCATTGGCATAGATGTGAGTCTTCGGCGTTCAATGGCTTAAATTGTCGTGACCCAGGCCAGGAAGACAAATTGCTCATAGGTTTGGCCGTCTAAGTGGCGGTGGTGAGTCCGGAATGTCAATGGCTTTAATTGACGTGACATCGACCGGTTCACCGAGAATGTGCCCTGAGAGCACGGGCGTGTGGCCGTGCGAGCCAACGTCTGTGATGAAATGGCTATATATACATTGCTTGCTTATGCTAATGAAATGCAGGGAAGGAGCATCGCCGACCCGAGCTGGGGGTGGGATCGTTATAATTTGGTCAGCATTGCTGACCGTTGCCTTGTTTTGCCACCGTGCGGTGGTTTGTTGCTTGCAGGTGCAGCTGGACCAAGCGGTCAATAGCGGGCTAAAGCCCTTTTTTCAAAGCCGGCCCTCAAAGGCCCAAATGGAAGTGTTTACTGTTTTATTCATGTATGACCGGCCTGCGTGCCGTGGTTTGTAAATCATGTAATATTCAAGTGAAACATTTTGTAAGGCCTTAAGCCTTGTTTTGAGTATTTTGTAATAACATTCCTGTTTTGTACTAGTGGACATTCGTGCTCTAATGCTGGGTTCTTTGTTTACAACTTTTATAAACTGCTTCCGCTAGAATGCTCTGTGTAGGACGTTGAGATTGGTTGGATGGTTTCCATACGTAACCACCCGGTCTGTTTGTGGCATACGGCGTCGGGCCCCGGCCGGACCTACTGCTATATGCTATGTGACGGATACGGGGTGTTACAATTTGGTATCAGACTACTGGTTTTGGTCGGGCTTAAACTGAATTCGTGGCCGAATTCTTTTTAAGGGGTGGTGAGCACATTGTGTGCGCCATCGTTATAATGGTAAAAGAACCCACGAATGTCCACTTAGGAATGAAAATACTCGTGTTTGAGGAACCTGCGTGTTCCTATAATTGCTGTGTGCAATACAATTTGGTCGCTTAACGGTATTTTGTACCACTATAGGTGACCAGAAGTGGTGTTGGGCCGTCAGAACGCCGAGTTTCTGAGGCTAGTAGTGCACCGGATGTTGCTCCCGCAACACCTCTGTCGGCGGAGAATATACGATTGGTGGCTGAAGCGGTGTTGGCCGTGATAAATGCGCAGCCTGGAAGGCAGGCGCAGCCGCCCGCTCCTGTGTTGGAGCAAGAACCTCTGCAAGAGGCTGAGCCGAGGAGAGTGGAGTAAGTGGTTGTAGAACCGGTGGTGCCAAGGAGGGCAACTGAGAGGCAGCTAAAGCATGTAATGAGTTTTAACCCTCCGTTATTCTCGGGGTTGGGAACCCCATCTCAGTCTGAAGACTGGCTCTCCAGGGTGAAGAGAGTCATAGCGACGGAGACGGAGGAGAGTGGCAAATGACCACCATCGCTACGTTCCTTTTGGACGGTGAAGCGAGGATGTGGTGGGAAGGATTGGAGCTGCATCATTTGAGAGGTAGACAACTGGTAGACGTTCCGATGGAAGAGTTCTCGGGATTGTTCTTAGCAAGATACCTCCCTTCTACTCAGAGGATTTCGATGGAGAACGAATTTCTGAGGTTGGTTTAGGGTGAGAGGAGCGTGGATGAATATCTCCACGAGTTTACCGTTTGAGTCGATATGCTAGCTCCACCATCATGGATGAGGAGCGCAAGACTAATCGCTTCTATGAAGGCTTGAGGGATGAGTTGAGACTACTACTGTCGGGGCCGATGACGCAGGTTTCTTAACCTTGGTCAATACTGCCCGGTCCTTGGAAAAGGACATGAAGAATGTACAAGCGAAGAAAAGCTTGGGTGAGAAGAAATCTGAGTTTAAAGTGCCGAGTACTTCAAAGTCCGGCTATCGGAGGGCTTTCAAGAAGCATAGGACTTCGGGTCCAGCTCCTTCTGGTGCTTCTGGGGCGACTACGAGTCGAACCCGGGCGCGTGCTTTACATGTGATAAGACGGGGCATTTCGCCCGTGATTGTTGGAGCGGACGTCCTAAGTCCGAGAGGAGGCCGGGAGCTACTTATGAAGAGAAGGGAAAGGCGGTGGAGTCGACCGCATCCCATTATGCTCCGGCCCAACCAAGGGTCTATAATCTTGGCCAACAGGAGGCCATTAAACAAGCTGATGTGGTGATAGGTACGATTTAATTTATAGCAAGTCAATTTATTTAAATACTTGTTATGCACATGTTACCTTACCACTGCTTGTTAGGATTTGTATTGATTTGTGAAAATCCGGCACGAGCACTCTTCGATACGGGAGCCTCACACTCCTTCTTGTCCGAAGGATTTATATCACGCATCGGAGTCCCTTCTTCGATGGCGAAGGATAAGTTGGATGTGTTGTGTCCCAATGGGTGTTCGATGCGAGCGGATAGGATCTGCGATGTTAAGATTCGTATTGGGGAGCAGGAGTTCGACCTGCGGGCGTCTTTACTTCCGTTAGTGGTGTTCGACGTCATATTTGGCATGGACTGGCTCTCGGAGCAGTAGGCCCATATAGATTGCGGTAGCAAGGAAGTCAAGCTGGGAGCAAGTCGTGAAACGACTTTTACGGGCTTAAAGGGGTCGAGCAAGACGTTGATGTCTGCTCTTCAGGTGGTGAAGGCGGTTCGTGCTGGTGCAGAACTATTCTTTACACTAGTGGAGGTTGCAAAGCCGAAGCCCGCGTTGGATTGTATTTCAGTGGTATCGGAATACCCTGATGTGTTCCCCGCAGATCTTCCTGGAGCCCTGCCTCAGCGGGAGATAGATTTTACGATCGAGCTAGTGCCAGGTGCAAAGCCTGTGTCACGATCTCCGTATCGGCTAGCGCCTAAGGAAATGGCGGAGCTGAAAGTTCAACTGCAAGAGTTGCTGGAGCAAGGATATGTGCGCCCGAGTTCTTCACCTTGGAGCGCACCGGTCCTCTTTGTTAAGAAGAAGGACGGAAGCTTGAGGTTATGTATTGATTATCGGGAGCTAAACAAGCTGACGGAGAAGAACAAGTACCTGATCCCCCGGATTGATGATCTCTTTGATCAGTTAGTCGGGTCGACGGTGTACTCGAAGTTGGATCTCAAGGCTGGGTACTATCAGCTGCGTATAAGGGAGAGTGATATCCCGAAGACAGCGTTTAGTACGAGATACGAGCATTATGAGTTTACGGTCATGTCATTTGGGCTGACTAATGCGCCGTCAGTATTCATGGATTTGATGAACAAGACGTTCAGGGAGTACTTGGACCATTTCGTGATCGTCTTCATCGACGATATTTTGGTGTACTCGCAAAGTGAGGAAGATCACGTCAAGCATCTTCATTTGGTGTTGGAGACGCTAAGGAGAAATCAGTTGTATGCCAAGTTCTCGAAGTGCGAGTTTTGTCTATCCTCAGTGGCGTTCCTCGGGCATATAGTGAGTGGAGAGGGTATTGCTGTGGATCCGGCGAAGATTGTTGCGATACGGGTGTGGCCTGAGCTTGCTACGGTAGCAGAAGTCCGGAGCTTTTTGGGGCTTGCCGGCTATTATAGGCGCTTCGTAGAGAACTTCTCGCGGATAGCGTTACCTCTCACTACTTTGACGAGGAAGGAGCATAAGTTCGTTTGGACACCGGAGTGCGCGCGAGCTTTCGAGGAGTTGAAGTGTCGGTTGACCACGGTGCCTGTGCTGAGTTCGCCATGTGGAACCGAAGGCTATGAGATATATAGCGATGCTTCGGGCAGCGGTTTGGGTTGCGTGCTACTACAGCACGGAAGCGTGATAGCTTATGGCTCGAGACAGCTAAAAGTGCACGAGAGGAACTATCCGGTCCATGACTTGGAGTTAGCGGCTGTGATTTTTACCTTGAAGCTGTGGAGACACTATTTGTACGGTGTGAAGATTGATATCTACACCGATCACAAGAGCCTGAAGTATCTTATTGATCAGAAGGATCTGAATATGCGGCAGCGTAGATGGATGGAGTTTCTGGGGGGACTATACATTCAAGATCCACTACGTGCCTGGCAAAGAGAATGCGGTTGCGGACGCGTTGAGTCGCCGAGCCCCAGCTCAAGCCAATTGGCTATCGGTGCACGATGAGCGGTTGGTGCGGGAGTTGGAGGCGTTGGAGATTGTTTGTGTGGACAGACAATCAAGTGCTGAAGCAGTTCTGAATTGGACTGAAGTCCAATATGACCTGGCTGATCGTATTCGGCAGGCTTTGGATATGGATGCTCATATGAAGCAGTTCATGGTAGAGGCTCTGGATGGGTCAAATTCCCAATTCGTCGTGGAGGACGGATTGCTTTGGAAAGACGGTCGTCTATGCGTCCCAAGTGTGCGCAATTTACGGGTGGAGTTGTTGTACGAGGCGCACCATACCAAGTACTCGATTCACCCGGGGAGCACGAAGATGTACTGTGATGTGAAGAAACTGTTTTGGTGGCCGGGTTTGAAGAAGGATGTTGCACTATACGTAGCGAAGTGCCAAACCTGCGCCTTGGTAAAGGCGGAGTGCCAAAAGCCGGGAGGATTTCTTAAGTCCTTGCCTATTCCGGAGTGGAAATTTGACGACATCTCTATGGACTTTGTGCACGGTTTGCCAAGGTCGCAAAAGGGAAATGACGCCATTTGGGTGGTTGTTGATCGATTAACGAAGGTGTCGCATTTTATTCCGCATAGGAAGGATGATCCGGTGGAGAAGCTGGCAAAGCTTTATGTGGATAACATAGTGCGGCTTCATGGTATGCCCCGCAGCATCGTGAGTGACCGATATGGGCGGTTCACGTCCAATGATTGGAGGCTGGTGCAGCAAATGTTGGGAACAAAGCTGAAGTTTAGCACAGCCTTCCATCCGCAAACGGATGGACAGACCGAGAGGGTCAATAGAACCATGGAAGACATGCTTCGCATGTGTGTCTTAGATTTTGGAATGCAGTGGGAAGACCACCTTTATTTGGTGGAGTTCGCATACAACAACAGCTACCAAGCAAGTATTCAGATGGCGCCTTTCGAGGCCCTATAAGGTAGAAAATGTCGCACGCCATTGTCTTGATTAGAAACGGGTGAGTCAAAGTTGTATAAGCGATCAGAAGTGGAGGATACTACTTCTTTGGTGAGAACAATTCGGGAGAGGTTGCTTATCGCTCAGGACCGCCAAGCAAAGTACTATAATGCCAAACACAGGAACGTGGAGTTCGCTGTGGGCGATTATGTATACTTAAAGATCAAGCCGTTCAAGGGTGTCTCGCGGGTGCGGTGATTGAAAAAGCTAAGCCCGAGGTACCTTGGACCGTTTGAGGTTCTGGAGCGAGTTGGTGAAGCAGCCTATCGGTTGAAGCTCTCAGTGGAGCTTAGTGGTTTACATGATGTATTCCATATTTCGGTGCTTCGGAAGGCGGTGCTAGAGCCTACGCAAGTGATCGCGGTTGATCAAGTGCCGGTGGATAGTGGGCTAACGACAAAGGTCAAGCCCGTGCAGATTGAGGACTCGGAGGTCAAGCGGCTACGCAATAAAGAGATCAGGATGGTCAAGGTCCGGTGGGACAATTGCGGTCGTGAGGAGCTCTCTTGGGAGCGAGAGCAGATTATGCTTGACGAGTATCCGGAGTTGTTCCGCTCAGGTACAAATTATGGTTTTGTACGTGTCTTTCCTTTATTTAATTTCGTGGGCGAAATTCTTTTAAGAGGGGGAGAGTTGTAATGCCCCGAAACTCAAAGGAGCAAAAGGGGGACGTTTTGGGCCAGTTTAGGTTCTGGCAGCAGGCACACGGCCTGGGACACGGCGTGTCCCAGGGCGTGTCAAGCGTGTGTCGACACTTAGCGCGAAGTCGTCGAGCTTTACTCGATGATTCGTCGCGAGTGGGCACACGGCCTGCGATACGGGCGTGGCAGGGCGTGTCGACCCGTGTCGATACTTAGACGCGAAGTCGTCGAGATTTACTCGGCGATTCGTCGAGAGTGGGCCCACGGCCTGCGACACGGGCGTGTCGCAGGGCGTGTCGACCCGTGTCGACGATCGTCCCGGGGAGTCGTCGAGATTCGCTCGACGATCGTCGAGACAAGGCATACGGCCTAGGACACGGGCGTGTCCCAGGCCGTATCAGCAAGTCGTCGATCTTCACTCAAAGTAGTGTCCCGTGTACACGGCCTGGGGTCCAGGCGTGTCAATGTGACACTGGTAAGGACACGGGCGTGTCCTAGAACCCGTGCAGTGCTCGGGTTGAAAATGGGGAAAAATCATGGGGTACACGGCCGGCCTCACGGCCGTGTGATGTGGAACACGGGCGTGTCAGCTCGAACACGGGCGTGTTCGATACCCGTGTGAGGTTCCAGGTGATTCGATTTTGACGGCGAATGCGGCACACGACCCTGGACACGGGCGTGTGCCAGGCCATGTTCGGTCCAGATTGGGCATTTCAGCCCCGAATCAAAGCCGTTCGTTTCCTTATGATGAGATCCAACGGCTGGGGGTTGTTCCTGAAGGGATATACCCGGGTTTTGACTTAGAAAACCCTTACTTTTATTCACTTATCATCTCTCTAAATCCTTAGAGAGAGAGGAGAGCCAAGGGTGGAAGAAGAGCTAGATCCCGCCATTGGAGGAGCTTCGGAGCTCCGAATCGGAAGCTGACTCCGGATCCACGGAAGCAACGCTAGTGCGGTGATTTCCATTCGATTACTTTTCGATGGCGCCAAAGAGGAACTCAAGGGTAACGATCCTCATCTTGAGCACGAATAGCTCTCTTTCCTAGCATAGGAAGCCCGCTCTCCCGAGTTTGCGGAGAGTTGGAGGCGTTCCTTCGGGTAGATATGTGAAGTCCCCGTTGTTTAGAGTCCGTATGCGAGAACGGACATAGGCATGATGTGTGAAGCCTACCCGGACATGTTAGTCTGGATCGGTGATGTTGCATTGCATAAGGCCGGAGAAGACTCCATGCTATTGGTTGTTTTTCGGGTTTTCTACGCGGTAGATTGCAGCAGGGAGCCTTGGGGACTAACCCAAAGGTGCAACCGGAAAACTGGGCGGATACGAGATCTTGCCAACTTGGTGGCCTGAGAGCCAACTTGAACATAACCGAGTTATGTGACTTGTGATAGAATGGGACTCGGTGGAAGTTTGACCCGCGCAAATGGCTTAAATTGCCGTTGCGATGTGAGCACGAGTTAGATGGAACCGTACCCGCTCTATGTCGTTCGGTTAAAGAGACCTAAGGTTACGTGGCACTTGCCGTTGGCATAGATGTGAGTCTTCGACGGTCAATGGCTTAAATTGTCGTGATCCAGGCCAGGAAGACAAATTGCTCATAGGTTTGGCCGTCTAAGTGGCGGTGGTGAGTCCGGAATGTCAATGGCTTTAATTGACGTGCATCGACCGGTTCACCGAGAATGTGCCCTGAGAGCACGGGGCGTGTGGCCGTGCGAGCCAATGTCTGTGATGAAATGGCTATATATATACATTGCTCGCTTATGCTAATGAAATGCAGGGAAGGAGCATCGCCGCCCCGAGCTGGGGGCGGGATCGTTATAATTTGGTCAGCATTGCTAACCGTTGCCTTGTTTTGCCACCGTGCGATGGTTTGTTGCTTGCAGGTGCAGCTGGACCAAGCGGTCAATAGCGGGCTAAAACCCTTTTTGCGAAGCCGGCCCTCGAAGGGCCAAATGGAAGTGTTTACTGTTTTATTCATGTATGACCGGCCTGCGTGTCGTGGTTTGTAAATCATGTAATATTCAAGTGAAACATTTTGTAAGGCCTTAAGGCTTGTTTTGAGTATTTTGTAATAACATTCCTGTTTTGTACTAGTGGACATTCGTGCTCTAATGCTGGGTTCTTTGTTTACAACTTTTATAAACAACTTCCGCTAGAATGCTCTGTGTAGGACGTTGAGATTGGTTGGATGGTTTCCATACGTAACCACCCGGTCTGTCTGTGGCATACGGCGTCGGGCCCCGGCCGGACCTACTGTTATATGCTATGTGACGGATAGGGGGTGTTACACCCGTATCCTAGGCCGTGTGCCTTGTCTCGACACAATATCGAGACCAAAGTGTCGACTTCCGGGACGAGTGTCGACACGGGTTACACGCCCTGCGACACGCCCGTGTCGCAGGCCGTGTGTCATGTCTCGACACTTCGTAGAACGCAAGGTGTCGACTTCGCGGGCTAAGTGTCGACATGCCCTGCGACACGCCCGTGTCGCAGGCCGTGTGCCCAGTATCGACACAATGTCGAGACCAAAGTGTCGACTTCCCTGCTGAGTGTCGACACAAGCTTGACACGCCCTGGGACACGCCCATGTCCCAGGTTGTGTGCCTGCAGCCAGAACCCAAAACTGGCCCAAAACATCCCCCGTTGCTCCTTTAAGTTTCAGGGCGTTACAACTCTCCCCCTCTTAACAGAATTTCGTCCTCGAAATTATATAAAGGAAAGACATGTATAAAACCAAAATTTGTACCTGAGCGGAACAACTTTGGATACTCGTCAAGCATAGTCTGCTCTCGTTCCCAAGAGAGCTCCTCACGACCGCAATTGTCCCACCGGACCTTGACCATCCTGATCTCTTTATTGCGTAGCCTCTTGACCTCCGAGTCCTCAATCCGCACGGGCTTGACCTTTGTCGTCAACCCACTATCCACCGGCACTTGATCAACCGCGATCACTTGCGTAGGCTCTTGTACTGCCTTCTGAAGCACCGAAATATGTAATACATTATGTAAACCACAAAGCTCCACTGAAAGCTTCAAACGATAGGCCGCTTCACCAACTCGCTCCTGAACCTCAAACGGTCCAAGGACCTCGGGCTTAGCTTTTTCAATCGCCGCACCCGCGAGACACCCTTGAACGGCTTGATCTTTAAGTATACATAATCGCCCACAGCGAACTCCACGTTCCTGTGCTTGGCATTATAGTACTTTGCTTGCCGATCCTGAGCGATAAACAACCTTTCCCGAATGGTTTTCACCAAAGAAGTAGCATCCTCCACTTCCGCTCGCTTATACAACTTTGACTCACCCGTTTCTAACCAATACAACGACGTGCGACATTTTCTACCATATAGGGCCTCGAAGGGCGCTATTTGAATACTCGCTTGGTAGCTATTGTTGTAGGCGAACTCCACCAAATACAGGTTGTCTTCCCACTGCTTTCCAAAATCCAAGACACACATGCGAAGCATGTCTTCCATGGTTCTATTGACCCTCTCGGTCTGCCCATCCATTTGCGGATGGAAGGCTGTGCTGAATTTCAGCTTTGTTCCCAACATTTGCTGCACAAGCCTCCAATCATTGGATGTGAACCGCCCATCTCGGTCACTCACGATGCTGCGGGGCACACCATGAAGCCGTACTATGTATCATAAAGCTTTGCCAATTTCTCTACCGGATCATCCTTCCTATGCGGAATAAAATGTGACACCTTCGTTAATCGATCAACAACCACCCAAATGGCGTCATTTCCCTTTTGCGACCTTGGCAAACCGTGCACAAAGTCCATAGAGATGTCGTCGAATTTCCACTCCGGAATAGGCATGGACATAAGAAATCCTCCCGGCTTTTGGCACTCCGCCTTCACCAAGGCGCAAGTTTGGCGCTTCGCTACGTATAGCGCCACATCCTTCTTCAAACCCGGCCACCAAAACTGTTTCTTCACATCGCGGTACATCTTCGTGCTCCCCGGGTGAATCGAGTACTTGGTATGGTGTGCCTCGTACAACAACTCCACCCGCAAATTGCCCACACTTGGGATGCACAGACGACCGTCTTTCCAAAGTAATCCGTCCTCCATGACGAATTGGGAATTTGACCCATCCAGAGCCTCTACCATGAACTTCTTCATATAAGCATCCATATCCAAAGCCTGCCGAATACGATCAGTCAGGTCATATTGGACTTCAGTCCAATTCAGAACTGCTTCAGCACTTGATTGTCTATCCACACAAACAATCTCCAATGCCTCCAACTCCCGCACCAACCGCTCATCATGCACCGATAGCTAATTGGCTTGAGCTGGGGCTCGGCGACTCAACGCGTCCGCAACCGCATTTCCTTTTCCAGGCACGTAGTGGATCTTGAATGTATAGTCCCCCAGGAACTCCATCCATCTACGCTGCCGCATATTCAGATCCTTCTGATCAATAAGATACTTCAGACTCTTGTGATCGGTGTAGATATCAATCTTCACACAGTACAAATAGTGTCTCCACAGCTTCAAGGCAAAAATCACGGCCCAACGCCAACTCCAAATGGACCGGATAGTTCCTTTCATGCACTTTTAGCTGTCTCGAGCCATAAGCTATTACACTTCCATGTTGCAGTAGCACGCAACCCAAACCGCTGCCCGAAGCATCGCTATAAATCTCATAGCCTTCGGTCCCACATGGCGAACTCAGCACAGGCGCCGTGGTCATCCGACACTTCAACTCCTTAAAAGCGCGCACGCACTCCGACGTCCAAACGAACTTATGCTCCTTCCTCGTCAAAGTAGTGAGAGGTAACGCTATCCGCGAGAAGTTCTCTATGAAGCGCCTATAATAGCGGCAAGCCCCAGAAAACTCCGGACTTCCGCTACCGTAACAAGCTCAGGCCACTCCCATATCGCAACGATCTTCGCCGGATCCACAGCAATACCCTCTCCACTCACTATATGCCCGAGGAACGCCACTAAGGATAGCCAGAACTCGCATTTCGAGAACTTGGCATACAACTGATTTCTCCTTTGCGTCTCCAACACCAAATGAAGATGCTTGAAGTGATCTTCCTCACTTTGCGAGTACACCAAAATATCATCGATGAAGACGATCACGAAATGGTCCAAGTACTCCCTAAAAGTCATGTTCATCAAATCCATGAACACTGACGGCGCATTTGTCAGCCCAAACGGCATGACCGTAAACTCATAATGCCCGTATCTCGTACTAAACGCTGTCTTCGGGATATCACACTCCCTTATTCGCAGCTGATAGTACCCAGCCTTGAGATCCAACTTCTAGTACACCGTCGACCCGACTAACTGATCAAAAAGATCATCAATCCGAGGGATCGGGTACTTGTTCTTCTCCGTCACCTTGTTGAGCTCCCGATAATCAATACATAGCCTCAAGCTTCCGTCCTTCTTCTTAACAAAGAGGACCGGTGCGCTCCAAGGCGAAGAACTCGGGCACACATACCCTTGCTCCAACAACTCTTGTAGTTGAACTTTCAGCTCTGCCATTTCCTTAGGCGCTAGCCGATAAGGAGATCGTGACACAGGCTTTGCACCTGGCACTAGCTCGATCGTAAAATCTATCTCCCGTTGAGGCGGGGCTCCAGGAAGATCTGCGGGGAACACATCAGGGTATTCCGATACCACTGAAATACAATCCAACGTGGGCTTCAGCTTTGCAACCTCCACTAGTGTAAAGAACAGTTCTGCACTGGCACGAATCGCTTTCACCACCTGAAGAGCAGACATCAACGTCTTGCTCGACACCTTTAAGCCCGTAAAAGTCGTCTCACGACTTGCTCCCAGCTTTACTTCCTTGCTAGCGCAATCTATATGGGCCTGCTGCTCCGAGAGCCAGTCCATGCCAAATATGACGTCGAACTCCACTAACGGAAGTAAAGACGCCTGTAGATCGAACTCCTGATTCCCAATTCGAATCTTAACATCGCAGATCCTATCCGCGCGCATCAAACACCCATTGGGCAACAACACATTCAACTTATCCTTCGCCATCGAAGAAGGGACTCCGATGCGTGATATAAATCCTTCGGACAAGAAGGAGTGTGAAGCTCCCGTATCAAAGAGTGCTCGTGCCGGATTTTCACAAATCAATACAAATCCTAAACAAGCAGTGGTAAGGTAACATGTGCATAACAAGTATTTAAAGAAATTGACTTGCTATAAATTAAACCGTACCTGTCACCACATCAGCCTGTTTGATGGCCTCCTGTTGGCCAGGATTCTAGACCCTTGGTTGGGCCGGAGCATAATGGGATGCGGTCGACTCCACCGCATTGCCCTTCTCTTCATAAGTAGCTCCCGGCCTTCTCTCGGACTTAGGGCATCCGCTCCAACAGTCACGGGCAAAGTGCCCCGTCTTTCCACAAGTAAAACACGCACCCGGGGTCCGACTCATAGTCGCCATAGAAGCACCAGAAAAAGCTGGACCCGAAGTCCTATGCTTTTTGAAAGACCTCCGATAGGCGGACTTTAACATAGTCGGCACTTTAAATTCAGATTTCCTATCACCCAAGCTTTTCTTTGCTTGCACATTCTTCATGTCCTTCTCCAAGGACCGGGCAGTGTTGACCAAGGTTAAGAAACCCTGCGTCATCGGCCCCGAGAGTAGTAATCTCAACTCATCTCTCGAGCCTTCATAGAAGCGATTAGTCTTGCGCTCCTCGTCCACGATGGTGCAGCTAGCATATCGACTCAAACGAGTGAACTCATGGAGATATTCATCCACGGTCTTCTCACCCTGAACCAACTTCAGAAATTCGTTCTCCATCGAAATCCTCTGAGTAGAAGGGAGGTATCTTGCTAAGAACAATCCCGAGAACTCTTCCATCGGGACGTCTATAAGTTGTCTACCTCTCAAATGATGCAGCTCCAAACCTTCCCACCTTAATATCGCTTCACCTTCCAGAAGGAACGTAGCGATGGTGGTCATTTGCCACTCCTCTATCTCCGTTGCTGTCATGACTCTCTTCACCCTGGAGAGCCAGTCTTCAGCCTGAGATGGGGTTCCAAACCCCGAGAATAATGGAGGGTTAAAGCTCATTACATGCTTAAGCTGCCTCTCGGTTGCCCTCCTTGACACCACCGGTTCCACAACCACTTGCTCCACTCTCCTCGGCTCAGCCTCTTGAAGAGGTTCCTGCTCCATCACAGGAGCGGGCTGCTGCGTTTGCCTTGCAGGCTGCACATTTATCACGACCAACACCGCTTCAGCCACCAATCGGATGTTCTCAGCCGATAGAGGTTTTGCAGGAGCAACATCTGGTGCACTGCTAGCCTCAGAAACTCGTCGTTCTGACGGCCCAACAGCACTTCTGGTCACCTATAGTGGTAGAAAATACCGTTAAGCGACCAAATAAAATTGCAAACAGCAATTATAGGAACGCGCAGGTTCCTCAAACACGTGTATTTTCATTCCTAAGTGGACATTCATGGGTTCTTTTACCGTTAAAATGATGACGCACACAATGTGCTCACCAACCCTTTAAAAAGAATTCGTCCACGAATTCATTTTAAGCCCGACCAAAACCAGTAGTCGCTGATACCAAATTGCATTTAGCATATAACAGTAGGTCCGGTCGGGGCCGACGCCGTATGCCACAGACAGACGGGTGGTTACTCATGGAAACCATCCAACCAATCATAACGTCCTACACAGAGCATTCTAGCGGAAGCAGTTTATAAAAGTTGCAATAAAGAACCCAGCATTAAAGCATGAATGTCCACTAATCCAAAATAGGAATGTTATACAAATACCAACAGAAGCCTTAAGGCCTTACAAAATGTTTCACTTGATATTACATGATTTACAAACCACGGCACGCAGGCCGGTCATACATGAATAAAACATTAAACACTTCCAATTAGGCCTTCGAGGGCCGGCTTCGCACTTGGGCTTTAGCTCGCTATTGACCGCTTGGTACAGCAGCACCTGCAAACAACAAACCACCGCACGGTGGAAAAACAAGGCAACGGTCAACAATGCTGACCAAATTATAACGATCCCGCCCCCAACTCGGGGAGGCGATGCTCCTTCCCTGCAATTCATTAGCATAAGCGAGCAATATATATAACCATTTCATCACAGACGTTGGCTCGCACGGCCACACGCCCCGTGCTCTCAGGGCACATTCTCGGTGAACCGGTCGATGTCACGTCAATTAAAGCCATAGACATTCCGGACTCACCACCGCCACTTTGACGGCCAAACCTATGAGCAATTTGTCTTCTTGGCCTGGGTCACGACAATTTAAGCCATTGACCGCCAAAGACCCTAATCTATGCCAATAACAAGTGTCACGTACCCTTAGGTCTCTTTAACCGAACGACATAGAACGGGTACGGTTCCATCTAACCCGTGCTCACATCGCAACGACAATTTAAGCCATTTGCGCGGGTCAAACTTCCACCGAGTCCCATTTCCATCACAATTCACATAACCCGGTTATGTTCAAGTTGGCTATCAGGCCGCCAAGTTGGCAAGATCTCGCATCCGCCCAGTTTTCCGGGTGCACCTTTGGGTTAATCCCCAAGGCTCCCTGCTGCAATCTACCGTGTAGAAAACCCGAAAAACAACCAATAGCATGGAGTCTTCTCCGGCATTTATGGAATGCAACAACACCGATCCAGACCAACATGTCCGGGTAGGCTTCACACATCATGCCTATGTCCGTTCTCGCTTACGGACTCTAAACAATGGGGACTTCACATATCTACCCGATGGAACACCTCCAACTCTCCGCAAACTCGCGAGAGCGGGCTTCCTATGCAAAGAAGGAGAGCGACTCAAGCTCAAGAAGAGAATCATTACCATAGCGTTCCTCTTTGGCGCCATGGAAAAGTAAGCGGATGAAAAGCACCACACTAGCTTTGCCTCCGTGGATCCGGAGTCGGCTCGCGATTTGGAGCTTCGAAGCTCCTCCAAAGGCCGGATCTAGCTCCTTCTTCCTTCCTTGGCACTCCTCTCTCTCTAAAGTTTTAGAAAGATAACCACTCATGAAAAGTGAGGGTTTTTAAGTCCAATCCAGGGTATATCCCTTCAGGAACAACCCCGAGCCGTTGGATCAACAATTAAATAAATGAACGGCTTTGATTTGGGACTGAAATGCCCAATCTGGACCGAACACGGCCTGGCACATGCCCGTGTCCAGGGCCGTGTGCCTCATTCGCCGTCAAAATCGATTCGCCTGGAACAACACACGGGTATCGAACATGCCCGTGTTCGACCTGACACGCCCGTGTTCCACCTGACACGGCTGTGTACCCCCATCATTTTTCCCCGAAAACAACCCGAGCACTCCACGGGTTCTAGGACATGCCCGTGTCCTTGCCCGTGTCACCTCAATACGCCTGGGCCCCAGGCCGTGCACACGGTCTCGACACTCGACATTTCGTCGAGCGAAGATCGTCGACCTGATGACATAGCCTTGGACACGCCCGTGTCCTAGGCCGTGTGCCTTGTCTCGACATAATGTCGAGACCAAAGTGTCGACTTCCCGGGACGAGTGTCGACACGGGTTGACACGCCCTGCAACACACCCGTATCGCAGGCCGTGTGTCATGTCTTGACACTTCGTCGAACGCAGAGTGTCGACTTCGCGGGCTAAGTGTCGACACGGGTCGACACGCCCTGCGACACGCCCTTGTCGCAGGCCGTGTGCCCAGTCTCGACACAATGTCGAGACCAAAGTGTCGACTTCCCGGCTGAGTGTCGACACAATCTTGACACGCCCTAGGACACGCCCGTGTCCCAGGCCGTGTGCCTGCAGCCAGAACCCAAAACTGGCCCAAAACGTCCCTCGTCTCTCCTTTGAGTTTCAGGGCGTTACACAAACAATCTCCAACGCCTCCAACTCCCGCACCAACCGCTCATCATGCACCGATAGCCAATTGGCTTGAGCTGGGGCTCGGCGACTCAACGCGTCCGCAACCGCATTCCCTTTACCAGGCACGTAGTGGATCTTGAATGTATAGTCCCCCAGGAACTCCATCCATCTACGCTGCCGCATATTCAGATACTTCTGATCAATCAGATATTTCAGGCTCTTGCGATCGGTGTATATATCAATCTTCACACCGTACCAATAGTGTCTCCACAGCATCAAGGCAAAAATCACGGCCGCTAACTCCAAGTCATGGATCGGATAGTTCCTTTCATGCACTTTCATCTGTCTCGAGCCATAAGCTATTACACTTCCGTGTTACAGTAGCACGCAACCCAAACCGCTGCCTAAAGCATCACTATAAATCTCATAGCCTTCGGTCCCACATGGCGAACTCAGCACAGGCGCCGTGGTCAACCGACACTTCAACTCCTTAAAAGCTCGCGCGCACTCCGGCGTCCAAACGAACTTATGCTCCTTCCTCGTCAAAGTAGTGAGAGGTAACGCTATCAGCGAGAAGTTCTCTACGAAGCGCCTATAATAGCCGGCAATCCCCAGAAAGCTCCGGACTTCCGCTACCATAGCAAGCTCAGGCCACTCCCGTATCACAACAATCTTCGCCGGATCCACAGCAATACCCTCTCCACTCACTATATGACCGAGGAACGCCACTGAGGACAACCAAAACTCGCACTTCGAGAACTTGGCATACAGTTGATTTCTCCTTAGCATCTCCAAAACAAAATGAAGATGCTTGAAGTGATCTTCCTCACTTTGCGAGTACACCAAAATATCGTCGATGAAGACGATCACAAAATGGTTCAAGTACTCCCTGAAAGTCCTGTTCATCAAATCCATGAACACTGACGGCGCATTAGTGAGCCCAAACGGCATACCGTAAATTCATAATGCCCGTATCTCGTACTAAACGCTGTCTTCGGGATATCACTCTCCCTTATTCGCAGCTGATAGTACCCAACCTTGAGATCCAACTTCGAGTACACCGTCGACCCAACCAACTGATCAAACAGATCATCGATCCGGGGGATCGGGTACTTATTCTTCTCCGTCAACTTGTTGAGCTCCCGATAGTCAATATATAGCCTCAAGCTTCCATCCTTCTTCTTTACAAAGAGGACTGGTGCGCTCCAAGGCGAAGAACTCGGGCGCACTTACCCTTGCTCCAACAACTCTTGCAGTTGAACTTCCAGCTCCGCCATTTCCTTAGGCGCTAGCCGATAAGGAGATCGTAACACAGGCTTTGCACCTGTCACTAGATCAATTGTAAAATCTATCTCCCACTGAGGCGGGGCTCCAGGAAGATCTGCGGGGAACACATCAGGGTATTCCGATACCACTAATATACAATCCAACGCGGGCTTCGGCTTCACAGCCTCCACTAGTGTAAAGAACAGTTCTGCACCGGCACGAACCACCTTCACCACCTGAAGAGCAGACATCAACATCTTGCTCGACCCCTTTAAGCCCGTAAAAGTCATCTCACGACTAGCTCCCAACTTGACTTCCTTCTGACCGCAATCGATATAGGCTTGCTGCTCCGAGAGCCAGTCCATGCCAAATATGACATCAAACTCCACCAACGGAAGTAACGACGCTTGCAGACCGAATTCCTGATTCCCAATACGAATCTTAACATCGCAGATCCTATTCGCTCGCATCGAACACCCATTACGCAACAACACGTCCAACTTATCCTTCGCCATCGAAGAAAGGACTCCGATGCGTGATATAAATCCCTCGGACAAGAAGGAGTGTGAAGCTCCCGTATCGAAGAGTGCTCTTGCCGGATTTTCACAAATCAAAACAAATCCTAAACAAGCAGTGGTAAGGTAACATATGCATAACAAGTATTTAAAGGAATTGACTTGCTATAAATTAAACCGTACCTGTCACCACATCAGCCTGTTTGATGGCCTCCTGTTGGCCAAGATTATACACCCTTGGTTGGGCCGGAGCATAGTGGGACGCGGTCGACTCCACCGCCTTGCCCTTCTCTTCATAAGTAGCTCCCGGCTTCCTTTCGGACTTGGGGCGTCCGCTCCAACAATCGCGTGCAAAGTGCCCCGGCTTTCCACAAGTAAAACACGCACCCGGGGTCCGACTCGTAGTCGCCCCAGAAGCACCAGAAGGAGCTGGACCCAAAGTCTTATGCTTCTTAAAGAATATTCGATAGCCGGACTTTGAAGTAGTCGGCACTTTAAATTCATATTTCTTATCACCCAAGATTTTCTTTGCTTGTACGTTCTTCATGTCCTTATCCAAGGACCGGGCCGTGTTGACCAAGGTCATGAAACCCTACGTCATCGGCCCCGAGAGTAGTAATCTCAACTCATCTCTCAAGCCTTCGTAGAATCGATTCGTTTTGCGCTCCTCATCCGCGATGGTGGAGCTAGCATATCGACTCAAACGAGTAAACTCATGGAGATATTCATCCATGCTCCTCTCACCCTGAACCAACTTCAGAAACTCATTCTCCAACGATATCTTCTGCGTCGAAAGGAGGTATCTAGCCAAGAACAATCTCGAGAACTCTTCCATCGAGACATCAACAAGTTGCCTGCCTCTCAATAGGTGCAGCTCCAATCCTTCCCACCACATTCTCGCTTCACCGTCCAGAAGGAACGTAGCGATGGTAGTCATTTGGCACTCCTCCGTGTCCGTTGCATTCATGACTCTCTTCACCCTGGAGAGCCAGTCTTCAGCTTGAGATGGGGTTCTCAACCCCGAGAATACCGGAGGGTTAAAGCTCATTACATGCTTAAGCTGCCTCTCGGTTGCCCTCCTTGGCACCAACGGTTCCACTACCACTTATTCCACTCTCCTCGGCTCAGCCTCTTGCAGCGGTACCTGCTCCATCGCAGGAGCGGGCTGCTGCGTTTGCCTTACAGGCTGCACATTTATCACTGCCAACACTGCTTCGGCCACCAATCGTATGTTCTCAGCCGATAGAGCTGTTGCAGGAGCAACATCTGGTGCGCTGCTAGCCTCAAAAACTCGACGTTCCGACGACCCAACACCACTTCTGGTCACCTATAGTGGTACAAAACACCATTAAGCGACCAAATAAAATTGAAAACAGCAATTATAGGAACACGCAGGTTCCTCAAACACGTGTATTTTCATTCCTAAGTGGACATTCATGGGTTCTTTTACCGTTATAACGATGACGCACGCAATGTGCTCACCACCCCTTAAAAAGAATTCGCCCACGAATTCATTTTAAGCCCGAGCAAAACCAGTAGTCTGATAACAAATTGTAACACCCCCTATCCGTCGCATAGCATATAGCAGTAGGTCCGGCTGGGGCCCGAAGCCATATACTACAGACAGACCGGGTGGTTACTCATGGAAACCATCCAACCAATCATAACATTTTACACAGAGCATTCTAGCGGAAACAGATTAATAAGTTGCAATAAAGAACCCAGCACTAAAGCATGAATGTGCACTAATACCAAATAGGAATGTTATACATACACCAGTACTAGCCTTGAGGCCTTACAAAATGGTTCACTTGATATTACATGTTTTACAAACCACGGCACGCAGGCCGGTCATACATGAATAAAACAGTAAACACTCCAACTAGGCCTTCGAGGGCCGGCTTCGCAACTTGGGCTTTAACCCGCTATTGACCGCTTGGTCCAGCAGCACCTGCAAGCAACAAACCACCGCATGGTGGCAAAACAAGGCAACGGTCAACAATGCTGACCAAATTATAACGATCCCGCCCCCAACTCGGGGCGGCGATGCTCCTTCCCTGCATTTCATTAGCATAAGCGAGCAATATATCTATAATCATTTCAACACAGACGTTGGCTCGCACGGCCACACGCCCCGTGATCTCAGGGCACATTCTTGGTGAACCAGTCGATGTCACGTTAATTAAAGCCATAGACATTCCGATCTCACCACCGCCACTTTGACAGCCAAACCTATGAGCATTTTGTCTTCTTGGCCCGGGTCACGACAATTTAAGCCATTGACCGCCAAAGACCCTAATCTATGCCAATGGCAAGTGCCACATACCCTTAGGTCTCTTTAACCGAACGACATAGAACGGGTACGGTTCCATCTAACCCGTGCTCACATCGCAATGACAATTTAAGCCATTTGCGCGGGTCAAACTTCTCCCGAGTCCCATTTCCATCACAATTCACATAACACGGTTATGTTCAAGTTGGCTCTCAGGCCACGAAGTTGGCAAGATCACGCATCCGCCCAGTTTTTCGTGTGCACCTTTGGGTTAATCCCCAAGGTTCCCTGTTGCAATCTACCGTGTAGAAATCCCGAAAGACAACCAATAGCACGGAGTCTTCTCCGGCATTATGCAATACAACATCACCGATCCAGACCAACATGTCCGGGTAGGCTTCACACATCATGCCTATGTCCGTTCTCACTTACGGACTCTAAACAACGGGGACTTCACATATCTACCCGAAGGAACGCCTCCAACTCACCCCAAACTCGCGAGAGCGGGCTTCCTATACAAATAAAGAGAGCTACTCATGCTCAAGAAGAGAATCGTTACCCTTGCATTCTTCTTTGACGCCATGGAAAAGTAAGCGGATGAAAAGCACCGCACTAGCTTTGCCTCCGTGGATTCGGAGTCGGCTCGCGACTTGGAGCTTCGAAGCTCCTCCAATGGCCGGATCTAGCTCCTTCTTCCTTCCTTGGCTCCCCTCTCTCTCTAATCTTTAGAAAGATAACCACTCATGAAATGTGAGGGTTTCTAAGGCCCAATCCCGGGTATATCCCTTCAGGAACAACCCCAGCCATTGGATCATCAATTAAAGAAACGAGCGGCTTTGATTCGGGACTGAAATGCCCAATCTGGACCGCACACGGCCTGGCACATGCCCGTATCCAGGGCTGTGTGCCTCATTCGCCGTCAAAATCGACTCGCTTGGAACAACACACGGGCATCGAACACGCCCGTGTTCGACCCGACATGCCCGTGTTCCACCTGACACGGCCGTGTGGCCGGCCGTGTACCCCCATCGATTTTCCCCGAAAACAACCCGAGCACAGCACGGGTTCTAGGACATGACCGTGACCTTGCCCGTGTCTACCTCAACACGCCTGGGCTCTAGGCTGTGTACACGGTCTCGACACTCGACACTTCGTCGAGCGAAGATCGTCGACCTGACGACACGGCCTTGGATACGCCCGTGTCCTAGGTCGTGTGCCTTGTCTCGACACATCGTCGAGCAAAGTTTGTCGACTCCTCGGGATGAGTGTCGACACGGGTCGACACGCCCTGCGACACGCCCATGTCGCAGGTCGTGTGTCATGTCTCCACACTTCATCGAGCGCAGAGTGTCGACTTCGCGGGCTGAGTGTCGACACGGGTCGACACGCCCGTGTCGCAGGCCGTGTGCCCAGTCTCAACACAATGTCGAGAGCAAAATGTCGACTTCACCGGCTGAGTGTCGACTCAAGCTTGACACGCCCTGGGACACGCCCGTGTCCCAGGCCGTGTGCCTCCTGCCAGAACCCAAAACTGGCCCAAAACGTCCCCCTTCGCTATTTTGAGTTTCGGGGCGTTACAGGTTAAGATTGAAATCGGTAAGTTCAAGAGTTTCACCATTGAGCACAATCCAAGAGCTGAGAATGATGAAGCAGATGTTCTTGCTAAGCATGAACTTCCATCAGAATGAACAACTTTCGTTCTCTTCCGCCCGATAGTGGATGAAGAAGAGCTGATGTGAATAGATCAACGCTCCTTATAGATGGATCCGTTCATCCTTTATCTATCTATATGAAACTTTCACCCATCGATCAAGGATAAGACAAAATTCAGAGTAAAAGCAGCTTATTGCTATTTGGAATCAGGCGTTCTATATAGAAAAACCTTCCTATCAACAATGGCAAGATGTGTATCTGAAGAGGAAGCTCCTACTATGTAACGACTCCATCCTTTCACAGGTATATACTAGAAGATCCGGCCAGGGCCCCACAACATAGACCATAAAACAGGCGGGGAACTCACGTAGGGATAATAGAGTTGTGCATCCTAACTCATTGCATTCTAGCGGAAGTCTATAACACGAAGCTGAACACACACACATGAATGTCCACCATATAAAAGCTCCACATTTATATAAAACATGAATCATAGAAAATACAAAGTCAACTGGCCTTATGGCCTTACAGGGCTTTACACAACAGTGGACTCAAACTTTGGTGCGCAGGCCGGCCACGTATAAACAAACAGATCATTTGCAGTTTAGCCTTCAAGGGCTAGCAGCGGCAGCAACAACATCAGGAACTTTAGCCTTTATGCGTCCCGCTTGGCTCTCCAGCACCTGTACAGGGACAGCCCACCCAATGGTGGCAAACAGGCAACGGTCAGCATTAAGCTGTTCAAATTATAATGACCCTACCCCTTTCCCGGGGCAGTGGTATTTATTCCCTGCAGGCATAGCATTTCACAGGCAGAAATGGATATCATACAATGTGCTCTCACGCACATACATGCCATCACAACCGTCAGCCACGTGGCTCGATGATCCGTGCACTCAGGGCACATTCTTGGTGTACCGAAAACCAGGGTTCCACCACCGTATCAGGGTCGCAACCCAATGGTCAAATTGAGCATTTTGCTCCATGGCGTGCAGCCGAAGACTTTAGTCTTAATGCACCGGGATTGGACCGTAGCACCCCATTGTGTCATGGTGTGCAAGCCTAAGACTCTTGCTATGCGCTCCAACAGACCGCACCTTCAGGTCTCATATCGGACGGACATAGCGCAGGTCATATCATCCACCCACGTTGCTCAGGTCGGCTTGACATGATCGAGTACGGCGTACTCGAGGCAACATAAAAGGCGCTGGTCAGTTTCACCTTGCCTGTTTCCTTTAGGTGAACTCATCAATTCACACATAACCAGCCCATTCTCACAGAACTGGCTTCACATTCATCGGTTACCTAGGAGCCACGCCTCGCATTAGCGAGAGAACTCACTTTCCATCCCTAGGCTTAACCGTGCATCATAGCATCCACTTGAGGGTATTTTCCTGGACAGCCAAGCCAGTACTTCCTGCTACTTCTCTTGACAGGCACAACCCACCAAGAATTTCAAGCATCAAGGGTATTTCCTGTCTTACGATGCCAATACTTCCTGCTACTCCACTTCACAGGTACTACCCAATAGCACAAGCATGACAAAGGGTATTTTCCTAGACTACCACTCCAGTACTTCCTGCTACTACCCTTCGCATATCTAACCTGTCGACTCCTTAAATTACTCATTATCACGGAGTCTTCTCTGGGGTGTATATGCAACATCACCAATCCAGACCAACCTGTCTAGATGGGATTCATACAACATGCCTATTCCGTACTCCTTTTCCGGATCTATATGCCAAATGATTGGGGATTCCAAGAATCAATCCAAGAGACTCCCATAACAAGCCACCCTCTGGTGGGGGAATCATATGCACATGCCAAAAAGGAAGCCTTCACATGGCTAGGAAGAAAAGTCATTACCTTCAAAGATCGCTTCGGTTCCATGAGCTCCTCGCTGGCTAGAAAGAACCACAACGGCTTTTCCACCGCAATGCTAGCCTCGGATATCTCGTCAGAACTCCACAGCACCACCAGTGGACAACTCCTCTTCCTCCTCCTCCTTCTTCCTCTCTTTCTCTCTCTAGGATTTTAGAAAGATGAAGGCCAAATCTTAAATGAGGTTTTCCAACTCATTTCCTGGCCTTAAGGACACGGGGAGGAAGCTCAGCCATTGGATCACAGCTGAAGAAATGGACAGCCATAATTTCGCCACAAAATCATATTTTTTTGCCTGACACGGTCTGTGACACCCCCGTATTCCAGGTCGTGTACCTCAAGCGGTGCTCAACTGACTTATCCAGTCCAGTACACGCCCATGTGACATGCCTGTGTCACGGTCCGTGTCACCGAACATGCCTTCAGACACGCCTGTGTCTGGGGCCGTGTACATCCGGCTGCACAAAATCGAGATCAACCCGAGAGGGACAGGGACAGTGACACGCCCGTGTCTTTGGCTGTGTACCCTAAGACACAGCCGTGTCCTGCCCGTGTTCACCAGGCCTCAATGCCTTCGGCACATCCCGAAAAGGACACGGCCTATGACACGCCCGTTTCCCAGGCCGTGTGCCCATACACGGCACTAGACACACCCCAGCTCAACTTCGTCGAGCTGAAATTAGTCAACCCGCAGAGTACACGGCCTCTGACACGACCATGTCAGAGGGTGTAACACCCCGAATCAATTTGGGTTTTAGTTTGGGTGACATAGCCTCGGACACGAGCGTGTCCCAGGGCATATAGTGCTTGGCTTGAGCAGTTGGGTGTGTGGTCGATGAATTTTGGTCGACGATCGTCGAGTGCAGAGAACACGGCCTGTGACACAGGCGTATCACATGGAGTGTCAATTGCACGGGTCAGCCGGGAATGCATGTGACTGAGGACACGGGTGTGTCCAGGTGCACACGGCCTGGGACACGGGCGTGTCCCAGGGTCGTGTGACTCTCGGGTGAAATTGAGTTGGTGCTGAGTGAAGTACACGGGCGGTCCACACGGGCGTGTCAGGCATGACACAGGCGTGTAGGGTGTGACACGGGCGTGTCACACAACCGTGTACTGGCTGCAGTTGAGTCGGTTGACTGCTGCTTATGTGACACGGCCTGTGACACGGGCGTGACACGGCCTGTGAGACGGGCATGACACGGCCTGTGACACGGGCGTGTCACAGGGCATGTCAGGCCGTATTCAGGCTTTTCTGGACAATTCTAAGCCGTTCGATTCCCTAATCTTGGATCCAGTGGCTCAGCCTCCTTCCATGTGGAGTGAGGCCGGGAGAAGGGGATAAAAGCCCCCCTCTTCATCTTCTCCTTCTTCTTCTCATTCCAAGATAGAGAGAAAGTGAAAGGGAGAGCAAGGGAAGGAAAGGAGGGTGAAAGCCAGCTGCTGGAGGAGCTGCGGAGTGCAGAAAGAAGATCCGAGAGTGGATTTGTGAAGGCAAAGCCGAGGCGGTGACTTCCATCCGGCTACTTCATGGCGCCGAAGCGATCTTCGAGGGTAATGATCTCCTTCTTGGACATCGAAGTACTTTCTTTATGCATATGCGTGGAATGCTCCACCAAGAGGTGGATCTTATAAGCAATTCTGTGGTTCGGTCTGCATCTAGAGCCGGAATTGTGAAGTACGACATAGGCATGCTGTGTGAAGCCCATCTGGACCGTTAGTCTGGATTGGTGATGATAAGGGTAAACCGGAGAAGACTCCGTGGATTTGATGATATGAAATATAGGCTTTGTGTATTGGATGAATGAATACTTTGTGATGATGGTTATGGATGTAGGGAAGCTTGTGTTAAGCTCCTGGTTATGTTGAGAGAACAATGGGTAGCATGTCTTGGGGAAATACGGAATGAACCCGGCTTATTACACCACATGGTATGGGTTGATCTGTGTTAGTGAGTATCGATGGGTGGTAATGTTTTGGAGGAAGTGAGGTGGACCCTACTCGCTGCACCACATAGTGTGGGTCGATCAAATATAGGTGAGGGGTCAATGGGTGGTAATGTCAGGGGAGCCTCGATAGACCTGGCTGCCACACCACATGGTGTGGGTTGATCTGCTCTAGTTGTTTGTGTATGCTGCGAGGTAGTACCTCTAAGTGGTATGGACGAGATTTCGCCAATAGTGAGATTGGTGGACTAGGATTGAACCGCCCAACCAACAAGTGAAGAGCCTCGATCGACGGTGTATGACTGGTATATCCGGTACACCAATAAGGTGCCCTGAGTGCACGGAGCGTCTGGTGGATACCGGCGTTTGTGATATGAATGTGATTGCTAGATTGCTAGAGATTATGATATGGCAATGCTTACAGGGAAGGAACCACTGCCCCGGGTAAGGGGTTGGGTCGTTATAAGTGGTCAGCAGAAGCTGACTGTTACTTTGTTTGCCGCTCCTTGGTGGAAATGTGTTTGCAGGTGCTGTTGCTTGATGTGACATGAGCGGACTGGAGGGTTGCTGCTAAAGGCCCTTGAAGGTCGTGTGAAGCGTGGTTGGATTTCATGTGTGGCCGGCCTGCGTGCCGATGTAAGAAAATGTATTTGTGTAAAGAGAAACTTGGAAGGCTATAAGGCCATGGGTGTGTGTGTTGTATACATTCCTGGTTTGGATATATAAATTTGGATTTTATATAGTAGTGGATATTCTTTGAGTTGAGTTCATGTTAACGTAAAATGTTCCGCTAGAATGTATTAAATTAGGGTGCGAGTAGATTTTGATTTCCACAAGTAATTCCGCCGCCTGTATGTGACATATGGCATGGGGCCACGGTCGGACCCACTGTTATATGCCACGTGACGAGTGGGGGCTTTACAAAGTGGTATCAGAGCCAGGTTTAGATTGTTTTGGAGGAGAGACATAATAATTAACTTACATTTTATTTATGTAGAATGTAATTTAAATTTAGAAAATGTGTATTATTTTATAGTAGGCCATTGATACGATGATGATTGAGTGCGACCCGGTGCTGATCAGTGATGGGCAGCCCCAGCGGTCCGATAAGAGTGCAGTACCCGTTGAAGTCCCTCGCCTCCTTCGGCGGAGACCATATGGGTGGTGACGGAGACAGTGCTTGCGGTATTACACGCACATCTTACTGGGCAGGCAAGACCTGCCAGGGTGCTAGTACGACCCGGTGCAAGGCAAGGGCGCGCTGATGTTGTGGAGGATGAGAAAGGAGCGGACGAGCAGTTGAAATGGTGTATGGAGTTTCACGCGTTTTTAAATACAACCCGAGCACTGGAAAAGGATTTGAAACAGTTGCAGGATAAAAAGAAATTGGCAATGGAAAAATACAAATGCAAAGTTCCGCAATCGGAACAGTCGGAGTTTAGGCGACGTGATAAGAAGAGATGCAGGCTTGCCAAATCAACTGTTTTTTTGTTGGAGTGGTCCACCAAAGAGTGAAAAAAAGACAGGTGCATCGTACGAAGAAAAGGGTAAAGCAGTGGCCGAGTCATTTGCATCCCGGATGCAACCTCGATTGTATAATTTGGAAGCACAAGAGCCCCAAAACTCAGATAGTGAAATACAGCAGCGAGTGTATAATTTGGGGCTGCAAGAGCAGATAAAACGATATTTACAAACTCAGGCAGCTGAGCAGCGAACAAAAATGTAGAATAGAGATCTGATGTATTATGACTGATGTGCTTATGGGCTATGAATGATGATGATACTTTTGTACATATAGGTGTTATGGTATGTGGAATAATAACAGGTTGGTGCACGCTTGTGATATGGAAGTGATCACTCGATTGTGATATAGCTCGATGATATGTTTGTTTTTCGATCACTTTATGAATTTTGTGGCTGAATGTGCACAGATGGGAATTAGGGATGTATGTATGTGCTGTAATGTTTAGTTAGCTTGCGTATTCGAGTGCTCGGTTGCACATTGCATAGTTATGTGGCTGATTGGGGTGAGCCAAATTTCGAGGACGAAATTCTTTGAAGGGGGGAGGATTGTAACACCCCGAATCAATTTGGGTTTTAGTTTGGGTGACACGGCCTGGGAGACGTGTGTGTCCCAGGGCCTGTCGTGCTTGGGTTAAGCTATTGGGTGTGTGGTTGATGAATTTTGGTCGATGTTCGTCGAGTGCAGAGAACACGGCCTGTGACACGGGCGTGTCACAGGCCGTGTCAATTGCACGGGTTAGCCAGGAATGCGTGTGTCTGAGGACACGGGTGTGTACAGGTGCACACGGCCTGGGACACGGGCGTGTCCCAGGGCCGTGTGACTCTCGGGTGAAATTGAGTTGGTGCTGAGTGAAGTACATGGGTGGTCCACACGGGTGTGTCAGGCATGACACGGGCGTGTAGGGTATGACACGGGCGTGTCACACGGCCGTGTACTGGCTGGAGTTGAGTCGGTTGACTGCCGATTAGGTGACATGGCCTGTGACACGGGCGTGTCACAGGGCATGTCAGGAGGTGTTCAGGCTTTTCTGGACAACTCTGAGCCGTTCGATTCCCTGATCTTGGATCCAGTGGTTCAGCCTCCTTCCATGTGGAGTGAGGCCGAGAGAAGGGGATAAAAGTCCTCCTCTTCATCTTCTCCTTCTTCTTCTCATTCCAAGAGAGAGAGAAAATGAAATGGAGAGCAAGAGAAGAAAAGGAGGGGGAATGTCAGCTGCTGGAGGAGTTGCGGAGTGCGGAGCGAAGATTCGAGAGAGGCTTTGTGAAGGGAAAGCCGAGGCGGTGACTTCCATCCAGCTACTTCATGGCGCCGAAGAGATCTTCGAGGGTAACGATCTCCTTCTTGGACATCGAAGTCCTTTATTTATGCATATGCATGGGATGCTCCACCAAGAGGTGGATCTCGTAAGCGATTCCGTGGTTGGGTCTGCATCTAGAGCTGGAATTGTGAAGTACGACATAGGCATGCTGTGTGAAGCCCATCTGGACCGTTAGTCTGGATTGGTGATGATACTGGGTAAACCGGAGAAGACTCCATGGATTTGATGATATGACATATAGGCTTTGTGTATTGAATGAATGAATGCTATGTGATGATGGTTATGGATGTATGGAAGCTTTGGTTAAGCTCTTGGTTATGTTGAGAGATTAATGGGTAGCATGTCTGGGGGAACAGCGGAATGAACCTGGCTTGTTACACCACATAGTATGGGTTGATCTGTGTTAGTGAGGATCGATGGGTGGCAATGTTAGGGAGGAAGTGAGGTGGACCCTACTCGCTGCACCACATAGTGTGGGTCGATCGAATATAGGTGAGGGGTCGATGGGTGGTAATGCCAGTGGAGCCTCGATAGACTTGGCTGCCACAACACATGGTGGGGGTCGATCTGCTCTGGTTGTTTGTGTATGCTGTGAGGTAGTTCCTCTGAGTGGTATGGTCGGGTTGTCGCCAATAGTGAGATTGGTGGACTAGCATTAAACCGTCCAACCAACAAGTGAAGAGCCTCAATCAGCGGTGTATGACTAGTATATACGGTACACCAATAAGGTGCCCTGAGTGCACGGAGCGTCTGGTGGATACCGGCGTTTGTGATATGAATGTGATTGATAAATTGCTAGAGATTATGATATGGCAATGCATATAGGGAAGGAACCACTGCCCCGGGTAAGGGGTATGGTCATTATAAGTGGTCAGCTGAAGATGACTGTTACTTTGTTTGCCGCTCCTTGGTGGAAATGTGTTTGCAGGTGTTGTTGCTTGTTATGACATGAGCGGACTGGAGGCTTGCTGCTAAAGGCCCCTGAAGGTCGTGCGAAGCGTGTTTGGATTTCATGTGTGGCCGGCCTGCGTGCCGATGTACGAAAATGTATTTGTGTAAAGAGAAACTTGTAAGGCTATAAGGCCAAGGGTGTGTGTGTTGTATACATTCCTGGTTTGGATATATAAATTTGGAGTTTATATAGTAGTGGACGTTCTTTGAGTTGATTTCATGTTAACGTAAAATGCTGCACTAGAATGTATTAAATTAGGGTGCGAGTAGATTTTGATTTCCACAAGTAATTTCGCCGCCTGTCTGTGACATATGGCGTGGGGCCCCGGACGGACCCACCGTTATATGCCACGTGACAAGTGGGGGTGTTACAAAGTGGTATCAAAGCCAGGTTGAGATTGTTTGGGAGGAGAGAACATAATTGAACTCACGAATGTCCACTAGGAATGTATTTCATGCACGTCAGGGGCATGAGTGTGTAGTCAATGTATAATTACCGATATGCAATTGATGAATAATGGTGTTTTGAACATTGATAGGTGGCGATGAGTGGTGCTGGGCAGTCTAAGCCCCAGCGGTCCGATGAGAGTGCAACACCCGTTGAAGTGCCTACGCCTCCTTCAGCGGAGACCATACGGGTGGTGACGGAGACAGTGCTTGCGGTATTACACGCACAGCCTACTGGGCAGGCAAGACCTGCCGGGATGCCAGTACGGCCCGGTGCAAGGCAAGGGCGCGCTGATGTTGTGGCGGATTAGCAAGGAGCGGACGAGCAGTTGAAATGGTGTATGGAGTTTCCCGCGTTTGTAAATACAGCCCGAGCGCTGGAAAAGGATTTGAAATGGTTGCAGGATAAAAAGAAATTGGCAATGGAAAAATGAAAATGCAAAGTTACGCAATCTGAACAGTCGGAGTTTAGGCGACGTGATAAGAAGAGATTCAGGCTTGCCAAATCAACTGTTTTTTTGTTGGAGTGGTCCACCAAAGAGTGAGAAAAAGGCAGGTGCATCGTATGAAGAGAAGTGTAAAGCAGTGGCCGAGTCATCTGCATCCCGGACGCAACCCCGATTGTATAATTTGGAATCACAAGAGCCGCAAAACTCAGTTGGTGAAATACAGCCGCGAGTGTTCAATTTGGGACTGCAAGAGCCGATAAAACGATATTTGCAAACTCAGGCGGCTGAGCAGCGAACAGAAACATAGAATAGAGATCAGATGTACTATGACTGATGTGCTTATGGGCTATGTATGATGATGATACTATTGTACATATATGTGTTATGGTATGTGGAATAATAACAGGTTGGTGCACGCCTGTGATATGGAAGTGATCACTCGATTGTGATATAGCTCGATGATATGTTTCTTTTTGGATCACTTTATGAATTTTGTTGCTGAAAGTGCACAGATGGGAATTAGGGATGTATGTATGTGTTGTATTGTTTAGTTAGCACCCGTATTCGAGTGCTCGGTTGCATATTCCGTGGCTATGTGGTTGATTGGGGTGAGCCAAATTTCGAGGATGAAGTTCTTTGAAGGGGGGAGGATTGTAACACCCCGAATCAATTTGGGTTTTAGTTTGGGTGACACGGCCTGGGACACGTGTGTGTCCCAGGGAGTGTCGTGCTTGGGTTGAGCTGTTGGGTGTGCGGTCGATGAATTTTGGTCGACGATCGTCAAGTGCAGAGAACACGGCCTGTGACACGGGCGTGTCACAGGGCGTGTCAATTGAACGGGTCAGCTAGGAATGCGTGTGCTTGTGGACACGGGTGTGTCCAGGTGCACATGGCCTGGGACACGGGCGTATCCCAGGGCCGTGTGACTCTCGGGTGAAATTGAGTTGGTGCTGAGTGAAGTACAAGGGTGGTCCACACAGGCATGTCAGGCATGACACGGGCATGTAGGGTGTGACACGGGCGTGTCACACGACCATGTACTGGCTGGAGTTGATGTAACACCTCCCCTGTAATGACCGTATAATGTGGATCCGGCCAGGGCCCCACAACATACAGACGCCACAGCTTCAGTATTATAAAATGATATGGCTATCCAAACTCAAAACTCAAGACACATCACAGCAGAAACGACCAAAGAGACTAGAAGTTATCCACGCCTACAAGAGTAACAAAATTGCCTTAAGGCCTTACAACAAGAGTAAAACCAAACTCAAATAATACATCAGTCCTGAAAGTGCATAAGCACACCTAGTCTACAACGGCATGCAAGCCGGTCAAAATGAGCATAAAACATACAATGCCACAAAGAGTAGAGCTACAACAAAAAGCAACACTTCATGAGGCTTAGACCTTTCTGGCCGGCGAGCTAGCTCCTGCTTGCGATCCTTGACCTGTAAAAATTATTAGTAACGTGGGTCAGCAAAGGCTGACCTCAAACTGTGTAACAAAGACATCTCCTCCCGGCCACCCCTAACGGACCCCGGGGTACTCCTCCAACCTGCAGGTTAGCACTTCGTATTCAATATTCATAAGCAAGAAAAGCAACTAAAGAAACATGCTTGGATGTCTCAAACATCATACATGTTCTCTACTGTTGAGCATATAATATTAGGGCCTACTATGCAACATGAATGCAACACCTGCGTTTCACCTAAGGCACCCTATGGCGTATGCATCTAGCACAACATCACATCAATTGGGTACTCATCATTCTCCATGGGCATAAAGCCGCAAACAAAAAGGGAAACACAATTCCCCCCAACGGCACACAAGCCTCCACATGGAACTCTTGCCAAGGCCCCACCCGCTCAAGATCTTAGACCTGGGCTTGCCTGCAAGCTCGGACGTCTCATGTCAGGATTCCAACAAACACAACTGACCGATTCTAAGAAACCTTGTTGGACCCCACCCGCTCATGGCCTCATTGCCCGGGCTTGCCCCCATGCTTGGCGTTCTCGTCAGTCTGACAGAAGGGGACTAGTCTCATCGGGACACTCTCCACACATGACGTGTACGTCACGGGATAGCCAGCCGACCACGGAGACACAGCGACGCATTGGCACATCACAAACCAAGACAATGCCACCCTAGTCCCTCATTTGTAATGCTGCGTTCCCGCACACCAAGGAAACCATCTTCCACTCATGCGGAGCTAACCTTGTCCACCAAGGAAACCATCTACCGCTATTGAGGAGCTAACCTTGTCCGGTTCCGACTACACGTACTTACTCGAGAAAAAGGGGAAAACATCACCACATCACAAACGGCATCTTGCCGCAACGGATCTCTACAAATCCTTAAAGATCGTATGCAAAATTACCGAGTCGGACTAACAGTCACGACTACGGCTTCACACACCATGTCTAATCCACTAACAGAGCGGATCTCTAATGCAAAACATGCCGGGGACGGACTCAATCGACCCGGAGGTTCCTCTTGAACCATGGCGACCCAAACCCCTCTCATTTAAGTGTTTGGTGCCCAAAACTAGAAAAGAAAAGATGCTAAAACATGCATCCTAAAACCGAGAGGAGAAGTGTCGTTACCTTCTGACTCCTCTTCCTAGCCATGGAAAAAATAGCCGGATGAAAACCTTCGCAACGATCTAGCCTCCACGGATCTGGACTCGGCTCGCGATTTGGAGCACCGAAACTCCGCCGGTGGCCGGATCTAGGCTTCTTCTTCCTCCTTGCTCTCCCCTCTCTCTAGAACTTTAGAAAGAGAACCACTCAAAAGAAATGAGGGTTTCTAAGGGTCCAATCTCGTGGATATCCCATCCAGAACAACCCCCAGCCGTTGGATCCCAAATTAAAGAAACGAACGGCCTTAATTCGGGCCAAAAATGCTAAAACTGGGCCGAACACGGTCTGCGACACGCCCGTGTCCAGGGCCGTGTCCCTCATTCGCCGTCAAAATCAACGCGCCTGAAATAACACACGGGCATCCGACACGCCCGTGTTCGACCTGACACGCCCGTGTTCCAACTGACACGGCCGTGTGGTCGGTCGTGTGCCTCCATCGACACAGCCCCGAAAAAAACCCGAGACTCACACGGGTACTGGACACGCCCGTATCCTTGCCCGTGTCTAACTCAACACGCCTGGGCTCCAGGCCGTGTTCATTGTCTCGACACTTCGTCGAGCGAAGTTCGTCGACTGCCTGACACGGCCTTGGACACACACATGTCCTGGGCCGTGTGCCTTGTCTCGACACATCGTCGAGCGAAATTCGTCGACTCCCCGGGCCGATCGTCGACACGGGCTCGACACGCCCCGAGACACGCCCGTGTCTCAGGCCGTGTACCCTGTCTCGAAACATCGTCGAGCGCTAAATGTCGACTCCTCGGGCCAATCGTCGACGCGGGCTCAACACGCCCTGAGACACGCCCGTGTCTCAGGTCATGTGCCCTGTCTCGACATATCGTCGAGCGCAAAATGTCGACTTCGTGACCAAAACGTCGACTCTAGCCTGACACGCCCTGGGACATGCCCGTGTCCCATGCCGTGTGCCCCCTGCCAGAAACCAAATTTCCCTCTTCAAAATTTTAGGGCGTTACAACTCTCTCACCCTTAAAAGAATTTCATCCCAAAATTACAAAGCAAAAGGGACCAAAACTTAAATGGTACCTGATTTGACGAGCTCTGGATACTCTTCTAGCATGGCTTGCTCTCGCTCCCAAGAGTGCTCCTCATGACCGCAGTTGTCCCATCGGACTTCCATGAGTTTAACCTCTTTATTCCGCAACTGCCGAGTCTCTGAATCCTCGATAGCAGTTGGACGGACTCGCGTCCTCAAGTATTCCTCTATCGGCACCGATGTCAGCTCGATCACCACACTAGCCTCCACCAAGGCTTTCCTCAAGACAGAGACATGGAAGACGTCGTGTAATCCACTCAGCTCCGAGGACAACGCCAACCGATAGGCTGCTTCTCCCACCCGTTAAACAACTTCAAAAGGCCCCAAAAACCTTGGACTCAACTTCTTGAGTCGGCGAATCCGTGAGACACCTTTGAACTGCTTGATCTTCAAATAGACCCAATCATCTACCGCAAACTCCAACATCCTGTAACGAGCATTAAAGTATTTTGCTTGCCAGTCTTGCGCCACCTTCATATGCTCTTGAATGGTCCGTACCAACTCACAAGCGTCAACTACCATCTCCTTTCCCAAAATTTTGGTGTCTCCCGCCTCTATCCAAGACATCGGTGTTCGACACCGTCTCCCATACAAAGCTTCGTATGGCGTCATTTTTATACTTGCTTGATAACTGTTATTATACGCGAATTCCACCATGAAGAGGTGATCCTCCCACTTCTTGCCGAAGTCAAGAATGCACATTCTCAGCATATCCTCCATAGTGCGGTTCGTTCTTTCAGTTTGCCCGTCAGTTTGAGGATGGAACGTCGTACTGAACTTTAGCTTCGTGCCCAAAATCTTCTGAACCAATCTCCAGTCCTTGGACGTAAACCGTCCATCTCGATCGCTGACTATGCTCTTAGGAATCCCATGCAGTCGCACAATGTTGCGAACATACAACTCAACCAGCTTCTCCACGCTGTCCTCCTTCCGATTTGGGATGAAGTGGGCCACCTTGGTTAAGCGATCCACGATCACCCAAATAGCATCATTACCCTACTGTGATCTAGGCAAACCATGTACAAAATCCATGGAGATGTCATCAAATTTCCACTCAGGTATTGGAAGGGGCTTCAGGAACCCGCCCGGCTTCTAACATTCGACCTTCACCAAGGCGCAAGTTTGGCAACGATTCACATACAAAGCTACGTCCCGCTTCAGCCCCGGCCACCAAAAGGATTTCTTCATATCCAAGTACATCTTTGTACTGCCCGGGTGAATGGAGTACTTTGTGAAGTGAGACTCAAACATCAACTCCTCATGGAGTTTGCCGAACTGCGGTATACAAACCCTTCCGTACTTTCTCAGAATCCCATCAATCATCTCCCAGGCGCTGCTCTCGCCCTTTTGAGCCTCCACCACATATGGTTGAAACTCCACATCCAACCGAGTCACTTCCCGAATCCGATCGGACAAGTCGTTCTGCATTTCAATTTAGTTCAACCGAGCCACGCTGGACTCGCCTCTCGCCACATATTCCAAACCAAGGGACTCCCATTCCCGTACCAACCGCTCATCATGAGCTTCTATCCAATTCCCTTGCCCCGAGTACTTTCTACTCAAGGCATCCGCCACCATATTAGCTTTACCTGGTGTATACTGAATCGCCACCTCGTAGTCTCCAAGAAACTCAACGCACCTGCATTGCCGCATGTTCAAGTCCTTTTGATCCAAGAGATACTTCAGGCTTTTATGATCCGTGAAGATCTCCACCTTTGCACCATACACATAATGTCGCCATATTTTCAACGCAAAAATTACCGCCGCCAACTCCAAGTCATGGACGGGGTAATTCCTCTCATGAGGCTTCAACGGTCTAGACCCAAAAGCTATCACCTTGCCATGTTGCACCAAAACGCAACCCAAACCGCATCCTGATGCGTCACTGAAGATCTGAAATCCCTCGGTCCCTTACGGTAGACTTAGGATTGGAGACATCATCAGTCTCTCCTTCAGTGTCTCAAATGCTTGATTGCATTCTTGAGTCCACAGGAACTTATGATCTTTACAAGTGAGTGAGGTGAGCGGTAGAGCTATCCACGAAAAATTCTCCACGAATCTCCTATAATACCAGGCTAGTCCAAGAAAACTTCAGACCTCCGCCACGGTCCTCAAAACTGGCCAATCTATGATGGCTTCCACCTTTGTTGGATCCACTACCACCCCATCCCGACTAATCACGTGGCCCAAAAATACCACCTTCGCTAACCAGAATAGACATTTTGAGAACTTTGCATACAACTGATTCTCCCTCAACACTTGCAAGACCACTCTCAAGTGGGTCTCATGCTCCACTTCCGATCTGGAATACACCAAGATGTCATCAATGAAGACAACCACAAAAGAATCCAAGTATTCCCGAAATACTCGATTCATAAGGTCCATGAACACAGATGGCGCATTCGTCAGCCCGAATGGCATCACCGTAAACTCAAAGTGTCTGTACCTCGTACCAAAGGCAGTCTTGGGGATGTGCTCGTCCCGAATTCGCAACTGATAATAGCCTGACTTTAAGTCCAATTTTGAGTACACCACAGACCCCACCAACTGGTCAAACAAGTCGTCTATCCGAGGAATCAGATACTTATTCCTAACGGTCAGTTTATTCAGCTCTCGGTAGTCTATGCACAGTCGCATACTACCTTCTTTCTTCTTTACAAACAACACCAACGCGCTCCACGGTGAAGAACTGGGTCTGATATACCCTTGCTCCAACAGTTCCTGTAACTGTACTTTGAGTTCAGCCAACTCCTTTGGTGCCATCCTAAACGGAGGACGTGACACCGGCGTATCCTCCGGCACTAACTCGATCGAGAGGTCGATCTCACGCCAAGGACGCGCTCCAGGAAGTTCATCCGGAAACACATCCTTGAACTCTGCCACTACGGGCACTTCCTCAATAGACAACTGGGAGAGACGAACCTCCAATAACACTACAAGCGCTACACTACCCTTGTTAACTGCCCGCATCAATTGCATGGCCGAAATCAGGGAAAAGGCCACTCCGCAAAGGCCCTCAAATTTGACTTCCGCCTGCCCTTTGCTCCTTAGGGTCACTACGTTAGATAGGCAATCAATAATGGTGTGCTGCTCTGCAAGCCAGTCCATGCCCAAAATGACATCGAACTCAACCAATGGTAAAACCGCTGCTACCAAAACGAAGTCAACTCCTCCAGCTCCCAACAGATGCGCCCTTTGGCCCCGGTGGTCATGGATGACCCATTAGGCATGCGCACTTTCAGCTCCGCTTCTGCCAAGAAAGACTCAACACCTATTCTCCAGACGAAGCTCTCCGCAAGAAAGGAGTGTGATGCTCCCGTATCGAATAATACCCTAGCGGGGTATCCAGAAACTAAAACGAAACCTACAACATAGACATCACACATAAAAGTATAAAAGTATGAAGCACAAAATATGAACTTAAATCTCCTCATACCTGTCACCACATCGTTTTGGCGGATCGCATCCTGCTGTCCAAGGTTGTAGGTCCTTGGTTGCACCGGTTGGAACCGAGAAGCGCTTGACTCCGCCATCTTCCCTTTCTCTACGGCACTGGGGCCGGAGCGCACAGTCTGCTCCTGCCTTGCCTCTTGCTCCGCTCATCCATGAGGTCAAACACGAGCTATGTGCCCCACCTTACCGCAGTTGTAGCATGTCAGCGGTCCCCTATAGTGAGAACCTCCAGGCGTCCAATTGCTCTTCTCACCGGACCTGGAAGTGTGAGGCTTTTTCCTCCACCTACTCCCTTCAGACTTTCCCTGGGATTGGGGAGGCTTCCCTTCCCCTTGCTTGGGAGTGACACCCTTACGACGTTGGGTTCGCTCCAGATCACTTTCCAATATCCTGGCAGCCTCAACTAGCTCATTAAAACCAGCTCTCTTCATGGAAATGAGGGGTTGCCTCAGATTCTCCCTGAGCCCCTGGTAGAAGAGGTTATCCCTCTCTACATCATCTGCCATCGTCGTTCCCGCGTAACGACCTAAACGGGTGAACTCCTATACATACTCGTCCACCGTCTTGTCTCGCTGCATTTAGTGCAGAAACTGCCTCTGAAGGGCCAACCGTGTAGAAACGGGAATATACCTCTTTAGAAAAGCATCCCCAAATTCCTCCATCGACGTGGTCCATCCAAGGAACTGGCGGCCGCTATGGCTCACCCACCACAACTTGGTGTCTCCTTCCAACATGAACGCCGTATACTCAGATTTCTTTTCTTCTGGTGTCTCTGCCGCCCTCAAAAGCTCTTGAATTCGAACCCACCAATCCTCTGCATCCGTTGGCGTACCAACTCCCTCGAACGATGGGGGATGGAAGCTCAGGAAATACTTCATGTGCCGGTCTCCATGTCCGACAACCACTCTTTCCGCCAAAGGCTCCACTCTCCTGGCTTCTCTGCCTGGCACGGCCGTCGCCGTGTTCGGTGTAGCAGGGGTTGCTACCTGAGCTGTCGCTACAGCTTGGGATGCCACCATCGCTTCTGCAAGCATGCGGCAGAAGTCGGCCGGGTTTACACCCGTGCCCAAAAGACATGGAGTAGTGGCACTGCTCGCCGAAAGTTCTTCTCCTGCTCTCTACGTACTCGCCTCGTTGCTTGTACTCTTCAAGAAAACAAGAAACAAGGGATCAGTCTCTAATCTCAAGACTTAAACATAAGGACACTCATGGTCCCGCGTTACTCTTATGTGGATAACTTCTCTACGCACTGACCTTGAATCTAACCTCGCTTTGATACCAAATTGTAACACCTCCCCTGTAATGACCGTATAATGTGGGTCCGGCCGGGGCCCCACAACATACAGACGCCACAGCTTCAGTATTATAAAATTATATAGCTACCCAAACTTAAAACTCAAGACACATCACAGCGGAAATGACCAAAGAGACTAGAAGTTATCCACGCCTACAAGATTAACAAAATAGCCTTAAGGCCTTACAACAACAGTAAAACCAAACTCAAATAATACATCAGTCCTGAAAGTGCATAAGCACACATAGTCTACCTCGGCATGCAAGCCGGTCAAAATGAGCATAAAACATACAATGCCACAAAGAGTAGAGCTACAGCAAAAAGTAGCACTTCATGAGGCTTAGGCCTTTCTGGCCGGCGAGCTAGCTCCTGCTTGCGATCCTTGCCCTGTAAAAATTATTAGTAACGTGGGTCAGCCAAGGCTGACCTCAAACTGTGTAACAAACACATCTCCTCCCGGCCGCCCCTAACGGACCCAGGGGTACTCCTCTAACCTGCAAGTTTGCACTTCGTATGCAATATTCATAAGCAAGAAAAGCAACTAAAGAAATGGGCTTGGATGTCTCAAACATCATACATGTTCTCTACTGTTGAGCATATAATATTAGGGCCTACTATGCAATATGAATGCAACACCCGGGTTTCACCCAAGGCACCCTATGGCGTATGCATCTAGCACAACATCACATCAATTGGGTACTCATCGTTCCCCATTGGGATAAAGCCGCAAACAAAAAGGGAAACACAATTCCCCCAACGACACACAAGCCGCCACATGGAACTCTTGCCAAGGCCCCACACGCTCAAGGTCTTAGACCCGGGCTTGCCTGGAAGCTCTGACGTCTCATGTCAGGATTCCAACAAACACAACTAACCGATTCTAAGAAGCCTTGCTGGACCTCACCCGCTCATGGCCTCATTACCCGGGCTTGCCCCCATGCTTGGCGTTCTCGTCAGTCTCACAGAAGGGGACTAATCTCGTCGGGACACTCTCCACACATGATGTGTACGTCACGGGATAGCCAGTCGACCACAGAGACACAGCCACGCCTTGGCACATCACAAACCAAGACAATTCCACCCTAGTCCCTCATTTGTACTGCAGCGTTCCCGCGCACCAAGAAAACCATCTTCCACTCATGCGGAGCTAACCTTGTCCACCAAGGAAACCATCTACTGCTATTGAGGAGCTAAACTTGTCCGGTTCCTACTACACGTACTTCTCGAGAAAAAGGGGAAAACATCACCACATCACAAACGACATCTTGCTGTAACGGATCTCTACGAATCCTTAAAGCTCGTATGCAACATCACTGAGTCGGACTAACGGTCGTGACTACAGCTTCATACACCATGCCTAATCCACTAACGGAGCAGATCTCTAATGCAAAACATGCCGGGGACGGACTCAATCGACCCGGAGGTTCCTCTTAAACCTTGGCGACCCAAACCCCTCTCATTTGAGTGTTTGGTGCCCAAAACTAGAAAAGAAAAGATGCTAAAACATGCATCCTAAAACCGAGAGGAGAAGTGTCATTACCTTCCGACTACTCTTCCTAGCCATGGAAAAAATAGTCGAATGAAAACCTTCGCAACGATCTAGCCTCCACGGATCTGGACTCGGCCGGATCTAGGCTTCTTCTTCCTCCTTGCTCTCCCCTCTCTCTAGAACTTTAGAAAGAGAACCACTCAAAATAAATGAGGGTTTCTAAGGGTCCAATCCCTTGGATATCCCATCAGGAACAACCCCCAGCCGTTGGATCCAAAATTAAAGAAACGAACGGCCTTGATTCGGGCATGAAATGCTAAAACTGGGCCAAACACGGCCTGCGACACGCCCGTGTCCAGGGCCGTGTCCCCCATTTGCCGTCAAAATCGACGTGCCTCGAACAACACACGGGCATCCGACACACCCGTGTTCGACCTGACATGCTAGTGTTCCAACTGACACGGCCGTGTGGTCGGCCGTGTGCCTCCATCGACACAGCCCCGAAAACAACCCGAGACTCACACGGGTACTGGACACGCCCGTGTCCTTGCCCGTGTCTAACTCAACATGCTTGGGCTCCAGGCCGTGTTCACTGTCTCGACACTTCGTCGAGCGAAGTTTGTCGACTGCCTGACACGGCCTTGGACACGCCCGTGTCCTAGGCTGTGTGCCTTGTCTCGACACATCGTCGAGCGAAATTCGTCGACTCACCGGGCCGATCGTCGACACAGGCTCGACACGCCCTGAGACACGCCCGTGTCTCAGGCCGTGTGCCCTGTCTCGACACATCGTCGAGCGCAAAATGTCGACTCCCCGGGCCGATCGTCGACACGGTCTCGACACGCCCTAAGACACGCCCGTGTCTCAGGCCGTGTGCCATGTCTCGACACATCATCGAGCGCAAAATGTCGACTTCGTGACCAAAACATTAACTCCAGCCTTACACGCCCTGGGACACTCCTGTGTCCCAGGTCGTGTGCCCCCTGCCAGAAACCAAATTTCCCTCTTCAAAATTTTGGGGCGTTACAGTTGAGTCGGTTGACTGCCGCTTAAGTGACACGGCCTGTGACATAGTCGTGTCACAGGGTGTATCAGGCTGTGTTCAGGCTTTTCTGGACAATTCTGAGCCGTTCGATTCCCTGATCTTGGATCCAGTGGTTTAGCCTCCTTCCATGTGGAGTGAGGCTGGGAGAAGGGGATAAAAGACCTCCTCTTCATCTTCTCCTTCTTCTTCTCATTCCAAGAGAGAGAGAAAGAGAAAGGGAGAGCAAGGGAAGGAAAGGAGGGGGAAAGCCAGCTGTTGGAGGATCTGCGAAGTCCAGAGCGAAGATCCGAGAGCGGATTTGTGAGGGCAAAGCCGATGCGGTGACTTCCATCCGGCTACTTCATGGCGTCGAAGCGATCTTCGAGGGTAACGATCTCCTTCTTGGACATCGAAGTCCTTTCTTTATGCATATGCATGGAATCCTCCACCAAGAGGTGAATCTCGTAAGCGATTCCATGGTTGGGTCTGCATCTAGAGCTGTAATTGCGAAGTACGACATAGGCATGCTGTGTGAAGCCCATCTGGACTGTTAGTCTGTATTGGTGTTGATCATGGGTAAATCAGAGAAGACTCCGTGGATTTGATGATTTGAAATATAGGCTTTGTGTATTGGATGAATGAATGCTATGTGATGATGGTTATGGATGTAGGGAATCTTTGGTTAAGCTCCTGGTTATGTTGAGAGATCAATGGGTAGCATGTCTGGGGGAAATGCGGAATGAACCCGGCTTGTTACAACACATGGTGTGGGTTGATCTGTGTTAGTGAGGATCGATGTGTGGCAATGTTAGGGAGGAAGTGAGGTGGACCCTACTTGCTGCACAATATAGTGTGGGTCGATCGGATATAGGTTAGGGGTCGATGGGTGGTAATGCCAGGGGAGCCTCAATAGACCTGGCTGCCACACCACATGGTGTGGGTCGATCTGCTCTGGTTGTTTGTGTTTGCTGCGAGGTAGTACCTCTCAGTGGTTTGGACGGGATGTCGCCAATAGTGAGATTGGTGGACTAGGATTGAACCGCCCAACCAACACGTGAAGAGCCTCGATCGGCGGTGTATGACTGGTATATCCGGTACACCAATAAGGTGCCCTAAGTGCACGGAGCGTCTGGTGGATACCGACGTTTGTGATATGAATGTGATTGATAGATTGCTAGAGATTATGATATGGTAATTCATACAGGGAAGGAACCACTACCCCGGGTAAGGTGTAGGATCGTTATAAGTGGTCAGCTGAAGCTGATCGTTACTTTGTTTGGTGCTCCTTGGTGGAAATGTGTTTGCAAGTGCTGTTGCTTGATATGACATTAGCGGACTGGAGGCTTGCTGCTAAAGGCCCTTGAAGGTCGTGCGAAGTGTGGTTGGATTTCATGTGTGGCCGGCCTGCGTGCCGATGTACGAAAATGTATTTGTGTAAAGAGAAACTTGTAAGGCTATAAGACCATGGGTGTGTGTGTTGTATACATTCCTGGTTTGGATATATAAATTTGGAGTTTATATAGTAGTGGACATTCTTTGAGTTGAGTTCATGTTAACGTAAAATGCTGCACAAGAATGTATTTAGTTAGGGTGCGAGTAGATTTTTATTTCCACAAGTAATTCCACCGCCTGTCTGTGACATATGGCATAGGGCCCCTACCGGACCCACCTTTATTTGCCACGTGATGAGTGGGGATGTTACAGAGGGCGTGTGCCCTCATTCTTCGTCGAATTGATTTTCGTCGAACGCTCGTCGACTGCTCACCCGAGCAGGACACGCCCTGGGACACGCCCGTGTCCCAGGCCGTGTCACCCAATTATTCCAAACTCTGGAATAAGAGTGTTACAACCCTCCCCTCCTTACAAAAATTTCGTCCCCGAAATTTGCAGAAAGTAACGAACTAAAATAGAAGAGGTTTTATTTCACAAACGTTCATTATAACTCGATATACACTGCATAACAGTTACACAAAGAGCTTGGGAAACTCAGCTCGCATGGTCTGCTCTCGCTCCCATGTGAGTTCTTCAGGGCTGCAATTGTCCCACCGAACTTTGACCATCCCAATCGTCTTGTTCCGCAACTGTTTATCGGCATGATCTTCGATCCGAATTGGCCTAACCTTCGTTGTTAGCCCATACTCCACCGTCAAACAATCATTCTCGATCACCTGAGCTGGATCTTTAACGACCTTCCAAAGAACCGAGATGTGAAACACATCGTGTAATCCACCCAAGTCTGCCGAAAGAGATAGCTGATATGCAGCTTCCCCAACTCGCACCACCACTTCAAATGGGCCAAGGTACCGTAGACTCAACTTTTTCAGACGTCGAATCTTGGATACGCCTTTGAAGGGTTTAATCTTCAAGTATACCCAATCACCCAACGCGAACTCCACATTCCAGTGCTTGTCGTTGTAGTATTTTGCTTGACGATCCTGGGTTATCAGTAGCCGCTCTCGGATAGTGTGTATCGTCGAGTTCGCTTCCTCGATTTCGTTACGCTTATACACTTTGGAGTCACCTGCTTCCGCCCAAGCCAACGGTGTACGACACTTCCGACAATACAGAGCTTCAAACGGTGCCATACCGATGCTCGCTTGGTAGCTGTTATTGTAGGCAAACTCCACCAAATAGAGATGATCTTCCCATCTCTTTCCAAAGTCCAGGGCGCACATACGGAGCATATCCTCCATCATTCTGTTGGTCATTTCATTTTGTCCATCTGTTTGGGGATGAAAGGTCATACTGAATGTTAACTTTGTGCCCAACGGCTAATGGACTAGCCTCTAGTCATTCGATGTAAATCGCCCATCTTGATCGCTCACGATGCTCCGAGGAACACCATGTAGCCGTACAATTTGTTTAACATACAGCTTTGCCAAACTTTCCACGGAATCGTCCAGTTTATTCGGAAGGAAGTGCGCCACTTTTATCAGCCGGTCCACAATCACCCAGATTGAATCGTTCTTACGCTGAGATCTCGGCAACCCGTGCACGAAATCCATAGAAATATCATCGAACTTCCATTCCGAAATCTGCAATGACTTCAAGAAACCACCCAGCTTCTAGCATTCCGCCTTTACGAAAGCACAAGTCTGGCATTTGGCTACATAATGAGCGACATCTTTCTTCAGTCCTGGCCACCATAACAGCTTCTTCATATCGATGGACATCTTTGTGCTCCCAGGGTGAATTGAGTACTTCATATAATGAGCTTCGTACATCAACTCTTCCCTCAATTTACCCAAACTCGGGACGCACAAACGACCTTCTTTTCATAAAAGCCCATCGTCCAAGGAGAATTTGCCAAATGGCCCATCCTTGGCATAACATTGGAGACTCTCATCTAGCTACGTTGCTCATGGAACTCTATCCGCAAGGTCACACTGCACCTCCATCAAGTTCAAACATGCATCAGCTGTAGCATTCTTGTCAACACAAGAAATCTCTAACGTTTCCAACTCCTGGATTAGACGTTCATCATGCCTCTGCAACCAGCTTGCCCTTGCCGGAGCTCTCCGAATCAAGGCATCAGCGACCATATTTCCCTTTCCGGGAGTATAATGAATCACAAAGGTGTAGTCCCCAAGAAACTCCAACCACCTTCGTTGTCGTATATTCAGGTCCTTCTGCTCCAATAAATACTTTAGGCTCTTGTGGTTTGTATAGATTTCCACTTTCACGCCATACAGATAATGCCTCCACAGCTTCAGTGCAAAGATCACCGCCGCCAACTCTAGGTCGTGGACGGGATAATTTCTCTCGTGCACTTTTAACTGGCGAGAGCCATAAGCAATCACTTTCTTAGTTTGAAGAAGAACACAGCCAAAGCCGCTTCTTGATGCATCACTGTAGATTTCAAATCCATCAGTACCACATGGCGACGTCAACACAGGCGCCGAGGTCAACCGACATTTCAGCTCTTCAAAAGCTCGTGTGCACTCTGGCATCCAAACAAACTTCTGATCCTTTCTCGTCAGTGTCATTAGAGGCAAAGCGATCCACGATAAGTTCGCAACAAATCTTCTATAGTAGCCTGCTAGTTCAAAGAAGCTCCTGACTTCAACTGCAGAAGACAACACTGGCCATTCCTGTATGGTCATTATCTTTGCCGGATCCACTGCTATGCCCTCTCCGCTTACCACATGGCCAAGAAAATCCACCGTTGATAGCCAAAACTAGCACTTCGAGAACTTGGCATAGAGATTATTCTTCCTCAACGTCTACAACACCAACTTCAAGTGGTTTTCATGCTCGGCTTCTGATTGTGAGTACACCAGAATATCATCAATGAACACAATCACAAACAAATCCAGGTACTTTCGGAATATTTTGTGCATCAAGTCCATAAACACCGAGAGCGCATTGCACAGCCCAAACGACATTACCGTGAACTCATAATGCCTATAATGTGTTCCAAATGCGGTTTTGGGAATGTCAACTTCTCGAATCCTCAACTGGTAGTAACCAGACTTCAAATCCAACTTGGAGTAGACGGTTGATCCCACTAGCTGATCGAACAACTCATCAATCCGGGAATCAGATACTTATTCTTCTCGATCAGCTTGTTCAGTTTGCGGTAATCAATACATAACCGCAAGCCGCTTTGTCTCTTCTTCACAAATCGAACAGGCGCGCTACAAGGTGACATGCTTGGGCGTATATAACCCTGCTCCAGCAACTCTTGCAGTTAGACTTTCAACTCGCCATTTCCTTTGGCGCGACGCGATATGGCGAGTGGGCCACAGGTTTCGCACCTGGCACCAACTCGATCGTGAATTCAATCTCTCACTGGGGTGGTAGCCTAGGGAGATCCTTGGGAAATACATCTGAAATTCTGATACCACCGGAACATTGCTCACACCGGCCTTTTGCTCAACAGCCTGAATCAGTGCGATGTAGCACTCCGCACCCTTCCGAACAGCCTTGACTACTTGGAGTGCAGACATCAACGTACCTCCCACTCCTCGCATACCCGCAGACTTAGTCTCCAGCTCGGTCTTCTGGCCCAACGTGATCTCCTTGGCATTACAATCAATCAAGGCATGCTGCTCTACGATCCAATCCATATCAAAGATCACATCGAATTCCGATATTGGCAATACAAATGTAGTCAAACAGAAGTCCTGACTTCCTATTTGGACCTCCATATCGCAAGCTCGATCCGCGAGCATCAAACAACCATTTGACAATACCACCCTGACTCTATCTGTCTTCACACGACTAGCTATCCAAAGCCGCGTTATGAACTCTTAAGACAGAAAAGAATGCGAAGCATCACAAACATTGCTTGCGCCAGCGTGTTTCGAATCATCACAAATCCTGTGACAATCATGTCACAGACACAAGCCACATACAAATAGGCAATCAACAAAGCATGCGATAAGCAAAGCAAGACAATAACTTAACTCGTACCTGTGTCGACGTCACTATGCTTAATTGCCTCATATAGGCCAAGATTGTAGACTCGAGGCTGCGCGTGTGAGGCAGAGGACTCCACGATTGCCTTTCCTTTCTACGCATACGACGCTCCCGCCTTCTTCTCACCCTTTGGTGGACCACTCCGGCAGTCACAGGTTATATGCCCCACCTTTCCCAATATAAAGCACGTACGAGTATCCGGCCTTGAAGTGTCCCCCGACATTACACGCGATGCAACGGTAGAAGGAGCTTGTCCAGTCGACTTGGACCTCTTGCCCCAATTCTTCTTATAGTATGATTTCCCAGGTCGGGGTGCCTTGAACTCCGGCTTTCTCACTGCCAAGGCCCTCTTCCCTTGCACCCTTTTCATATCCTTTTCCAGCGTGCACGCAGTGTCGACCAACGTCTGGAAGCCTTGGTTCATAGAACTAGAGAGCAGGAATCGTAACTCGTCCCGCAGTTCTTCATAGAACCTATTCATCTTCCTCTGATCATCAGCAAAGATCGAACCCGCATATTGTCCCAACCTCGTGAACTCATGCAAGTACGCTTCAACACTGCCTTAACCTTGTGTCTGCCTTTGGAATTTGTTCTCCATGGCAATACGCTGTGCCGCCGGGAGGTGCTTTGCCAGGAAGAGTCTCGAGAATTCTTCCATCGACACTTGTGTTAATGGTCGACCCGCTAAGTGGTGTAGTTCCATCTCATCCCACCATAAACGAGCCTCTCCTTCCAGCAAGAAGGTAGCTAAGGTGACTTTCTGATGTTCCTCCGTTCCGATTGTCGTCATAATCCACTTGATGCGCGACAACCAGTCCTCAGCCTACGTAGGGTATACCAAGCCCGTAAACGTATGCGAGTTAAAACTCATGAACTGCTTCAACTGCTTCTCAGCTTCTCGAGGATCCACAACCGCTACAGGTTCTGGCCACGCCTCAACCTGTTCTGGCCTCAATGCCGGATGCGCCTGCCCTTACGCCTGCCTAATCGGCTGTGCTTGGAGCATGGTAAACAAAGCCACAACAACTAATCGCACAGTTTCTACAGAAGGCGGAGATGTAGGCACCTCAGCTGGTGTCGTACTTTCATCAGAACGTTGGGGCTCTGATTGCCCCGCACCACTCCGCGTCATCTATAGGTGAACAAGACACACACATTAGCAACTGCACAAAAGCGAAACAACAAAATAGGAACTCGCAGGTTCCTCAAACACATGTATTTGCATTTCTAAGGTGGACATTCACGAGTTCAATATCGTTACAATGGTTCGCACAGACACGTGCTCGCCACAACACAAAATAATTCGACCACGAATTCGAAATGGAAAGACCGAGACAGCTGATACAAAAAATGTAACGACTCCATCCTTTCATAGGTATATACTAGAAGGTCCGCCCGGGGCCCCACAACATAGACCATAAAACAGGCGGGGAAGTCACGTAGGGATACCAGAGTTGCACATCCTAACTCATTGCATTCTAGCTTGTTGGATCCCTAGTTGGATTTGGGCTAGGTTCACTAAGGTAGGATACTTGACCCAACATGTATAGCCAAGGGCATGTATGAGTTCTATAGTATAGGCCATGTCCTTAGAGTCAACACTACATGGATCAGCCATCAACATGCTGCAGAAGACTCAAGACTTAGAGAAATTTCAAAGACTCAGAAAATGAGTTTGACGTTCGTCGAACTCAGGTCGACAAAGTCGTGCTCAGCTCAACGAAATCAGAGAAAATTTTCTGAGCTGGGCTCGACGAACTTGGTACTCTGGTGGACGATTTATGGACACCATATTTCAACATTTCAAGTCCAAAAATTCTCTCTGAACTCCACTCGACGAACTTAGTTCTCAATTCGACGATCTCTGGGTATTCTACTTCAACATCTTAATCCAGAAGCATCTAAGTATTCTAAGTCCAAGATCACACTCCAGTCGACGAACTCACCTTCTCAGCTCGACGAACTTAGACCACAGTCTTGGCAAGATTTATCAAGTAATAGTTAGAAGCTCTCAGCTCGACGAAACTAGTTCTCAGGTCGACAACCCAGTTCAGAGGTCGACAATTTCTGGACACGTTACTTCAACATTCTTAAGTTCAAGAAACATGGAATTCTGAACTCTAGTCGACGAAGTTATACTCTCAGCTCGACGATCTTGATGCACAATGTTGGCAAGGTTCCAGAGAAAGCATTTCTGTTCTTAGGTCGACGATCTTGGATCTCAACTCGACAAACAACTATTATCTGGTCGACGAATTTGACTTCTAAGCTCGACGAACTCTGGACTCAGCTAGACGAATTTTGTTATCTGTTCGACGATTTCTGTGCAGTTCCAGACTTGGAAATTTCCCTCCCTCTGTCCCTTTTCTATTGCAATAATTCTTGAGTAATCAATGCTAAAATATTCTCTGAATATTACCATTAGAAGCAAGCATTGATTACGGTCTTCATCAGGATTATTACTTGCCCCTTTTCAATGGGATAGTTGGGGAAATCAATCAATGCAAATATTCTTCAGGCCGTCAGCATTGAATAAAGGAAGAAATTCAAAATTCGGAAGGAAGATTACACAGAAATATAAAAAGGATTTTTCTTTTTCTTCCATTAGAGCAGCAAGCACACACAAGAGCAATAAGGGTTTTTGATAAGTTGTAAATATACATATTTTTATGTACATTATTTAAGAATTTTTTGTTTTCTTTTGTTGTTTTTAGCTAAATTTCTTCAATAAAATGCTCTTTTTATTGTAAATATTTTGTTAACTTATTTTATTTTATTTTTCAGAAAAAATCCAAAAATATGACAAAAAAAGTAATGTCACGCCCGTGTCCTTACTGGTCACGCCCGTGACCTGGGCGTGACATGTCAAATTCCAGTGAATCAGCATTTTTGAAGAAAAATAATGTGATACGCCCTATCATACGGCCGTGTCAAATGTGACACGGCCGTGACCTGACCAGTGTCAGCCTGCTCGACAAATTTCTGCTCGACGATTTTCTGCTCAATGATTTTCCGCTCGACGTTCGTCGACCCAACAAGAACATGCCCGTGTCCCATGAGTGACACGCCCGTGTAATGTGACACGCCCCGTGCCGAAGCCCGTGACCATCTCTCGACATTCTTCACTCGACATTCGTAGACTCTACCCGACACGCCCGTGTCAAGATGCGACATGGGCGTGTACTCCTCCACCTGGCCCAACAAACTACCGCTGGTGACCTTTCGACGCAAACGACGGCCAGTTCAACCTCCACGACACGCCCACCGTCACAACCGTGACTAGGGGCGTGACTGCCACGTGGACATCCCAAAGTCAACAACGCCGTCAAATCGCCGATTTCTGATGATAAATAATGCCGACACGCCCAATGTCATGCCCGTGACCTGGGGCGTGACCGCCGCGATTTCAGCTGCCAAGTTAAATCTCAAATTAAATCAACGGCCGCCATTTGAATAGTGTCAACATGCCCCATGACACGCCCGTGTCAGAGGGCGTGTACCATGAAATTTTTCCCTATAAATTCCCCACTTCTGTATGAGTTCAGGGTTCCACTTTTTGGTACCATTTGTATAGGGCTCGGCTGTTAGATGATTTCCAAAGCTATGTAAAGTGACTTTCTCCCCCTCTCCTATGTTTGTTTTTAGCTTTCTGTAACTCTCGTTTTAGCTTAATAAATGTTTAATTTTTTGTCTGTTTATATGGTTTTTGAATGGATCTAAGCCTCTCCTATGCAATCTTATTCTTTCTTTGTTTTAACTTTGATTTTTGTTTACTTTTTTGTACGTGTGTGTGTGTGTGTATGAGATTAATTTTCATGCATCTATACTTAGTTATTTGTACTTAGATTTGGTTAGACTTAGGTTTTTCTAGCTTTTTATGCATTCCAATCAATCTGTAAAAGTATTTTCAAAGTGGTTTTGATTTTTCACTAACTTAGATTTTCCTTTTTCTGTCATAAAAGTTTTCGTTCTTTTCACTTTATTGTCACTTTTTAACCATTTGTACGGAGTTATAGGAATGTATATATAGTTGTTTTAATTTTTCAATCACTTCATTTTACCTTTTATTTTCAAAAATGTTTTGCTCCTTTTATTTTTCTGACTTCATTTTATTCATTTCTACCGCATTCTAGTGGTAGAAATGTAATCGTTTTAATTTTTCGAGCACTTGCACTTTGTGTTTATTTGCAAACTTTTTTGCTTCTTTTAAATTTCATTTTCAATTTTTATGCATTTCTACCGCATTTTAGCGGTAGAAATGTAGTTGTTTTAATTTTTCAGCAACTTAGTTTTTCCTATTTTTTATACGTGTGCGTGCATGTATGAGTTAGTTTAAATTGCTTTCTTTCAATTCTGTAGAGTGTGTGCGTGTGTTGCATTTATTTTCTCCTACTCGTTAAGAGTTAAATGATGTGCTTTAATTTTCTCCTACTCATTTGAGTAGAACTTGTGTGCGTGTGCTTTCAATTTACTGTTGTGTGTGTGTGTGTTTTACTTTCAAGTAGAGTACGTAAATGTTAGCAATTATTTCTGCCTACTCGCTAGGAGTTAAATGGCAGGATTTTATTTAGCGCCTACTCATTTGAGTTAAATAACAGGTCTTTATTTGTGTGTAATTATTTCAGTACTAGCATTTATTTACCGCCTACTCATTTGAGTTAAATGGCAGGTCTTTGTATGTGTTTACTTTTTAGTAGAGTGCGTGCGTGAATGCATTTATTTTCTCCTACTAGTTTGAGTAGAACTTGCTTTATTTCTCCCGCTCACTCATTTGAGCCGGGACTTGTAATTTTCCTGCTTTCATTTCAGTCCTACTCATTTGAGTAGGACTTGCACTTTACTGTTTTATTTCCTGCTTTAATTATTGCTTTATTTATCGCTTTCGCCGCAAGCCGTCCCCATTCTGATGAGCGACTAACCGTTCTTAGCCCTCAGTATCAAAAAGCATTGGGACATATAAAATAGCTTTAAATAATAAAAGAACCTGTTTTTCTAATTAATTAAAATTAACTTAAGGTTTGCCTAGGGTTTACGACGCGTAGGACCACATAATCGATGTGTGGGCCCTATTTCCGTAGTCTATACACTAGCTAGCCGAGAGGCCGTGCATATGGACCGATCACCCCTTGGTAAATGGACTTCCACACTAAACCTCGAGAGAAGAGGCACGCCAACTCTACCGGATTGGGTTCCCCACCCAATAGCGGGGTTCTTAGCGTAATGCGGGCGTTAAGAGGAATCATTCGTCGGACAAGAGCTCAGTCGAATAGTCTTAGCGTTCAGGTGAGCAATATTCATATAGCTAGGTGAGCTCATTTTAGTGGAACCTCCACGGCCAAGTCTTCGCCGTAATTAATTTGAAACTTAGGATCTCTTTTTATTAAAAGTTTATTTTAGTTCAATTTTATTCGGTGCCATCGAGCTAAGCTCTTCATCAGCTCCATCTTTTAATTGCTTTTATTTTTATTTCCTTTGTTTTTGTATATATATATAAAATTACCCGACAAGTAAATATCGGTAAAATAATAGTCCCCTCCAGGGAAGAGTAGAAATAATCGAACCGACCCCGAGAACAATACGACATCGATATTTCACACCGGAATATCATGTACTACTCACAATAGGTGCACTTGCCTCCTTTCGTTAAAAATCGATTTCACTATTTTATATCCAAATAATAAATCTGTGCGCCCCGTTTTCTAAATAAAAACCAACTCTGCTTTTCTTAAATAAAACCGCCCGGGGCGCCGCGAGCTCGTAATCATTTTTGGATTTTTAACCCGTATCAATTTTTGGCGTCGTTGCCGGGGAAATTTTGAGTCGTTATTTTAAACTCTGGAGACCTATTAATTTTACCTATTATATATATTTTAAAAAAAATGGCCACCAAAATTTAAAATTAATCATAAGTATTATTAATAAAAATTAAAACATTTTTATAAAAAAAACTACTACAAAAAAAAAAATTTTAAAAAAATCGACAACTACTTAAAAACCTACTTAACAAAAAAAAATTTAAAAACTTAAAAAATTATGTTATTATTATGAATTTAACAAAAAAACTTAAAAAAATTAAAAAAACTTAATAAAAAACAGCTTAAACAACTTAAAACCAAAAAAAAAAACTTAAACAAAAACGTAAAAGAAAACTTAAAAAATATTTTAAAAACATTATGTCATTATTATCTATAAAAACATATAAATAATATGACATCGTTTTAGGCCAAGTTTAAACTTCAAATTCTCAAAAACTTAAAAACTAAAAAACGAAAAAAATACGAAACTCTCCAAAACTTCAAAACTTCAAAACTTATAAAATCCAAAAAAAAAATTGCCAAAATATATTATAAGAAACACTTTAAACAAATAACCCTTTTACAACACAAAATTATATATCTATTTTTTGCTTCGGCGTGCTTCACACTCTTATGCACGTTAGGGGTCCGCATTTCTGTAGCACTGATTAGGTAAGACGTTAGCTTCGAGTCACAAACACATATGCCCCCTACCACCCACACAATTTCGACCGAGTTTATCATTTTTTGTTATTACTGTTCTATTTTTGCTATTTCTTTTTCATAATGCAGGGTTCCATATGGGCCTCCCCGAACTCGTCTAAAGTAAGCTTCTAACCTCTCTTTTAATTTTTGTGCATATTTTATTTTGTAAATTATTGTTCTGCATACTTACCTTGCAACATTGGGGATAATGTTGGATTTAAGTATGTGTGTATTTGTTTTCCTATTTTGCATTTTTTTTATATTTTTGTACTTAGTAAAAAATACAAAAAAAATGCGAAAAAAACTTCAAAAATTTTTTCATTGTTTTTTTTAATAATCCAAACACTTCAAAAAAAATTTCATAAAACCACAAAATTCAAAAAAATAAAAAAATCAAAAAGTTCAAAAAAAAATTCATAAAACAAAAATAAAAAAAAAACAAAAAAAAAACAATTTTTTTTACTTTGTAAATATTTTTTGTATAAAAAAATCTTTATTTATCCTCTTCCACTCTTCTTATTTGTAAAAGCTTGTTTTTTAGCAAAGCCCGTGGCGTTCGACTCATTGAACCAACCACCTACATAAGAGTCTGTTCGCGGGCACTCGAGTTTTTACCTTGTACTTTTTTTGTACAATCCTAAAAAAACAAAAGAATAAACTCTAAAAATAAAAAAAGGATAATAAATCAAAAAATACAAAAAAAATGATGAAAACTCTAAAAATCCAAAAATATTTTGTTAATTATGTAGCGAATAAATCGAATATGTCATATCTTAACCCTTTTCACTCTCCAAAAATTTAGTTGCGAGTTATTTATAAGCAAATTTTAGTTATTCTTTGCTTACTATTCGTTTATTAATTGCAGATCGATAGATTTAGATATCTGGGGTTAAGTTTTTAAAGTTTTTTGTATGCTTTTTTTATTTAGATAGAGACCTATTTTTAGAATTACTTCTACTAATCTAAATAGTTGCACATTTCTTTTGTTAGAAATAACGATCTTAGATTTCAATTATGTTAACTCCAAGCATTTTTTTCGAATTTTAGGAACGTTTAATTTATAAAAGTGGTTCTCAAAAATTTTTTTTATTAAACATAGTTTATTTTTGAACAAAAATCTATCATTTTTTTTCATGTCATACTGGGCATGATTTTGATCATTAAAAGATCTTATGTCAATGAGATTAAGATTTCATTCCGTAAACAAAGGCATGCAATATTTAAAAAGATTATATGTTATGGAATAAGAGGAAAAAATTAATTACTCATACACATATACATTGGATTATTATGAAGATTGTAAAAAACAATTTGTTATGGAAAATAAGATTTTGTTTTCCTAACATCCATTTTCAAGCCAAAAAATTCATTAGAGGTTCGAGCGAAAAAATATACCCTCGCCTCTAAAATTCAAGACTTCTTCATATACCACGATATCCTATTCCGTCAAATTCAAAAAGAATTTAGATTTAATTTTAAAATTTTTTGAGTGCATAATTTGTAAATTAAATTATTTCCTGTAATTCTTACAATCTCAAGTTTTCATAAATACAATCTATTTTTGTTAGCCTAACAAATAAAATTTTTTGCTATCTATTCGATCATATCAGAAGTTTTTAGCTGAAACTCTTCCTTTATTTAATTTTTTGGCATAATTTATGATTTAACTCTAATACCCTGGATATTTATTTAGATCTTTCTTTAAATTAATTCAAACGGTAGCAAAACTTGAGATTTCTTTAATTCATTATAAGTTCATCTCCAACTTTTGCTCTGGAATAACAAAAGCTTAAGTATGGAGGTATTTGATAAGTTGTAAATATACCTATTTTTATGTACATTATTTAAGTATTTTTCGTTTTCTTTTGTTGTTTTTAGTAAATATTCTTGAATAAAATGCTCTTTTTATTGTAAATATTTTGTTAACATATTTTATTTTATTTTTCAAAAAAAAATCCAAAAATCTGCCAAAAACAGTAATTTCACGCTCGTGTCCTTACTGGTCACGCCTGTGACCTGGGCGTGACAAGTCAAATTATAGTGAATCAACATTTTTGAAGAAAAATCATGTGACACGCACTGTCACACGACCGTGTCAAATGTGAAATGGCCGTGACCTGACCCGTGTCAGCATGCTCGACGATTTTCTGCTTGATGATTTTCCGCTCGACGTTCGTCGACCCAACAAGGACACGCCCGTGTCCCATGAGTGACACGCCCGTATAATATGACATTCCCCGTGCCGAAGCCCGTGACCATCTCTCGACATTCTTCACTCGACATTCGTCGACTCAACCCGACATGCCCGTGTCAAGATGCGACACTGGCTTGTACCATTCAAACGGTAGCTAAACTTTTCGTTCTTTTCACTTTATTGTCACTTTTTAACCATTTGTACGGAGTTATAGGAATGTATATATAGTTGTTTTAATTTTTCAAGCACTTCATTTTTACCTTTTACTTCCAAAACTTTTTGATCCTTTTATTTTTCTGACTTCATTTTATTCATTTCTACCGCATTCTAGCGTTAGAAATGTAATCGTTTTAATTTTTCAAGCACTTGCACTTTGCATTTATTTGCAAACTTTTTTGCTCCTTTAAATTTTATTTTCACTTTTTATGCATTTCTACCGCATTCTAGTGGTAGAAATATAGTTATTTTAATTTTTCAACAACTTAGTTTTTCCTATTTTTTATACGTGTGCGTGCGTGTATGAGTTAGTTTAAATTGCTTTCTTTTAATTCTATAGAGTGTGTGCGTGTGTTGCATTTATTTTTGCCTACTCGTTAAGAGTTAAATGGCGTGCTTTAATTTTCTCCTACTCATTTTAGTAGAACTTGTGTGCATGTGTTTTCAATTTACTGTTGTGGGCGCGTGTTTTACTTTCAAGTAGAGTGCGTAAGTGTTAGCATTTATTTCCGCCTACTCGCTAGGAGTTAAATGGCAGGATTTTATTTACCGCCTACTCATTTGAGTTAAATGACAGGTCTTTATTTGTCTGTAATTATTTGAGTACTAGCATTTACTTACCGCCTACTCATTTGAGTTAAATGGCAGGTCTGTGTATGTGTTTACTTTTCAGTAGAGTGCGTGCGTGGATGCATTTATTTTTTCCTACTCGTTTGAGTAGAACTCGCTTTATTTCTCCCGCCCACTCATTTGAGCCCGGACTTTTAATTTTCCTGCTTTCATTTCAGTCCAACTCGTTTGAGTAGGACTTTCACTTTACTGCTTTATTTTACTGCTTTATTTCCTGCTTTATTTACTGCTTTATTTATCGCTTTCGCCGCAAACCGTCCCCATTCCGATGAGTGGCTAACTGTTCTTAGCCCTCAGTATCGAAGAGCATTGGGAAAAATAAAATAGCTTTAAATAATAAAAGGTCCTGTTTTTCTAATTAATTAAAATTAACTTAAGGTTTACCTAGGGTTTACGACGTGTAGGACCACATAATCGATGTATGGGCCCTATTTCCGTAGTCCATGCGCTAGCTAGCCGAGAGGCATGCGTATGTACCGATCACCCCATACTAAATGGAGTTCCACACTAACCCTCAAGAGAGGAGGCGCGCCAACTCTACCGGATTGGGTTCCCCACCCAATAGCGGGGTTCTTAGCGTAATGCGGGCGTTAAGAGGAATTCTTCGTCGGACGAGAGCCCAGTCGAATTGTCTTAGCATTCAGGTGAGCGATATTACTATATCTAGGTGATCTCATTTTAGTGTAACCTCCACAGCCAAGTCTCCGCTGTAATTAATTTGAAACTTAGGATCTCTTTTTATTAAAAGTTTATTTTAGTTCAATTTCTTTCTGTGCCATCGAGCTAAGATTTTCATCGGCTCCATCTTTTAATTGCTTTTATTTTTATTGCCTTTGTTTTTGTTTATATATAAAAAATTACCAAACAAGTAAATATCGATAAAATAATAGTCCCCTCCAGAGAAGAGTAGAAATAATTGAACCGACCCCGAGAACAATACGACCTCGATATTCCACATCGGAATATCCCGTACTACTCACGATAGGTGCACTTGCCTCGTTTCGTTAAAACTCGACTTCATTGTTTTATATCCAAATAATAAACCACGCGCCCCATTTTCTAAATAAAAATCAACTCCACTTTTCTTAAATAAAACCGTCCGGGGCGCCGCGAGCTCGTAATCATTTTTGGAGTTTTAACCCGCATCAATTTTCTTCCTTCTTCTTATGAGAACACGCAGAGCAAAATAAAGTAACAACAATCATACAGTAATAGAGAACAAGAAGCCCTAACCCTTTACTAGAGAAAGAACAGCAAGATGAAGAAGAAGAACAACAACCATTTAAATCAAGAGTCTTCTTCTGTCTTCATCCCGGGATTTTTCAAAGGACAACAATTACTATATGAGTCAAGAAGCACCTGGATACCTGCTGGTCAAGGCTAAAACACTGAAGGCCTACTCACCCTGAAGCAAAGCTCCATCCTTCCTGAACAAATCTATATCTCATGGGGAGCTTTGTTAAAATCAAGATCCACTAAAGTTGTAACACCCCCTTATCCGTCGCATAGCATATAGCAGTAGGTCCGGCCGGGGCCCGACGCCATATACCACAGACAGACCGGGTGGTTACTTATGGAAACCATCCAACCAATCTCAACGTCCTACACAGAGCATTCTAGCGGAAGCAGTTTATAAAGGTTGTAAACAAGAACCCAGCAACAAGCACAAATGTCCACTAGTATAACTTAGGAATGTTATTACAAAATACTCAAAAGAAGCCTTAAGGCCTTACAAATTGTTTTACTTGAATATTACATGTTTTACAAACCACGGCACGCAGGCCGGTCATACATGAATAAAGCAGTAAACACTTCTACTTGGGCCTTCGAGGGCCAGTTTCGCAAAAAGGGCTTTAGCCCGCTATTGACCGCTTGGTCCAGCTGCACCTGCAAGCAACAAACCACCGCACGGTGGCAAAACAAGGCAACGGTCAGCAATGCTGACCAAATTATAACGATGCCGCCCCCAACTCGGGGGGGCGATGCTCCTTCCCTGCATTTCATTAGCATAAGCGAGCAATTTATATACTTAGCCATTTCAACACAGACGTTGGCTCGCAAGGCCACACGCCCCGTGCACTCAGGGCACATTCTCGGTGAACCGGTCGATGTCACGTCAATTAAAGCCATTAATATTCCGGACTCACCACCGTCACTTAGACGGCCACACCTATGAGCAATTCGTCTTCCTGGCCTGGGTCACGACAATTTAAGCCATTGATCGCCGAAGACTCCCATCTATGCCAACGGTAAGTGCCACGTAACCTTAGGTCTCTTTAACCGAACGACATAAAGCGGGTACGGTTCCATCTAACTCGTGCTCACATCGCAACGACAATTTAAGCCATTTGCGCGGGTCAAACTTCCTCTGAGTCCCATTCTACCGCAAGTCACATAACCACGTTATGTTCAAGTTGGCTCTCAGGCCACCAAGTTGGCAAGATCTCGTATCCGCCCAGTTTTCCGGGTGCACCTTTGGGTTAGTCCCCAAGGCTCCCTGCTGCAATCTACCGCGTAGAAAACCCGAAAAACAACCAATAGCATGGAGTCTTCTCCGGCCTTATGCAATGCAACATCACCGATCTAGACTAACATGTCCGGGTAGGCTTCACACATCATGCCTATGTCCGTTCTCGCATACGGACGCTACACAACGGGGACTTTACATATCTACCCGAAGGAACGCCTCCAACTCTCCGCAAACTCGCGAGAGCGGGCTTCCTATGCTAAGAAAGAGAGCTATTAATGCTCAAGATGAGGATCGTTACCCTTGAGTTCCTCTTTGCCGCCATTTAAAAGTAATCGGATGGAAATCACCGCACTTGCGTTGGCTCCGTGGATCCGGAGTCGGCTTGCGATTCGGAGCTCCGAAGCTCCTCCAATGGCGGATCTAGCTCCTCTTCCACCCTTGGCTCTCCTCTTTCTCTAAGGACTTAGAGAGATGAAAAGTGAAGGAAAGTGATGGATTTCTAAGTCAACTCACGGGTATATCCTCTCAGGAACAACCCCCAGCCGTTGGATCTCAACCTAAGAAAACAAACGGCTTTGATTCGGGGCTGAAATGCACAATCTGGACCGAACACGGCCTGGCACACGCCCGTGTCCTGGGCCGTGTGCTGCATTCGCCGTCAAAATCGAATCACCTGGATCCTCACACGGGTATCGAACACGCCCGTGTTCGAGCTGACACGCCCGTGTTCCACCTGACACGGCCGTGTAGCCGGCCGTGTACACCATGATTTTTCCCCCATTTTCAACCCGAGCACTGCACGGGTTCTAGGACACGCCCGTGTCCTTGCCTGTGTCACATTGACACGCCTGGACCCCAGGCCGTGTACACGGGACATTTCATCGAGGGAAGATCGACGACTTGATGACACGGCCTTGGACACGCCCGTGTCCTAGGCCGTGTTCCTTGTCTCGACGATCGTCGAGTGAATCTCGACGACTCCCCGGGACGATCGTCGACACGGGTCGACACGCCCTGCGACACGCCCATGTCGCAGGCCGTGTGCCCATTCTCGACGAATCGTCGAGTATAACTCGACGACTTCACGGCTAAGTGTCGACACGGGTCGACACGCCCTGCGACACGCCCGTGTCGCAGGCCGTGTGCCCACTCTCGACGAATCGTCGAGCAAAACTCGACGACTTCGCGGCTAAGTGTCGACACACGCTTGACACGCCCCGGGACACGCCCGTGTCCCAGGCCGTGTGCCTGCTGCCAGAACCAAACTGGCCCAAAACGTCCCCCTTTGCTCCTTTGGGTTTCGGGGCGTTACAACTCTCCCCCTCTTAAAAGAATTTCGCCCACGAAATTACATAAAGGAAAGACATACAAAAATAAAATTTGTACCTGAGCGGAACAACTCCGGATACTCCTCAAGCATAGTCTGCTCTCGCTCCCAAGAGAGCTCCTCACAACCGCAATTGTCCCACCGGACTTTGACCATCCTGATCTCTTTATTGCGTAGCCGCTTGACCTCCGAGTCCTCAATCCGCACGGGCTTGACCTTTGTCATTAGCCCATTATCCACCGGCACTTGATCAACCGCGATCACTTGCGTAGGCTCTTGCACCGCCTTCCGAAGCACCGAAATATGGAATACATCGTGTAAACCACTAAGCTCCACTAAAAGCTTCAACCTATAGGCCGCTTCCCCAACTCGCTCCAGAACCTCAAACGGTCCAAGGTATCTTGGGCTTAGCTTTTTCAATCATCGCACCCGCGAGACACCCTTGAACGGCTTGATCTTCAAGTATACATAATCGCCCACAGCGAACTCCACGTTCCTGTGCTTGGCATTATAGTACTTTGCTTGGCGGTCCTGAGCGATAAGCAACCTCTCCCGAATGGTTCTCACCAAAGAAGTAGCACCCTCTACTTCTGATCGCTTATACAACTTTGACTCACCCGTTTCTAACCAAGACAACGGCGTGCGACATCTTCTACCATATAGGGCCTCGAAGGGCGCCAACTGAATACTCGCTTGGTAGCTGTTGTTGTATGCGAACTCCACCAAATAGAGGTGGTCTTCCCATTGCTTTCCGAAATCCAAGACACACATGCGAAGCATGTCTTCCATGGTTCTATTGACCCTCTCGGTCTGCCCATCCGTTTGCGGATGGAAGGCTGTGCTGAATTTCAACTTTGTTCCCAACATTTGCTGCACCAGCCTCCAATCATTGGACGTGAACCGCCCATCTCGGTCACTCACGATGCTGCGGGGCACACCATGAAGCCGTACTATGTTATCCACATAAAGCTTTGCCAGCTTCTCCACCGGATCATCCTTCCTATGCGGAATAAAATGCGACACCTTCGTTAATCGATCAACAACCACCCAAATGGCGTCGTTTCCCTTTTGCGACCTTGGCAAACCGTGCACAAAGTCCATAGAGATGTCGTCAAATTTCCACTCCGGAATAGGCAAGGACTTAAGAAATCCTCCCGGCTTTTGGCACTCCGCCTTTACCAAGGCGCAGGTTTGGCACTTCGCTACGTATAGCGCAACATCCTTCTTCAAACCCGGCCACCAAAACAGTTTCTTCACATCACAGTACATCTTCGTGCTCCCCGGGTGAATCGAGTACTTGGTATGGTGCGCCTCGTACAACAACTCCACCCGTAAATTTCCCACACTTGGGACGCACAAACGACCGTCTCTCCAAAGCAATCCGTCCTCCACGACGAATTGGGAATTTGACCCATCCAGAGCCTCTACCATGAACTGCTTCATATGAGCATCTATATCCAAAGCCTTCCGAATACGATCAGCCAGGTCATATTGTACTTCAGTCCAATTCAGAACTGCTTCAGCACTTGATTGTCTATCCACACAAACAATCTCCAACGCCTCCAACTCCCGCACCAACCGCTCATCATGCACCGATAGCCAATTGGCTTGAGCTGGGGCTCGACGACTCAATGCGTCCGCAACCGCATTCCCTTTGTCAGGCACGTAGTGGATCTTGAAGGTATAGTCCCCCAGGAACTCCATCCACCTACGCTGCCGCATATTCAGATCTTTCTGATCAATAAGATACTTTAGGCTCTTGTGATCGGTGTAGATATCAATCTTCACACCGTACAAATAGTGTCTCCACAGCTTCAGGGCAAAAATCACAGCCGCTAACTCCAAGTCATGGACCGGATAATTCCTGTCGTGCACTTTTAGCTGTCTCGAGCCATAAGCTATCACGCTTCCGTGCTGCAGTAGCACGCAACCCAAACCGCTGCCCGAAGCATCGCTATATATCTCATAGCCTTCGGTTCCACATGGCGAACTCAGCACAGGCGCCGTGGTCAACCGACACTTCAACTCCTCAAAAGCTCGCGCGCACTCCGGCGTCCAAACGAACTTGTGTTCCTTCCTCGTCAAAGTAGTGAGAGGTAACGTTATCCGCGAGAAGTTCTCTGCGAAGCGCCTATAATAGCCGGCAAGCCCCAAAAAGGTCTGGACTTCTGCTACCGTAGCAAGCTCAGGCCACTCCCGTATCGCAACAATCTTCGCCGGATCCACAGCAATACCCTCTCCACTTACTATATGCCCGAGGAACGCCACTGAGGATAGCCAAAACTCGCACTTCGAGAACTTGGCATACAACTGATTTCTCCTTAGCGTCTCCAACACTAAATGAAGATGCTTGAAATGATCTTCCTCACTTTGCGAGTACACCAAAATATCGTCGATGAAGACGATCACGAAATGGTCCAAGTACTCCCTGAACGTCCTGTTCATCAAATCCATGAATACTGACGGCGCATTAGTCAGCCCAAACGGCATGACCGTAAACTCATAATGCCCGTATCTCGTACTAAACGTTGTCTTCGGGATATCACTCTCCCTTATCCGCAGCTGATAGTACCCAGCCTTGAGATCCAACTTCGAGTACACCGTCGACCCGACTAACTGATCAAAGAGATCATCAATCCGGGGGATCGGGTACTTGTTCTTCTCCGTCAGCTTGTTGAGCTCCCGATAATCAATACATAGCCTCAAGCTTCCGTCCTTCTTCTTAACAAAGAGGACCGGTGCGCTCCAAGGCGAAGAACTCGGGCGCACATACCCTTGCTCCAATAACTCTTGCAGTTGAACTTTCAGCTCCGCCATTTCCTTAGGCGCTAGCCGATATGGAGATCGTGACACAGGATTTGCACCTGGCACTAGCTCGATCGTAAAATCTATCTCCCGCTGAGGCGGGGCTCCAGGAAGATCTGCGGGGAACACATCAGGGTATTTCGATACCACTGAAATACAATCCAACGCGGGATTCGGCTTTGCAACCTCCACTAGTGTAAAGAACAGTTCTGCTCCAGCACGAACCGCCTTCACCACCTGAAGAGCAGACATCAACGTCTTGCTCGACCCCTTTAAGCCCGTAAACGTCATCTCACGACTCGCTCCCAGCTTGACTTCCTTGCTACCGTAATCTATATGGGCCTGCTGCTCCGAGAGCCAGTCCATGCCAAATATGACGTCGAACTCCACTAATGGAAGTAAAGACGCCCGCAGGTCAAACTCCTGCTCCCCAATACGAATCTTAACATCGCAGATCCTATCCGCTCGCATCGAACACCCATTGGGCAACAACACATCTAACTTATCCTTCGCCATCGAAGAAGGGACTCCGATGCGTGATATAAATCCTTCGGACAAGAAGGAGTGTGAAGCTCCCGTATCGAAAAGTGCTCGTGCCGGATTTTCACAAATCAATACAAATCCTAAACAAGTAGTGGTAAGGTAACATGTGCATAACAAGTATTTAAATAAATTGACTTGCTATAAATTAAACCGTACTTGTCACCACATCAGCTTGTTTGATGGCCTCCTGTTGGCCAAGATTATAGACCCTTGGTTGGGCCGGAGCATAGTGGGATGCGGTCGACTCCACCGCCTTTCCCTTCTCTTCATAGGTAGCTCCCAGCTTCCTCTCGGACTTAGGACGTCCGCTCCAACAGTCACGGGCGAAATGCCCAGCCTTTCCGCATGTAAAACACGCGCCCGGGGTCCGACTCGTAATCGCCCCAGAAGCACCAGAAGGAGCTGGACCAGAAGTCCTATGCTTCTTGAAAGCCCTCCGATAGCCGGACTTTGAAGTACTCGGCACTTTAAACTCAGATTTCTTCTCACCCAAGCTTTTCTTCGCTTGTACATTTTTCATGTCCTTCTCCAAGGACCGGGCAGTATTGACCAAGGTTAAGAAACCCTGCGTCATCGGCCCCGAGAGTAACAATCTCAACTCATCTCTCAAGCCTTCATAGAAACGATTAGTCTTGCGCTCCTCATCCATGATGGTGGAGCTAGCATATCGACTTAACCGAGTAAACTCGTGGAGATATTCATCCACGCTTCTCTCGCCCTGAACCAACTTCAGGAACTCATTCTCCATCGAAATCCTCTGAGTAGAAGGGAGGTATCTTGCTAAGAACAATCCCGAGAAATCTTCCATCAGAACGTCTATCAGTTGTCTACCTCTCAAATGATGCAGCTCCAATCCTTCCCACCACATCCTCTCTTCACCGTCCAAAAGGAACGTAGCGATGGTGGTCATTTGCCACTCCTCCGTCTCCGTCACTGTCATGACTCTTTTCACCCTGGAGAGCCAGTCTTCAGCCTGTGATGGGGTTCCCAACCCCGAGAATAACGGAGGGTTAAAGCTCATTACGTTCTTCAGCTGCCTCTCAGTTGCCCTCCTTGGCACTACCGGTTCTACAACCACTTGCTCCACCCTCCTCGGCTCAGCCTCTTACAGAGGTTCTTGCTACATCACGGGAGCGGGCTACTGCGCTTGCCTTCCAGGCTGCGCATTTATCACGGCCAACACCGCTTCAGCCACCAATCGTATATTTTCAGCCGACAGAGGTGTTGCGGGAGCAACATCCGGTGCACTACTAGCCTCAGAAACTCGGCGTTCTGACGGCCCAACACCACTTCTGGTCACCTATAGTGGTACAAAACACCGTTAAGCGACCAAATAAATTGCAAACAGCAATTATAGGAACACGCAGGTTCCTCAAACACGAGTATTTTCATTCCTAAGTGGACATTCATGGGTTCTTTTTACTGTTATTACGATGACGCACACAATGTGCTCACCACCCCTTAAAAAGAATTCGCCCACGAATTCAGTTTAAGCCCGACCAAAACCAGTAGTCTGATACCAAATTGTAACACCCCCTATCCGTCGCATAGCATATAGCAGTAGGTCCGGCCGGGGCCCGACGCCATATACCACAGACAGACCGGGTGGTTACTTATGGAAACCATCCAACCAATCTAAACGTCCTACACAGAGCATTCTAGCGGAAGCAGTTTATAAAGGTTGTAAACAAGAACCCAGCAACAAGCACGAATGTCCACTAGTACAACTTAGGAATGTTATTACAAAATATTCAAAAGAGGCCTTAAGGCCTTACAAATTGTTTTACTTGAATATTACATGTTTTACAAACCACGGCACGCAGGCCGGTCATACATGAATAAAGCAGTAAACACTTCTACTTGGGCCTTCGAGGGCCAGCTTCGCAAAAAGGGCTTTAGCCCGCTATTGACCGCTTGGTCCAGCTGCACCTGCAAGCAACAAACCACCGCACGGTGGCAAAACAAGGCAACGGTCAGCAATGCTGACCAAATTATAACGATCCCGCCCCCAACTCGGGGCGGCGATGCTCCTTCCCTGCATTTCATTAGCATAAGCGAGCAATTTATATACTTAGCCATTTCAACACAGACGTTGGCTCGCACGGCCACACGCCCCGTGCACTCAGGGCACATTCTCGGTGAACCGGTCGATGTCACGTCAATTAAAGCCATTAACATTCCGGACTCACCACCGTCACTTAGACGGCCATACCTATGAGAAATTCGTCTTCCTGGCCTGGGTCACGACAATTTAAGCCATTGACCGCCGAAGACTCCCATCTATGCCAACGGTAAGTGCCACGTAACCTTAGGTCTCTTTAACCGAACGACATAAAGCGGGTACGGTTCCATCTAACCCGTGCTCACATCGCAACGACAATTTAAGCCATTTGCGCGGGTCAAACTTCCTCCGAGTCCCATTCTACCGCTAGTCACATAACCACGTTATGTTCAAGTTGGCTCTCAGGCCACCAAGTTGGCAAGATCTCGTATCCGCCCAGTTTTCCGGGTGCACCTTTGGGTTAGTCCCCAAGGCTCCCTGCTGCAATCTACAGCGTAGAAAACCCGAAAAACAACCAATAGCATGGAGTCTTCTCCGGCCTTATACAATGCAACATCACCGATCCAGACTAACATGTCCGGGTAGGCTTCACACATCATGCCTATGTCCGTTCTCGCATACGGATGCTACACAACGGGGACTTTACATATCTACCCGAAGGAACGCCTCCAACTCTCCGCAAACTCGCGAGAGCGGGCTTCCTATGCTAAGAAAGAGAGCTATTCACGCTCAAGATGAGGATCGTTACCCTTAAGTTCCTCTTTGGCGCCATTGAAAAGTAATCGGATGGAAATCACCGCACTTGCGTTGGCTCCGTGGATCCGGAGTCGGCTTGCGATTCGGAGCTCCGAAGCTCCTCCAATGGCGGATCTAGCTCCTCTTCCACCCTTGGCTCTCCTCTTTCTTTAAGGACTTAGAGAGATGAAAAGTGAAGGAAAGTGATGGATTTCTAAGTCAACTCACGGGTATATGCTCTCAGGAACAACCCCCAGCCGTTGGATCTCAACCTAAGAAAACGAACGGCTTTGATTCGGGGCTGAAATGCCCAATCTGGACCGAACACGGCCTGGCACACGCCCGTGTCCAGGGCTGTGTGCCGCATTCGCCGTCAAAATCGAATCACCTGGAACCTCACACGGGTATTGAACACGCCCGTGTTCGAGCTGACACGCCCGTGTTCCACCTGACACGGCCGTGTAGCCGGCCGTGTACCCCATGATTTTTCCCCCATTTTCAACCCGAGCACTGCACGGGTTTTAGGACACGCCAGTGTCCTTGCCCGTGTCACATTGACACGCCTGGACCCCAGGCTGTGTACACGGGACATTTCGTCGAGGGAAGATCGACGACTTGATGACACGGCCTTGGACACGCCCGTGTCCGAGGCCATGTTCCTTGTCTCGACGATCGTCGAGTGAATCTCGACGACTCCCCGGGACGATCGTCGACACGGGTCGACACGCCCTGCGACACACCCGTATCGCAGGCCGTGTGCCCATTCTCGACGAATCATCGAGTATAACTCGACGACTTCACGGCTAAGTGTCGACACGGGTCGACACGCCCTGCGACACCCCCGTGTCGCAGGCCGTGTGCCCACTCTCGACGAATCGTCGAGAAAAACTCGACGACTTCGCGGCTAAATGTCGACACACGCTTGACACGCCCCGGGACATGCCCTTGTCCCAGGCTGTGTGCCTGTTGCCAGAACCCAAACTGGCCCAAAACGTCCCCCTTTGCTCCTTTGGGTTTCAGGGCGTTACAAAAGTCTTCTCAGTTGTATTGGAGAAAGAGAAGACACAATCACTCTCTCATCCCCCACTGTGTAAATGGTTCTTAACTCCCTTCATAAGTTATTAATGGTTGCAAGTCACCTGATCAAAAGACTTGAGGATTGGTTTTTGAGCACCTGATCAAAAGCTCATTGGTGGTAGTCACCTGATCAAAAATCTGAGTGGATTCCTACCAGGGTGGTAGATGAGTGGATGTACCCAGGTTGGGGAACCACTATAAAATTCTTGTATTGTCTGGTTGCATTTTTTCTTTTGTTCTTGCTGTGGCTGTGTGGCTTAGGTTTGCTGTGTTTGTGGTATTCATTTTAATTTCTGCAGCACCTGTGATAGATTGAATTATCTTAGGACTGATTTGTTAATTAGCAAAAATTTTATAAACCCTAAATACTCTATTCACCCCCCCCCCCCTCTAGAGTATTTCAGATCTAACCATTACTTTCAATTGGTATCAGAGCAAGTTTCCTTTGGTTGTACAAGTTAACCACTTGAACCAAAAGATCATGTGTCAGATCTTAACTTTACTTCAATTAAGTTTATATTCACAGCATGACACAGAACAAAGACTATTCAAGCACCAGATCTCCAGTGTCCAACCTAAATAGGTTTGTCATCTAGAAGACAAAAATCAAATTATATATGAATTGTATTGATGAGTATATCTACAATTTCATCTTGACAGGTCCTCCTCAAGCTACTGCATCTACATCTACAGCAGCTTCAAGAACCAATGCAGTTCCACCACCTGAGTGGACTGAAGCCCAGAAGAAAGCTAAAGTTGCTGATGCCAAAACCATGAATATTCTAGCCCAAATAATGTCAGATGACATCTTCCAGAAAGTGGCTGAATGCACATCAGCCAAGGCCATTTGGGATTCCCTTAATCAAATGGTGGCTGGATCTGCTGATGAAAGAAAAGACAGAAGATCCAATCTCATATCACAATATGAGAACTTCAAGAAGGAGGAAGCAGAATCTGTTGCAGACATGTACAACAGGCTGAGCTCAATTATCATTGAGCTGAAAACCTTGGACAAGGACATCACCCTCACTGAGGTGAATGAAAAAATCCTCATGTGCTTCCCAAGCTCATGGGATTCAACGATCTGGCCAATCAAGGAGGCCAGAAGCTTAAATGAGATTTCCAATGAATCTCTTTTAGTAAAGCTCAAGTCCTATGATCAGCTCATTAAATCAAGAGAAGCGGCAAAGCAAAGGACACCTCCACCGGCCAGGATGGAACACAGCCTGGCATTCAAGGATGCTGAAGAGACAAAAATGTCAACAGTGAATGAAGAGTTAATGAGTCTGCTTGCCAAAAGATTCTATAAAATGGCAAGGAAAGACTTCAGGAAGAGGTTATCTAGGCAGGATGACAAGCCACGGTATGACAAAACCCCTACTAAAGAGGTAGTTTGTTTTGGCTGTAGGAAACCTGGATACTTCATCTCAGAGTGTCCAGGGAATCAAAAGAAAGAAAAAAGAAGAGAGAAGGATACAAGAAGACAACAAAGTTCAAGACCTTCCTCCATCAAATACAAGAAGAAGGAGAAAGGCTTTGTAGGTGAATCCTATAGTGAAACTGAGGATGAATCCACATCTCCAGCTCCAGTGAAGATGAAGAAGAGGTAAGGGCCAAGGAAGTATGCCTCATAGCCTTTGATGCCTCAAGAAGACAATTAGATGAAGAGGAAAAATCTGAAAATGAAGAAGCTTCAGAAACAGAAGTTGATTATGTACTTTTATCTTTTGATTATAATTCTGATGCTTTCAAATTTGAATTTAAAACCATGTGTATTGATTTAATAAACTCTGAAAAGGAAATCAAAATACTTAGGGAAAGACTAGCTAATCAAGAAACTATAATTTCTGAAAACAGAAAGCTGAAAGATGAACTTACACTAGCTAATGAACAAATCATTGCTTTAAAAATAGAGCTATGTGAGGCCAAACAACTTGAGGAATCTCTCAATGGGAGAAGCCTTAAGCTGATGGACATCACAAGAACAGTCAATGCCAGACTAAATGGTAAGCTGGGCTTGGGTGCATCATCAAGTTTACCCCTCATTCTCAAGAAGAACATATTATCAACTCCCATTAAATTTGTGTCAGCTTAGAATAAAGAAGTAATGAATAACAATCAAACTGAAATCACACATAAAAACAAGAAAAATCAAAATCAGAAAATTTTAGACAAAAACAAAGTTCAGCAGATTTCGTCGAACTCAGATCGACGAAATGTGGCAAGTTCGTCGAAATCAAGTCGACGAACTCTGAACGCAAATCTATATAATAATCAGTCATCTTATTGCGATCGACGAACTATGTATGGTTTGTCGAGCAGAGGTCGATGAACTTGGGTTACAAAAAATGAATATGTTCATTCTCTGCGTAGAGATCGATGATCTCATCCCATTTCGTCGAACTCTGGTTGACGAACTCACAATATTTCGTCGAACCCAGTCAGACTTAATAAAAATTTTAACTATAACAACAACCCTAATCAAACAAGGAAACCCTTTAACCCACTTGCTGATTGGATAATTCCACATAGAAGATATCACCGCTTAGGATATAAAACACAACCTGAATACTTTGTGATATCCAGCTTTTCTTAACAGTAAAACAAAGGACCCAAGGTAACCTGCTTCAAGAACAATTAATTATTTTTTACTGCAGGTGAAGAGCTGTCTAGTTGTAAATCAACTATGTTAACTGGACAGTGGATGCTCCAAGCACATGACTGGCAGTAAGGATAAATTATACAATTATAAGTCCAAGTTGAGACCAAAGGTTATCTTTGGTGATTCAAAGTATGGCCAGTCTGAAGGATATGGAGAAATAAGGATTGGAGCAGTTACATTCAAGAAGGTGACTTATGTAAAAGGACTCAAGCATAACCTCATCTCCATCAGCTAATTATATGATGAAGGTTATCAGGTACACTTACTCTACATCCTGTATTATTTCTAATTAAGAAAAACAAAAAGTTTTAATCGGAAATAGACAAGGAAACAAATACTTAGTTTATTTTCTATCTGCCAATTCAGATATTTTTCTGCTTAATATTATTTGCACTAAAAATGAATTATGACATAAAAGACTAGGACATGTAAACATGAAAAATATTGTTAGGCTATCTAAAGACAGTCTTGTAAGAGGCTTACCTTCTGGTCCCTACAAGAAGGAAGGCCTTTGCAGGGCTTGTCAACTAGGCAAGAAAACTAAATCTAGTTTTAAATCAATTAATAAAAGTGATTCACATAGGATTTTGTACTTGCTACACATGGACCTATTTGGACCTATTGCTGTAAAAAGCCTAAGAGGAAAATCATATACTTTAGTCATTGTAGATGACTTCTCAAGATTCACTCGGGTGTACTTTCTGAGATTTAATTCAGATACCATTAAAGTTCTTACAGATTTTCTCAGGACCATACAGATTGAGTACTCTACTCATGTTGCATTGATCAGAAGTGATCATGGTACAGAGTTTGAGTCTCTTCTTATGCATGAGTTCTGTGAGAAGGAAGGTATCAGGCACTTCTTCTCAGATACTAGAACTCCCCAACAAAATGGTGTAGCTGAAAGGAAGAATAGAACCTTGATTGAAGTTGCAAGCACATTACTTACAGATTGTAATGCCCCGAAAATTGTATTTAAGTTTGTTGCGTAAAAAGGGATTTTGGTGCCTGTATAGGGGTACACGGCCTAGGACACGGGCGTATCCAAGGCCGTGTCTGGCTGGTCTTTTGGCCGTTTTCATCCCGAGAAGGACATGATAAGTAACAGGGCTTAATGACACGGGCGTGTGCCTACCCGTATCAGTACCCGTGTTTAGCATGGTCGTGTCGGTTGGTGTGGCGGTTATGTGTGACACGCCCCCGGACACGGGCGTGTCGAGTGAGACACGGGCGTGTCTAAGCCCGTGTAAGTCTCTGTGTTCGACGATCGTGCCTGGATCCTGGCACACGGCCTGGGATACGGCCGTGTGCGATGCCGTGTTCGGCCCAGGTCTGAGTATTTTTGTGCAGATCTGAGCCGTTCATTTTCTTTAAGTAAGATCCAATGGCTCAGACGATTTCCTGCTCTGTTAAGGCAGGGAATAGGGGAGTTAATTCTTCATTTTTCTCCATACCATTCTATTTCAAAGGAGTTAGAGAGAGGAGGAAGAATAAGGAGGATTCCGGCCGCCGGCGGAGCATCGTAGCACCGTTTTGAGATCTGAGAGCGGATCTATGTAGGAAAGTTCGTTGCGAAGATTTCCATCCGTGTAGTTTTTTCATGGCTCCAAAGCGTACTACAAGGGTAACGATTCTCTACTTAAGCATGTGAAGTTCTTCCTTTTTGCATAGGGAAAACCCGCTCCCACGAGTGTGCGGTGAGTGTGTGGTATTCCTTGGGGTTGACAGGAATAGTCCTCCTTGTGTTGCATTTAGAGTCCGGAATCGAAGTGCGGGCATAGGCATTGAGTGTGAAGCCTACCCGGACATGTTGGTCTGGATCGGTGATGTTGCATTTGTTATGATTTGCCGGAGAAGACTCCGTGATTTGGGTTTTTGGGTTTATACACGGTAGATTGCAGTAGGGATCCTTGGAGGTTAGCTCCAAGCCGCACCAAGAAAACTGAGCGGAATCATTTTTCTGCTAACTTGGCGGTCTGGGAACCAGCCTTGAACATAACTGGGTTATGTGATTGTTTGGAAATAATAGGATCCGAGAGAAGCTTGGCCCGTGCGTACGTATTAAGGTGAACTACGCGGTTGAGCAACGGGCAAGTAGAATTGGAACTCGGCTATGTGGTTCGGTGTGAGAGACCCGAAAAGGGGACTGGCCATTAGCATAGTCGGGAGCCTTATACAGTGGTCAGGAAGGCTAAAATGCTCATGTTTTTGCCATCCTGGGGGTGGTGGTGAAGACGCTGAAGTGTCAGGATTCATAGTTAATGTGCCCTGAGTGCACGGGGTGTTTCGCCGTGCGAGCCTACACATGTGGCGAAGTATGTTTTTACATAATTGTTTAGCTGGGCTAATGATATGCAGGGAAGGAGCACCGCCGTCCCGAGAAAGGGACGGGGTCGTTATAATTTGGTCGGCTTTAGCTGACCGTTGCCTGTTTGCCACCGTGCGGTGGAATGTTGCTTGCAGGTGCTGCGGAGCCCAGTGCAAAATAGCGGGCTGGAGCCTATGTTGCCGTGCTGGCCCTCGAAGGCCTTAGCGAATAGTTGTTTTTATTTTGTCATGTGTGGCCGGCCTGCGAACCGATGTATGTAATACACTATTTGATAAGTCAACTATTGTAAGGCCATAAGGCCATGTTTCTTTCAGTATATTGTTATTTAATTCCAGTGGTAGTGATTGTGGACATTCATGTACATTAATTATTCAGTTTGGGTTCTTTCTACTTTTAAAAGCTTCTGCTAGAATGCTCTGTGTTAGAACGAGTAGTCTTAATTGGAATGTTTGGATATTGATACGTAACCCTTCCGTCTGTCCGTGGTATATGGCATCGGGTTCCAGCTAGACCTTTTGTTATATGCCATACGACGGAAGGTGGTATTACAATTTGGTATCAGACTTCTGGTTACGGTCAGGCTTAAATGAATTCGTGGACGAATTCTTTTAAGGGGTTGTGAGCACATGTATGCGTCATCGTTATAACATCAAAAAGAACCCATGAATGTCCACTTAGGAATGAAAAATACACTTGTTTTGTAGAATTTGAGTGTTCCAATGATTGCTTTTAGCAATTTGGTTGTCGTTTGGAATGCCAGCTCAAGCTGAGGACAGGCTCTCTACGATAAAGAGGGTTTTGACAGCCACGTTAACTGAGGAGTGGCAGAGGACCACCATAGCAACCTTTCTGTTGGCGGGTGAAGCGAGGCTGTGGTGGGATGAGTTGGAGTTTCATCTCTTAGTGGGTAGGCAGCTTGCTGATGTGCCTATGGAGGAATTTTCAAGATTGTTCCTGGCCAGATACCTACCCTCTTCTCCGAAGCTTGAGATGGCGAACCAATACCTTGGGTTGACTCAGGGATCCAGAAGCGTGGACGAGTACCTCCACGAGTTTACACGGTTTGGTCGGTATGCTGGGGCTATGTTTACGGAAGAGGAGAGGAAGACCAACCAATTTTATGAGGGTCTTCGTGGTGACAGGATTTGTATTGATTCTCGATTGTCCGGCGAGATCCTTGTTTGATACGTGAGCTTCGCATTCCTTCTTGTCCGAACGATTTGTGTCGCGCATCGGGGTCCCTCCCTCGATGGAAAAAGACAAGTTGGATGTGTTGTTGCCCAATGGGTGCTCAATGCATGCGGATAAGGTCTGTGTAGTCAAGGTTCAGATTGGGGATCAGGAGTTTGATTTGCGAGTGTTGATTCTACCGTTAGTAGAGTTCGATGTAATCTTTGGTATGGACTGACTCTCGGAGCAGCGAGCTTACATTGATTGCAACTGAAAGGAGGTTAAGTTGGGATTAAATTCTGAACGGAAGACTACGTTTGCGGGCATGAAGGGGTCAGGGAAAGTTTTGATGTCGGCCCTTCAGGTGATTAAGGCAGTTCGGTCTGTGGCAGAGCTATTTGACACATTAGTGAAGACTTCAACGCCTAAGCCAAGTCTGGACAGGATCCCAATTGTGTCTGAGTATCCTGATGGGTTTCCAGATGATCTCCCAGGAGCCCCTCCTCAGCGGGACATTGATTTTATTATTGAGCTGGTATCGGGTGCCAAACCGATGTCACGCTCTCCGTATCGGATAGTGCCAAGAGAGATGAAGGAGTTGAAGGTGCAACTGCAAGAGTTTTTAGAGCAAGGTTATGTGCGTCCAAGTTCGTCATCTTGGAGTGCACCGGTTCTCTTCGTTAAGAAGAAAGATGGGAGCTTGCGGCTTTGTATCGACTACCGGTGTTAGAAAGTAGAGAAAAAGAAGCGAAAAGAAGAGAACAAGCCGAATAAACTTTTGAATAATCGAAATTTTATTATCCAAAAAAGATATCTATTACAAAGGTATGCCCTCCTTTATATAGAATGGAGGAGAGATGAGAGAATACAAATAAGAGATGTGGGACTATAATTTACAGGACAAGCTGACTATACAAAACAAACCGCACAAGCCGCGCGGTTAGACAGCAGGGCTAACCGCACGGCTACCACCAGAGAGGAAGAGAGACTGCCAGGGAAGACCGCCAGACCGCCCGGTTTCCAAGCCGACTGAGACAAACCGCCAGACCGCGCGGTCTTCAACCCGCCAAGACAAACCGCCAGACCGCCCGGTCACCAACTCCAACACTCCCCCTCAAGCTGGAGCATATATATCGATCATGCCCAGCTTGTCACAGATGTGGAAAAAGGAAGCGGACACTGGCTTGGTGAAGACGTCTGCCAACTCGTTGTCGGACGTGACAAATGGAGTGCAAATCTGTTTCTTCAATATTTCTTCTCGAATAAAATGACAGTCGACTTCTATGTGTTTTGTTCTCTCATGAAAGACCGGATTTTTGGAAATGTGTATCGCGGCCTTATTGTCACAGAACATAGGAAGAGGATAGTTGTAAACCTCTCCTAAGTCAAGCATGAGAGCCCGCAACCACTTTAACTCACATGTAGTCGATGCCATGCTACGATATTCAGCCTCTGCACTAGACCTGGAAACGACAGACTGTTTCTTGCTCTTCCAACTCACATGATTGCCTCCAACAAATGTGCAGAAACCTGAAGTCGATTTGCGGTCCCCTTTGTCATCCGCATAGCTTGAATTAGAGTAAGCTTCAACCCTTAGGTGACCATTCTACTGAAATAGGAGTCCTTTCCCTGGAGCAGCTTTAATATACTCTAATATCCTCAGAGCAGATTGTAGATGACACTCCCTCGGAGCTTGCATGAACTGGCTCACCTTGCCAACAGCATAGGAGATGTCGGGTCTGGTTACCGTGAGATATATGAGCTTGCCCACCAGACGCCAGTATCTCGTAAGATCAGAGAGAAGAGGTGAGTCATCTGTCCAAGTTTTGTCTTCTCCAGCAGCCATAGGACAACGTGCAGGTTTAGCACCAGTGAGTCCTGCATCCTTTAAAAGATCAAGAGCATACTTCCGTTGTGAAAGGACCATGGAGTTGGGCTTTCTAGAGATTTCAATCCCCAGAAAGTATTTCGGAGAGCCCATATCCTTTGTAACCAGATGTTGACGAAGGTGTTTCTTGGTCATCAGTATCCCATCATGGTCATCGCCAGTAAGAAGAATGTCATCAACATAAACCGCAAGAACAACAAGACCAGAGGCGGTTTTCCGAACAAACAAGGAGTGATCTGCTGAGCTTCGTGTAAAACCAATGGCCGCAACAATGCCACTGAACTTGTCAAACCAGGCACGAGGACTCTGCTTGAGGCCATAGATAGCCTTCTTTAGCCGGCATACCCGTGTCTCCCCCTGAGCAACATACCCAGGAGGTTGCTCCATATAAACAGCTTCCTGCAGATCTCCATAGAGGAAGGCATTCTTAACATCTAGCTGCGAGATGGGCCAATCCCTGTTGACAGCTACAGAGAGAAGAACCCGAATGGTGCTGAGGCGAGCCACGGGCGAGAAAGTGTCAAAGCAATCAACCCCATAAGTTTGGGTAAAACCCTTGGCGACCAGGCGAGCCTTATAACGATCCACACTGCCATCCGGGAGAAACTTCACCACGAAGACCCAGCGACAACCAACAACATTGGTGCCGAAAGGAGGCGGAACAAGGGTCCAGGTACCCCGTTCAGTGAGAGTAGCAATCTCCTCATCCATGGCAACTTTCCAGTGAGGAATAGTAAGGGCCTCCTGGTAGGAACGAGGGGTGGTAGTGGCCGAGATAGCCAGGGCAAAGGCTCGGCGAGCAGGGGTAAGGCGATCGTAGGAAACAACCGCAGGAAGAGGATGGTGGGTACAAGCCCGAACCCCTTTGCGAAGAGCAATCGGGAGATCCAGGTCAGCAGGTGCCTCAGTATCCGGAGTATCCGTGGTGGAGAGAGCTGGCCCGGGAGTAGAGAGAGATGGCAGCGGAGTGGAGGGAGAAAGCGGAGTAGAGGGTGGAGATGAGGAGGAGGGGGAAGGCGGTGGAGTGGGTGGAGAGGACGGAACCTCAGTGGGAGCAGAGGGAAGGGATGGGTTGGTATGAGAAGGAGGAGCAGGAGGAGGAGAAGAGGAAGCGGGAGAGAAGTAAGAGGCATTGGCAAAGAAGGTGACATCCGCAGAGACAAATTGCGTGCGGGTGACAGGGTCAAAGCAACAATAGCCTTTCTGAGTGGGAGAATAGCCCAGAAAGACACATTTGGTGGCACGGGGTGAGAGTTTATCACGCGTGGCAGCGGGAGAGTGCACAAAAGCAGTGCACCCAAAGATGTGTAGAGGAAGAGGAAAGGGATCCTTGTCTGGATAAAGAATGGAGAAGGGGGTAGCACCGTGGAGAACGGTGGAGGGAAGGCGATTGATGAGATAGCAGGAGAGAAGGACAGCATAGCCCCAATAGGAGCGAGGAACATGCATTTGATTCATCATAGTGCGAGCGACATCAAGGAGGTGACGGTTTTTGCGTTCCGCCACCCCATTTTGTTGGGAAGTGTAGACACATCTGGTGTGACGAATAACACCATGGTGAGTGCAAAAGGAGGAGAAGTCGTGGCTAAGATACTCCTTAGCATTGTCAGAACGAAGGATTTTAATAGACGTAGCGAACTGAGTTTTAACCATCGAATAAAAAGAGGTCCAAACAGAGAATAACTCGAAGCGATCTTTAAGAAGATATACCCACGTTGCTCGAGAGAAATCATCAATGAAGGTGACAAAATAGGAACTGCCCCGACCGATGGTGAGTGTAGGAGCGGGACCCCATATGTCAGAGTGAACGAGGTCGAACGGATGGGAGGAGCCCCGACTCTGCGTTGGTGGGAAGGAGGAGCGGTGATGTTTGCCAAGTTGACATGCATCACATTTTAGAGGAGGATGATGAGGAGGGAGGTGCGGCAGGAGTTGTCGTAGAATGCGGGGAGGAGCATGACCAAGGCGAAGATGCCATTGGAGAAGATCTGTAGAGGAGGAGGAGAAGACGGATAGAGCAGAAACGTTGTCAAGGAAGTAGAGGCCACCACTCTCAGTCCCGGTAGCAATCGTCCGTTGGGAGGCCGGATCCTGAAAAGCACAAGAGGTAGGGGTGAATGTGACAGAACACTGTAGTTGCTTGCATAAAGAAGTAACCGATAATAAATTGCACGGAAACTTGGGCACATAGAGGGTATCAGCCAAGCAGAGAGACGGAGTGACTTGAACCATGCCCGTCCCATGGACCGGGGAGGGAGATCCATCAGCGACAATGACTGGGGGCAACTGAGCCTGTGTGTCAAGAAGAGAGAAACATTGAGGGTTGCCTGTCATATGACTTGTGGCACCAGAGTCGATGAGCCATCGTCCGCGAGTCACAACATGAGCACTACCAGAAGAGGTGACCACGGAGGCTGACGGGCTGGAGGAGAGGAAAGCCATGGAAGCCAGAGAGTAGCAAACCACTACGAGAAGAGAGTAGAGCACCAAGCCGGGCGACCAGAAAATAGGCCGGGCGGCTAGAAAGGCCGCTTCCAAGAAGCCGAGCAAAGCAGAGGGAAAGAAGTCGCACGACCTGAAAAAGTCGGGCGAACAGAGGAGAACAAGTCGCGCGGCCAAAGATGAGGCCGAGGCGACTAGCAAGCAGGAGCGGGTAGAAGGCAACAAGAAGAAAGCGGCGAAAAAGCAGGCAAAGGTCCAGCGGGGAAGAGGTCATGCGGACGGAGAAGACCGAGCGAACAGAAGAGAAGAGAAGAGCAGGTGACCGCGACCAAGATGCGGGTAAGAAAGGAATAACCCGCACGGTCAGGCAGATCACAGCAGCTGCGAGAAGGCGGTCAAAGGCACAGCGGGGAAGAGGTCGCGCGGACTAAAAAAGGCCGAGCGAACAGAAGAGAGGAGAAAAGCTGGTGACCGCGACCAAGATGCGGGTGAGAAAGGAACAACCCGCACGGTCAGGTAGATCACAGCAGCAAACCGCGAGTTCAGAGACAACACACGCGGACAGAGACAGACCGCAGCGACTAGGAAGTCGGAGCGGCAGGAAAGGACAAGGAGAGCGGCGACACGGAAACAGGTCGCTGCGACAAAGAGCAGTAGGAGAAGAGAATCAAGAAGAAGCAAGCCGCGCAAACAGGCAGCGGACAGAAACAAGCCGCGCGGATAGAAACAAGCCGCGCGGACAGATGAGAAGGCAAGCCGCGAACAAGCCGCAGAACGCGGAAGACAAGCCGCGAACAACAGAGAGCGCACAGAATCAGGAGGAAATGACCGTGTCCTCTGATACCATGTTAGAAAGTAGAGAAAAAGAAGCGAAAAGAAGAGAACAAGCCGAATAAACTTTTGAATAATCGAAATTTTATTATCCAAAAAAGATATCTATTACAAAGGTATGCCCTCCTTTATATAGAATGGAGGAGAGATGAGAGAATACAAATAAGAGATGTGGGACTATAATTTACAGGACAAGCGGACTATACAAAACAAACCGCACAAGCCGCACGGTTAGACAGCAGGGCTAACCGCACGGCTACCACCAGAGAGGAAGAGAGACTGCCAGGGAAGACCGCCAGACCGCCCGGTTTCCAAGCCGACTGAGACAAACCGCCAGACCGCGCGATCTTCAACCCGCCAAGACAAACCGCCAGACCGCCCGGTCACCAACTCCAACAACCGGGAATTGAACAAGCTTACGAAAAAGAATAAGTATCCGATCCCGACAATTGACGATCTATTTGATCAGTTGGTTGGGTCAACGGTATATTCGAAGTTAGATCTGAAGTCCGGTTACTACCAATTGAGGATAAGGGAGAGCGACATCTCAAAGACAACATTCAGTACGCGGTTTGGGCATTATGAGTTCACAGTCATGCCGTTTGGTTTGACCAATGCGCCATCCGTGGTTATGGATCTGATGAACAGGATGTTCACAGAGTACCTGGACCGTTTTGTGATAGTATTTATCGACGATATCCTGGTGTACTCGCAGTGTGAAGAGGATAACTACAATCACCTGCATATGGTGATGGAGACGTTGAGGAGAAACTAGTTGTATGTTAAGTTCTCCAAGTGTGAGTTCTGGTTATCCTCGATAGCATTCCTTGTTCATGTTGTTAGTGGAGAAGGGATAGATGTGGATCCGGCGAAGATAGTTCTGATACGGGTGTGGCCTGCTTTGACTATAGTGCCGGAGGTACGGAGCTTTTTAGGGATTGCTGGCTACTACAGGCGCTTGGTAGAGAACTTCTCGCGGATAGCTCTACCACTCACGACTTTGACTAGGAAGAATGAAAAGTTTGTATGGTCTTCGGAGTGCGAACAGACTTTTGAAGGGTTGAAGAAGTGGTTGACCACAGCGCCTATTTTATGTTCCCCAAGTGGAACCGAAGGGTTCGAAATCTATAGTGATGCTTCGGGCAGTGGTTTGGGCTGTGTTCTGCTACAGCATGTGAGTGTGATAGCCTACGGTTCACGATAATTGAAGTCTCACGAGAGAAATTATCCGGTCTATGACTTGGAGTTAGCGGCCGTGATATCTGCTCCAAAGCTGTGGAGGCACTATCTGTATGGTGTGAAAGGCAATATATACACTGTTCATAAGAGCTTGAAGTACCTCTAGATCAAAAGGATCTGAACATGAGGCAGCGGAGGTGGATGGAGTTCCTAGGGGACTACACCTTCAAGATACATTATGTGCCAGGGAAAGGTAATTTAGTGGCGGATGCATTGAGTAATAAGGTTCCTGCACAGGCCAACTGGTTGTCGGTACATGATGAGAGATTGGTCCGTGAATTGGAGACTTTGGAGATATCTTGCGTCGACAAGTAGTGTAGTACTGAGGCGAAACTATTTTGGACTGATGTGCAGTGTGACCTAGTTGATAGAGTTCGGCGGGCTTTGATTCAGGATAATAGCATGAAGCAGATCTTGGATGAATCATTGGATTGGTCAAATTCCGAGTTTGCTGTTGAGGATGGGATGCTAAGGAAGGACGATCGCCTATGTGTTCCTAGTGCGGATAATCTTCGGGAGGAGTTGATGTACGAGGCTCATCATACCAAGTACTCAATCCACCCGGGAAGCACGAAGATGTATAGAGACATGAAGACATTATTTTTGTGGCAAGGATTGAAGAAAGATGTAGCACTTTATGTGGCCAAGTGCCAAACTTGTGCCTTGGTTAAGGCAGAGTGCCAGAAGCCCGGAGGTTTCCTAAAGTCCTTGCCTATCCCGGAAAGGAAATTTGACGACATATCTATGGATTTTGTACATGGTTTGCCGAAGTCGTAGAGGGGAAACGACGCCATCTGGGTGGTCGTAGATAGGTTGACAAAGGTGTCGCACTTCATCCCGATTAGGAAGGAAGATCCGGTGGAAAGGTTGGCCAAACTCTATGTGGAGAATATTGTATGGTTGAATGGTGTGCCCCGCAGTATTGTTAGTGATCGAGAGGGACGCTTCACGTCGAATGACTGGAGGTTGGTGCATAGTCTATTGGGTACTAAGCTAAAGTTTAGCACAGCCTTTCGTCCGTAGACGAATGGCCAAACCAAGAGGGTCAACCAGACGTTAGAGGACATGCTTCGCATGTGCGTCATAGATTTTGGAAAGCAGTGGGAAGATCACCTGTACATGGTGGAGTTTGCGTATAACAATAGGTTTCAGGCGAGTATTGGAATGGCGCCTTTCGAGGCCTTGTACGGGAGAAAGTGTCGCATGCTATTGTCTTGGTTGGAGACGGGCGAGTCGAAGCATTACAAACGTCAAGCGGTGGAAGATGCCACTTCAGTGATACGGACAATTCAGGAACGGTTGAAGATCGCTCAGGACAGACAGTCAAAGTACTATAACGCCAAACATAGGAACATTGTCACAACCCGTATTTTCTCTACGATTACATCGTATCAGAGCAAGAGAAAATACGTGTCGTGATTCCACGTTGTGCAGGGGATAACTACACACGTTCATGCAAAACTCCAGACTTTAGATTTTAAGGAAAATCAAGTTTAATATGAAAGAAAGCCAGTTATATTTAATCGTCGTATCCCTCGGCACGGTGGATCAGCTAGTCCACAATTAAAAATATATTTATACGCAGCAGAAAATACTTTGGTTAAATTGAGTTGACATCCTAAATGAGCATAAGTGTCCCCGAGGGACGACTCATGATATGCACGACTCTAAGGTTAGTATAGTATATAAAAATGTAGTTTTTTTACGCTAAAGGAAAAGTAGTGTCTTAGTTTTATAAATATGATATGCATGAGATACATATAGTAATGCTTTTATGGTTTAAAAATATCTAACATGCAACCTAGCATAAAACTTTCCTAGAAGCAAGTAAACAACCACAAAAAGGCAAAAATAGCAGTTTAAGTTCATACCCAGCATCGCAAGAAGCCACCAGTGGGCGTCAACAACCTGACACGAACCCACTAGTGAGTATGCATGTCTATACAAAAAGGTAAAGAACTACCTAACAAAAATCGAGGATCAGCTATCTCAGCTACCCAAGAGGCCACAAGCAAGCCCTCCAAAGAACTAGCCGTTGAACTGGCTACAACCTGGACCTAAGACATTCAAGAAAAGAACACCTCAGCAAGAAAATAATCAAAAAAGGTAAATAGAGCATTAGATTTATGAGCAAATAAGAAGGGTTTACCTACCCGGCAACAAAATACTATCAACAAAAGAAAGGATATGACAGTAAGAAAAGAGCACTGTCTAAAGAACAACAAAGCACACCAAATATGAGTAATAAAAGCAACATGCCCTACAAAAGAGCCTGCAACAGCAATAAGACATATACATATATGCCAAGAGAAAAAGCCATAAAATAGGAAAGGAACTAACAGTCCTAACACGTGGGTTAATGGCAGGGGTCAAAACTTGGATCTGAATACATAACCAAAACCAGATCCAAAATGGGCTAAGGGGTCAAACAGTGGCAGCTCTAGTGTCCCACACACGCCATCCCAAACTGGGGCAAAAGGCGGTGGCCACCGCTCTCCACATAAAACCACCACTCCAGAGGCCACCAAAACTCCACCACCTGCCACAACCCAAGAGTCGGCATGCAAAAACTAGCCCAACACCCAGTGCCCCCCTAGGGAATAGGGAAAAGTCACACTGACAATCCTAAGGAAACACACGAACCCAAGGCAGAAACGTCGAGCCCACTCGACGCGGCGTTGAGTAAGCTCCACTCACTTGACGCCAAAATACTTAGCCGCAAAACCTACGCTGGATGTCGGTGTTGAGTGAACTCGGCTCACTCAACGCTGTAAGCGCTTTCTATTTACGGTAAACGTAAATTTTTAGTTAGAACCGCAGCCTAAACTCTCTCAACGCGCGGAAACAGGGAGTTGGAAATTTAATTCCAACCCTCCCTTCCATCCTATCTACTCGAGGCTACCACAAGTAAACTTAAACTACAACTAAACACAGCCTTACCCTAACTCTAGCTACCCACTGGACACCAAACCGAGACAAAAAGAGAGAAAGCTTGATTTAAATCTAGAAAATAATGAAGCAGCACATGGCTGGAATTAAAGAACAATATAGAGCAAAGTACTTACGTAAAAAAGGGGTCAAATTGGCAAGGGCAAGGAGCCACTTGCCTTACCACCGAGATGCAGCGATTGCAACACGAAAAAAATCTGGCTTTGGCGGCAAGATCGGCCACCTACGGGTCAAAAGCAATGATTAGAGAAGAAGATAAGAAATCAGAAATTCTTAACTCCTAGAATCAGCCCTAGATCAAGAATAACTTACATGGAAGGGAAGATCTAGACGAGAGCAAGCCAAATCTGCTATCGCACGAGAAAATCGAGCTCTAACCCTCCCGCAATCGCCGGCCAAAACCCAACACCGCCTCCTCCCAAAACCCTCCGCTGGAAGCTTCTTCAGAATCGGGAACGAAGAAATGAGGAGGAAAAACGAATCACGACATAAAAAGAAGCACTCGGGAAAAAAGTATGGAACATGCCCCAGACACGCCCGTGAGATGCCTGTGTCCGGTCCGACACGCCCGTGTCACGGGGCGTGTACTCACTCACCTACCCACTCGACGATCGTCGAACTCAACTCGACGAAACTGGGGTCACGACCTATGACACGCCCGTATCACAGGCCGTGTAGCAACCTAACTAGCGCTCGACAATCGTCGAGCGCAGATCGCCGACTAGGAGTCACGCCCTAATCCACGCCCATGTCCGGGGGGCGTGAACTCACCCAAATGCCGCTCGAATATCGTCAAGCGCAGCTCGACGAACCAAAGGGGGACACGCCCTGTGACATGCCCGTGTCACAGGCCGTGTTCCTACCAAAAACACCCATCGACCGAATTTCGTCGACTGCACAATCGAGAGCTCTGGCCGAGCTCGACACGCCTTAGGTCACGCCCGTGACCCACGCCATGACATCCAAACATACACAAAAAAATAGCTAACTCCTTAGCTAAAAAGAAACAAGGCACCAGCCTAACAAGCTCGGCCACACCAGGCCATGTACAGCACAACAAACATTACAGCTAATATAACAAAAGTCGAAACGACACGAAAGCCAACGATCTCGGACTTTCGACCAAAACCCGCACCGTAGCTAAACACCCAAGCCACGAAAATAGCGGTGAGGTCAAAAACAACATCCGACGATCTCACACTCGGGCTAACACCTCCCGAAGACAAAACACAAGCATTCCCTAAGAGGCCCAACCGAGTCACCAAAACGGACTCTGGCTAGCTGGGGAATCTTAATAACAGGCTACAACCAGGCTACACAAGAAACCTAAAGAGCTAACACCACGCTCTTCGACGGCGAAAGGCCGAAAATGCGTCATCGTAACGCCAATCCAAGATCAAACAAAACAAAGAAAAATCGGGGGCGTTACAAACGTGGAGTTCAATGTTGGCGACTGGGTATACTTGAAAATCAAGCCGTTCAAGGGTGTCTCGCGGGTTCGACGCTTGAAGAAGCTGAGTCCGAGATACCTTGGACCATTCGAGATCTTGGAGCGTGTTGGTGAAGAAGCGTATAGTTTGAAGCTGTCGGTGGAGTTGAGTGGGCTACACGATGTGATCTACATATCGGTGTTGCGTAAGGCGGTGCAAGAGCCTTCACTGATAGTTGCGGTTGATCAAGTGCCAGTTGATTATGAGTTGACGACAAAGGTCAAGCCTATACGTATAGAAGACGTTGAAGTCAAGCGACTCCGCAACAAGGATATCCGAATGGTTAAAATCCGTTGGGATAATTGCGGATGTGAGGAGCTTTCTTGGGAGCGAGAGCAAACTATGTTGGAAGAATACCCCGAGTTATTTCATTCAGGTAGCTTGTAATTTTGTGTACAATTACTTAATTTCGGGACGAAGTTCCTTAAGTGGGGGAGATTTGTAATGCCCCGAAAATTGTATTTGAGTTGGTCGCGTAAAAAGGGATTTTGGTGCCTGTATAGGGGTATACGGCCTAGGACACGGGCGTGTCCAAGGCTGTGTCTGGCTGGTGTTTTGGCCGTTTTCATCCTGAGAAGGACACGACAAGTTACACGGCTTAATGACACGGGCGTGTCATTTGACACGGGAGTGTGCCTACCCATGTCAGTACCTGTGTTCAGCAGGGTCATGTTGGTTGGTGTGGCCGTTATTTGTCACATGCCCCCGGACACGGGCATATCGAGGACGCGACACGGGTGTGTCGAGTGAGACATGGGCGTGTCTGAGCCCGTGTGAGTCTCTGTGTTCGACGATCGTTCCTGGATCGAGGAACACGACCTGGGACACGGCCGTGTGGGAGGCCGTGTTCGGCCCAGGTCTGGGGATTTTTGTGTAGATCTGAGCCGTTCATTTTCTTTAAGTAAGATCCAATGGTTCAGACGGTTTCCTGCTCTGTTAAGGCCGGGAATAGGGGAGTTAATTCTTCATTTTTCTCCAAAACATTCTCTTTCCAAGGAGTTAGAGAGAGGAGGAAGAAGAAGGAGGATTCTGGCTACCGCGGAGCATCGGAGCACCGTTTTGAGATCTGAGAGCGGATCCGTGGAGGAAAGTTCGTTGTGAAGATTTCCATCCGTGTAGTTTTTCCATGGCGACAAAGCGTACAACATGGTAACAATTCTCTACTTGAGCATGTGAAGCTCTTCCTTTTTGCATAGGGAAAACCCGCTCCCGCGAGTGTGCGATGAGTGTGCGGTGTTCCTTGGGGTTGACGGGAATAGTCGCCCTTGTGTTGCATTTAGAGTCCGGAATCGAAGTACGAGCATAGGTATTGAGTGGAAAGCCTACCCGGACATGTTGGACTGGATCGGTGATGTTGCATTTGTTATGATTTGCCAGAGAAGACTCTGTTCTTTGGATTTTTGGGTTTCTATGCGGTAGATTGCAGCAGGGATCCTTGGAGGTTAGCTCCAAGGCGCACCCGAAAAATTGAGCGAATCGTTGTTCTGCTAACTTGGCGGTCTGGGAACCGGCCTTGAACATAACTGGGTTATGTGATTGTTTGGAAATATTAGGATCCGAGAGAAGCTTGGCCCGTGCATACGTCTTAAGGTGAACTACGCGGTTGAGCAATGGGCAAGTGAAATTAGACCTGGCTATGTGGTTCGGTGCGAGAGACCCGAAAAGGGGACTGGCCGTTGGCATAGTCGGGAGCCTAAGACAGTGGTCAAGAAGGCTAAAATGCTCATGTTGTTGCCATCCTGGGGGTGGTGGTGAAGACGTTGAAGTGTCAGGATTCACCGTTAATGTGCCCTGAGTGCACTGGGTGTTTGGTCGTGCGAGCCTACACCTTTGGCAAAGTATGTTTTTACATAATTGTCTAGCGGGGCTAATGATATGCAGGGAAGGAGCACCGCCATCCAGAGAAAGGGACGGGGTCGTTATAATTTGGTCGGCTTTAGCTGACCGTTGCCTGTTTGCCACCGTGCGGTGGAATGTTGCTTGCAGGTGTTGTGGAGCCGATTGCAAAATAGCGGGTTGGAGCCCATGTTGCTATGCTGGGCCTCGAAGGCCTTAGCGAATAGTTGTTTTTATTTTGTCATGTGTGGCTGGCCTGCGAGCCGATGTATGTATGACACTATTTGATAAGTGAACTATTGTAAGGCCATAAGGCCATATTTCTTTCAGTGTATTGTTATTTCATTCCAGTGGTAGTGATTGTGGACATTCATGTAAATTGATTATTCATTTTGGGTTGTTTCTACTTTTAAAAGCTTCCGCTATAATGCTTTGTGCTAGGATGAGTAGTCTTAATTGTAATGTTTGGTTATTAATACGTAACCCTTCCGTCTGTCCGTGGTATATGTGTTGGATTTCTCTGAGAGGATGGCACAACAGTTGTGCACGCAGCGGAAGATAAAAACATCAAGAAAAACCCAAAGAGATGTGGATCGGGCCATAAACGTTGAATCAAGAAGTTAGCAAAACAAGCAGGCAAAATTACCTCGGTGGCGTTGAGTCACAACCCAACAAAGATGCTCCAAATTTCTGCTTCCTGCTAGCGGCGAGTTCTACGTGGAATAATGTACACGTTTCTGCAGAAGTCCACACGAGCGGGAGAACACCGGGCTTTCCGTCACACGGAAGATTGGGAAGGAGAAGACCGCACCTTTGCTTTCCCACGGACTGCTAGGTCCGCACCAGGGATTGCAGCACCAGCGACAGTCGCCGGAGAAGAGGTGGTCGACGGAGCGAACACGGCGGCGGAACTTTTCCGGTGGCGGGAATCGGGATCGGCGGAGCGAACGAGCGGAACTCTTTCCGTCGCGGGTTTCGATCTGCTACAGGAGAAAATCGCGAGCTCAAAGCTTTTTGTTTTTTTTTGTGCCGAGAAACCCTAAGTATCCCTTTTATACCAAAGGCATAAAAGACTTAGAAACTTCGCTATCCGCAGACCACCCGAAAATAGGGTTCAGAATCGGCGAGTATCAATCGGTGAGAATCGGCGACAATCGGCGAGAATCACTGAGCAGGTTCGGCGAGAATCAGTCGACGAGTATCATAATGGATCGGCGAGAATCACAGTGCAATACTCGACGATTCTTGCCGATCGTCGAGCATGACTTGATGATACACGACGAACTCGCCGATCGTCGAGCCGCGGTCGACGATACATGTCGAAGTCGTCGATCGTCGAGAATCAACATATTGATTCTCGGCGATTCTCGTCGATCGGCGAGAATCAAAGATGATTCTCGCCGATCGGCGGGAATCAGAAGACAACTATCGACGAATGTCATCGACCCTTCGGACGACAATCCTAACTAGCCCTCCAAGGCAACATTTGCCCAACTCGACGATCCTTTAAGGCAACACTTTGCCCATGACCCCATTCAGGTCGGTGATTGGCAACCTTTACCAACACAGTCAATCGTCCAACTTCTCCACATCTCTTATGTGCGACCCTGCAGGCTCATATCGCGTTGGCAGTGAGATTACATGTTTGATCACTTCCAGATCATCATGGTGACTCCAACACACTCCCACTTGATCTCGAAAGTATCAAAGCAAAAACCTCACAAACAATGAGCGGCATCTAGCAATGCATCATTGCTCCCCAAGCAATAAGAGTTTATAACTCATAAGCCTTTATGACTAATGTATCAGCGTTGTCTTTGTCCCTTTTTCCCTTACATCCGGAAAGAACTAGAGGCATGGACCGTGTCACCCTCGTAATAGCTCAATCCAAGTTTCTTGATCTAGGACGGACTTCCAGAGAATGGTGAGTCCAATATCACATATTGACTCAACCAAGCATGGCCATGCATTTCTCAGTCCAGTTCCATCAAGGGGCCCATGGATGCAACTCCTGTCATGCAGAAGGACAAATCCCATATCTGCTCACACACAAACACCCAAATGATTCGTAACATGCCCAACAACCACCCTTATCATCAACCTTTCTCAAGGAAGACTTTAGATGGCATCAAAGCACGCTCTTCCTCACTTGATGAATGCTGTGACTTCAGGTTAAAGGACCACAACACCATTGTCAATTGAGACCTACTCGTGACACGATTGGATGACAATCCACAGAGTAGTCTCAGGTTGGGTCTGTCCAGTACAACTTGTTCTCTAACAAGTATCCACGTGATGACTTGATATCACAATATCATGACCTGTGAGAACCAGTCATCAGTCAACACACGTGCTAGTCTCCATGTACCATCATCACCCTTAGCTTCTATGATGATACTCGACCAGGGACCTTTAAGAATGAAGCTTCAAATAAATCATGGGCTCTCACATTCAAGTCACGTACTTGATGTCCCATGGAAGCGAACATTCTAAGGGTATCTATTATGTTAACATTTAACTATCATATATAAAAAAACTCATAATAAAAGAATTTACCATTAATTATAAAAGAAAAACTAGGTACACAGTCCATCATATGAACAAACAGCCAACAAAGTACAAGATTACATGCAATCCACAAGATTCTCGCTAGAGTTGATCATTTAGGTATCGTATACCCATCGATCTAGTATGACCATCATGCTTTCTCTGTGCGAGAGATATTGTCAGCGGATCCGCAATATTCTCCTCAGTCGGCACTCTGCAAATGTTTACATCTCCTCGTTCGACAATCTCACGAATAAGATGAAACCGTCGGAGTATGTGCTTGGAGCGCTGATGAGATCTAGGTTCCTTAGATTGTTTAATTGCACCATTGTTATCACAGTAGAGAACTACGGGACCAACAATGCTAGGAACTACATCAAGCTCGCCGATGAATTTCCTAATCCATACAGCCTCCTTCGCCGCATTAGCTGCTGCGATATACTCGGCCTCTGTTATAGAATCAGCAACTGTCTCTTGCTTGGAACTCTTCCAGCTCACAGCTCCTCCATTCAGGCAAAACACAAAACCTGACTGAGACTTGGAGTCGTCTCGATCAGTTTGGAAGCTAGCATCTGTGTAACCACTTACAACGAGCTCTTCCTCTCCACCATACACCAAGAACACATCCTTAGTCCTTCTCAAGTACTTCAGGATATTCTTGACTGCAATCCAGTGACACTCACCGGGGTCTGACTGATACCTGCTAGTCATGCTCAAAGCAAAGGAGACATCGGGTCGAGTACATAACATCGCGTACATGATTGATCCAATTGCCGAAGAATATGGAATCAACTTCATGCGGTCCTTATCTTCACAAGATTATGGACACTGGTCCTTAGAGAGATTCACACCATGAGACATGGGCAAAAATCCTTTCTTGGACTCAAGCATGTTGAACCGCTTCAACACCTTTTCGATGTACGTACTCTGGGTCAAACCCAGCAACTTCTTCGATCTATCTCTATAGATCTTAATACCGAGTATATAAGTCGCTTCACCCAAATCCTTCATTGAAAAGCAGTTCCCTAGGTTGTTCTTAACAACTTTCAGGGTAGGAATGTCGTTCCCAATCAACAGTATGTCATCTACATATAATATTAGGAAGATAACAATGCTCCCACTGATTCGCTTGTAAACACAAGGCTCATCTTCATTCTTGATGAAACCAAACTCTTTGATTTTCTCATCAAAACGAAGATTCCAACTTCGAGAGGCCTGTTTCAGTACATAAATGGACTTATTCAGCTTGCATATTTTAGTGGCTTCATCTGGGGATACAAAACCCTCGGGTTGTGTCATGTACACTTCCTCAAGGAGGTTTCCATTAAGGAAAGCCATTTTGACATCCATCTGCCAGATCTCGTAGTCATAATACGCAGCAATAGCAAGCAATATCCTAATGGACTTAACCATGGCAACAGGGGAAAAAGTCTCATCATAGTCAATACCATGAATTTGCTTGAAACTCTTAGCCACCAGCCGCCCTTTGAATGTCTGTACATTCCCATCCATGTCGGTCTTCTTCTTGAAGACCCACTTGCACCCTATGGGTCGTACCCCTTCAGGTGGTTCCACCAAGTTCCAAACTTAGTTTGTATACATGGAGTCCATTTCGGATTTCATAGCCTCAAGCCATTTGTCGGAGTCCGGTCCATTCATAGCCTCTTGGTAGGTTGCTGGTTCATCATCATGATCCATAAGCAACACATTACCTATTTGAGACACGAGAAATCCATATCTCTCAGGCTTAAACCTCGGTCTACCAGATCTACGTAGGACTTGTGTTCCCTGAGCAGGTTCTCTAGCTACAACATCTTGTAGTCCTGTCTCAGAATCCAATTCCGGTTCATTCACTTACATGTGGTTCTTGAACTTCTTCAAGCTCTACCTTTTCAGTCTTTCTTGATAAGAACTCTTTCTCCAAGAAGACACCAGTCCTTGCGACAAACACTTTGCCCTCAGACGGTAGGTAAAAGTAATACCCTTTCGTTTCCTTAGGATATCACACCAGATAACATTTATCCGATTTGGGTTCCAGATTGTCAGGCATTTGACGTCTCACGTATGCCTCACAGCCCCAAATATTAATGAACAACATACTAGGACGCTTCCCAGTCCATATCTCATATGGTGTCTTCAGAACCGTTTTCGTTGGAGCGCGATTCAATGTCATTGCAGCAGTCTCTAAAGCAAAACCCCAAAAGGAAACAGGCAAGTCTGCATGACTCATCATCGAACGTACCATGTCTAACAGAGTACGATTTCTCCTCTCAGACACACCATTATGTTGTGGTGTTCTAGGTGGAGTGAGCTGTGATACAATACCATACTCTTTCAGATGATCACGGAACTCATGACTCAGGTATTCGCCACCTCGATCAGATCGGAGTGCTTTAACCCTTTTACCCAACTGGTTTTCTACTTCATTCTTGAACTCTTTGAACTTTTCAAAGGTCTCGGATTTGCACTTCATAAGATACACATATCCGTATCTACTGAAATCATCAGTAAATGTAACAAAGTAGAAATACCCACCTCTAGCCATGGAACTCATGGGTCCGCATACATCACTATGTACAACACCCAAGAGATCCTCAGCCCTCTCAGTATAACCAGTGAAAGGAGCTTTAGTCATCTTACCTAACAAACAAGATTCACATCGCTCAAATGATTCATAATCAAATGAGTCCAAAAGTCCATCTCTATGGAGCTTGGATATGCGCTTCTCGTTGATATGGCCCAAACGACAATGCCAGAGAAAAGTAGGGTTCGAGTCATTTGTTCTTTGTCTTTTATTATTATCTACATTACAGATCAGATGGTCCAAGTTCAAAACATAAAGACCATTAAACAATTGAGCTACAACATAACAAACATCATTCTTAAATATAAAACAACAATTGTTCTTAATTATAAAAGAAAATCCAATCATGTCCAAACATTAAATAGATATAATGTTTCTAGTTATGGCCGGAACAAAATAACAGTTATCTAGTTCTATTACAAGCCCACTGGGCAAAGAAAGACGATAAACCCCTACGGCTACAGCAGCAGCTCTTGCTCCATTGCCGACGCGGAGGTCCACCTCTCCTTTACTCAGCAATCTTCTCCTTCCCAGTTCCTGCACATTTGTACAAATGTGAGAACCACATCCGGTATCCAATACCCAAGATGAAGGAGCAGAAAGGTTTATCTCTATAACGTAAACATTTGAAGCGGAAGTCATACCTCCCCTCAATTTCTGCAAACCCTCAATGTACGAAGGACAGTTCCTCCTCCAATGACCAGCCTTGCCACAGTGGTGGCATTTCCCTTCCTTCACCGTGCTTTTCTTTTTCATCAGTGCTGAAGACTTGGGCTCAAGATATGACTTAGGTCCCACCTTCGTCTTCTTGGAACCCTTGGCTTTGCCCTTGCCCTTATGCACCATCAGTATGGGGCTGACAGTCTTGGCCTTCTTCATATTGATCTCGGCAGTTCTCAACATACCTAGGAGTTCGGGCAGTGTCTTGTCTATCTCATTCATGTTGTAGTTCAAGACGAACTGCTCATAACTGTCCGGCAACGATTGCAGGATCAGATCCGTGGCCAACTCTTGACCAAGAGGAAAACCCAGCCTTTCAAGGTTCTCGATATACCCAATCATCTTGAGTACGTGAGTCCCTACTGAGTCTCGAACTCCCATCTTGCACTGAAACAACGCTTTCGTGATGTCGAACCTCTCTTGACGAGCCTGCCCTTGAAACATTTTCTTGCGATGCTCGTCAATCTCCTTGCACCCCATGTTCTCATGTTGCTTCTGAAGCTCAGAGTTCATAGTGGCAAGCATAAGGCACTCGACATCCAAAGCATCGTCAGTATACTTCTTATAAGTATCCTTCTCAGCACGGGAAGAGTTCCCGGTCGGCACCTCGGGGGCTTCTTCTTCCAAGACATAGAGCTTTCGCTCTTGCCTGAGAACAATTCTCAGGTTCCTATACCAGTCCATGTAATTTGTCCCACTGAGCTTGTCCTTCTCAAGGATGGCTCTCAGAGACAACGTGGAGTGTGAAACACTTGCCATGAAATTCTACAATAATTTATGCAGGATAAAATCAGTACCTAAATTTCAATTACAATTTATTCTAATTTGGACTTCAATTAAAATTACTCCCACTATTTTATTCGAAATGATAGCCCTCACTAACAATTCGGAGAGTTCATGCGAGCTACTCGCTTAGTGGACAAGATCCGTATTTCACCAACACTATGAGTCCACTTTGGCGTTCTGATGAACTGTAAATATACGTATTTTTATGCACATTAATTTAGTCATTTTTCATTTATTTTCGTCGTTTTTACTTATTTTTGTTCAATAAAATGTTCCTATTCTTGTAAATTTGCTTCTAACTTGTTTTATTTTATTTTGCAGAAAAATTCAAAAATCTGCCAAAATTTGGGAAGTACACGCCCGTGACACATTTGTCACGCCCGTGACCGGGCCGTGACTGCGCATTTCCCGTGAAATCGGAAAATTTCTGAAGTTCAAGCTCGACACGCCTGGCGACACGCCCGTGTCACCCGACACGGGTCGTGACCCAAGCCCGTGTCCTCTCCTCTCGACGAATTCCTCTCGACGATCGTCGAGTGTCGACATCAACAGTCACGCCCAGCGTCACGCCCGTGACCTGGGGCGTGACTCAATTTCCGCTCGACGATTTCGACTCGACACTTTCCACTCGACATTCGTCGAGTGTCGACACCAACTAACACGCCCAGAGTCACGCCCGTGACCTGGGGCGTGACCTTTCCAGCTAGCCCGACAAGATGCTGCCGAAGACTTTCGGCGCAACCCGCGCCCGGTTCTACCTCCCCGACACGCCCAGAGTCACGCCCGTGACCTGGGGCGTGACTGCCGCGAACTCAGCCCGAAGTCAACTTTCCTGTCCAATCGCCAGCCGCCTTCATGAATAGTACTGTCACGCCCCCCCTACACGCCCGTGACCGAGGGCGTGTACTTAGAATTTTTTGCCTATAAATTGCCCAGTTCTGTAAGGTCCAAGGGTTCAGATTTTTGGGCCAATTTAGTGTCTTTTTGTGGGCTGCATCCGTGATTTCCAAGGCTATGTAAGGAGATTTCTCCCTTTTTTATTTCATATCTTGTTTTGCTTTAGCTTTAGCCCTTGTAATAGCTTGTAATAGTTCCTAAAAATCAATAAAATGTTAGATTTTCTCTTCATACTTAGCTTTGGAATGAACAATTGTACCCACTTTCTTTCTCATTTTTATTCTTAGTTTCATCTTTGTTCTTCATTTATGAAAAGTGTGTGTGTGTGTATGAGTGTAACATGCTTACTTTACATGTTTTTTTTAACTTGTTTTCATGCTTAGGGATTATAGGTTTTCTTCTTTTTCACCTTGTCTTTTTCTTGAAAGTAATAGGATTTCATTCTTATGGATTCATAAATGAGGTTTGAAAAGTGAATTTGTTCTTTTTTTTACTTAGTTTTTCTTTTAGGATTGTAAAACATCTTTTGTTGTTTTCATTTTCTCTTCAGCTTTTTTATCACTTTTATAAATTCTTAAGAATGAAAAAGTTTAAATTTTAATTTTTGATCACCTTTGATTTTAACTTTATTTTGTAAAACTTTTTTTTTCTCATTCTCTTTTTGATTGTTCTTTTTATGTGTTTTGGGTAAGTTTTAGGAGTAGAAATCTTGTTATTTTCATTTTTAGGTAACTTTGATTTTTCTTTGTTATTAGTTTGTGTGAGTGTATGAGAATAAATTTTCTTTTGTTCTTCTTAAATTTTCATGTTGTGTGTGTGGATGTATGAGTATAATTTTTGATGCTTTGATTCAAATTTTGTAGAGTGTGTGAGTGTAGGTGTTAGCTTTATTGTTTTCTTGAAATTCTTATGGAGTGTGTGTGTCTGTGTGTATTTATTTTCGCCTACTCATTAAGAGTTAAATGGCGCACCGTTTTCATTTTCAGTCCTACTCGTTTGAGTAGGACTTGTAACTTTTCTTTCTTTATTTTTCCGCCTACTCACTTGAGTTAAATGGCCGGACTTTATTTCCCGCCTACTCGTTTGAGTAGGATTTGTAATTTTTCTTTCTTTATTTTTCCGCCTACTCACTTGAGTTTAATGGACGGACTTTATAGCCCTGTAATCGCATTTATTTTCTCCTACTCATTTGAGTAGGACTCGCTTTCATTTCAGTCCTACTCGTTTGAGTAGGACTTGCAATTTTCAGCTTTTATTTACCGCCCCCACTCGTTTCAGTGGGACTCGCAAATTTGAATTATGCAAATTTCTTTCATGTGTAACTTAGTTCCTTTTTAACTTATAATTTGGAGTGTGCGTGAGTTCTTATTTTAGCTAATTTTTCAGTTTTCTAAATGTTGTTATTTTTCTTGTGTCCCCTTCTTATAATCGTTTAGCATTTAATTTCGAACTCGCGCCTCACTAAATTATAAGCCGTCCCCATACCGATGTGTGGCTAATCGCTATTAGCCTCGGCATCGAAGAGCATTGAGACATTTAAAATGATTTATAATAATTGAAGCTCTTTATTTTCATTTTAATTTAAGCACTTTAGGTTTACCCCGGGTTTACGACGCGTAGGACCACATATCGATGTGTGGGCCCTATTTCCGTAGTCCATATGCTAGCTAGCCGAGAGGCCGTGCATATGGACCGATCACCCCTGGGTAAATAGAGTTGCGTGCATACCCTCGAGAGAGGACAAGCGTAATTCTACCGGATTGGGTTCCCCACCCAATAGCGGGGTTCTTAGCGTAAAGCGGGCGTTAAGAGGAATCCTTCGTCGGACTAACGTTCGGTCGAATAGTCTTAACGTTTAGGTGAGCGATATCCCTATAGCTAGGTGAGCTCACATTTGTGGAACCTCCACGGCCAAGTTGCCTTATTATTAATTTGAAAACTAAGTCTTTTAATTATTAAAAATTGTTTTAGTCTTAATCCGATTCGATGCCGAGCGTTAACCCTTCATCGAATATTTTCTAAATCGTTTTTTCGCTCCTTTGATTTTCCGTCTTTTATTAAGTAAAAAAATACACCTTACTTTCAGTAAAATAATAGTCCTCCCGGAGGAGTAAGAATAGTCAACGCGACCCCGAGAACAATACGACCTCGGTATTCCCCCGAATATCGAGTACTACTTGCGATAGGTGCACTTGCCTACCCGAGCGAGCCCGCGGCGATCGACTCACCGAACCAACCACAGTAAGAGTCTATTCGCGGGCGCATCAAGTTTTTGGCGCCGTTGCCGGGGAATCTCTTTTCGAGTTGCTATTTCGAATTCCGGAGTCTATTAATTTTACTTATCTTCTATAAAAAAAAACTAAAAACTTTATTTTAAAACAAAAAAAAAGGTTTTATTTTTGTTTTATTTTTGTTTGGGTCTATGACCCGAGGACAACCCTCAGAGTCTGAAGATTTGGACTTCGACCCTGAGATCGAACGCTCTCTTGCGCGTATCCGATCTCAATGCCGAAATCCTTCTTTAGATCCCGAGGAATCTATCGGAGAACCTACTGTTGTAGTTATGGCTGCGCCTAACCCTCCCCCGGCGGCCGAGCGTACTATGTCCTATTACGCCCGGCCTAACCTGGATGATTCTGGGTCGAGTATTGTTCGCCCTGCGGTGGCGAATAATAATTTCGAAATAAAGTCGAGTGTCATTCAAATGGTCCAAAACGCCGTGCAGTTCGATGGAATGCCGGATGAGGACCCGAATGTCCACTTGTCCAATTTCTTGGAGATATGCGACACCTTCAAGATTAATGGTGTCACTGATGACGCCATTCGTTTGTGCTTATTTCCTTTTTCCCTTAAGTCCAAAGCCAAGGCGTGGTTGAATGCCCTCCCGCGAGGATGTATCACCACGTGGGCTGAGTTGACGGAACGGTTCCTAACGAAGTACTTTCCGCCCGCAAAAACTGCAAAGTTGCGGGCAAACATTTCTTCGTTTGTGCAGAACGATCCTGAGTCTCTATACGAGACTTGGGAACGGTTTAAGGAATTCCTCCGCCGTTGCCCGCACCACGCGCTGCCAACGTGGTTGCAAGTTCAAATTTATTATAATGGGCTGAATTTTCAGACGCGTCAAATGATTGACGCGGCTGCCGGGGGTACGCTTAACAACAAAACCCCCGAGGCCGCCCAGGCTTTATTCGAAGAGATGGCTATGAACGCCTATCAATGGAACGTCCCGCGTGGACGGCCAAAGCCGGCGGCTGGTCTTTTTGAAGTGGATGCCACTGCTCTCTTGACCCTTCAAGTTGAAAGGTTAACAAAGCAGGTGGCGGAGATGTCTGCTGCCTCCTCCACTCCGCCTTGTTTTATTCCCCCTAACGTCTGCGTAGCTAAAGAGTTCGTGGACTTCATGGGAAATTCGGGTCGTCCTCCCTTCAACCCCAACAACAACCCTTATAGTAATAACTATAATCCGGGTTGGAGGAATCACCCCAACTTCTCGTGGAGCAACCCGAATAATGCTCAGCGTCCCCCTATTTCTTATGCGCCCGGATTTCTTCCTCCTCCTCCTCTTCCGAAACCCTCCCCGATGGAGGAAAATTTTTCGAAGTATATTGCGTCCAACGAGTCAAATATCCGGAACATCACCGGATCGCTAAAAACACTCGAACAACAGGTTGGACAGCTTGGCGAGGATGATGTCCGAGCGCGCGCTCGGGGCACTGCCGGGAAACACGGAGCCCAATCCGCGGGAGAACGCCAACGCTATAACCCTCCGTAGCGGAAAGGAGGTGGTCGATCCAAAACGGACCGACCCTCAGGTACATATTTCACCTCCGACCCCTCTTCCCCTTTCTTCGCTCACGTCCGCCTTTACCTATTATAAAAGAAAAAATTATTTTAAACAAGGCTCTTCCGTATCCGCATAAGTTAGATAACGAGTGTCAGGACACGCAATATGAAAAATTTATTTTATTATTAAAACAAATTCACATTAATGTTCCTTTTTGCGAGGCTATCTCGCAAATGCCCAAATATGCGAAATTTTTAAAAGAATTACTTTCTAATAAACGTAAATTAGAGGATATTTCGCATGTATCTCTCAACGCTGTCTGCTCGGCGGCCCTTACTAATAAATTGCCCACAAAACAAAACGACCCGGGACGGTTTTCCATCCCGTGCCTTTTTGGCGATATATTAGTGAAGTACGCCTTAGCTGATTTAGGGGCTAGCATTAATCTAATGCCGTTCTCGCTCTTTTCGAGTTTAGGTTTGGGTACTCCTAGTCCTACGAATATGCGCATCCAATTAGCGGATCGCTCAGTTAAGTTCCCTATCGGGGTAGTGGAGGACGTCCTTGTCCGAGTCGACAAGTTTACCTTCCCGGTAGACTTCGTCATCTTAGATATCGAGGAGGACGCCGAGGTACCAATAATACTCGGTCGCCCTTTTCTCGCCACCTCCCGCGCACTAATAGATGTTAGTAATGGTAGCCTTCTCCTCCGAGTAGGCGATGACCAAGTTACTTTCTCTATTAATCCCTCGATGGACAATTTGTCATCGAGCGACGATTTCTGCTACTCTTTAGATAGCTTTTTCGGAGATCATTCTTCTCCCGTTTTCGAGTCGGTATTTTTAAACGACGATGTTTATGCGCTCGAAAATTTTAACTGCGATGAGGATACGTCTATAGACTTGCCTTTCGAACCAATTGGTAAGAAAGACATAGGAATTAAAACCTCCCTAGAAGAACCGCCCATCCTAGACCTCAAACCCTTACCCGCCTCGCTCAAATACGCATTTTTGGGAAAAGGGGATACGCTTCCCGTTATCATTTCTTCGGACTTGAGCGAGTCGGAGACTTCCGATTTATTGGAAGCTTTATTTAAACATCGCCACGCAATTGCGTGGCAAATCTCTGACTTAAAGGGGATTAGCCCCTCCTTTTGCACCCATAAGATTTTCCTTAACGATAATTGCCGCAAAACGATTCAGCCGCAACGTCGTCTTAACCCAAACATGAAAGACGTCGTTAAAGCCGAAATCATTAAGTTATTAGATGCGGGGATTATCTACCCTATTTCGGACAGTGCATGGGTTAGTCCCGTGCATGTCGTGCCCAAGAAGGGTGGTCTTACCGTAGTGGAGAATGAGCATAACGAGCTTGTCCCAACTCGTACTGTTACGGGTTGGAGAGTGTGCATCGACTATAGGAAACTTAATGACGCCACCCGCAAGGACCATTTCCCTCTGCCATTTCTAGACCAGATTTTAGAGCGTTTATCCGGTCATCTGTATTATTGTTTTCTTGATGGTTTATCGGGGTTTTTCCAAATCCCCATTTCCCCCGATGATCAAGAGAAAACAACTTTTACTTGCCCGTTCGGCACCTTCGCATATCGAAGAATGCCATTTGGACTCTGCAATGCGCCGCTACATTCCAAAGATGTATGCTAGCGATCTTTGGCGAGCTAGTAGAAGACATTATGGAAGTCTTTATGGATGACTTTTCTGTTTTCGGACGCTCTTTTCCCGATTGCCTTCACAATTTAGATCGTGTCCTTCAACGGTGCGAGGACACAAGCCTTGTTTTAAATTGGGAAAAATGCAACTTTATGGTTCGAGGAGGTTTGGTCCTCGGCCATATGATTTCGTCTAAGGGGATAGAGGTGGATAAGGCCAAGATAGAAATTATAGAAAAACTTCCGCATCCAACAAACGTAAAATCTATTAGGAGTTTCTTAGGCCATGCGGGCTTTTATCGACGCTTCATTCAAGACTTTTCAAAAATAACAAAGCCGCTAACTCACCTCTTGGAAAAGGAATCACGTTTCATCTTTAGTAGCGAATGCGAGTCCGCCTTTAATTTAATAAAACAAAAGCTTATCTCTTCCCCAATTTTAGTGGCCCCTAATTGGTCCCTTCCGTTCGAAATAATGTGCGACGCTAGTGATATTGCCTTAGGTGCCGTTCTTGGCCAACGCGTAGAAAAACATTTTCATCCTATTTATTACGCTAGCAAGACGCTCACTTCCGCACAAGTAAATTACACGACAACGGAAAAGGAACTCTTAGCCGTCGTTTTTGCTTTCGATAAGTTTCGCTCGTATATAACGCTATCTAAAGTTATTGTTTTTACCGATCACTCCGCGCTTAAATATTTATTAGCTAAAAATGATGCGAAGCCCCGCCTTCTTCGATGGATTCTCCTCCTACAAGAGTTTGATTTGGAGATCCGAGATAAGCGGGGAGCGGAAAATCTAGCGGTAGACCACCTCTCCCGTTTAGAAAATCCGGGTGCGGAAGCGCTCGTCGAATCTGAAATAAATGACAGATTCCCCGAGGAACGCCTTCTTGGAATTAATAAATCTTCGTCATCTTCGCCTTGGTTCGCAGATTTTGCAAATTTCTTAGTAGCGCGGGTCCTTCCAAAAGAGTTTTCCAGTCATCAAAAGAAGAAATTCTTTTCTGACTTGAAAAATTTCTTTTGGGAGGACCCATTTCTTTTTCGTATCTGCGTGGACCAAGCGGTCCGAAGATGCGTTGCGGGTGTGGAGTGCTTATAAATTCTTAAGCACTGCCACGAGGGTCCAGCCGGTGGGCATTATCAAGCCAACCGGACCGCTCGGAAGGCGCTAGAGGCGGGCTTCTTTTGGCCCACTCTCTTCAAAGACGCGCATAATTTTGTGCGCGCATGCGATAGCTGTCAGCGGTCGGGTAACATCTCTCGTCGCGACGAGATGCCCCAAAATATGTTTTTAGAATGCGAAGTCTTCGATTTGTGGGGCATAGATTTTGTTGGCCCCGTACCTCCTTCTTTCAAAAATATGTATATTTTAGTGGCGGTTGACTACATATCGAGGTGGGCGGAAGCGCAAGCTCTCCCCACCAACGATGCGCGAGTCGTCGTTACATTCCTTAAAAAATTATTTTCTCGCTTCGGCACGCCTCGCGCAATTGTTAGTGATAGGGGAACGCATTTCTGTAACGCTCTTATGGCTAAGACGTTAGCTAAATACAAAGTCACGCACAAGCTTGCCACCCCTACCACCCGCAAACAAGTGGCCAAGTCGAGATAGTAAATCGAGAGATTAAGCGAATTTTAGAAAAAACCGTTTCGCTAAATAGGAAAGATTGGTCCGTTAAACTCGACGATGCGTTGTGGGCGTATCCGACGGCATACAAAACCGCTATTGGATGTACGCCATTCCGGTTAGTCTACGGCAAAGCGTGCCATTTACCCGTAGAATTAGAACATCGCGCACTTTGGGCTTTAAAACTCTTAAACCTCGACTCCAACTTAGCCGCTCAGAATAGAAAACTGCAACTAAACGAGCTCGATGAATGGCGTGCGAATGCTTACGAGAGCAATAAATTCTATAAGGAGCGCTCTAAGTTATATCACGATCGAAAAATCAAGTCCCAAAAATTATTTTCTCCGGGCGATCTTGTCCTTCTTTACAATTCACGTCTTAGGCTTTTTCCAGGTAAATTAAAATCTAGATGGTCCGGTCCCTTCCTAGTTGAAGAAGTTTTTCCTTATGGAACCGTACTCGTCTCCCACCCGGACAAAGGCTCTTTTAAAGTAAACGGTCATCGGTTAAAGTCTTATATAGCAGACGACCCAGTGATCGGTTTTAGCGAAACCATAACTTTCCTCCGCCTAATAAACACGCCAAAATAGTCAAGCTACACGACTATAAACAAAGCCCTCCTGGGAGGCACCCCTCGCTTATCTTTTTCGCTCTTTCCTTATTACCTTTGCTGTTTTTTTTCTAATAAACGCAGGGTTTCTGATCGGCCTCCCCCTACGCGTTTCAGGGAAGCTTCTACCCCCTTCCCTTTCTTTTCTTTGTACATATTGTCTTTCCTTTCTGTTCCGCATACTTACGATACAATATTGGGGACAATGTTGGACTTAAGTATGGGGGTATTTTCGTGCTTTACTTTCTGCATTTCATTTTTTTCTGCATTTCAAAAAATACAAAAAAAAATACATATAACAACAAAACAAAAACAAAAAAATTAAAAAAAACTTATTAAAATGAAACAAAAAATTGTAAATGAAAAAATCCAAAAAAATTAAAAAACATATTAAAATGAAACAAAAAAATTTTAAATGAAAAAATACAAAAAAATTTTTGTTTTGTTCTCTTTCTTTCTTTTTTTCCAAAAAACTAAAAAACAATTACAAAAAAAGAGAAAACAAAAAAAAAAATTTTTAGTTTCACTTTGTAAATATTTTTTGTACTTCCTTTTTTCTCTCTCCCCCTTACTCATTCTTGTAAAAACCTTTTTTTTTCTCTCCCATATTTTTTTTAATGAAAATTCTCTTAAAAAAATTTTCAAAAAAATTGAGAAAAACAAAAATACAAAAAAAGATAATAAATGAAAAACAAACAAAAAAAAATGATACCAAAAACTATAAAAATAAAAAAAAAATGTTTTGAAATAAATAAATTAAATATTCCATACTTAACTTTTCTGCTATCCAAAAATTCTGTTCTGAGTTTATTTATATGTGAATACTATTAATTCTCTGTTTGCTACCCGTTTGTTAATTATTGATTGAAACATTTAAATAGTCCGGGTTAAGTTTTAAAGAATTCTTTATGCTTTGTTAAAACTAGCGGACTCGTTTTAGGCACTACTTCTAATTTTTCATTAATAGTAGCACGTATATTATGTTAGGAAATAACGACTATAGAATTCATTTATACTTACTTTTAGCTTTCTGAAACATTGGAACGTACAAATTATTAAGGTTGCTCTCAAAATTTTTTGGATTACAATCTAGTTTTCCTTTCTCCCCTTACTTTTCATGACCTACTTGGCATGAAAAATTTTATCCCTAAAAGATCCTATGTCAATGGGAATAAGATTTCGTTCCGTAAACATAGGCACCCAATAATTTAAAAAGATTATATAAGGAGTAAGAGGATAAAATTCATTACTCCTACTAATATACATTGGGTTAATTTTATTCTTATGAAGTTGAAAAACAAAAATCATATTAGGAAAATAATATTTCATTTTCCTAATAATCCAAAAGAAAAAAAAAATGGAGGTTCGAGAAAAAATTACCTCACCTCAAATATCAAAACCCTCTTCATAAACCCACTACCCCCTTAGCCAATTACACGATTCTAGAATTAATTCAAAAATCTTTTTGAGAGCATAATTAGTAAATTGTATTATTTCCGGTAGCACTCGTATAAGCTAGAGTTCTTATAATTCCAAACTATTTTCGTTAATCTAACCATTTCAAATGTTGCCTTCTATTTGATTACATCAAGAAGTCTTTTGGCCAAAACTTTTGCGCTATTTAAATCATCTACATAATTTTAGGACTTAACTCTTACACCCCGTATATTTATTTCGATCTCTCTTATAATTGATTAAGCGGTAGCTAAAACTTAGAGTTTTTTTTATTCCTTATAGATTCACCTCAAACTTTTGCTCTGGAATAGCAAAAGCCTAAGTATGGGGGTATTTGATGAACTGTAAATATACGTATTTTTATGCACATCAATTTAGTCATTTTCATTTATTTTCGTCATTTTTACTTATTTTTGTTCAATAAAATGTTCATATTCTTGTAAATTTGCTTCTAACTTGTTTTATTTTATTTTGCAGAAAAATTCAAAAATCTGCCAAAATTTGGGAAGTACACGCCCGTGACACATTGGTCACGCCCGTGACCGGGCCGTGACTGCGCATTTCCCGTGAAATCGGAAAATTTCTGAAGTTCAATCTCGACACGCCTGGCGACACCCCCGTGTCACCCGACACGGGGCGTGACCCAAGCCCGTATCCTCTCCTCTCGACGAATTCCTCTCGACGATCGTCGAGTGTCGACACCAACAGTCACGCCCAGCGTCACGCCCGTGACCTGGGGCGTGACTCAATTTCCGCTCGACGATTTCGACTCGACACTTTCCACTCGACATTCGTCGAGTGTCGACACCAACTAACATGCCCAGAGTCACGCCCGTGACCTAGGGCGTGACCTTTCCAGCTAGCCCGACAAGATGCTGCCGAAGACTTTCGGCGCAACCCGCGCCCGGTTCTACCTCCCCGACATGCCCAGAGTCACGCCCGTGACCTGGGGCGTGACTGCCGCGAACTCAGCCCGAAGTCAACTTTCCTGTCCAATCGCCATCCGCCTTCATGAATAGTACTGTCACGCCCCACCTACACGCCCGTGACCGAGGGCGTGTACTTAGAATTGTTTGCCTATAAATTGCCCAGTTCTGTAAGGTCCAAGGGTTCAGATTTTTGGGCCAATTTAGTGTCTTTTTGTGGGCTGCATCCGTGATTTCCAAGGCTATGTAAGGAGATTTCTCCCTTTTTTATTTCATATCTTGTTTTGCTTTAGCTTTAGCCCTTGTAATAGCTTGTAATAGTTCCTAAAAATCAATAAAATGTTAGATTTTCTCTTCATACTTAGCTTTGGAATGAACACTTGTACCCACTTTCTTTCTCCTTTTTATTCTTAGTTTCATCTTTGTTCTTCATTTATGAAAAGTGTGTGTGTGTATGAGTGTAACATGCTTACTTTACATGTTTTTTAACTTGTTTTCATGCTTAGGGATTATAGGTTTTCTTCTTTTTCACCTTGTCTTTTTCTTGAAAGTAATAGGATTTCATTCTTATGAATTCATAAATGAGGTTTGAAAAGTGAATTTGTTCTTTTTTTACTTAGTTTTTCTTTTAGGATTGTAAAACATCTTTTGTTCTTTTCATTTTCTCTTCACCTTTTTTATCACTTTTATAAATTCTTAAGAATGAAAAAGTTTTAATTTTAATTTTTGATCACCTTTGATTTTAACTTTATTTTGTAAAACTTTTTTTTCTCATTCTCTTTTTTATTGTTCTTTTTATGTGTTTTGGGTAAGTTTTAGGAGTAGAAATCTTGTTATTTTCATTTTTAGGTAACTTTGATTTTTCTTTGTTATTAGTGTGTGTGAGTGTATGAGAATAAATTTTCTTTTGTTCTTCTTTAATTTTCATGTTGTGTGTGTGGATGTATGAGTATAATTTTTGATGCTTTGATTCAAATTTTGTAGAGTGTGTGAGTGTAGGTGTTAGCTTTATTGTTTTCTTGAAATTCTTATAGAGTGTGTGTGTCTGTGTGTATTTATTTCCGCCTACTCATTAAGAGTTAAATGGCGCACTGTTTTCATTTTCAGTCCTACTCGTTTGAGTAGGACTTGTAACTTTTCTTTATTTATTTTTCCGCCTACTCACTTGAGTTAAATGGCCGGACTTTATTTCCCGCCTACTCGTTTGAGTAGGATTTGTAATTTTTCTTTCTTTATTTTTCCGCCTACTAACTTGAGTTTAATGGCCGGACTTTATAGCCCTGTAATCGCATTTATTTTCTCCGCTTTCATTTCAGTCCTACTCGTTTGAGTAGGACTTGCAATTTTCAGCTTTTATTTACCGCCCCCACTCGTTTCAGTGGGACTCGCAAATTTGAATTATGCAAATTTCTTTCATGTGTAACTTAGTTCCTTTTTAACTTATAATTTGGAGTGCGCGTGAGTTCTTGTTTTAGCTAATTTTTCAGTTTTCTAAATGTTGTTATTTTTCTTGTGTCCCCTTCTTATAATCGTTTAGCATTTAATTTCGAACTCGCGCCTCACTAAATTATAAGCCGTCCCCATACCGATGTGTGGCTAATCGCTATTAGCCTCGGCATCGAAGAGCATTGGGACATTTAAAATGATTTATAATAATTGAAGCTCTTTATTTTCATTTTAATTTAAGCACTTTAGGTTTACCATGGGTTTACGACGCGTAGGACCACATATCGATGTGTGGGCCCTATTTCCGTAGTCCATATGCTAGCTAGCCGAGAGGCCGTGCATATGGACCGATCACCCCTGGGTAAATAGAGTTGCGTGCATACCCTCGAGAGAGGACAAGCGTAATTCTACCGGATTGGGTTCCCCACCCAATAGCGGGGTTCTTAGCGTAAAGCGGGCGTTAAGAGGAATCCTTCGTCGGACTAACGTTCGGTCGAATAGTCTTAACGTTTAGGTGAGCGATATCCCTATAGCTAGGTGAGCTCACATTTGTGGAACCTCCACGGCCAAGTTGCCTTATTATTAATTTGAAAACTAAGTCTTTTAATTATTAAAAATTATTTTAGTCTTAATCCGATTCGATGCCGAGCGTTAACCCTTCATCGAATATTTTCTAAATCGTTTTTTCGCTCCTTTGCTTTTCCGTCTTTTATTAAGTAAAAAAATCCACCTTACTTTCAGTAAAATAATAGTCCTCCCGGAGGAGTAAGAATAGTCAACGCGACCCCGAGAACAATACGACCTCGGTATTCCCCCGAATATCGAGTACTACTTGCGATAGGTGCACTTGCCTACCCGAGCGAGCCCGCGGCGATCGACTCACCGAACCAACCACAGTAAGAGTCTGTTCGCGGGCGCATCACGTTCCTCTCACGATGCGGTTATTTAGGTAGGCAACGCTTGCCAATTGCATCCTCATGCAATTCTTGTATGGTTGGTGAATAACTCCTTATTCGTATCCATCATATGGTGCATGCCAACCCTATGCCTCTAGGCACTCAACCTTTGAGGTCACCTAGTTAAGCTGGACCCGATGTCGACAGTGGGTTATCACAATTATCCGCGCGCACCCTTACCAAGATAGATTAATGCACCTTGCTTTGGCAAGCCCACACTTCATCGATCGAGGCAGGAAGAGTGTCATCCATCGGAAGGCATCCGAACACTTAATATTTGATGAAGGGATTTTCAATTATAGGTTAACAATTAACCATGATCAACATTTGATCAATGTGCACATCCAAAGAAAAACAATTCTAAACCACATGCATCCCTTATGTGCACATCCTAACACCATCAACAATTTATAGAAGGAAGGGATAAATCTGAACATCCGGAAACTTCCAAATCCTCAGATTTACATGCATTGGACAAATGCAAAGACAACTCAACTTAGAGCAGTAGACAAGCTCATCTCTCTTTGTTGGATTCAAAATCCAAAACAAAATCGAGGGATGGTTACTGCTAAGGAGATCACAATTTCTAACACTTAGAAATTCCCACGCAATTCCGGACGTTGTTGGCGGAAACCAAGACTAAATCTAGACATTTAGAACACTTCTAAATCCCTAGGTTTACACGCACTGGAATAACAAACTTCCAATACAACGATCATGGCCGTAACCTCCCTCTGATACCACTGTTGGGTTTCTCTGAGAGGATGACACAACAGTTGTGCACGCAGCGGAAGATAAAAACATCAAGAAAAACCCAAAGAGATGTGGATCGGGCCATAAACGTTGAATCAAGAAGTTAGCAAAACAAGCAGGCAAAATTACCTCGGTGGCGTTGAGTCACAACCCAACGAAGATGCTCCAAATTTCTGCTTCCTGCTAGCGGCGAGTTCTACGTGGAATAATGTCCACGTTTCTGCAGAAGTCCACACGAGCGGGAGAACACCGAGCTTTCCGTCACACGGAAGATCGGGAAGGAGAAGACCGCACCTTTGCTTTCCCACGGACTGCTAGGTCCGCACCAGGGATTGCAGCACCAGCGACAGTCGCCGGAGAAGAGGTGGTCGGCGGAGCGAACACGGCGGTGGAACTTTTCCGGCGGCGGGAATCGGGATCGGCGGAGCGAACGAGCGGAACTCTTTCCGTCGCGGGTTTCGATCTGCTACAGGAGAAAATCGCGAGCTCAAAGCTTTTTGTTTTTTTTTGTGCCGAGAAACCCTAAGTATCCCTTTTATACCAAAGTCATAAAAGACTTAGAAACTTCGCTATCCGCAGACCACCCGAAAATAGGGTTCAGAATCGGCGAGTATCAATCGGTGAGAATCGGCGACAATCGGCGAGAATCACTGAGCAGGTTCGGCGAGAATCAGTCGACGAGTATCATAATGGATCGGCGAGAATCAGAGTGCAATACTCGACGATTCTCGTCGATCGTCGAGCATGACTTGATGATACACGACGAACTCGTCGATCGTCGAGCCGCGGTCGACGATACATGTCGAAGTCGTCGATCGTCGAGAATCAACATATTGATTCTCGAAGATTCTCGTCGATCGGCGAGAATCAAAGATGATTCTCGCCGATCGGCGGGAATCAGAAGACAACTATCGACAAATGTCATCGACCCTTCGGACGACAATCCTAACCAGCCCTCCAAGGCAACATTTGCCCAACACGACGATCCTTTAAGGCAACACTTTGCCCATGACCCCATTCAGGTCGGTGATTGGCAACCTTTACCAACACAGTCAATCGTCCAACTTCTTCACATCTCTTATGTGCGACCCTGCAGGCTCATATCGCGTTGGCAGTGAGATTACATGTTTGATCACTTCCAGATCATCATGGTGACTCCAACAATATGGCATCGGGTTCCAGCTAGACCTTCTGTTATATGTCATACGACGGATGGGGGTGTTACACAGATGCTCACATGCCACTATCCTTTTGGGCAGAGGCTGTAAGCACAACAAATTATGTACTGAACAGAAGCCTGATACATAAACTAAAAAATAGGACTCCATATGAATTACTTAAAGGGAAGAAACCTAAAATCACTTATTTTAAAGTATTTGGATGTGTATGCTATATATATAATAATAACAAGAAATATATTAGAAAGTTTGAAGCTAAGGCTGAAAAGGGAATTTTTCTAGGATATTCCCAAATAAGCAAATCTTATAGGGTGTTTAATAAATCATCTTTAAAATTTGAGGAATCTATACATGTTACTTTTGATAAAACTAACATGTCTTATAAGGAGAAAGAGATTTCTACCAGTAACACTTTGCAGGTACCTCACTTGTGTGAGAAAATGAGTGAATTAAACCTTCCAAAAGAAGCTATAGCACCCTCTCCTCCACAAGTTGTTGAAGACAGTGAAGATGAATCTTTGGAATAGGCTGAACCTCATTCAACAACAAACATAATTCCATAAGAGAAATTAAATCAAAATGTTGTTGCTGAATAAACTCCACCCACTGATCTTGTCATACTAAGGGATTACCCTAGATCTCAGATGATTGGAGACATAACAGTAGGTGTACAGACAAGGCATCAACTCAACCAAGATGTGATGCATGCATGTTTTCTCTCTCAAGTTGAACCTCAATCCATAAAAGATGTTGAACATGATCCCCACTGGATCATTGCAATGCAAGAGGAACTCAACCAGTTTGAGAGATGTAGAGGTTGGAATTTGATTCCAAGACCCAAAGACTACCCAGTCATTGGAACCAAATGGGTATATTGAAACAAACTAGATGCCCAAGGTGCAATTGTGAGGAACAAGGCTAGGCTTGTTGCTCAAGGATATAGGCAAGAAGAAGGCATAGACTATGATCAAACCTTTGCACTAGTTGCAAGGTTAAAAGTAATCAGAATGTTCCTTGCTTATGCTGCCTATAAGATGTTTAAAGTCTATCAGATGGATGCGCAAAGTGCCTTTCTAAATGGAGTACTAAAAGAAGAGGTGAACTAATGGCGATTCCAGCAGGCAGCCTCACAACAATGAAATTCGAAACTGGGTTTGGTGTCGATTTTGATTCCTTCCAACATTCAGACCCTATCTTTCTAGACATCCTGCAACTCCTTGAAGAACAGTAGTTGAAGAATCTGCTATCCACCAGGATCAAGATATCTGGCGCTGAGATCAGAGAATTGGTCTATACTTCTTCCACCACAGATGAGAACTCTATGACTGGCACAATCTTTGGTAATGTTGTTCCACTTAATCCCGCCATTCTAACAGAAATTTTTGGATTAATTAACGGTGAAGAAGAGTTACAAATTGATACTGAGGAATTTGATGTGATGCTGAGTATGATGGGGTATACTGGAGAAACCCCAAATAAATTGCTGAAGAAAAACCTGGCTGCCGAGTTCAAATTTCTAGCAGACATTATGGGGAAAGTGTTGTTGGGCAAACATACTACACATGATTACATAACCAGGTGTACAACCCCGTGTCTGGCGAGCAAGGTAACCAGGGTCTAGGTAGATCGGGCTGAGGACAATAGGCGAGCTCGACAATAAAGGGGGTGATCCCGAGCTCGACATCCGTCGAACAGAGATCGATGATCAGCGACCCCGAGCTCGGCATTCACCAAGCGAGACACAACTCGCGTCCTCGCAGTGGAGATCGGCAGCAGTAGGCGAGCAAAACATGCCGAGGTGGTCAAAGCGCCCCAGCTCGCCTGGATGTATGAGGTACTTTTTACTGTTTTGCCCCAGCTGGTCTGCCCATAGCCCTTCAAACAACGGAGTTTGGCTGTTGGCAGACCCAACCAAGGTTTTTTTGGTAATTTCAGGTCAGTTCTTTTGGTCATTTGCAGTCCAGGTTCTAAAAACTATAAATAGGACCCAAGGGGTACCCCGGAAGGCAGGTTTTTCCGTGCTCTCCTGCCCCGATCTTCAAGTGCTTTCTAAGGGTACCATAGCTCGGCTTCTGGCTAAGGAGGGGAAGTGCTCTGAGATCTTCCGGGTTTGTGGTGGGACCTCCCTGCCGAGCCCTTGGGTCTGCATCACCTTATCTTCTTTGTTGTTTTGCTTGCAGGAGTGAAGTAGGCGCGAGACCACCCCTTCCCCAAGGGTAAACTCCACAGGAGATCGAGGAATCGGTTTCAACATTTTGGTGCGGTGAGCGTGGAAAGTGGTCAGGGCAGAAAAGCTTTAGCGAGTTCAATGACAGGAAGACAGGGATCTGACGGGCAGAACTCGCCGTCGCCCCCGCCTCTCATAACGGTGGGGATGTTGGAAGACTTTAGGAACGAGGTGCTGGGCCTCGTCAAGTTCGCACTCGGCACGCAGGCCGAGTGCTCGACTCCGGCAGCCCAGATCGCGGCCGCCCCCTCTTTGGGCGAGGACGCTCCCGGCAGGCGAGCTGGGAAGGAGGTGGTCGAGGAAGGCCGGGGGTGCGAGCTCCCCGGGCGCGAGCTCTTCCCCGGCTCGGCAGGCTGAGGCCGATTCGGCGAGCAGGGCTCGCGAGACTCGCCGGCTCGCCCAGTAGGGGGGGGGGGGGCAGTACTTTCAGCGAGCTGGTCTCCTCAGCTCCAGTTCCAGATGGGTTCAGGGAACCCGAGATGTCCTACTACACCGGGAAGGGAGACCCAGTCCAGCATGTCCAATGGTTCGAGGATGTGGTCTCCATCCATCAGATGTCGGACGGATTCAAATGCCGACTCTTCGCCATCACCCTCCGGGAGAAGGCAAGGGAATGGTTCCAACATCTACCAGCCAGCTCCGTCTACTGCTTCAAGGACCTGCGCCGAGGGTTCATGCTGAGGTTCACTACCTCGAAGAAGAGGAAGAAGGAGTCCGAGTCTTTGTTCCACATTAAGTAGGGGGTGAACGAGACATTGGGGAGCTATGTGGACCGATTTCAGGAGGAAGTTACTCAGGTCCAGGAGATGTCGGGCCATAGTCTGATGATGGCCTTTAACCTGGGCCTGCAACAGGGTTTTTTCCGAATGGAGCTGAAGAGAGTTCCTCCCCTCTCCTACGAGGAATTGATGGAGAGGGTGGCGAGAGAGGTCGACGGGGAGGCGTCGAACCCGGAGTTTGCAAGGAAGCTGGCCAGGTGGGCCACGGAGGAAGAGAAGGAGTCAAGAGGAGGGAAAGGACAGAAGGAGAGAAGAGGAGAGCCTAGGAAGAGGGAGCAAAGGCAGCTCCAGTGGCAGCAGCAGCCAAGGAGGGGGTGTCAAGAGCCCGACCGTCGGCTGGGATGGAGACCTGAATGGCAGGGGCAGGAGCCACAGAGAGGGTACTACAGAAGGGGTCACTACCAGGGGAGGCAAGATCAGTTCCACCCTCTGGGCTGGAGGCAGGGCCAGAGGCCCCGGCTCCCCGATCAAGAGGAGGCCATGGCCATAGCCTTGGGAGCAAGGAGGGGGATTATGAGGAGGAGGAGAAGAGAGGTTAGGGCGGAGATTCCCTATTGCGACTTCCATCAGGAAGAGGGGCACGCCACAGCCACCTGCCCGGAATTCCTCGAGATGAGAGGGAATAGGGAAAAGAAGCAACAGCAGGGGGGTCGGCAAGAAGTGAGGATTGAGGAGGTCCTGCCTCGGGTGAAGGAGGATCGGTGTGAAGACCGGGTGGATGTTGGAACCCGAGGGGGGATCGGAGTGATCCACGGGGGAGTAGGGGTCGAGGCTTCCCGCAAGGCAAGCCTCCACACCATGTATCGGTGAAGCGTCACCTCCACATCTCAAACCCCACCCCCGGAGGAGAGCATCACTTTCTCCAGGAGCGATATGCCAGACCACGAGGACCCATACTGCGATGTGCTGGTCATCATGGCAGCCATCGAGAATTTCACTGTCTCTCGGATCCTCGTGGACAACGGGAGTTCCGTCAACGTCGTCTTCAACAAAGGCGTTCGACGCGTTGAAGGTGGAGGCAAAGAGGGTGCTGGCCTCGGATGGGCTCTTGTTCGGGTTTTCAGGAGAAAGGAAGGAAGTGGAGGGGGGAGTAGGCCTCCATGTCACCTTGGGGGGGGGGGGGCAGTCCCGAAACTGCAGGTTCTTCATTGTGGACGCCCCCAGTAGCTACAACGCCATCTTCGTGAGGCCCCTTATCAGCGCCTTTCGCTGCGTCCCCTCATCTTTCCATCAGTGCTTGAAGTTCAACGCTGAGGGGGTCCAGGTCAGGGTCAGGGGGGACCCGAAGGTGGCACGGGAGTGTTATGTCACTGCGGTGAACACCATCTCCTGGCAGGAGGGAGCCGAGGAGATGGGGCGAATGATGGAGGAGACCGAGCAGGAAGCAGGAGGGGAGGAGCTGGAAATAAAGAACAGCGCAGAGGAGGAGGCGGCAGAGGAGATCTGGAGGAGGTGGCCGAGGTAAGGGCCGTAGGAGAGGAGGTGGAGGTAGAGGTCCCCTTTCTGAAGGAAGGGGATGCTGAAGGATGTGGGGAGCAGTTCAGGCTGGAGGCTGCAGAAAAAGTGGTGGAGCTGGAGGTGCTCACCCGGGGTGGCAGGATGGAGAAGATCCGCGTCAGGGGGGGGCTGACCCCAGAGGACCAAGGCAAGATGCTGGAGTGCATTCAGAAGAATGTCGACATCTTCGATTGGAACGCCGCAGAGATGCCGGGGGTTGACGCGGATGTGGCGTGCCACCGCCTCAACCTGGACCCGGGAACACACCCCATTCAGCAGAAGAAGAGGTCCACTGCGGACAAGCTGGCGGAGCCCATCAGGGAGGAGGTGGTGAAACTCCACCAGGCTGGCTTTGTGTCCGAGATTCAGTACCCCGACTGGGTCTCCAACGTGTTCATGGTTAAAAAAGGAGACGGTCAATGGAGGATGTGTATCGATTTTTCCTTACTTAATAAAGTTTGTCCTAAGGACTGTTATCCTTTGCCTCGGATCGACGCGCTGGTTGACTCAGCCGTCGGTTTTTCTGTAATGAGTTTTTTAGATGTTTTTTCAGGTTATCATCAAATCAGGATGCACCCCCCAGACATCAAGGATGTCTCGTTCAACACAGGGGATGGATGCTACTGCTACAAGATGATGCCCTTCGGGCTGAAGAATGCTGGGGAAACTTACCAGAAGATGATGGATAGAGTCTTCAAGGAGCAGAGGGGGAGGAATTTGGAGGTGTATGTAGATGACCTCATGATCAAAAGTCGGGATGTGGACTCCCACCTCCGGGACCTAGAGGAGACCTTTGCCACCCTGCGCAAATACAAAATGCGATTGAATCCCCTAAAATGTGTCTTTGGGGCCAGCAGGGGAAAGTTCTTGGGGTACCTCCTCACCCTCGCGGGGGTCGATCCGAATCCAGATAAGGTCAAGGCTATCTTGGAGCTGGGGGCGCCGCGGAATGCTAAGGAGGTGCAACGGTTGACGGGGAAGCTAACAGGGCTGAGTCGTTTCCTTTCTCGGGCAGGGGAGAAGTGCTCCCCCTTCTTTAAAATGTTGAGGGGTGGTCAGAGGTTTGAATGGTTCAAGGAGTGCGCGGACGCATTCCAGGCCCTCAAGGGGCAGTTGACACAGGCTCCGCTGCTCCAAGGGCCGAAGGAGGGGGAGGACATGTTCTTATATCTCGGGGTCGGGGAGGAGGCCTTGAGCTCCGTCTTAGTTCGCGAAGAATGGAAGAGGCAGCCCCCTATTTATTACGTGAGCCGGGTCCTGAGGAAGGCCGAGCTCCGGTATCCGATTTTGGAGAAGCTAGCTTTCGCCCTGATCATCTCGGCCAGGAGGCTGCGACCTTACTTCCAGGCACACTCAATTCGATTGGTGACCGACCATCCTCTCCGCAACATATTTGAGGGGGTGGAGCATTCAGGCAGACTGGCTAAGTGGTCAGTGGAGCTGAGCGAGTTCTATGTCTCCTTCGTTCCGCGGCTCTCGATCAAAGCTCAAGTGATGGCCGACTTCTTGGCCGACTACATAGTTGAAGTGGCGGAGGAAGAACTCACCCGCCCGACTCCTTGGAAGGTGAGGGTGGATGGTGCCTCAGGGAGGCATTCCCTTGGAGTGGGGGTGATCATAGAAAGCCCCCAGGGAACTCGAATTGAGCAGATGGTGGTGGTACACTTCCCAATTACAAACAACCAGGCTGAATACGAGGCCGTGATGGCAGGGCTGCACCTGGACAGGGAGCTAGGGGTGTTGTACGTGGAGGTCCTTACCGACTCCATGGTGATGGCTTCCCAGATCAACGGGGAGTTCGAGGCAAGGGAGCCCACCCTGAGATCGTACTTGGCCAAAGTGAAGGGGGTCATAGGCACTTTCCAGACCTTCTCCATCCGACATGTGCCCAGGGAAGAAAATGAACAAGCCGACCAACTAGCAAAGCATGGTCCCCTGGCGGGGGGTACCATCACCGACCTGTTCCGCCCCTCCATCGAAGAGGGAGAGCTCATGCAAATCGATCAACAAGCTTCGTGGATGGATCCAGTTGTGGTTTTCCTCTCCACGGGAGAGTATGCGGAGGGGGTAGATAAGAAGAAACTAAGGCACAAGTCAGCATATTACCTCCTCCAGGACGGGCAGCTATACAGGAAGACCCTCTCAGGGATGCTGGCTCGCTGCGTGACCGAGGGCGAAGTACGAAGGATCTTGGAGGAAGTCCACTCCGGGGAATGTGGGAGTCACTCCGGGAGTCGGACCCTGGAAGGGAGGATAGTCAGTCAAGGGTATTTCTGGCCCACCCTGCACCGAGACGCCGCAGAGTTTGCAAGAAGATGTCATAAGTGCCAGTTGTTTGCCCCTCTCCAGCTACAGCCGGCCCAGTGACTCAGAAGTATCACGGCCCCCTGGCCCTTCGCAATCTGGGGAATGGATTTGGTTGGACCATTCCCCCAAGCCAGCGGTCAGAGAAGGTTCCTCCTAGTGATGATTGACTACTTCTCCAAGTGGATGGAGATGAAGGCGCTGGCCAAGGTAACTTCCCAGGTAATCAGGAACTTTGTTTGGGGGGAGATCATCTGTCGCCATGGGCTGCCCCAGGCCATCGTCACAGACAACGGGCCCCAGTTCGCCAGCGCCGAATTCACCTGCTTTTGCGAACAGCTTGGAATAGCCCTCAGGTTCGCCTCGGTCCATCACCCCAGGAGCAACGGGCAGGTGGAGGCCGCAAATAAGATCATCATCAACCTCCTCAAGAAGAAGGTGGAGAATTTGAAGGGGAGCTGTGTGGAGCAGCTTCGCGCGGTTCTTTGGGCCATAATGACCACCCCCAACACGGCTACGGGAGAGACCCCCTTCAAACTCTCCCATGTGTGCGAGGCAGTGCTCCCCATGGAATTTGAACTCCAAACACCGCGAGTCGTTGCGGCCAAAGAAGGCCGTGAGGAATAGCAAGCGGAGAATGAGGAGGAGCTGAGGCTCTCCCTTGACATGGTGGAAGAGGTGAGGGACCTTTCCACTATCCGACAGGAGGAGGTGAAAAGAAGAATGGCCAAGTACTTTGACAAGCATGTCAGGGTCAAACAGTTCGTGGAAGGGGACTTGGTTCTGAAGAAGGTGGATGCAGCAGGGAGGTCGGCATCTGTAGGGAAGCTCAATCCCAGTTGGGAGGGACCATTCATTGTAAAGGAAGCCTTGAAGTCAGGAGGCTATCGACTCCAAAATATAGAGGGCGAGACCCTGAGTCTCACCTGGAGTGGTGACGACCTAAAATGATTTTTCCCCTGAAGCATGTAAGCGATGCTTTGATTATAATAAATTTCTTAAACTCTCTAGTATTATCATAGCTAGCCTGCATAGAGGAATGGAATGTGTTTGGACCCCGAGAAGATCCCGCTGCCAGGCTCTCACCTAGCTGGCAGGGCCAGAAGTCACTCGGTGTCATCCTTGTCCTCGAGAAGATCCCGCTGTCAGGCTCTCACCTAGCTGACAGGGCTGGATGTCACTCGATGGAATGTATTTGGACCCCGATAAGATCCCGCTGCCAGGCTCTCACCTAGATGGCAGGGCCAAAAGTCACTCGGTGTCATCCTTGGCCTCGAGCAGATCCCGCTGTCAGGCTCTCACCTAGCTGACAGGGCCGGATGTCACTCGATGGAATGTGTTTGGACCCCTAGAAGATCCCGCTGCCAGGCTCTCACCTAGCTGGTAAGGCCGGAAGTCACTCGTTGTCATCCTTGGCCTCGAGCAGATCTCGCTGTCAGGCTCTCACCTAGCTGACAGGGCCGGATGTCACTCGATGGAATGTGTTTGGACCCCGAGAAGATCCCGCTTCCAGGCTCTCACCTAGCTGGCAGGGCCGGAAGTCTCTCGGTGTCATCCTTGGCCTCGAGCAGATCCCGCTGTCAGGCTCTCACCTAGCTGACAGGGCCGGATGTCACTCGATTGAATGTGTTTGTACCCCGAGAAGATCCCGCTGCCAGGCTCTCACCTAGCTGGCAGGGCCGGAAGTCACTCGGTGTCATCCTTGGCCTCGAGCAGATCCCACTGTCAGGCTCTCACCTAGCTGACAGGGCCGAAAGTCACTCGATGGTGTCGGCCCCGAAATCGCCAGATAAAGAAGAAGTTTCAAAGTGTCAGGAAGCAAGGGGAAAGGGGTTCTGTAAAGGCGAGCTCGGGATCGGCAAATCCAGCTCGACATGATCAAAAAGGAAGGCAAACCTGGCCGGAGGACTCTGCATGGGCGAGTATGGACTCGTCATTCCCGGCTCGGCATTGGCGAGTAGGTCGCGGACCCGGGCCTCGCCAAAGGAGGGCGAGCCAGGACGGAGGTACCTCACCCCTTTGCCCATTTGACTTGGAAAATTCTCCTTTTTTCGGGCTCAGCCGGGACGGCTCACGTGCGAGTTATGGTGACGTGACAAGGGCAGGGAGCGTCCCGCCCCTGAATCGCTTGGGGCTCGGCGGACACTCAAAATGCATCCACTCGCGGGCGCGCTCTCGTAACTAATCTACTCGCAGAACCTGACTCGGCGAGGCCGTGTGGGGAAGCACTCGCATATATCCAGAGCATAACAAACGATGTAAAGAAAAAGGAAAATAAAAAGAGAAAGAGGAAGTGGCACGGGTATGATCAAAAACTCTTTCATTAATTGTTTACAAAAAGTAATTACAGGGGGTTCTCCTCGGCGAGTGAACAAAAACGGAAAAAAAAGAAAAAGTACAGGCTACCCTCGGGCCTCTCCCCCTCCGCCGGACTGGTCCTCGCCGTCACCCGAAGGATCCTGGAAGCTTTTCCCGAACATCGCGTCCAGGCTGTCCTCCTTCTCGCTGGGCGGCGTTGCCGGGAACAGGCTCGACATCAGGTCCCGAGCCGAGATCCCCTCGCACCCCTCCACCAGCACCCCATAATCCTTCATCATCTGGAGGGTGCACTCGGTGGCTTTGATGGAGTTGATCCGCAATCTCTCGACGAGGTCGGCCTCGCCAAAGATCCGCGGGCTCTTGTAGGGGAGGGTGGAGTCGATGTCGTGAGGCGGGAAGAAGATCTCTGCCTGGAGACGGACCTCGCTGAGGAGGTGCTGATTCTCCCCCTTCAGCTTCGTGTTCGCGCCCTCCAGCTCGGCGAGGCGTGCGCGCAGCTGGCCGATCTCCTCCCCCTGCTCTGCATTGCGAGCCTGGAGCTCCCCTACAGCCTTGGTATCCACATCCAGAAGTTCGCGCAGCTGGCTGATCTCCTCCCCCAGCTCGGTGTTGCGAACCTGAAGAACCCCAGCGGCCTTGGCATCCTGGTAAAGAGTCCATTTAGCAGCAGCACAAAATATTCTAAGTAAAAGAGAAGAGCAGTGCTTGACACTTACCAGCCCGCCGGCGGCTTGGGCGAGTAGACCCTCCGCTATGCCGAGCTGCCTCGCCTGATCGGTGACCTTATCCTTGGCGATGTCGCGAGCCTGCTCAGCCTTTTCGAGTTGGTGGCTGAGGGCGAAGCTGCTGCATGCCAGCATGTGATGCAGCTCCATGGTCCGCAGGTGGGACTGCAGGCCCTCATGACCGAGCTGCCGGAGGGTCATCTTTTTGTAGGCCTCGACATCCTCCCGGCCATATAGGCCGAAGCCGAGGGCGTAGGCGTGACTGGTGGCAGGTTCGCGGTCGTGCCAGGAGTGGTGCAGAGTGGAGACGGAGACTCGATGAGCGAGCTCGTCCCACTGCAGCATGGGCTCGGCCGCCGAGTCCTTCCACCGCACGCCAAAGTTGAAGAGGGGGTGTTGCTTCGGCGGCGCGCGCTCGCAGGCGGCCCTATTCACCGACGGAGGAGGGGAGATCGCAGCCGTGGAAGAGTGGAACTCGCCACCCTTCCGACCCTTACTGGTTGTCTCCTTCAGCGGGCTCTCCGGCGACGCGTCGGGAGGGGTCTCCGATGAGCTGATGTATTTGGGGCTGGGTTGTCGTTAATGTTGCCCCCGCGGAGCCAGCAGGGCCCTCCGCATCTTCTTTAGTTGTCGCTGGCGGAGTGTCGGGTTCAATCCTGCATCCTCAGGTCGCCTCTTGCTGGAAGAGGGTTGCGAGAGGGCCGCCTCATCTCGGCAGGCCTCCGCCGCCGCCCTCTCGCGAACAAGAGGGTCGGTATGGAGCCCCGGATCCGCGAACGGCGGGTTCACGAGGATTATTCGCTCCCCTGCAGGAAAATACTTTGAAAAGATTAGGAATTCAGCAATGATATGGCGAGCCAAGTGGTCAGGTGAACTCGGCAAAATGAGGAGAGAAGCATACCTTCACCGGGCAGAACAGGAGGGAGCGCGTCGAGGCCCCTTCGCAGGAAGGCGACCTCGAATTCCTTATGGAGGAAGTACTTGTGGAGATCGGCGTCATTGCCGGACACGGCCGGCGGGCGGTACACCTCCTCGCCCTTCTGCTGAGGCGAGTAGGGGATGTTTGTTGGGTACATTGGTCAAATGTACCTGATTTGAAGAAGCCTCACCTAACTCAATGATATAAATCATAGTGTATTTGATGTTTGTTTGAGTTACTTGTGCAGGTTAGGAATACACTGGACTGAAGATAAAAATTTCTAAGTCCATGTGTCGACACCCAGAGGGAAAGTGTCGACACTTGAGAAAGCTTGTGTCGACACCCAGACAAGCAGTGTCGACACTTGGAGTCATTGTGTCGACACCTGGGAAGAAGAGTCGACACCAGTCAGAAAGTGTCGACACTTGGAGCTGTGTCGACACTCAGTGTAGAAGAATACAGAAAAGCTGTGTCGACACTTAGCAGAAGTGTCGACACCTAGAAGAGCTGAGTCAACACCAGAAAGTGTCGACACTTGGAGTTGTGTCGACACGCAGCAAAATTCTGCAGAAACTAAGTACAAGTGTCGACACTCAACACAATGTGTCGACACTCAATCAGCAGAGTCAACATATGAAGAATGTGTCGACACTCAGCACAATGTGTCGACACACACTCAAAAGAGTCAACACTTGAAGCATGTGTCGACACTCAGCACAATGTGTCGACACACAACCAGAAGAGTCAACACTTGAAGGAAGTGTCGACACCCAGCACAATGTGTCGACACTTAATTGAAGACTCTACACTTGAAGAAAGTGTCGACACAAGGAGCTGTGTCGACACTTAGCAAAGAACAGAAAAGTTACAAAATATTCTAAGTACAAGTGTCGACACTAAAGAATGTGTCGACACTCAGCTGAAGAATCAAGATTGAAGACTTGTGTCGACACCAAGAAGCAGTGTCGACACTTGACAGTTTCTACACATGAAGATGTGTCGACACAAAGGAGATGTGTCGACACTTAGAAGAATACAGTTAATGAATGAAGTATAAGTACTTGTGTCGACACTCAATTTCAGTGTCGACACATGCAGAAGAAACTGTGTCGAGACATACAAGGAATTGTGTCGACACCTTGTAGACTTGTGTCGACACTTACACAATATGTGTCGACACTTGGTCTATAAGTGTCGACACTTAAGAACAGAAAGTCTCGACACTATCTGACAGTTAGAGAATTTCAAGAAGTGACTGGTTGACATGACAGCTGCCGATCCAGCCGGTCTACATCAACTGTCAGAGAAATCAGAAGTCTGTTATGAACCGGACCAGCCGGTTACCATGAAGGAAGCCTATAAATAGGCACTCATAGTTTACAGAAACCGAGTGATTAAGATTTTTTAAGAAGGGTTGTTGTTGATACAACTTGTGAGAATATTCAAAGTGGTTGATCAGATTAAATCAAGAAGTGAATCACAGAGGATCAACACAAGAAGATCTGTCAGTCCAACTGCAGATCTAAGAAGTTGGAGAGAGAGAGCTCCAATCAAGAATTCAGTCTTTGGAACTAAGGCTGAGAAGAAGGATTCAGAAACATCTGGATCTCAAGAAGCAGAGGTCAAGGAACAACTGCAGAAGATTCAGACTAATTCAGTTCTAACTCAAGAAGCTTTGAAGGAAGCTAAGTCAGTTTGGATCTAACTGAGTTCTTCCAAGAACTCTTCAAGAAACTCTCAACTCCTCTCTTATTTTCTGAGTTGTAGAGTTAGCAATTGTATTTCTATTTTAACTTGTAGGATCCATTGGATCTGAGAGAATTGTAAGCCTATATTATAAAGGCTGAGGGTAGGGCTTGATTGCCTGAGTGTAGGAGTTGAAGAACTCTGAGTGTAGGCCTTAATTGGCTGAGTGTAGGCCTGGGTGGCTGAGTGTAGGCCTTTTGGCTGAGTGTAAGGCTTTGGGCCTGAGGTAGGAACCTAGTTGGGTTCTGAGTTAGTGGAGAAGTTTGGCCGAATCTAGTACACTGCTAGATAGGCGAAGGGGGAAAGTGGATGTACCCAAAGATTGGGGAACCACTATAAATTAGTGTGTCTTCTGTGCTGTGCTGTGCTGTGGAATTACTGTTTATATGCTGTAATTGCTGTTAGCTGTAGAATTCTGTGAAATAGCTGTTGTGCTGCCAAACAAAAGTTAAAAAGGATTAGGTCACCTATTCACCCCCCTCTAGGTGTTTAGGTACCATATCTTTCAAGTGGTATCAGAGCCAGGTTACTCAAAAAGGACTAACTGTCTGAGGAGATCCAGTTTGGCAGATTTAGGATAAGTCAGAACACAGTTTCAAGAAAATCAAGAAACATGGGTTCTTCAGAGAATCACAAGGAATTGGGTTCAATGAAACTGCCCATATGCAGAAAAGAGATTTTGGAATCTGGAAAGAAAGGGTAAGGCTGTTCATGGAAGCCTCTGACCCTAGGATCTACATCACAGTCAAAGAAGGGCCTTATGTGCCCATGAAGATTTCAGTCTTGGATGCTACACAGAGAACTCCAAAGGATTTTTCTGAGATGACCAAGGATGAGATTGTCCTAGCTACATGGACAAAAGGGCACAGAACATCATAGTTAGTGCAATTGATGATGCCACCTTCCAGAACCTTATTCACTGTAAAACAGCAAAAGAAATGTGGGATACCCTCATTGTCTACATGGAAGGTTCTGAAGAAGTAAGACAAGATAGGAAGTCCTTGCTTAATCAAGAATATGAGAGCTTTAGGCAAGGAAGAGGAGATAGCATCACTGAATGCTACAAGAAGTTTTATAGAATTGTTAATGAACTCATGTCCTATGGAAGAGAGTTCTCTAACTATGAATTGAATGATAAATTCTTAAGGTCCCTAACCAAAGACTGGGACACTAAGATCTGTGCCATCAGAGAAATGGCAAAGTTGGGAGAAATTCCTCCTCCCACACTGTTTGGGAAGTTGTTGTCTTATGAGATGCAGCTGTCAGTGAGAAAAGAGGAGAAAAATCAACAAGGACTGAGCACAGGGAAAGGACTGTTGCCTTCAAGTCAGAAGTACCTAGAAAGGGCAGGACTAAGTCATCAACTCCTCCTCCAGAGGTAGTTGAATCAGAATCTGATGAATCTGTTAGCACAAAGTCTACAAGCAGTGAAAGTGATGAAGACTTTGCTGCATTCACCAGACATTTTCAGAAATTCCTGAAGAAGAAACAGTGGAGGTCCAGACCTTCATTTTCCAAAGGGAAAGAAGTACAGTATCAGGAGAAGAAGCCTTCAAAGAAGGACAAGAAAAAGACAAAGACTAGCAAGGCAACTGGGTCTAAGATAGTATGTTACTGCTGCAATAGACAGGGGCATGTTATTGCAGATTGTCCTGAGAGAAGAAAAGAATCCAGTGACAAAAAGAAGACTCACTTCAAAGGAAAGAAGGAGAAGTCCTTTGTTGCAAAGAATGAGAAGACTCTTTCAGACATTTCTTCTTCAGACACTGAGACAGATGCTGAAGCCTACATAGGGCTATTTGCTGAAGAAGAAGAGTTTATGCAGATCATGGAATCAATCTATGAACAAGAAGAGTGTCAGTGCCAAGGACTGATGGCATTGACTGAAAGTACCAAAATCCTGGAGCAGCCAGGACCTAGTCAGGTACAAAGTCCAACTCAAAGTTCAGATTTCAGTTCTAGTTCAGAGTCAGATTCATCTTCATCAAGTGATGGAAGTGTTTCTGAATCTGAGGGAGATATTCATCAGCTCTTAGATGAATATAAAGTACTGTTGCAAGCCTATAAGAAAAGCAAGTCCCTTGCCAAAAGTCAGGCAAAGGAGATTGCTGATCTCAAGGCAGCTGCAACAGATTTTGAAAAACAGTATGATCAAAAACTGAATGAAGTAGCCAGGCTGAAACACATTACAGTGATTCAGATGGGTACTATTACATTTAAGAATGATCAAATTAAGAGACTGGAGATCAATCTCCAGAAGGAAAAAGAACTTGCTGCCAGGTTTTCAAAACCTAAATCAGTATTACCATTGAATTGATGAATTTGTTCATCAAAAAGGAAAGCTGGACTAGGTTTTGTTAAACCTGCAGGGACTGTTCAGTCAAGTTCAAGTCCAAGGGCAAAGCCCCAACATTCAACAAGCCTGCTGTAGTCAAGACAGCAAAGGTTGTATCTAAGCAAAGGTACAACAAGTTTGAATGCTGGTGCTGTGGCAAGGTTGGCCACTTTGCCTTGGATTGTTGGCACAATGCCAGTGCCAAGTTGAGTAGCAAGTTACCTGATGGAAAGCCAGTAGGTAGCTATGTCAAGTTGCAAACTAACAATCACCAAGGACCCAAGTTTACTTTGGGTTCTAAGGTTCATTAATTTGTTTTGCAGGTGAATCCAAGTGGCCATACCCCAACATGGTACTTGGATAGTGGATGTTCCAGACATATGACTGGAACAAGGGGACTACTGAAGGACTACATTCCAATCAAAAATGGTCCTAAAGTGACCTTTGGTGGTTCTGAAAAAGGAATCATCAAAGGGTTTGGTAACATCTCTTCAAACCTTGTTACCATTACTCAAGTGGCTTATGTTAAAGGGTTGAAACACAACCTCATTAGTATAAGTCAGTTAAGTGATGTAGGGTATGACATCTCATTTGTTAAAAATGGTTGTCATATCAAGAGGTCAAGTGATCAAGAGATCATTTTGACAGGATATAGAAAGAGAAATGTCTATTGTTTAGACATTATGATTGAGAACAATGGTTCTCCTTGTCTGTCTTGTAGCTGATGAGACAATCTCTCATTGTGTCAAGTGGCACAAGAGGCTAGCTCATCTTAACTACAAGACTATTAGCAAACTCTTTAGCAAAGAGTTAGTGAGGAATGGTCCTCAAGTTAAGTGTGTCAAAGATGGCATTTGCTCAGCTTGTCAAAAGGGCAAGCAGACTAAATCCACCTTTAGAAGCTTAGACAACAAAGATGCTGTGAGGTGTTTATACCTCTTGCATATGGATCTATTTGGTCCAATGCCAGTTCACAGCTTAGGTAGGAAGGTCTATACCTTTGTAGTTGTTGATGACTACTCAAGGTTTTCCTGGGTGTTCTTCTTAAAGCAGAAATCTGAAACACCTAGTGTCTTCTATAGTTTTGTTAAGCAAATTCAGAATGAATTGAACTGTACAGTGGTCAAAATTAGAAGTGACCATGGTACTGAGTTTCAGTCTGAAAGCATGACAAAGCTGTGTGAAGACTATGGGATATTTCAAGAATTCTCTTCACCTAGAACACCTCAGCAAAATGGCATTGCTGAAAGGAAAAATAGGACCTTGATAGAGGCTGGTAGAACCCTATTAAGTGATTCATCACTGCCAGAATATTTCTGGGCTGAAGCAGTTAACACTGCATGCCATGTGATAAATAGGGCTACCATCACTAAAAGGTTAAACAAGACCCCCTATGAAGTTGTGAAAGGCAGGAAACCAAACCTATCCTATTTCAGGATTTTTGGTTGCAAATGCTTCATACTTAACAATGGAAAGTCTTACTTAACTAAGTTTGCTGCCAAATCCCAAGAGGGAGTGTTTGTTGGGTACAGCAATAATAGTAAGGCTTATAGAGTCTACAACTTGACTACACAAGTTGTAGAGGAGTCTGTGCATGTAGTTTTTGATGAGACACAACTAATTAACAATGAGTTGTCTAGTAGTGTGTGCAGCCCCACAGGTCTTACTAAGAAGATGGACAAGCTAGCCATAGAAGATGTACCTGCTGCAAGACAGCAAGTAGAAGAAGATGGCTTATGTCCAGGGGGAGAACTACATGTACCAGGAGCTGAAGAAGTACAAGGAACTCAGCATGATGAAGATGCTGAAGAAGTACAACCAGAAGTAAGGATGCCTCCAGCCAACAGGCATCTAAGAGATCATCCAGTAGAGCTGATAATTGGAGATCCAAGACAAGGTGTTCAGACTAGGAGCAGAAATCAGAATGCTGTAGTATATTCAAGTTTTCTGTCTCAAATAGAACCAAAGAAATTTGAAGAAGCTATACAAGATCCACAGTGGACTGAAGCAATGCAGGAGGAGCTTAATCAGTTCAAAAGGTGCAAGGTTTGGGATCTGGTTCCTAAGCCTAAAGATCACAATGTGATAGGAACAAAGTGGATCTACAGGAATAAGTTAGATGAACAAGGTGTCATCATTAAGAATAAAGCAAGACTGGTTGCAAAAGGATATAGGCAAGAAGAAGGTATTGATTTTGATCAAACCTTTGCTCCAGTAGCCAGACTGGAAGCCATAAGGATGTTCTTGGCCTATGCAACCTATCCAAGGATTCAAAGTATACCAAATGGATGTGAAGTCAGCATTCCTTAATGGTAATTTAAAAGAAGAAGTATATGTGGAGCAGCCTTCAGGTTTTGTTGATCCTACTCTTCCACATCATGTCTATAGACTTAGGAAAGCATTGTATGGGTTAAAGCAAGCTCCTAGAGCTTGGTATGAAACCCTATCTAGTTTCCTCATTGAGAACAAGTTCACAAGGGGGAAAATAGATAAGACTCTATTCCTTAGGGAATCTAGAGGCAAAGTCATACTTGTCCAAATATATGTAGATGACATTATATTTGGGTCTACTGAAAGTAGCCTTTGCAAAAAGTTTGCAAAGCTTATGCAAAGTCAATTTGAGATGAGTAGTATGGGAGAACTGAAGTTTTTCTTGGGTCTCCAAGTTAAACAGACTGAAAGTGGTCTATCCATATGTCAGTCTAAGTTCACCCTAGAACTCATAAGGAAGTATGGTATGGATTCTTCCAGTACCATGAAGACTCCTATGGGGTCAAGTATGTCTCTAAGCAAGGATGATGCAGGGAAACCTGTAGATGAAACCTTGTATAGAGGGATAGTTGGCTCCCTACTATACTTGACTGCAAGTAGGCCTGACATTATGTATGCTACATGTGTTTGTGCCAGGTATCAAGCCTGCCCTAAAGAGTCTCACTTGACTGCAGTCAAGAGAATCTTGAGATATCTAAAGGGCACTCCTTATCTAGGCCTCTGGTACCCTAGGAATGGAGATTTTGATCTAACAGGCTTATACAGATGCAGACTTTGCAGGATGCAAAGAAGATAGAAAAGCACAACTGGATCCTGTCAATTCCTAGGTGGTAGACTAATTTCATGGAGCAGTAAAAAGCAAACTAGTGTGGCTATCTCCACAGCTGAGTCAGAATATGTAGCTGCAGGAAGTTGCTGTGCTCAACTTCTGTGGATTCAACATCAGCTAGAAGACTATGGATGTCAGGTAAGTAGAACTCCACTTTATTGTGATTCTACAAGTGCTATTTCCATAGCTAATAACCCTGTATCACATAGTAGAACTAAACATATTGAGATTAAAATATCACTTTCTTAGGGAGCATGTAGAAAGAAATGATATTGCACTTGAATATGTTAAAACTGATAATCAGATAGCTGATATGTTTACTAAGCCCTTAGAAGAAGCTAAGTTTAATAGGTTCAAAATTGAACTAGGTATGATAAACTTAGACTAAGTATACAGAACAAAAAAAAATTGGCTAAGTAAAAAGGTGTCGACACATAGACAAGTCTATGTCGACACAGAATAGTAAGTGTCGACACTTCAGGAAAATGGTGTCGACACATCTAGGAAGTTGGTGTCGACACTTCAGAATGTTAGTGTCGACACATGTCGAGTTGGTGTCGACACATTCAATGAAGTGTCGACACTTAAGTTTTACTCAGAATTTTCTAAGTAAAGTCTCGACTACATGTCGAGTACAGTGGTGTCGACACTTAGCCAAGTGTCGACACATAAAATCTGTTGACTAAACTTGTGTCGACACATGTGTGTCGAGACATTATAAGTCAGTGTCGACACTTATTGCCAGTGTCGACACATCTTTAGGATTCCATCCCGCCTGTTCGTCTTCAAACCAGAAAGGTATAAATAGGGTTCTGTCTTTGTTTGTCGACACGCTTTCAAAGTTTCGAGACCAAAACTCTTGTGTCGACATTTCTCTTCTCTAAAGACTAATTCTCCAAACCCTAATGGCTCCCAAGCTGGAAGAGAATGTTAACGAAGGCTATGAGCTCGTGCGTGGTACATTCGACGACGGTGATCAAGAAATCAAATCGGTGATAACCCTAGTCACCGATTCAGGATTGGAGTTCTTGGTTTCAGAACCAACCAAAATATTGGAAGAAGGAAGTTATTGAATTCCTTACTGGAGCGTTTGTAGATGACTCAGGCTACAGAATTAAGTCAAGGGTGCATGGCACCAAGGTCAAGATTTCACCCAAGTCTTTGAGAAAGGTACTTCAGCTACCTAAAGTTCAAGAAGAAGAGGAAGTGACCACATCTAAGACCAGAGAAGCACTTACCTGGTGTGGTCTTGATCCTAAGATGAAAATAGGTTCAGTTTTCAACAGGAAGGGAATGAATAATCAAGGCAAATTCCTGTCTGAAGTTGTAGGCAAAGTTATACTAAGCAAACCAGGAGGACATGACAGGGTGTCAGCCTCTATGTTCAGTATTATGACCAGAATCATCTTCAACCTCAAAACAGACTGGTCTATGATTGTGTTTGAGAAAGTGAAGGAAAGTCTGAAGAAGCCCAATCTGGGCAGGATACTAAGTCTCTACCTGGCTGGATCAATTCCAGAGGTAATGAGCACTGCTGTTGGAACTAAAATCAATCACATGAGGAGAATGGATTCAAGAATATTCTCTAGATGGGAAAGAGTGCTGTCCAAAGAAGTTCCAACCCCAGAAAAGCAAGTTTCAAAGAAAGACTCTCCTCCCAGGAAGAAGAGGAAGACTGCTGCTGTGACTCAGGAGTCTTCCAGCAGCTCAGGAAGTGAAGACCATGTTGTTTTCACTCCTGATAGTCCAATAGATGTGGCTGCAGAGAAGTCACCTGCTCCACAAGAGCCAGCTGAGATCCAGGGGGAGTTGCCTCCAGCTAGCCCCAAGGATCCAAGCCAGGTGGTGCCACCAGCTGTAGAACATCCCTCTACACTGGAGAGTGAGCAAGCTACACTTATTATCCAAGAGGTACTTTCTGACCTTAATACATTTAGATTTTTCTGTAATGGATTCTGATTTGTCTGATGTCCATCAGCACATTCAGCAAGCAAGTACAGCACCAGATGTTGTTCTTCAGGACACATCTGCTGTTGTGCCACAAGTTCCTGATAAAGTAGTTGATGAAACCAGTACATCTCCTGCACAGTCACCCCCAGAATATACAATGGAAGATCTATTTCTGAATTTAGATCAAGAAGATTTTGACATGGACAAGACTGCTGCTGATGAAGTAAAGGGTGCTGCTGCTGAGGGGGAGAACTTGGAAGTTCAGGAAGAGCCTATAGGGGTAGACACTGAGAAGGCACTAGATGTGCAAGCTGAAAAACCATCAAGCCCTAAGGACAGGGTTGATATTGCCAGTACTTCAGAATCTGAGGAAGATGAGGCTGCACAAGCTAAAAGAAGCAATTCTTTGTTTTCAAAAGAAGGAGTCAGAGCTACAAAAAGGCTCTACAAACTGTTGCTCAACACTCCTTAGTCCAACAAGCTCCATCAACTGATTACAGTGCTCTACTGCTTGCAATGCAAATCAAGATGGATGAACAAAGGAAGGCTATAGAAACTTATGTTGATGAAGGGCACAAGGCACTTCAATCAGATCTGGCACAGGACATCAAGTCAATAAGGTTTGAAATGAACCTTAATAAAAAGGAGATGACTGATTGTTTTACAAAGGGTGCTAATGCAGTGGTCTATCTGGCAACCCACCAAGAGAAAATAAAGACTCAAGTGGATGATATAGCACTAAAGCAAGGCTATGTGCTGGAGAATCAATTGAGGATGAATGATAATTTGACTGCATCTCACAATGCAATAGTCACTGAACTCAAGAATAAGTCTGATGAACCTTCAACATCCTCTGCTGCTGCCAAAGCTGAATTTGATAAAGCTTTTCACGCAAAAATTGCTGCTGTCAAGACTGCAATCAAAGATTCACAGAAGGTCATTTCTGAACAGCTTACCAAGCTTAGACCTTATTTTAAGGAAGGAATCAGGTACTTGGACAGTCAGATAAGATTCCAAAAGGATGATGTAAGAGACCATGTTGAACAAGAAGTCATAAAGGGGGAGAGGGTGTTAGTCAAGGCAAGTTCTGAGCATGCAAAATGGATATCAAATTCCATCAGGGCTACACTGGGCTATCCTCCCCTGTGTGATGATGATAATGTAGCTGAATCTGGTATTCACAGTGCATATCTTGGAGGTGAGCAACAAGAAGTAGCTCAGGTGATCTATCCACCTCCAGATTTTGACATGGTTCATGCTGATGTAAGCACAATGTATAGTCCAACTGCTGGTAAGCCTAATATTGTTCTGGAAAAGGTTGTTCAACCTATTACAGCAGCTATGCAAGAGGCTTTGGACAAAGAAGAAGAGACTAGGCTATCAAAGAAGAAGTTCAGGGAACTGGCTGAGCAAAAACCAGATTTTGAACAATGGAGCCCTACTTCTAGGAACATCATTCTCACAGCCTGGAAAGCAGCCAAGGACAATGCACATGAGAGGAATAAATGGTTCTCAGAAGCAGAATGGAGGAAGCATGAAATCAGGCAGGAAGCCATTGTCCAGTATAGAAGGAAGGCTAAGTTAGGAAAGCTACCTCCTACAGCTGTGGAGCCTAGCAAGTACTTTCCTAAGCCCTATCATTACTTTGAGAGGCAAAAAATCAAGGCTGAAGAACAGAAGAAGAAGGACTCCAAAGGGAAGAAGACTGCTGAAGCTGAGCCTGCTGCTGCTGCTGCTGCTGTAAAGGCCAAAGTGCAAGCTGGAAAAGGCATAGTCATAAAAGAACCAGAGCAGAATTAGACTAAGCTTAGACTGAAGAATGTTGTACTCTGTTACATCTAAACATTATTGTAAATCTTTGAAAATATATTGCACACAATGTTTGGACAGTTTTTGATAAATATATTTCATGATTGATTCAGTAGAATGTGTCTAATTCTTGGTTGTTCTGTAATGCTGAATGAGTATACATGTGTGCTTTATTACATGTTTAAGTTTAACTCTGTTGACATATACCTGTTTTACATCATTTTATAATTTTTAATTATGAGTGGTGTATATCATTGACTAAGGGTTATGACTTCTCCAAATAGGGGGAGATTGTTGGGTACATTGGTCAAATGTACCTGATTTGAAGAAGCCTCACCTAACTCAATGATATACATCATAGTGTATTTGATGTTTGTTTGAGTTACTTGTGCAGGTTAGGAATACACTGGACTGAAGCTAAAAATTTCTAAGTCCATGTGTCGACACCCAGAGGGAAAGTGTCGACACTTGAGAAAGCTTGTGTCGACACCCAGACAAGCAGTGTCGACACTTGGAGTCATTGTGTCGACACCTGGGAAGAAGAGTCGACACCAGTCAGAAAGTGTCGACACTTGGAGCTGTGTCGACACTCAGTGTAGAAGAATGCAGAAAAGCTGTGTCGACACTTAGCAGAAGTGTCGACACCTAGAAGAGCTGAGTCAACACCAGAAAGTGTCGACACTTGGAGTTGTGTCGACACTCAGCAAAATTCTGCAGAAACTAAGTACAAGTGTCGACACTCAACACAATGTGTCGACACTCAATCAGCAGAGTCAACATATGAAGAATGTGTCGACACTCAGCACAATGTGTCGACACACACTCAAAAGAGTCAACACTTGAAGCATGTGTCGACACTCAGCACAATGTATCGACACACAACCAGAAGAGTCAACACTTGTAGGAAGTGTCGACACCCAGCACAATGTGTCGACACTTAATTGAAGACTCTACACTTGAAGAAAGTGTCGACACAAGGAGCTGTGTCGACACTTAGCAAAGAACAGAAAAGTTACAAAATATTCTAAGTACAAGTGTCGACACTAAAAGAATGTGTCGACACTCAGCTGAAGAATCAAGATTGAAGACTTGTGTCGACACCAAGAAGCAGTGTCGACACTTGACAGTTTCTACACATAAAGATGTGTCGACACAAAGGAGATGTGTCGACACTTAGAAGAATACAGTTAATGAATGAAGTACAAGTACTTGTGTCGACACTCAATTTCAGTGTCGACACATGCTGAAGAAACTGTGTCGAGACATACAAGGAATTGTGTCGACATCTTGTAGACTTGTGTCAACACTTACACAATATGTGTCGACACTTGGTCTATAAGTGTCGACACTTAAGAACAGAAAGTCTCAACACTATCTGACAGTTAGAGAATTTCAAGAAGTGACTGGTTGACAAGACAGCTGCCGATCCAGCCGGTCTACATCAACTGTCAGAGAAATCAGAAGTCTGTTATGAACCGGACCAGCCGGTTACCATGAAGGAAGCCTATAAATAGGCACTCATAGTTTACAGAAACCGAGTGATTAAGATTTTTAAGAAGGGTTGTTGTTGATACAACTTGTGAGAATATTCAAAGTGGTTGATCAGATTAAATCAAGAAGTGATTCACAGAGGATCAACACAAGAAGATCTGTCAGTCCAACTGCAGATCTAAGAAGTTGGAGAGAGAGAGCTCCAATCAAGTATTCAGTCTTTGGAACTAAGGCTGAGAAGAAGGATTCAGAAACAACTGGATCTCAAGAAGCAGAGGTCAAGGAACAACTGCAGAAGATTCAGACTAATTCAGTTCTAACTCAAGAAGCTTTGAAGGAAGCTAAGTCAGTTTGGATCTAACTGAGTTCTTCCAAGAACTCTTCAAGAAACTCTCAACTCCTCTCTTATTTTCTGAGTTGTAGAGTTAGCAATTGTATTTCTATTTTAACTTGTAGGATCCATTGGATCTGAGAGAATTGTAAGCCTATATTATAAAGGCTGAGGGTAGGGCTTGATTGCCTGAGTGTAGGAGTTGAAGAACTCTGAGTGTAGGCCTTAATTGGCTGAGTGTAGGCCTGGGTGGCTGAGTGTAGGCCTTTTGGCTGAGTGTAAGGCTTTGGGCCTGAGGTAAGAACCTAGTTGGGTTCTGAGTTAGTGGAGAAGTTTGGCCGAATCTAGTACACTGCTAGATAGGCGAAGGGGGAAAGTGGATGTACCCAAAGATTGGGGAACCACTATAAATTAGTGTGTCTTCTGTGCTGTGCTGTGCTGTGGAATTACTGTTTATATGCTGTAATTGCTGTTAGCTGTAGAATTCTGTGAAATAGCTGTTGTGCTGCAAAACAAAAGTTAAAAAGGATTAGGTCACCTATTCACCCCCCCCCTCTAGGTGTTTAGGTACCATATCTTTCAATGTTGCCAAGATCGCCCTTGATGAAGGCGATCTTGGTCATCCAGGAATAAAGTTTCAGTAATTAAAAAGCGGGGCGCCCAAGCAGCGAGGGCATCGGGATGCGAGTACCGGTCGGCTCGACAAAGGAGCCACTCACTTACCTACCCCGGCCTCGCGACCCCCGCCCCCCAGGCTGCCGCGCACGGAGCAGCTCGCGGATCCTTCCGGAATTCCTCTACGCAACCGAGAGACCGTCATCTATCTCCTATAGGAGCCGGAAGGGGGACATCAGCTCACCAGCTTGGCCACGGCGCACCTCGTCAGCAAGACACGCGTAGTCGCGCTGTAGCGTCTCATTGACCCCCTGCACCTCGCGCAGCCCGCACACCAGCTTTTTGAGGAGCTTGACCTCCCTCCTCAGCAACTCGCCTTGATCCACCTCAGGACCGAGGTAAGAGTCCAGCGAGCTCGGGGAGGGGAGGGGAGAATAGTGGGCTGCCCGCAAGGATTCCTCGGCAGCCGATTGACTGGGAAGAGCTGTGAAGACAGGTGTTAGCAAAAAGAGGCAGAAAAAACTCATGAAGCAAGGAGTCAAGCAAGACTGACCAGACGAGCTCGGCAGCTCAAGGTAGGTGTGGGGAGGGATGAACCTCAGATCCTTCCCGCGACCTGGGCCGCGAGCCCCCGGCGTGATGAGCTCGAATCCCATGGTGGGAATGGTCCCCAGACCCACCCCCGCGGCCATGTTAGTTTGGCGAGGAGGGGAGGAGCACACTCGCGAATTCGGCCTCTGTGAGCTCACAGGCAGGATCCCAAAGAGAAGAGGTGGGTCCCAGGGATGGCTGTCCGGTGCCGTGAATCGTGAGTTGGCGAGCGTGGTCTCGCCTCACGGTGTGGGCTCTCGCGGCGCGACGCCCTCGCCATCTGGGTGACCGTCTGGGTCGTCGCAGACTACGACAACCTCTCTATCCTTCTCAAGAATAGTTCGGGTGGAAGAGCCGGTCTCGCGAGCCAGGGTGGCCCTCAGGTCATTGAAAATGGGCTCAGCCGCCTCAGGGAATGGCTTTGACCTCTTGGAGTTGTGCTCGGCAGAGTCGATTTGGGGAGCTTTCGCAGGGACCGCCGTCAGGGCCGCAACACGAGCTGCAGAGGCCTGGCAGGCTCGGTCTATGCGCTCTTGGATCTCCTTAGGAAGAGGCATCTTGGCAGGGTAGCAAAGGGAATGGCAAGAGTCAGGCAGGTGGGCATGTGCACATATATATAGCCGCAGGTGGCCCCCACCCAAAGATTCCTCCAACTCGCCAACCCGCGCTCGCCGCACAATTGTGGTTGGATGTTTCTTTCCGAGCTTTGACAAGCTCAAAAAGAGCGGGGATTGTGTACAACCCCGTGTTCGGCGAGCAAGGTCACCAGGGTCTAGGCAGATCGGGCTGAGGACAATAGATGAGCTCGGCAGTAAAGGGGGCGAGCCCGAGCTCGGCATCTGTCGACCAGAGATCGACGATCGGCGACCCCGAGCTCGGCATTCGCCAAGCGAGACACAACTCGCGTCCTCGCAGTGGAGCTCGGCAGCAGTAGGCGAGCAGAACATGCCAAGGTGGTCAAAGCGCCCTGATGAATTGTAAATATACGTATTTTTGTGCACATTAATTTAGTCATTCTCATTTATTTTCGTCGTTTTTACTTATTTTTGTTCAATAAAATGCTCCTATTCTTGTAAATTTACTACTAACTTGTTTTATTTTATTTTTCAGAAAAATTCCAAAATCTGCCAAAATTGGGCATTACACGCACGTGTCATTTCGGTCACGCCCATGATCAGGGCGTGACAGCTCAAATTCCGTGAAGTTGCAAATTTCTGAAGTAAAAAGCTTGACACGCCTGGTGTCACGCCCGTGTCACCCGACACGGGGCGTGACCCAAGCCCGTGTCCACTCCACTCGACGAATTCAGTTCAACGATCGTCGAACCCGCAACACGCCCAGAGTCACGCCCGTGACCTAGGGAGTGACTCAATCTCAGCTCGACGATTTCAACTCGACACTTTCCGCTCGACAATTGTCGAGTGTCGACACCAACCGACACGCCCACAGTCACGCCCGTGACCGGGGGCGTGACTTCTTGACCTGGCCGACAAGATGCTGCAAGAAGACTTTTGACGCAACCCGCGCCCGGTTCTACCTCCCCGACACGCCCAGCGTCACGCCCGTGACCTGGGGCGTGACAGCCGCGAACTCAGCCCGAAGTCAACTTTCCTGTCAAATCTTCGATCGCCATCATGAATAGTAGTTCATATGGTATATTCTAGAAGGTCCGGCCGGGGCCCCACAGTATATATCACAAAATAGGCGGTGAAGGTACAGGATGATACCAGAGTAGCGCATCGCACCTATCACAAATCACTCTAGCGGAAGCCTATACTACAACTCGAACTCCTCATGAATGTCCAAACATAAAACTCCACATTTTATATCATATAGGAATGTCTTACAAGAAGTACAAGCGTTGGCCTTATGGCCTTACAGGGCTATCAAATAGTGGCCTAAACAAATTGGCGCGCAGGCCGGCCACAATTAAGAAACGCACAAAATCACAGATAGCCTTCGAGGGCTAGCAGCAGTAGCAGCAACAGAAGCAGGAACATCAACCTCTATGCATCCCGCTCGGCACTCCAGCACCTGTACAGGGACAATCCACCCAACGATGGCAAACAAGAGCAACGGTCAGCGTTCAGCTGACCAAATTATAATGACCCTACCCTTCTCTCGGGGCAGCGGTACTTCCCTGTAAGCATAGCAAATCACAAGTATGGCAAGCTTATATAATCAAAAGGTGCTTTCACGCACACAAGCCATCACAACCGTTCGCCGCCCGGCCCAACGGTCCGTGCACTCAGGGCACATTCTTGGTGTTTTGGCAACCTCTTGCCCACCACCGTATCAGGGTCACAACCCAACGGTAAATCTCTTGAGCATTTCCTCCATGGCGTGCAGCCGGAGTTAGTCTTCGGACACCGGGATGGCCCGTAGCCCCCCGTTATGTCATGGCGCGCAGGCCGAAGACTCTTGCTATGCACTCCAACAGACCGCACCTTTGGTCTCACATCGGACGGACATAGCGCAGGTCGGATCCTCCACCCCCCGTTGCTCAAATCGCCTTGCCTTCTCCGAGTACAGCGTACTCATGGCTATATCAAAGGCGCGGGTCGGTCTCACCAATCCTGTTCCTGGCATTCAGCCTGGGCATATCTCGATACCCATTTCCTTAGCACAACAGCGGGTCTTTCCTGGGCTTCCCAGTACTTCATGTGACTCTCTTCACTGGTGGACACCGCACAAGCACAAATGTCAGGGGTCTTTACTAGCTATCCTGCCAGTACTTCCTGTTACTCGCTTCACAGGTGGACACCCTACGACATCAAGCATCACAAAAAGGGCCTTTCCTGGTCCCACAAGTACTTCCTGTGCCTCAATCACAGGTTGGACCCAAAACCAACACATGGCTATTTTTCCTGGGCTACCACCCCAGTACTTCCTGCTACTCCTTTTCGCAGGTATAACCCGTAGACTCCGTACACTACACGTTTATCACGGAGTTTTCTCCGGTTCGTATGCAACATCACCAATCCAGACCAACCTGTCCAGATGGGCTTCACAAAGCATGCCTATTCCGTACTCCATTTCCGGATCTATATGCCAACAAAGGGGATGTCAAGCATCCACCCAAGGATTTCCAAAATCAGCCACCTCTTGGTGGGGGAAATCACAAAGCTATGCCAAAAAGAAGCCTTCACATGGCTAGGAAGAAGAGTCGTTACCCTTGACGACCGCTTCGGCGCCATGGATACAAAATCTAGCTTGCAAGACTCGCAAGATCGTTTCCTCCGCAACGCTGGCTTCGGATCTCTCGTCGGTAAACCGCAGCACCACCAGCAGCAGCCCCCTTTCCTTCTTCCTCCTCCTTCCTCTCTCTCTTTCTCTTAACTTGAAGAAAGCTTAAGGCCAAGGAAAATGAGAATCCTTTCTCTGATTTCGGCCTTTAGGAAAAAGAGGAAGAGGCTTCAGCCCTTGGATCCCAGCTGAAGGAATGGACGGCCACGATTCTGCCAAAAACACTGATTTTGACCCGACACGGCCTCGGACACGGCCGTGTGCCAGGCCGTGTGCCTCAAGCGGTGGTCAACCGACTTATCCAAACCAGTGACACGCCCATGGAACACGCCCGTGTCATGGGACGTGTCACCAACACGCCTTCGAACACGCCCGTGTCTGTGACCGTGTGCCTGGGCGAAAAAAATCCCAAATCATCCCGAGACTTCACACGGCCTGTGACACGCCCGTGTCCCAGGCCGTGTGCCCAGACATGACACAAAGACACGCCCTGTCGAAATCCTTCGGCGGGTTGAGTTCGTCGACCCGATTTGACACGCCCTGTGACACGCCGTGTGCAACTTCTCGACACTCGACACACACGTCTCGACACTCGACGATCGTCGAGTACAAATCGTCGAGCATGCGACATGGCCTTGGACACGCCCATGTCCTGGGCCGTGTGCCTCCTCTCGACACATCGTCGAGACAAAAATCGTCGAGACAAAGCCCGATCGTCGACACCCCTCGACACGCCCTGCGACACGCCCATGTCGCAGGCCGTGTCACCTGACACGTCCTGGGACACGCCCGTGTCCCAGGCTGTGTCACCCAAAAATTTCCTGTTTCAGAATTTTGGGCTGTTACAATCCTCCCCTCCTACAGGAAATTTCGTCCTCGAAATTCAGACATAGGAAAGGTAACAGAAAACGGCAAGAAAAATGGGACAACATATAAAACTTTTATGTTACAACATTCTTGCTACAGCTACAAAAACAGCTCAGGGAACTCTTCGCGCATGGTTTGCTCTCGCTCCCATGACAGCTCTTCACGGCCACAATTGTTCCACCGGACTTTCACCATGCCGACCGTCTTGTTCCGCAACTATTTCTCGGCTCGATCTTCGATCTGAATGGGTCTAACTTTCGTTGTTAGCCCATACTCCACCGGCACACGATCATCCGCGATCACTTGAGCTGGATCCTTCACGGCCTTCCGAAGCACCGAGATGTGAAAGACATCATGCAACCCACCCAAGTCTGCCGACAGAGCTAGCCGATAAGCCGCTTCGCCAACTCGCTCAACCACTTCAAAAGGACCCAAATATCTTGGACTCAACTTTTTCAATCGTCGAATCCTGGAGACACCTTTGAATGGATTGATCTTCAAGTAGACCCAATCGCCAACCGCAAATTCCACGTTCCGGTGTTTGGCGTTGTAGTACTTCGCTTGTCGATCTTGAGAAATCAGCAATCGCTCTCGAATCGTCCGTATGGTTGAGTTTGCTTCCTCAACCTCATTTGGTTTAACAACCCGAGCCTCGCCCGCTTCTATCCAAGCCAAGGGAGTACGACACTTCCTTCCATATAAAGCTTCATATGGTGCCATCCCAATGCTCGCCTGGTAGCTGTTATTATATGCAAACTCGACCATATAGAGATGATCTTCCCATCTGCTTCCGAAGTCAAGGGCGCACATTCGGAGCATGTCCTCCATTGTTCTGTTGGTACGTTCAGTTTGGCCATCCGTTTGGGGATGAAAGGCCGTACTGAAAGTCAACTTCGTGCCCAACAGTCGGTGAACTAGCCTCCAATCATTTGACGTGAATCGCCCATCTCGATCACTTACGATGCTCCGAGGAACACCGTGAAACCGCACAATCTGGTCAACATACAACTTTGCCAAACTTTCAACTGAATCATCCCGCCTGTTCGGGAGAAAATGTGCTACTCTCGTTAGCCGGTCCACAATGACCCAAATAGAATCATTTCCTCGCTGCGATCTTGGCAACCCGTGCACAAAATCCATGGAAATATCATCAAATTTCCACTCTGGGATCGGCAGTGACTTCAAATAACCGCCCGGCTTTTGTCATTCCGCCTTCACCATCGCACATGTTTGACATTTGGCTACATAGAGGGCAACATATTTCTTGAGCCCTGGCCACCAGAAAAGCTTCTTCATATCGTTGAACATCTTTGTGCTCCCGGGGTGAATGGAATACTTTGTATAATGCGCTTCATACATCAGTTCTTCCCTCAACTTCCCCACATTTGGGACGCACAAACGGCCCTCTTTCCACAAAAGACCGTCAATCCAGGTGAATTTGCCCTCTGGCCCTTCATTCACATAGCGCAAGAGATCTTCATCCAACTTCGTTGCCCGTCGAACTCGGTCCGCAAGGTCACATTGCACCTCGATCCAGTTCAAACATGCAGTGGCACTGGTAGTCTTGTCAACACAATAGATCTCTAACGCCTCCAACTCCTGGATAAGGCGTTTATCATGCCTTTGTAACCAATTCGCTCTAGCCGGAACCCGCCGACTCAAGGCATCCGCGACAACATTCCCCTTCCCGGGAATATAATGAATCTCGAAAGTGTAGTCCCCAAGGAACTCCAACCACCTTCGTTGTCGCATGTTCAAGTCTTTCAGCTCCAAAAGATACTTTAGGCTCTTATGATCGGTATAGATCTCCATCTTCACTCCATAAAGGTAGTGTCGCCACAACTTGAGTGCAAAAATCACCGCCGCTAATTCTAAATCATGGACGGGATAATTTCGCTCGTGCACCTTCAGCTGGCGTGAGCCATAAGCAATAACCTTTCCGCTCTGCAGAAGAACGCAGCCTAAGCCGCTCCCCGAGGCATCACTATAAATCACAAATCCATCGGTTCCACGTGGCGAAGACAACACCGGCGCCGTGGTCAACCGAACCTTCAGCTCTTCAAAAGCTCGTGCGCACTCTGGCTTCCAAACGAACTTCTGATCTTTTCGCGTCAGTGTGGTTATCGGCAAAGCGATCCGCGAGAAGTTTTCCACAAATCTTCTATAGTAGCCCGCAAGTCCAAGGAAACTCCTGACCTCGGCCACGGAAGACAACATTGGCCACTCCTGTATGGCCCTTATCTTCGCTGGATCCACTGCAATGCCCGCTCCACTCACCACATGGCCCAAAAATGCCACTGACGATAGCCAAAACTCGCACTTCGAGAACTTGGCATAGAGCTAATTTTGCCTCAACGTGTTCAACACCAACCGCAAGTGAATCTCATGATCAGCTTTGGACTTCGAGTACACCAGGATGTCATCAATGAACACTATCACAAACAGATCCAGGTACTCACGAAAAATACGGTGCATCAAATCCATAAAAACCGAGGGCGCATTGCACAGTCCAAATGGCATGACTGTGAACTCATAGTGCCCATAACGCGTTCCAAATGCGGTTTTGGGAATGTCACCTTCCCGAATCCTTAACTGGTAGTAACCAGACTTCAGGTCCAACTTCGAATAGACGGTCGAGCCCACCAGCTGATCGAATAACTCATCAATCCGGGGTATCAGATACTTATTCTTCTCGGTCAGCTTATTCAGTTCACGGTAATCGATACACAACCGCAACCCACCGTCTTTCTTCTTTACAAAAAGCACAGGCGCGCTCCAAGGTGACATACTTGGGCGTATATAACCTTGCTCCAACATTTCTTGGAGTTGAACCTTCAATTCAGCCATCTCTTTTGGCGCAACGTGATATGGCGAATGGGCCACATGTTTCGGACCTGGCACCAACTCAATTGTGAAGTCAATCTCCCGCTGGGGTGGTAGCCCAGGGAGATCCGTGGGAAACACATCTATATATTCTGCCACAATCGGAACCTCGCACAAACTGACCTTAGGCTCAACAGCCTGAATTAGTGCAAAGTAACACTCCGCACCCTTCCGAACAGCCTTGACTACCTGGAGTGCAGACATCAATGTCCCGCCCACTCCTCGAATACCCGCGAACTTTGTCTCCTGTTCGGTATTCTGGCCCAACGTGATTTCTTTGGACTGGCAATCAAGCATAGCATGCTGCTCCGCAAGCCAATCCATTCCAAAAATCACGTCGAATTCCGATATTGGCAAAACAAATGCAGTTAAACAAAAATCCCGACTTCCTACGTGAACAGCCACATCGCAAGCTTGATCCGCAAGCATCCAATAGCCATTCGGCAACACCACTCTGACGCTATCTGTCTTTGCACGACTGGGTATCCCAAGCCGCGTCATAAACTCACTAGACAGAAAAGAATGCGATGCACCTGTATCAAACAGTGCTCGCGCCAGCGTGTCCCGAATCATCACAAAGCCTAAGACAAACATGTCACACATACAAACCGCAAACATCGGGGTACTAAGCAAAGCATACAAACAATAGTATATGAAAAACTAAACTCATACCTGTGACCACGTCACTCTGCTTGATGGCCTCTTGCAGGCCAAGATTGTAGACCCGGGGTTGCGCCTACGAGGCAGAGGAATCCTCCACCGCCTTTCCTTTTTCCGCATAAGATGCTCCCGCCTTCTTTTCACTCTTTGGCGGCATCCGACAATCTCGCGCAATATGCCCCATGCGGCCACAATTGAAGCAGACTCGAGTATCTGGCTTGGAGGTAGTCCCTGACGTTGCTCCCGTTGCAACTGATGAAGAAGCTTGTCCACTAGGCTTGGACTTCTTGCCCCATCTCTTCTTATCGAATGGTTTCCCCGATCGGGGCACCTTCCACTCCAGTTGCGTCACAGCCAAAGCTCTCTTCCCTTGCACCCTTTTCATATCCTTTTCCAACGCGGTCGCGGTGACAACCAACGCTTGGAAACCTTGATCCACAGAACTTGACACAAGGAACCTCAGCTCGTCCCTCAGTCCTTCATAGAACCGATTAGTCTTCCTCTGTTCATCAGCAAAGATAGAACCCGCATACCGCCCCAAGCGCATAAATTCATGCAGATAGGCGTCAACACTGCCATCGCCTTGGGTTAACCTTTGGAACTCATTTTCCATGGCTATCCGCTGAGCCGCAGGAAGGTGCTTCGCGAGGAAGAGTCTGGAGAATTCTTCCATGGAGACTTGGGTTAACGGACGACCCGCCAAATGATGCAACTCCATCTCATCCCACCATAACCGAGCTTCTCCTTCAAGCAAAAAGGTAACTAAGGTAACCTTCTGATGCTCCGCCGTTCCTATCGCCGTCATCACTCGATTGACGCGCGATAACCAATCCTCAGCCTGCGTCGGGGTTCCCGCTCCCGAGAATGTAGGCGGATGGAAACTCATAAACCGCGTGAGTTGCTTCTCAGCCGCTCGAGGAGCCACAGCCACTACAGGTTCAGGCCTCGCCGCCACCTGTTCTGGTCTCACAGCCGCTTGCTCCTGCCTAAGGGGCTGGCCTTGGATCATGGTAAATAAGGCCTCCGCAACTAAACGCACATGTTCCGCAGACGGTGGAGGAGTAGGCACCTCGGCTGGTGCCGTACTTTCAGTAGAACGCTGGGACTCAGACGGCCCAGCTCCACTTCGAGTCACCTAAGGTGGACAAGACACACACATTAGCGGTCGTACCCAAGCAAACAACACAAGATAAGAACACGCAGGTTCCTCAAACACACAAATATGCATTCCTATCATGGACATTCAGGAGTTCATTCGTAGACTGTGGTTTGCACAAACACGTGCTCACCACCCCAAAAAAGAAGTCGGCCACGACTTCGAGAGGGAAAGACAAAGACAACTGATACCAAAAATTTAACAACCCCATCCGTTCATATGGTATATTCTAGAAGGTCCGGTCGGGGCCCCACAGTATATATCACAAAACAGGCGGTGAAGGTACAGGATGATACCAGAGTAGCGCATCGCACCTATCACAAATCACTCTAGCGGAAGCCTATACTACAACTCGAACTCCTCATGAATATCCAAACATAAAACTCCACATTTTATATCATATAGGAATGTCTTACAAGAAGTACAAAGCATTGGCCTTATGGCCTTACAGGGCTATCAAACAGTGGCCTAAACAAATTGGCGCGCAGGCCGGCCACAATTAAAGAAAACGCACAAAATCACAGATAGCCTTTGAGGGCTAGCAGCAGTAGCAGCAACAGCAGCAGGAACATCAACCTCTATGCGTCCCGCTCGGCTCTCCAGCACCTGTACAGGGACAATCCACCCAACGGTGGCAAACAAGAGCAACGGTCAGCGTTCAGCTGACCAAATTATAACGACCCTACCCCTTCTCTCGGGGCAGCGGTACTTCCCTGCAAGCATAGCAAATCATAAGTATGACAAGCTTATATCATCAAAAGGTGCTTTCACGCACACAAGCCATCACAACCGTTCGCCGCCCGGCCCAACGGTCCGTGCACTCAGGGCACATTCTTGGTGTTTTGGCAACCTCTTGCCCACCACCGTATCAGGGTCACAACCCAACGGTAAATCTCTTGAGCATTTCCTCCATGGCGTGCAGCCGGAGTTAGTCTTTGGACACCGGGATGGCCCGTAGCCCCCCGTTGTGTCATGGCACGCAGGCCGAAGACTCTTGCTATGCGCTCCAACAGACCACACCTTTGGTCTCACATCGGACGGACATAGCGCAGGTCGGATCCTCCACCCCCCGTTGCTCAAATCGCCTTGCCTTCTCCAAGTACAGCGTACTCATGGCTATATCAAAGGCGCGGGTCGGTCTCACCAATCCTGTTCCTGGCATTCAAGCCTGGGCATATCTCGATACCCATTTCCTTAGCACAACAGCGGGTCTTTCCTGGGCTTCCCAGTATTTCCTGTGACTCTCTTCACAGGTGGACACCGCACAAGCACAAATGTCAGGGGTCTTTCCTGGCTATCCTGCCAGTACTTCCTGTTACTCGCTTCACAGGTGGACACCCTACGACATCAAGCATCACAAAAAGGGCCTTTCCTGGTCCCACCAGTACTTCCTATGCCTCAATCACAGGTTGGACCCAAAACCAACACATGGCTATTTTTCCTGGGCTACCACCCCAGTACTTCCTGCTACTCCTTTTCGCAGGTATAACCCGTAGACTCCGTACACTACACGTTTATCACGGAGTTTTCTTCGGTTCGTATGCAACATCACCAATCCTGACCAACCTGTCCAGATGGGCTTCACACAGCATGCCTATTCCGTACTCCATTTCCGGATCTATATGCCAACAAAGGGGATGTCAAGCATCCACCCAAGGATTTCCAAAATCAGCCACCTCTTGGTGGGGGAAATCACAAAGCTATGCCAAAAAGAAGCCTTCACGTGGCTAGGAAGAAGAGTCGTTACCCTTGACGACCACTTCGGCGCCATGGATACAAAATCTAGCTTGCAAGACTCGCAAGATCGTTTCCTCCGCAACGCTGGCTTCGGATCTCTGTCGGTAAACTGCAGCACCACCAGCAGCAGCCCCCTTTCCTTCTTCCTCCTCCTTCCTCTCTCTCTTTCTCTTAACTTGAAGAAAGCTTAAGGCCAAGGAAAATGAGAATCCTTTCTCTGATTTCGGCCTTTAGGAAAAAGAGGAAGAGGCTTCAGCCCTTGGATCCCAGCTGAAGGAATGGACGGCCACGATTCTGCCAAAAACACTGATTTTGACCCGACATGGCCTCGGACACGGCCGTGTGCCAGGCCGTGTGCCTCAAGCGGTGGTCAACCGACTTATCCAAACCAGTGACACGCCCATGGAACACGCCCGTGTCATGGGCCGTGTCACCAACACGTCTTCGAACACGCCCGTGTCTGTGACCATGTGCCTGGGCGAAAAAAAATCCCAAATCATCCCGAGACTTCACACGGCCTGTGACACGCCCGTGTCCCAGGCCGTGTGCCCAGACACGGCACAAAGACACGCCCTGTCGAAATCCTTCAGCGGGCTGAGTTCGTCGACCCGATTTGACACGCCCGTGTCACAGGCCGTGTGCAACTTCTCGACACTCGACACACACATCTCGACACTCGACGATCGTCGAGTACAAATCGTCGAGCATGCGACACGGCCTTGGACATGCCCGTATCCTGGGAAGTGTGCCTCCTCTCGACACATCGTCGAGACAAAAATCGTCGAGACAAAGCCCGATCGTCGACACACCCTCGACACGCCCTGCGACACGCCCGTGTCGCAGGCCGTGTCACCTGACACGCCCGTGTCACAGGCCGTGTCACCCAAAAATTTCCTGTTTCAGAAATTTGGGCTGTTACACACGCCACCCCTCCCCCCCCCCCACGCCCGTGACAGAGGGCGTGTACTTAGAATTTTTTGCCTATAAATTGCCCATTTCTGTAAGGTCCAAGGGTTCAGATTTTTGGGCCATTTTAGTGTGTTTTTGTGGGCTGCATCTGTGATTCCCTTGCTATGTAAGGAGATTTCTTCCCCATTTTCTTTCATGTTTGTTTTTTGCTTTAGCTTTAGCTTTGTAATAGCTTGTAATAGTTTCCCTTAATCAATAAAAATGTTAGTTTTTCTCTTCTTATTTGGCTTCGGAATGAACGCTTGTGCCCACTTTTCTTCTCATTTTATCCTTAGTTTCACCTTTGTTTTTCTCTTTATGAAAAGTGTGTGTGTGTGTATGAGTGTAACATGTTTAATAGTAATGTTTTTCATTTGTCTTCATGATAGGTTTTGTAGTAGATTTCATTTCCAAGCATGGTATGATATGGTTATCTCATCTTCAACATGTTCTTCCTTAAGGTTTTTTTTTGTTTATTATTTCATACTTATGTATTTGTAAAGGAGATTTGAAAGTGAATTTTATTTTATTTTCTTAGGTTTTTTGTAGGATTGTAAAACCTCTTTTTGTTCTTTTCATCTTCTTTTTCACCTTTTTATCACTTTTATGAAAACATAAGAATGAAAATCTTGTAATATTAATTTTCCAAAGGCTTTAGTTTTTGATTTGTTTTGAAAACATTTTGTTCTCTAAAAATTTTAATTTCTTCTTTTTATTTGTTTTTGGCAAAACCTAAGCATGAAAAAGTAAAAGTTTTAATTTTTAGGTAACTTTCATTTTGCTTTTAATTTGTGTGTGTGAGTGTATGAGAATAATGTTTTGATGCTTTGTTCAAATTATGAAGAGTGTGTGAGTGTATGTGTTAAATTTTAATGCTTTATTTTAATGCTTTGTTCAAATTATGTAGAGTGTGTGAGTGTAGGTGTTAGTTTTATTGCTTTCCTTCAATTCTTATGGAGTGTGTGTGTTTGTGTGCATTTATTTCCGCCTACTCGTTAAGAGTTAAATGACGCATCGTTTTCATTTTCAGTCCTACTCTTTTGAGTAGGACTTTTAATTTTCTTTCTTTATTTTTCCGCCTACTCACTTGAGTTAAATGGACGGACTTTATTTCCCGCCTACTCGTTTGAGTAGGACGTGTACCTGCATTTATTTTCGCCTACTCGTTTGAGGTAAATGGCGTGTCTTTATCTCCCTGTAAATATTTGATAATGCCATGTAATCGCATTTATTTTCTCCTACTCATTTGAGTAGGACTCGCTTTCATTTTAGTCCTACTCGTTTGAGTAGGACTTGCATTTTTAAGCTTTTATTTCCCGCCCCCACTCGTTTGAGTGGGACTCGCAATTTCAATTATGCAAATTTCTTTTATGTATAACTTAGTTTCTGTTTAATTTATAATTTGGAGTGTGCGTGAGTTCTTCTTTTAGCTAACTTTTCAGCTTTCTAAATGTTTGTTATTTGTTTTTATGTCCTCTTCTTATAATCATTTAGAGTTTAATTCTGAACTCGTGCCTCACTAAATTATAAAGCCGTCCCCATACCGATGTGTGGCTAATCGCTATTAGCCTCGGCATCGAAGAGCATTTGGACATTTAAAATGATTTGTAATAATTGAAGCTCTTTATTTTAATTTTAATTTAAGGACATAAGATTTACCGCGGGTTTACGACGCGTAGGACCACATATCGATGTGTGGGCCCTATTTCCGTAGTCCATGTGCTAGCTAGCCGAGAGGCCGTGCATATGGACCGATCACCCCTGGGTAAATAGAGTTGCGTGCATACCCTCGAAAGAGGACAAGCGTAATTCTACCGGATTGGGTTCCCCACCCAATTGCGGGGTTCTTAGCGTAAAGCGGGCGTTAAGAGGAATCCTTCGTCGGACTAACGTTCGGTCGAATAGTCTTAACGTTTAGGTGAGCGATATCCCTATAGCTAGGTGAGCTCACATTTGTGGAACCTCCACGGCCAAGTTGCCTTTTATTAATTTGAAAACTAAGTCCTATAATTATTAAAAATTATTTTAGTCTTAATCCGATTCAATGCCGAGCGTTAACCCTTCATCGAATATTTTCTAAATCGTTTTTTCGCTCCTTTGCTTTTTCGTCTTTAGTTAATTAAAACATCCACCTTACTTTCAGTAAAATAATAGTCCTCCCGGAGGAGTAAGAATAGTCAACACGACCCCGAGAACAATACGACCTCGGTATTCCCTCGAATATCGAGTACTACTTGCGATAGGTGCACTTGCCACCTGTAGCATGCCCGCGGAGATCGACTCACCGAACCAACCACAGTAAGAGTCTGTTCGCGGGCGCATCAATTTTTTGGCGCCGTTGCTGGGGAATCTCTTTTCGAGTTGCTATTTCGAATTCCGGAGTCTATTACTTTTACTTATTTTCTATAAACTAAAAAAAAAACTAAAAACTTTATTTTAAAATAAGAAAGAGTTTATTTTGTTTTATTTTTGATTGGGTGTATGACCCGTGGACAACCCTCCGAGTCTGAAGATTTTGACTTCGACCCTGAGATCGAACGCTCTCTTGTGCATGTTCGATCTCAACGCCGAAATCCTTCTTTAGATCCCGAGGAATCTATAGGAGAACCCACTGTTATAGTTATGGCCGCGCCTAACCCTGCCCCGGCAGTCGAGCGTACTATGTTTTATTACGCCCGGCCTAACCTGGATGATTCTGGGTCGAGTATTGTTCGCCCTACGGTGGCGAATAATAATTTTGAAATAAAGTCGAGTGTCATTCAAATGGTCCAAAACGCCGTGCAGTTCGATGGAATGCCGGATGAGGAACCGAATGTCCACTTGTCAAATTTCTTGGAGATAAGCGACACCTTCAAGATTAATGGCATCACTAATGACGCCATTCGCTTGCGCTTATTTCCTTTTTCCCTTAAGTCCAAAGCCAAGGCGTGGTTGAATGCCCTCCCGCGAGGATGTATCACCACGTGGGCTGAGTTGACGGAACGGTTCCTAACAAAGTACTTTCCGCCCGCAAAAACTGCAAAGTTGCGGGCGGACATTTCTTCGTTTGTGCAAAACGATCCTGAGTCTCTATACGAGACTTGGGAACGGTTTAAGGAATTCCTCTGCCGGTGCCCGCACCACGCGCTGCCAACGTGGTTGCAAGTTCAAATTTTTTATAATGGGCTGAATTTTCAGACGCGTCAAATGATTGATGCGGCTGTCGGGGGTACTCTAAACAACAAAACCCCCGAGGCTGCCCAGGCTTTATTCGAAGAGATGGCTATGAACGCCTATCAATGGAATGTCCCGCGGGGACGCCAAAAGCCGGTGGCTGGTCTTTTTGAAGTGGATGCCACTGCTCTCTTGACCCTTCAAGTTGAAAGGTTAACAAATCAGGTGGCGGAGATGTCTGCTGCCTCCTCCACTGCACCTTGTTTTATCCCCCCTTACGTCTGCGTAGCTGAAGAGTTCGTGGACTTCATGGGAAATTCGGGTCGTCCTCCCTTCAACCCCAACAACAACCCTTATAGTAATAACTATAATCCGGGTTGGAGGAATCACCCCAATTTCTCGTGGAGCAACCCGAATAATGCTCAGCGTCCCCCTATTTCTTATGCGCCCGGATTTCTGCCTCCTCCTCCTCTTCTGAAACCCTCCCCGATGGAGGAAAATTTTTCGAAGTATATTGCGTCCAACGAGTCAAATATCCGGAACATCACCGAATCGCTAAAAACTCTCGAACAACAGGTTGGACAGCTAGCGAGGATGTTGTCCGAGCGCGCGCTCGGGGCACTGCCGGGAAACACGGAGCCCAATCCGCGGGAAAACGACAACGCTATAACCCTCCGTAGCGGAAAGGAGGTGGTCGATCCAAAACGGACCGACCCTCAGGGTTTCTGATCGGCCTCCCCCTACGCGTTTTAGGGAAGCTTCTACCCCTTTCTCTTTATTTTCTTTGTATATATTATCTTTCCTCTTGTTCCGCATACTTACGTTACAACATTGGGGACAATGTTGGACTTAAGTATGAGGGTCTTTTCGTGCTTTACTTTCTGCACTTCAATTTTTCTGCATTTCAAAAATACAAAAAAAAATACATATAACAACAAAACAAAAACAAAAAAAATAAAAAAAAATCTTAAAATGAAAAAATTTTAAATGAAAAATCCAAAAAAAAATTTTGTTCTCTTTCTTTCTTTTTTCCAAAAACTCAAAAACAATTAAAAAAAAGAAAACAAAAAAAAAAATATATTTAGTTTCATTTTGTAAATATTTTTTTGTACATACTCTTTTCTCTCTCCCCCTTCCTCATTCTTGTAAAAACCTCTCTTTTTCTCCCATATTTTTGTACATATAATGAAAATTCTCTTAAAAAATACAAATAAAAAAAAGATAATTGTTCAAAAAAACAAATTTTCAAAAAAAATTAAGTAAAACAAAACAAAAATACAAAAAAAAAGATAATAAATGAAAAACAAGAAAAATGATGATAAAAACTATAAAAATCAAAAAAATGTTTTTAAACAAATAAATCAAATATTCCATCCTTAACTTTTCTGCTATCCAAAAATTCAGTTTTGAGCTTATTTATATGTGAATTTGATTAATTCTTTGTTCACTACCCGTTTGTTAATTATTGATTGAAAAATTTAAATAGTCGGGGTTAAGTTTTAAAGAATTCATTATACTTTGCTAAAAATAGCGAACACGTTTTAGGCACTACTTCTAATTTTTCATTGATAGGAGCACATGTATTATGTTAGGAAATAACGACTATAGAATTCAATTATACTTACTTTTAGCTTTCTGAAAAAAAATTGGAACGTACAAATTATTAAGATTGCTCTCAAAAATTTTTAGGATTAAAAATCTAGTCTTCCTTTCTTCCCTAACCTTATCATGACCTACTTGGCATGATAAAATTTTCTATCCTTAAAAGATCCTATGTCAATGGGAATAAGATTTCGTTCTGTAAACATAGGCACCCAATAATTTAAAAAGATTATATATGGAGTAAGAGGATAAAATTCATTACTCCTACAAATATACATTGGGTTAATTTTATTCTTATGAAGTTGAAAAACAAAAATCATATTATGAAAATAAGATTTTGTTTTCCTAATAATCAGAAAGAAAAAAAATGGAGGTTCGAGAAAAACTTATCTCACCTCAAAAATCAAAACCCTCTTCATAAACCCACTACCCCCTTAGCCAATTACACGATTCTAGAATTAATTCAAAAATCTTTTTGAGAGCATAATTAGTAAATTGTATTATTTCCAGTTGCACTCGTATAAGCTAGAGTTCTTATAATTCCAAACTATTTTCGTTAATCTAACCATTACAAATGTTGTCTTCTATTTGATTACATCAAGAAGTCTTTTGGCCAAAACTTTTGCGCTATTTAAATCATCTAAATAATTTTAGGACTTAACTCTTACACCCCGTATATTTATTTCGATCTCTCTTATAATTGATTAAGCGGTAGCTAAACTTAGAGTTTTTTTCTATTCCTTATAGATTCACCTCAAACTTTTGCTCTGCAATAACAAAAGCCTAAGTATGCGGGTATTTGATGAATTATAAATATACGTATTTTTGTGCACATTAATTTAGTCATTTTCATTTATTTTCGTCGTTTTTACTTATTTTTGTTCAATAAAATGCTCATATTCTTGTAAATTTACTACTAACTTGTTTTTATTTTATTTTTCAGAAAAATTCCAAAATCTTCCAAAATTGGGCAGTACACGGCCGTGTCATTTGGGTCACGCCCGTGACCAGGGCGTGACAGCTCAAATTCCGTGAAGTTGCAAATTTCTGAAGTAAAAAGCTTGACACGCCTGGTGTCACGCCCGTGTCACCCGACACGGGGCGTGACCCAAGCCCGTGTCCACTCCACTCGATGAATTCAGTTCAACCATCGTCGAACCCACAACACGCCCAGAGTCACGCCCGTGACCTAGGGCGTGACTCAATCTCAGCTCGACGATTTCAACTCGACACTTTCTGCTCGACGATTGTCGAGTGTCGACACCAACCGACACGCCCAGAGTCACGCCCGGGACCGGGGGCGTGACTTCTTGACCTGGCCGACAAGATGCTGCAAGAAGACTTTTGACGCAACCTGCGGCCGGTTCTACCTCCCCGACACGCCCAGCATCACGCCCGTGACCTGGGGCGTGATAGCCGCGAACTCAGCCCGAAGTCAACTTTCCTGTCAAATCTTCGATCGCCATCATGAATAGTAGTGACACGCCCCCCTACACGCCCGTGACGGAGGGCGTGTACTTAGAATTTTTTGCCTATAAATTGCCCATTTCTGTAAGGTCCAAGTGTTCAGATTTTTGGGCCATTTTAGTGTGTTTTTGTGGGATGCATCTGTGATTCCCTTGCTATGTAAGGAGATTTCTTCCCCATTTTCTTTCATGTTTGTTTTTTCTTTAGCTTTAGCTTTGTAATAGCTTGTAATAGTTTCCTTTAATCAATAAAAATGTTAGTTTTTCTCTTCTTATTTGGCTTTGGAATGAACTCTTGTGCTCACTTTTCTTCTCATTTTATCCTTAGTTTCACCTTTGTTTTTCTCTTTATGAAAAGAGTGTGTGTGTGTTTGAGTGTAACATGTTTAATAGTAATGTTTTTCATTTGTTTTCATGATAGGTTTTGTAGTAGATTTCATTTCCAAGCATGGTATGATATGGTTATCTCATCGTCAACATGTTCTTCCTTAATGTTTTTTTTTGTTTATTATTTCATACTTATGTATTTGTAAAAGAGATTTGTAAGTGAATTTTATTTTCTATTCTTAGGTTTTTTGTAGGATTGTAAAACCTCATTTTGTTCTTTTTGTCTTCTTTTTCACTTTTTTATCACTTTTATGAAAACATAAGAATGAAAATCTTGTAATTTTAATTTTCCAAAGGCTTTAGTTTTTGATTTGTTTTGAATACCTTTTGTTCTCTAAAAATTTTAATTTCTTCTTTTTATTTGTTTTTGGCAAAACTTAAGCATGAAAAAGTAAAAGTTTTAATTTTTAGGTAACTTTCATTTTGCTTTTAATTTATGTGTGTGAGTGTATGAGAACAATGTTTTGATGCTTTGTTCAAATTATGAAGAGTGTGTGAGTGTAGGTGTTAAATTTTAATGCTTTCTTTTAATGCTTTGTTCAAATTATGTAGAGTGTGTGAGTGTAGGTGTTAGTTTTTACTGCTTTCCTTCAATTCTTATGGAGTGTGTGTGTTTGTGTGCATTTATTTCCGCTTACTCGTTAAGACTTAAATGGCGCATCGTTTTCATTTTCAGTCCTACTCTTTTGAGTGGGACTTGTAATTTTCTTTCTTTATTTTTCCGCCTACTCACTTGAGTTAAATGGACGGACTTTATTTCCCGCCTACTCGTTTGTGTAGGACTTGTACCTGCATTTATTTTGGCCTACTTGTTTGAGGTAAATGGCGTGTCTTTATCTCCCTGTAAATATTTGAGAAAGCCATGTAATCACATTTATTTTCTCCTACTCATTTGAGTAGGACTCGCTTTCATTTTAGTCCTACTCGTTTGAGTGGGACTTGCAATTTTAAGCTTTTATTTCCCGCCCCCACTCGTTTGAGTGGAACTCGCAATTTCAATTATGCCAATTTCTTTTATGTGTAACTTAGTTTCTGCTTAATTTATAATTTGGAGTGTGCGTGAGTTCTTGTTTTAGCTAACTTTTCAGCTTTCTAAATGTTTGTTATTTGTTTTTATGTCCTCTTCTTATAATCATTTAGCGTTTAATTCCGAACTCGTGCCTTACTAAATTATAAAGCCGTCCCCATTCCGATGTGTGGCTAATCGCTATTAGCCTCGGCATCGAAGAGCATTGGGACATTTAAAATGATTTGTAATAATTGAAGGTCTTTATTTTCATTTTAATTTAAGGACTTAAGGTTTACCCCGGGTTTACGACGCGTAGGACCACATATCGATGTGTGGACCCTATTTTCGTAGTCCATATGCTAGCTAGCCGAGAGGCCGTGCATATGGACCGATCACCGCTGGGTAAATAGAGTTGCGTGCATACCCTCGAAAGAGGACAAGCGTAATTCTACCGCATTGGGCTCCCCACCCAATAGCGGGGTTATTAGCGTAAAGCGGGTGTTAGGAGGAATCCTTCGTTGGACTAACGTTCGGTCGAATAGTCTTAACGTTTAGGTGAGCGATATCCCTATAGCTAAGTGAGCTCACATTTGTGGAACCTCCACGGCCAAGTTGTCTTTTATAAATTTGAAAACTAAGTCCTATAATTATTAAAAATTATTTTAGTCTTAATCTGATTCAATGCCCAGCGTTAACCCTTCATCGAATATTTTCTAAATCGTTTTTTCGCTCCTTTGCTTTTCCGTCTTTAGTTAACTAAAACATCCACCTTACTTTCAGTAAAATAATAGTCCTCCCAGAGGAGTTAGAATAGTCAACATGACCCCGAGAACAATACGACCTCGGTATTCCCCCGAATATCGAGTACTACTTGCGATAGGTGCACTTGCCTCCTGTAGCACGCCCGCGGCGATCGACTCACCGAACCAACCACAATAAGAGTCTGTTCGCGGGCGCATCACCCCCCAGCTTACCTGGATGTATGAGGTACTTTTTATTGTTTTGCCCCAGCTGGTCTGCCCAAAGCCCTTCAAACAACGGAGTTTGGCTATTGGCAGACCCAACCAAGGGTTTTCTGGTAATTTCAGGTCAGTTCTTTTGGTTATTGGCAGTCCAGGTTCTAAAAACTATAAATAGGACCCGAGGGGTACCCCAGAAGGCAGGTTTTTCCATGCTCTCCTGCCCCGATCTTCAAGTGCTTTCTGAGGGTACCTTAGCTCGGCTTCTGGCTAAGGAGGGGAAGTGCTCTGAGATCTTCCGGGTTTCTGGTGGGACCTCCTTATCGAGCCCTTGGGTCTGCGTCACCTTGTCTTCTTTGTTGCTTTGCTTGCAGGACTGAAGTAGGCGCGAGACCACCCCTTCCCCAAGGGCGAACTCCACAGGAGATCGAGGAATCAGTTTCAACACCAGGCACAAATTCCTGGTAATGTGTGTTGTGGTTAACAAGAAGAAGGTGAACTGGTCTCAGATTTGTTTGAGCTGATTAAGAAGAAAAATAATGAAAAAGAGGTCTGTTTGGAAGAATTCTGGGAATCTTCCTGAAGGAGAAGGCTGCTGAATCACTGGTCTCCCGGACCATATTCATCAATGCCTCCAAGAGGCTCACCTATGCCCTATTTGGCTGGTGGGAGAGGAGCATCACCAAGCCCACCAAGGTTTCCTCCTCCTCCACCCGGCCTTCTGAGAGTACTAGTGGTGCTCCAGCCACTCCCCACCCTATTGAAGATATCCCTCCTCCACCTCCCACATCTCCAGCCATCCCACCTCAACCTCAGATGGTACAACAACTCCCCTCCATAGTTCAAACCACCATTCACACTCATACACCTCCCTCATCCCCGGTACATCTATCCCCCACCCACTTTCCTAACTCAACACCCTCCCAACATGATACACCAGTTCCATCACCACCTTCATCTCCACTACCACCCCATTTGGCTGCCATTCCCCCCTCCAATATCTCCTCCCTCCATTCATTTAATCTGCTTACATCCCCCTTCCATCCTTCTTCTATCCCAGATGTTCCAATGATAGATTATTTACCTCCTCCTCCACCGGAATCTTCCATCCTCCTATTTCTACTAAAACACCCTATGCCTCTCTACCATTGGACCCCTCCATTATTCCATCTCTCATTTCACTTCTTACTCCCCTCCTCAAAATAATTATAACAGAGGCTATTTCACCTCTTACTACCACCATATCTTTTCTTGCTGATAAGATATCTGCTCTTTCTGCTGCTCCCTCTTCAGTTAGGGGCCTGACTCCAGTATACACTGAAACCAGGCAGGGGGAGATACTCAATGAAGAAGCAGCAGCAGAAATAACAGCAGAAGTAACAGCAGCATCAGTAACAGAAGAAGCAGCAACAACAACAGTAGCAGTAGATGCAGCAGCAAACACAGCAGGAAAAGCAGCAACAGAAGCAGATGCAGATGCTGATCTAGATTTATTTGATTTAATTTATTTTATTGAATCTGATATGGAAATAGATGAGTAGGTCCTAGAGGAAATAACAACGACTGGTGATTTTATTATAAATCCCACAGTTGATCTTTTAAATTTATTGAGCAGTTTTGATACAACTTGTTTTAATAACCTTCCAGAGTACATCATCAAGCCATCTTTGGCTATAGTCCCATACACATCTCCCATAAGCCCCAAGGTTGCCAAGAAACTAAAGGCTAGTTTTATTACAATAGAGGTTCCAGCTATTCCATCTCCACACAGAGCTGATCCCATCATTATTTCATCCCCTCCAAAATATAGTTCTGTTCTTACCTTCATAATGGATGATTCACCAATGCCTGATCTTGATGCACTGATCATGGCAGATATAGAAGAAGAAAATAAAATAGTGGCTGAAAGCACTGTTATGTATAGCCCTTCTATTCCAGCTCCAGCTCCATACATTTCTCCTCCTCCAGTTCATTCTCCACCTCCTATTCAGGCTGAAAAGCCCATTGACAAATCAGTACTAAAAGCTATTGATGCTTTGTGTGATACTCCTCAGGATTCTGATGATGAGGATGATGATGAAGAGGACTCAGATGATGATCCTAAGAAAAAGAAAGTATCTAAGAAGAGGAAAGCTCCTCCACCTCCTGCCCCAAAACCAAATCCAGCAAATGACACTCCATACTATATACTCCAGAACGCACCCTATAAGGGCATGCCAGCATGGATGGGGCTATCCAAAAATCAACAGAAAGAATGGAAGAAAAGCAGGACATATTCCCCACCTTCTCAAAGATACAGAAAGGATCCTCCTCCTCCACCTGCTGCTGGTGCTTCCAGTTCTTCAACTCAAAGGACTACCCAATTTCAAACCTATCAAAAGCATTAGCATAGGTCCTCCTCTTTAGGAAGCAACCAGCAAAGACATTATTCTTCTGGCAAGCAGCAACATCAACAACATCAACAACAATAATTCACTGAACATCAAAAGTCTGAAAGCCCCAAGAGACCTGCTTCCCCTCCTGTACCATTTGAAGATCCTGAGACAACTACAACTACTAGGATGGCCAGATTCCAGGAATTGATTGGCCTATCCATGATCAACAAAGCAAGGGATGAAGGAAAGGATCCATTTGAATATACTACAATGCCCAAGTACAGAAAGGATGAACTTAACAGGTTTGCTAAGGCTAACAAATTTTTCAATGTTTATGATTATATGAAGTTACATCCTGAAGTTGTAGTGCCAAAAGCTACTCCTTGAATATCATTGGAGCTGCTGACATCACAATGACAAAAGCTCAAGCAGCTGATCCTAACAGGGAAATCAAATTTACTCAGCCAGGTGACAAAGCCCTGGAAAAAGAAATGAACATTTTGAACTATTTCTAATCTCTTTATTGTTTGTAAAACTGTCTGTTTATGATACATAGCTTAATGTATATATCTGCTGCACATTTAAACTTTTCATGTCAGATATATGTTTTACTACTTTGTATATTTTGTATGTCTGTAATTAGTGATATTACACAAATACGGGGAGATTGTTGGATCCCTATTTGTATTTGGGCTAGGTTCACTAATCTAGGATGTTTGACCCAACATGTATAGCCAGGGTCATATATGAGATCTAGAGTATATGCCATGTCCTTAGAGTCAACACTACATGTACCAGCCATCAACAGACTATAGAAGACGGAAGACTTAGAGAAATTTCAAAGAATCAGAAACTGAGTTCGACATTCGTCGAACTCAGGTCGACAAAAGTCGTGCTCAGCTCGACGAAATTAGAGACAATTCTCTGAGCTGGGCTCGATGAACTTGTTACTCAGGTCGATGTTTTATGGACACCATATTTCAACTTTTCAAGTACAAAAATTCTCTATAAACTCCACGCGATGAACTTAGTTCTCAAGTCGGCGATCTCTGGGTATTCTACTTCAACATCTTAATCCAGAAGCATCTAAGTATTCTAAGTCCAAGATCACACTCCAGTCGACGAACTCACCTTCTCAGCTCGATGAACTTAGTCCACAGTCTTGGCAAGATTTATCAAGTAACAATTAGAAGCTCTCAGCTCGACGAAACTAGTTCTCAGGTCGATGAACCCAGTTCTGAGGTCGACGATTTCTGGACACGTTACTTCAACATTCTTAAGTTCAAGAAACATGGAATTCTGAACTCTAGTAGACGAAGTTATACTCTCAGCTCGACGATCTTGATGCATAGAGTTGGAAAGGTTTCAGAGAAAGCAGTTCTGTTCTTAGGTCAACGATCTTGGATCTTAGCTCGACGAACAACTATTATCTGGTCGACGAACTTGACTTCTCAGCTCGACGAATTCTGGACTCAGCTCGACAAATTCTGTTATCTGTTCGATGATTTCTCTGTAGTTCCAGACTTGAAAATTTCCCTCCCTCTCTCACAAAGCAAACACAAAGCAATCCCAAACCACAGCCAGAAACAAAATAAAGACAAGCAACCAGATGACACAAGGAGCTATAGTGGTTCCCCAATCAACCTGGGTACATCCACTCTTCTACCACCCTAGGTAGGAATCCACTGCAGGATGAGTTGATCAGGTGTCCTGGGCACCAATGAGCTTTTGATAAGGTGCTCCAAAACCAAACCAGATTTTTTGATCAGGTATCTTGCCACCACTGAGTTTTGATAAGGTCTCAGAAACCAATCACAAACTTTTGATAGGAGTTTGAAAAACCTTTTACAGTAGAGAGAGGGAGAGAAAGGGATGAGATGATCTTCTCTGTCAACAGTTAGAGAGAAGATAGTGGTTGTTGTCAAAGCTCCCCGTGAGATCTTGAGTTGTTCAAGAAGTGAAGCTTTGCAGTAGGGTGATAGGCCTTCAAATGATTTGATCTCCAGCAAAAGATGATTTCAGCAATAGCTGAAATGTGAGGTGTTTGGAGTCTTGAATGATGATGGCCTTTGAACACTTGAATCAAGAGAGATATGAAAATTTCAGTTAGTTGATCTCCTTTTGTGATGTGTGTTCTTGTATGAATTCTTGAGACTGAGAATGTCTGCAACTCTTTCTCTTTCTCTTGTGTAATTGTTGTTATAAGAGTTGTTGTAGAAGTTGTAATAATCTAATTGTTGTAGAGAATGATTAAATCTTTTATTCCTTTCATCTGAATAGAAATGATCCACTGTCCAAGATAGCTGTTAGCCTTTCAATAAATGACTTCCTTAACTGCATTTGTCTTCTGGAGGAAAGTCCAATAAAACATTCCTTTGAAAATTCCTTGAAACTTGCTCCAGATTAATTAAAAACGGCTACAAGATCTCTGAATTAAATGCTAACAATAATTCCACAACTGTCTGGATTTGAATATTGAAAAACGTCTAACTCTACAGAAAAACATTGAACTGAGCTCCACTATCGTTGAACTGAGCTCAGAGCCAGGACTTAGACAGAAACAGAGATCGTCGATCTGAGCTCAACTATCGTCGAACTGAGCTCAGAGATAGAGAATCAAACTGGAGTCAAGAACGTCGATCTGAGCTCGAAGATCGTCGAATGGAGTTCGATGACTCTTTTAAGTTGAGCTCAGAGATCGTCGAATGGAGTTCGACGATTCGTCGAAGTGAGCTCAATGATCGTCGAATGGAGTTCGACAATTCGTCGTACTGATCTCGACGAAATGACTTCTCCAAAACTGAAAAACCTGGTCTTGAGGGTAGCTTCCAAACCTAACTACTAACCCTTAGACTCAATTCTAATTGACCTTTAGATCTATACAATGAGGTCAAAACAGGTTTCCTAAGAGACATAGTGATCCTTGCCCAAATCAGTAATAGGGTGTTCCAACAATCTCCCCCTATTTGGGTTAGGATTACTATTTACAGATATTGGAAAATTAAAGCATACAAAACAGAAATACGACAATCAAAACATTGCAGAATCACAGATATTATCTCAGATAGTTCAGAAGACAGAATATATTGTCACCTTACAGAATTACTCTTTCTCTTTGCTCTTTATAAGGACAATTTCTCTATTTGGGTTGAGAGCTTCTTTCTTAGATCTCCTGTCATCAGCTGCACCTAGAGAGGTTTGTTGCTTTGGCCTGGGCACTACAGCTTCAGGGTGTAGCTTCATGTAGCTTTCTGAATCAAAGAATTTACTGGAGGAGTATCTTTCAAGTTCCTTCTTCCTTTGATCTGATAAAGTAGTTATATTTGAAGTATCTTTTCCTTGTTCTCTGGCTTTCTTGATTTGATCTAAAGCAGCCAATTCTTTCATCCTAGCTGTCCATGAAGTTGGATTATTCTCTGGATCTTTAAATGGAACAGGAGGCTCATATCTATTTGAGGGATTATCTGGAGGAGCTCTGGAGGAGACTAAATCTTTCAGCTTGTAAGGAAATGGACAAGAAGTTATGTCAGATGGACCTTGTCTTTCCCTTTGGTAAGGATGTTGCCTGGAATGTCCTTTTGAATATACTTGGAATTCTCTTTGATTTCCTCTATAATTTCCTCTTCTTGACTGATAGCCTCTAGATTGACTTCCTCTATATTGGGATCTTCCTTGAGGTTGATAAGAGGTTTGGCTTCTGGCAGAAGGTTGAGATGCAGAACTTCCACTTGCACCTGCACCTGGTGAAGGAGGAGGAGGAGGAGGATGATTGAACTGGGATGATCCTTTATCACACTTTCTCTTCTTCTTCATAGCTTTTAGTTGATTTTTGGAGTATTGCATCCAATGTTCTGTGATAGGGCAATCATGCAGAATGTAGTAAGGAATATCATTTGTGTCTTTCACTTTTGCTGGGGGAACTCTCTTCATTGCTTTGCTTCTGGCTTTTCTTTTCCTTGCAATTGTAGCAGAGGAGTCATCTGAGTCAGTCCTATACTGATCACTTTCTGAGATTTGATTATCATTTAATGCATCAATCCTTTTGAGATAATCTAACTATTGTTGAGATTGAGCAGAAGTAACAGCAGAGATAGCAACAGTAGCAGCAGCAACAACAGGAAGAGTAGTAGAAGCAATACTGGCAGAAGAAGTTATAACAGCAGAGACAGATACAACACTTGCAGCAGCAGTAACAACATCAGCAGTAACAACAGGCTCAAAAACAAATGCCTCTGTCATATGCATGTCCTCAAATACTAAAATAGCAGCAACATCAAAACTATCAACAATAGCAACATTTACAGTAGGAGCAGCAGCAGTACTTTCAATAGAAACAAAAGGAGCAGCAGCATAGAGGGAATTTACAAAAGAATTTATTATACTGGTGTCACAGCTGGGAATGGGCACAATGGCCTTAGAAAGATCCTCAGATTGCTGGACTACAGTGTGCTCTGGAAGACAGCTGAAATACATAGAATCAAAATCTGATAACAATGACCTGAGGTCCACTGTGATAACTGCAACTGGAGGTATTGAAGCTTGGACTTGGACTGAAGATACAGCAGCAGGCAATCTATTAGCTTCATGAGGCAACTGGAGGTATTGAAGCTTGGACTTAGACTGAAGATACAACAGCAGGCAATCTATTAGCTTCATGAGGTATCTCCCCCTGCCTAGATTCAGTCAGGACTGGATCAAGGCACCAAGATGAAGGGATTGCCTGAGGAGGAAGGAGAGAGGAGAGCCTGGCAGACAGTTCTTCAACTGATTTTATAAGTGGAGCCAAAGAGGTCTCCAGCAAGAGTGATAGCCTTGGAGCTATCAACTCATAGAGCCTGTCTGCAAGAGCTGGAAGATCTACATGCTCAAGAGGGACTTGAGTAGAGGTAGGGATTGAAGGTGGAGCAGCAGGAGATGTTGGAGGAGAACAGGTGGATGGTGGAAATGAAGGTGATGAAGGAGAGTCATCCATGAAGGAATCATCGATAAGATTGAAAGAGGGAATATGAGAGGATGAGTCAATATCCAGATGGGGGTATTGATGTAGAGGATGGAAGATTTCTTCAGTGAGTGGAGGAGTTGGAGAATGGATTGAAGTTGGAGATGGGGTGGAAATGGTGATTGTGGAAGAAATTGTAATGGTGGATGTGATTGGTGTAGATGAAACAAGAGGTGGAGGAGGAGAAGATGAAGCAGACAAGTCTTCTGCAGGGGCAGAAACTTGAGGGGAAGAGGCTGAAACAGTCCTTGTGCCTGAAGTAGAAATGCCAGAATCCTGCTGGGCTTGACAATTTGCCTGTCCCATTTTCCAAACAGGGCACAGGTGAGCCTCTTGGAGGCATTGATGTGCATTCCATTTGAAACAAGCAGGGCAGGTCATCTGTTCTGAAGAAACAGCCCTAAGATTCTCCAAAAATTAACAAAGTTTTTGTTGATTTTTTTTTTGATCAAGTCAAAGAAGACTTCTCCCCAGTTCAATTATTTCTTGTCCACAAGAGCACCCATCAAGCAGAACTGATACCTGGAGATGGTATCATGAGCTGAGTGTTTGGCCAACAACACCTTTCCAACCACATCAGCCAGAAATCTGTACTCAACAGATAGATTTTTCTTCAGCAATTTGCTAGGGTTTGCATCTAAATGACCCATTCTTTCAAGCAAATTGGAAAACTCTGCTCCAGAAAGTTCAGCAGAGTCTTCTCCAGAATTCAATTCAAAAACCTCTGTCAAGGCAGCAAGTGTTAGTGATACCTGGGTTCCTGAGATTGTTCCAATCACTGTATTCTGATGCAGGTTATGGGCAGTATACACCCATTCTTTGATCTCATCTGCAGCAAATTTGATCCTGGTGGTCATTATGGTAACTAGCTTTTGTTCCTTGAAAAGTTCCAGAATATCTCTGAAGATTTGATCACTGTTATTGAAAGTGTCCATGTCGATATCAAAACCTGCATCAAATTTCATTGCGGCCAGGATTGCAACTGAGACGGCCATTGATTCCTGCAAAAATGAACAAACAAATGACCAAGTGTAGAGAAGTTTGGAGGGAAAGGGAAAATTTGCAGAGAGAATTAAAGCGCAAAGGGAGAACGACGGCCGAAAAATGAATTTTATATTAGGGTTCGACGCAGAAAAGGAAAGATTGTTGATCTCTGTTCGACGATCTGGGCTTCTAAAGGAAACTGAAAGGTCATCAATAACGTCGATCTCCGTTCGACGATATTGGAGAGCATCGAGCTTCGTTCGACGATAGTTCAGAAAACAAAATCGTCGAGCTCCGCACGATGATCGCTGACCTGAGAAAGATAGTTTAGCAGTATCTGAGAGGCGCTGAACTCTAGTCGACGATTTATGAAAGCGTCGATCTCCGTTCGACGATCTGAGGGAAAATCGTCGAGCGTAGTTCAAAGATCAGAAACACACTATACACTAGAAAAATTAAGATGTTTGCCTAGTCTTGGTCATTTTTTTGAGTTTTAAAATCTTGGATATTATTTTAAACTTCCTCCATCTAATATTCCTAACTGATTTAGGAAGAAAGTGTGTTTCTTTTCATCCAAGGGTTTGGTGAAAATATCTCACCTTTGCAAATCAGTTGGGATATATTGAAGTTCAATTTTATTTTTCTCAACATTATCCCATAGAAAGTGATGCCTAATTTCTATATGTTTTGTCCTACTATGGAGGACTAGATTTTGTGCTATGGAAATAACACTAGTATTGTCACAAAATATTTTTGACTTCTCTAAGTTATAGCCATAGTCTAGGATTTGGTTTTGAATCCACAAGATTTGTGAACAATAACTACCTGCAGCCATATACTCAGCTTCAGCAGTTGAAGTTGACATAGATGTTTGTTTCTTGCAAAACCAAGAGACAAGTCTGTCACCAAGAAACTGACAAGTTCCACTGGTGCTTTTCCTGTCTATTTTGCATCTAGCATAATCAGCATCAGAAAATCCAGTTAAGTCAAATGCTGAATCTTTTGGATACCAGAGACCTAGATTTGGACAACTTTTTACATACCTGAGAATCCTTTTTACTAAGGTTAGGTGTGACTCTCTAGGGCTCACTTGGAATCTAGCACATATGCATGTAGCAAACATTATGTCAGGTCTACTAGCTGTAAGGTACAATAAAGAGCCAATCATTGCTCTATATGTTGTCTGATCAACAGGTTTCCCATGTTCATTAGCATCTAATACAACATTAGTAGGCATAGGTGTTTTCATACATGATGCCTCAGACATACCAAATTTCTTAACCAATTCTTTTGCATACTTGGTTTGAGAAATAAGTATGCCTTCAGCATGTTGTTTGATTTGCAATCCTATATAGAAGGATAGCTCACCCATGCTACTCATTTCAAATTTAGAATGCATTAGGTTGGAGAACCTTCTGCACAAATTTGAATCAGTAGAACCAAATATAATATCATCTACATAAATTTATACTAGTAGGGTATGGGACTTATGGGTTTTAATAAAAAGAGTTTGGTCTACTCTACCCCTTATAAACTTATTTTTCAGAAGAAAGCATACTAGGGTCTCATACCATGCTCTAGGAGCTTGCTTTAAACCATATAATACTTTATGCAACTTGAAAACATAATCAGGATGAGTTGAAGAGATAAAACCTGTAGGTTGTCTGACATGGACTTCTTCTTTGATATCTCCATTGAGAAAAGCACTCTTTACATCCATCTGGTATACTTTGAAACCTTTGTGTGCTGCATATGCTAAGAAGATTCTTATAGCCTCTAACCTTGCAACTGGTGCAAAAGTCTGGTCATAATCTATTCCTTCTTCTTGAGAGTACCCTTGAGCAACTAGCCTTGCCTTGTTCCTTACAATGACTCCTTGATCATCCAACTTGTTTCTGAACACCCACTTTGTTCCAATAATGGAGTGATCCTTTGGCCTTGGTACTAGTTCCCAAACTTTGTTCCTTTCAAATTGATGCAACTCTTCTTGCATTGCAATGATCCAGTGTGGATCTTGCTCTGCATCTTGAATGGATTGAGGTTCAATTTGAGAAAGAAAGCAAGTGTGCATTAGGTTTTGGTTGACCTAATTTCTGTTTTGCACACCAGCTGAGATGTCTCCAATCACTTGGGAAATTGGATGGTCTCTTGATGTTACTAAATCAACAGGTGTTGTTGATTGTTCACCAACCTATGTTGTTGTTTCCTCTTGTGGTACAACAACTGGCACTTCAAGAAGTTTCTCTTCAAGATGATGAATGTCTTCTTCATCTTCACTGCTTTCCTCTTTTTGAATGATTTGTAACCTGTCCAAGTCTTCAGCAACAGAGTGTACCTGCAAAGGTTCTATGGTAGAAGTATTCTTCTCCTTGAAAGACATGTTAGATTCATCAAAAGAGATATGAACAGATTCTTCAATTTTGAGAGTTGATTTATTATATACCCTATAAGCCTTAATGATCATGGAGTATCCCAGAAAAACTCCTTCTTCAGCTTTATCTTGAAATTTTGCTAAGTATTTCTTGTCATTATTGTGAATGTAACAGATACAACCAAAAATTCTAAAATAATCTACTTTAGGTTTCTTCCCTTTGAGTAATTCATAGGGAGTATTGCCCTTCAGTTTATGTATTAAACTTCTATTCAACACATAGTTGGAGGTGTTCACTGTCTCTGCCCAAAAGGATAGAGGAAGGTGAGCATCTGACAACAATGTACTGCCAGATTCAATAAGGGTTCTATTTTTCCTTTCAGCTACCCCATTTTATTGAGGAGTTCTAGGAGCTGAGAAAGTGTGCCTGATCCCTTCACTCTGACAGAACTCTTGCATAAGAAGAGAATCAAACTCTGTCCCATGATCACTTCTGATCAGGGTAATGTGAGTATTGAACACAGTCTGTATGCATTTGAGAAACTCTGTCAAACACTTAAAGTTATCAGACTTCTTCCTCAGAAAGAACACCCATGTGAATCTAGAGAAGTCATCTACAACTACTAAAGTATAAGATTTCCCTCCTAAGCTTTGTACTGTAATGTGTACAAAAAGATCCATGTGTAACAGATACAAAATCCTAGGTGAATCACTCTTATTAAGTGACTTGAAGCTATTTTTGGTTTGCTTGCCTAATTGACAAGCCCTGCAGAGTCCTTCGTTCTTGTAGGGGCCAGAAGGTAGTCCTCTAACAAGATGGTCCTTGAATAGACTAGGAATGGTTCTATGGCTTATATGCCCTAGTCTCTTATGCCATAAAACATTAGGTCTACAAATAGAATTAAACAGGCAAATATCTACTTCTGTTGAAAGAAAGTCTACTAAATAGATGTTACCTTTTCTTTTACCTGTCAACACAGTTGTGTTGTCCTCTGATTTGATCTTGCATAAGGATTTGCTGAAAGTCAATTGGTAGCCTTTATCACATAGTTGACTGATGCTGATCAAGTTGTGCTTTAGTCCTTCCACATAGGCTACTTTCTTGAATGTGACTATGCCAATTTGGACCGCACCATATCCTTTTGTTAGTCCAAAGTTTGAATCACCAATTATGACTTTGGGTCCAAGCTTGGCTTTGAAGGATGTGAAATTGTCTTTGCTTCCTGTCATGTGCTTGGAGCAGCCACTATCCAAATACCATTGCTGGTTTGATGTTCGATAGGTCTTCACCTGCACATAAAACAATTTACTTGTTTTTGACCCAGTTTACCTTGGGCCTAGATTGATAACCTTTAAATTCAGAAATAAATGACATCACTGGTTGACTCTTATAACCTTCAGGATGATATCTCCTTGGAGGTATTATCCATTCAGTATAAGGGTTAAATCTTTGGGATGAAGGACCCCTAGGTTTGGATTTTGATTTACCTTTAAAAAAGTTTTCAAAGCTCTGATCTCTGCTCGACGATCGCTGAGCTGAGTTCGACGATCTTGGGTCAGATAGTCGATCTCTGTTTGAAGATCGACTGTGGCAGAGTTCAGGGTTTAGAGATCGTCGACCTGCGTTCGACAATTTTGCCTGAGATCGTTGATCTCCGTTCGACGATCGTCTAGCTCCGTTCGATGATTTCTGTTGAAATCTTGTTTTCTTGGGTAAGTCAGAATTTTTCCTAGCTACCTCTACAACTCCCTTCCCTTTATCAGAGATAAACTTAATTGGGGTTGTTAGTACTATAGGTTGGATGGATGAAGCACCCAAGCCCAGTGTACTATTGAACCTTGAGTTCACTGTGCTTGTGACGTACATTAGCTTGATACTTCTCCCATTAAGGGATTCTTCAAACTTTTTGGCCTCTGATAGCTCACTTTTTATTGAAGCTATCTGCTCCCTACAGCACTCCAATTCCTTAGAGAGTTTGAGGTTATCTGATTTTAAGGTACTGTGTTCAGACAATTGATTTCTGAGAGAGATGATTTCCTTCTCAGATTTTAATAAGTCTAAACATTGTGCTTTAAACTCATAGTTGAAGTCCTCAGAGTTGAAATCAAATGAGTCTATTACCTGGTCTTCTTAAGGTTGAGTCTCTGATTCAGATTCAGACTCTTCTGCATCAGAATTGTGTTGTGAGGCATTGATAGCCATCATGCAGAATTTCTTCTCTTCAGCATCATCTTCATCATCACTTGAGCTGGAAGAAGTTTCAGATTCTTCTTCTGTGTCACTCCAAGTTTCAGCAACAAATCCCTTCCTTGTGTGTTTGTTCTTGTTGGAAGAGGGTTTTCCATTGCTATTCTTCTTGAAGTCCTTATCTTTTCTTCTTTCTTTCTTGTCCTTTCTGTCCTTATTTTTATTCTCTGGACAGTCAGGCACAATGTGGCCTGATTTCCTGCAACCAAAATAGATAATCTCTTTGTTTTTTGATTTATCATACCTTGGCTTGTCATGCTCCTTGTATGATCTTTTCCTGAAGTCTTTTCTGGCCATTTTGTAAAATCTCTTGGCCAGTAGACTAAGCAGCTCATCATTGCCTGGGATTTTGTCTTCAGGCTGATCTTCTGTGGCTTTGAAAGCTATTGATTTCTCCTTTCTTATGGCTGGTGAGGCAGCCTTCTGCTCTTCTTCTCTATTCTTAATGAGCAGCTCATAAGACTTGAGCTTGCCCAAGAGAGCTTCTGTTGTTATCTCATTTAGACTTCTGATATCCTTGATTGACCAGATCCTTGAGTCCCAAGTGCTTGGGAAGCACATTAGGATTTTATCATTTAGCTCAGTCAATGAGATCTCTTTATCCAAAGTTTTCAGTTCATTGACTATAAGACTGAGTCTATTATACATGTCTGCTACTGACTCATCTTCTCCTTTCTTAAAGTTCTCATATTGGGTTATGAGGTGGGAGCTTCTGTCTTTCCTCTCATCAGCTGATCCTGAGACTATTTCAAATAGCTTGTCCCAGATGTCCTTTGCTAAGTTGCATTCAGCTACTTTTTGGAATATCTCATCAGACATTGTTTGGGCTAGAATGTTCATAGCTTTTGCATCTGCAACTTTCCATTTCTTTATCTCTACATCTGTTCCTGATGGAGGTGGAACAACACTTGTACTTGTGTTCTCTGGAGGTCTTGGACACACTGTCAAAACAGAATTGAAAATGTCCTCATCAATAGAGTTCATGTATAGTATAATCCTTGTCTTCCAAAGTGCAAACTTAGATAGATTGCACACTGGAGGTCTGGTGCTAGCATAATCTTTGTTTTGGGCCATGATTCGTGAAGAAATAATTCTAATAACAAAATCAAAACAAGTAGATCTAACTGGAGTCAAGAACGTCGATCTGAGCTCGAAGATCGTCGAATGGAGCTCGACGACTCGTTGAAGTTGAGCTCAGAGATCGCCGAATGGAGTTCGACGATTCGTCGAAGTGAGCTCAACGATCGTTGAATGGAGTTCGACGATTCGTCGTACTGAGCTCGACGAAATGACTTCTCCAAAACTGAAAAACCTGGTCTTGAGGGCAGCTTCCAAACCTAACTACTAACCCTTACACTCAATTCTAATTGATCTTTAGATCTATACAATGAGGTCAAAACAGGTTTCCTAAGAGACATAGTGATCCTTGCCCAAATCAGTAATAGGGTGTTCCAACAATCTGGACGACGATCTTGACTTCTCAGCTCGACGAATTTTGGACTCAGCTCGACGAATTCTGTTATCTGTTCGACGATTTCTGTGTAGTTCCAGACTTGAAACTTTCCCTCCCTCTATCCCTTTTCTACTGCAATAATTCCTTAGTAACCAATGCTTAAATATTCTCTGAATATTACCATTAGAAGCAAGAATTGATTACAGTCTTCATCAGGATTATTACTTGCCGCTTTTCAATGTGACAGTTTGGGAAATCAATCAATGCAAATATTCTCCAGGCCGTCAGCATTGAATGAAGGAAGAAATTCAAAATTCGGAAGGAAGATTACACAGAAATATAAAAAGGATTTTTCTTTTTCTTCCTTTAGAGCTGAATCACACACAAGAGAAATAAGGGTTTTCTTCGTTATTCTCAGGAGAACATGCAAATCACAATAGAGTAACAACAATGATATAGTAACAGAGAACTAGAAGCCCTAGCCCTTGACTAGAGAAAGAACAGCAAGCTGAAGAAGAAGAAGTAGAACCATTTAAATCAAGAGTCTTCTTCTGTCTTAATCTCAGGATTCTTCAAAGGACAACAATTACTATATCAGTCAAGATGCACCTGGATACCTGCTAGTCAAGGCTGAAACACTGAAGGACTACTCACCCTGAAGCAAAGCTCCATCCTTCCTGAATAAATTTATATCTCAGGGGGAGCTTTGTTAAAATCAAGATCCACTAAAGACTTCTCAATTGTATTTGAGAAAGAGAAGACATAATCACTCTCTCATCACCCACTGTATAAAGGGTCCTTAACTTCCTTCAAAAGTTTTTCCTGCTTGCAAGTCAACTGAACAAAAGACTTGAGGATTGGTTTTTGAGCACCTGATCAAAAGCTCATTGGTGGCAGTCACCTGATCAAAAACCTGAGTGGATTCCTACAAGGGTGGTAGAAGAGTGGATGTAACCAGGTTGGGGAACCACTATAAAATTCTTGTGTTGTCTGGTTACATTTTTACTTTTGTTCTTGCTGTGGCTGTGTGGCTTAGGTTTGCTGTGTTTGTGGTATTCAATTTAATTTCTACACCACCTGTGATAGATTGAATTATCTTAGAACTAATTTGTTAATTAGCAAATTTTTTATAAACCCTAAATACACTATTCACCCCCCCTAGAGTATTTCAGATCTAACCCTTACTTTCATAGCGGAAGCCTATAACACGAAGCCGAATTTACACACATGAATGTCCACCATATAAAAGCTCCACATTTATATAAAACAGGAATCATATCTGAAAGTGCAAGTTAGATCTGATATACTCTAGAGGGGGGTGAATAGAGTATGGTGCTTGCTAAAAACATTTTACAACTGTTGTTGTATTCCTAAGTGAACAGGGATGCAAATAATATAAAGTAAATATAAACACAGATCAATCACAAAGCAATCACAAAGCACAGCCAGAAACAAAAGAAAGACATGCAACCAGATGACACAAGGAGCTATAGTGGTTCCCCAATCAACCTGGGTACATCCACTCTTCTACCACCCTAGGTAGGAATCCACTGCAGGATGAGTTGATCAGGTGTCCTGGGCACCAATGAGCTTTTGATAAGGTGCTCAAAAACCAAACCAGATTTTTTGACCAGGTGTCTTGCCACCACTGAGTTTTGAAAAGGTCTCAGAAACCAATCACAAACTTTTTAAGGGAGTTTGAAAAACCCTTTACAGCAGAGAGAGAGAGAGAGAAGGGATGAGATGATCTTCTCTATTAACAGTCAGAGTGAAGATAGTGGATGTTGTCAAAGCTCCCCCTGAGATCTTGAGTTGTTCAGGAAGTGAAGCTTTATAGTAGGGTGATAGGCCTTCAGATGATTTGATCTCCAACAAAAGATGATTTCAGCAGCAACTGAAATGTGAGGTGTCTGGAGTCTTGAATGATGATGGCCTTTGAACACTTGAATCAAGAGAGATCTGAAAATTTCAGTTAGTTGATCTCCTTTTGTGATGTGTGTTCTTGTATGAATTTTTTGAGACTGAGAATGTCTGCAACTCTCTTTCTTTCTCTTGTGTGATTGTTGTTGTAAGAGCTGTAATTCTTGTTGTTACAGAGAATTGTTGTTGCAGAGAATTGTTCTATATTCTACAGCAGGAATGAAAAAGCTGATCTTTTATTCCTTAGATCTGAATAAAAATGATCATCTATCTAAGATAGCCGTTAGCCTGTCATAAATGAATTCCTTAACTGCATTTGTCTTCTGGAGGAAAGTCCAATAAAACATTCCTTGAAAATTCCTTAAAACTTACTACAGATTAATTAAAAATGGCTATAGGATCTCTGATATAAATGCTGAGAATAATTCCACAACTGACTGAATTTGAATCTTGAAAAACGTCTAACTCTTCAGAAAAACATCGAACTGAGCTCCACTATCGTTGAACTGTGCTCAGAGACTGAACTTAGATAGAAACAGAGATCGTTGATCTGAGCTCAACTATCGTCGAACTGAGCTCAGAGATAGAGAATCAAACTGGAGTCAAGATCGTCGATCTGAGCTTGAAGATCGTCGAATGGAGTTCGACGAATCGTTGAAGTTGAGCTCAGAGATCGTCGAATGGAGTTCGATGATTCGTCGAAGTGAGCTCAACGATCGTCGAATGGAGTTCAACGATTCGTCATACTGAGCTCGACGAAATGACTTGGTCTCCAAAACTGAAAAGCTTGGTCTTGAGGGCAGCTTCCAAACCTAACTACTAACCCTTACACTTAACTCTAATTGACCTTTAGATCTATATAATGAGGTGAAGACAGATTTCCTAAGAGACATAGTGATCCTTGCCCAAATCAGTAATAAGGTGTTCCAACAATCTCCCCCTATTTGGGTTAGGATTACTATTTACAGACATTGGAAAAATAAAAGCATACAAAGCAGAAATGCAACAAAAAAACATTGCAGAATCACAGACATTATCTCAGATAGTTCAGAAAATAAAATATACTGTCACCTTACAGAATCATTCTTTTTCCTTGCCCTTTATAAGTATTATTTCTCTGTTGGGATTGAGAGCTTCCTTCTTAGATCTTTTATCATCAGCTGCACCTAGAGATGTTTGCTGATTTGGCCTGGGCACTACAGCTTCTGGATGCAGCTTCATGTAGCTTTCTGAATCAAAAAATTTACTGGATGAATATCTTTCAAGTTCCTTCTTCTTTTGATCTGATAATGTAGTGATATTGGATGTATCTTTTCCTTGTTCTTTGGCTTTCTTGATCTGATCTAAAGCAGCCAATTCTTTCATCATAGCTGTCCATGATGTGGGATTGTTTTCTGGATCCTCAAATGGAACTGGAGGCTCATATCTATTTGAAGGATTGTCTGGAGGGGCTCTGGAAGAGACTAAATCATTTAGCTTATAAGGAAAGGGACCAGAAGTAGTATCAGATGGACCTTGTCCTTCCCTTGAATATGGATGTTGCCTGGAATATCCTTTGGAGTAAACTTGAAATTCTCTTTGATTTCCTCTGTAATTTCCTCTTCTTGACTGGTAGCCTCTAGATTGAATTCCTCTATATTGGGATCTACCTTGAGGTTGATAAGGGCTTTGGCTTCTGGCAGAAGGTTGAGATGCAGAACTTCCACTTGCACCTGCTTCAGGTGAAGGAGGAGGAGGATTGAACTGTGATGATCCTTTATCATATTTTCTCTTCTTCTTCATAGCCTTCAATTGATTTTTGGAGTATTGCATCCAATGTTCTGTGATAGGGCAATTATGCAGTATATAGTATGGAATGTCATTTGTGTCTTTCACTTTTGCTGGAGTAACTCTCTTCATTGCTTTACTTTTGGCCTTTCTTTTCCTTACAATTGTAGCAGAGAAATCATCTGAGTCAGTCCTGAACTGATCACTATCTGAGCTTGAAGGATTATCATACACTGCATAAATCTTTTTGAGATAATCTTTTTGTTGTTGTGACTGAGCAGGAGAGACAGCAAAAACAGCAATAGTACCAGCAGCAACAGCAGGAAGAGGAATAGAAGTAGCACTGGCAGAATAAGTTATGACAGCAGCAGATTCAGATACAACATTTTCAGAAACAGAAGGTACAGCAGTAGTAGTATCAGATGAAGCTGGAAAATCAACTTCAGAAGGAGTAACAGTAGTAGCAGCAGGCTCAAGATCAAATTCCTCTGTCATATGTATATCCTCAGATACTAAAATAGCAGTAACAGAACTAACATAGATATCATCATTAGCAGTAGGAGCAGCATCAGTAAGAGCAACAGAATCATAAGGAGCAGTAGTATATAGGGAATTGACAAAAGAATATATTAAACTGGTATCACAGCTAGAAATAGGCACAATGGCCTTAGAGAGATCTTCAGATTGCTGGACTGCAGTGAGCTGGACTGGAAGACAGTTGAAATAAGCAGAATCAAAAATTGATAACAGTGACTTGAGGTCCACTGTGATAACTGCAACTGGAGGTACTGGAGCTTGAGCTTGGACTGAAGTAACAACAGCAGCAGGCAATCTTTCCACTTCATGAGGCATCTCCCCCTGCCTAGATTCAGTGGAAACTAGATCAAGGCACCAATAAGAAGGGATTGCCTGAGAGGGAAGAAGAGAGGAGAGCATGACAGACAGTTCTTGAACTATTTTTATTAGTGGAGCCAAAGAGGCCTCCATCAAGAGTGATAGCTTGGGAGATATCAGCTCATAGAGCCTGTCTGCAAGAGCTGGAAGATCTACATGCTCAAGAGGGACTTAAGTAGAGGTAGGAATTGAAGGTGGAGCAACAGGAGATGTTGGTGGAGAACTTGTGGATGGTGGAAATGAAGGTTGAGAGATAGGAATTGTGGAAATGGAAGATAATGGAATGGAAACAGATGGTGTGAAGGATGGTTGTGCAATGATATCCTGAAGTAGTTGTTGATATGAGGTGGATGAATATGGTGGCTCAGTAGGGGATGAGGGAGAATCATCCATATAGGAATCATCTATAAGGTTGAAAGATGGAATGTGAGAGGATGAATCAATATCTAGGTGAGGGTATTGATGTAGAGGATGGAAGAGTTCTTCTATGAGAGGTGGAGTTGGAGAAGGAATGGAAGTTGGAGATGGGGTGGAAATTATGATGGTGGAGGTGACTGGTGTGGATGCAACAAGATGTGGTAGAGGAGGAGAAGAAGTAGGCAAGTCTTCTGCAGGGGCAGAAACTTGAGGGGAAGAGACTGAAACAGTCCTTGTGCCTGAAGTAGAAATGCTAGAAGGCCTGCTGGGCTTCACAATTTGCCTGTCCCATTTTCCAAATAGGGCACAGGTGAGCCTCTTGGAGGCATTGATGTGCATCCCGTTTGAAACAAGCAGTGCAGGGCATCTGTTCTGAAGAAACAGCCCTAATATCCTTCCAAAATTAACAAAATTCTTGTTGATTTTCTTCTTGATTAAGTCAAAGAATATTTCTCCCCAGTTCAGTTGTTTCTTGTCCACAAGAGCACCCATCAAGTAGAGCTGATACCTGGAGATGGTATCATGAGCTGAGTGTTTGGCCAACAATACTTTTCCAACCACATCAGCCAGAAATCTGTACTCAACAGACAGATTTTTCTTCAGCAATTTGCTAGGGTTTGCATCTGAATGTCCCATTCTTTCAAGCAAATTGGAAAACTCATCTCCAGAAAGTTCAGCACAGTCTTCTCGACATTTCAATTCAAAAACCTCTGTCAAGGCAGCAGGTGTTAGGGATACCTGGGTTCCTGAGACTGTGCCAACCACTGTATTCTGATCCTGATTGTGGGCAGTATACACTCATTCCTTGATCTCATCTGCAGCTAATTTGATCCTGGTAGTCATTATGGTAACTAGCTTTTGTTCCTTGAAAAGTTCCAGAATATCTTTGAAAATTTGATCGCTGTTATTGAAAGAGTCCATGTCGATATCAAAACCTGCATCAAATTTCATTGCGGCCAGGATTGCAACTGAGACTGCCATTGATTCCTGCAAAAAACTAACAAACAAACGACCAAGTGTAGAGAGGTTTGGAGGGAAAGAGAAAGTTTGCAGAAAGTATGAAAGCACAAAGGGAGAACGACGGCAGAAAAATGAGTTTTATATTAGGGTTCGACGCAGAAAAGGAAAGATCGTTGAACTCTGTTCGACGATCTAGGCTTCTAAAGGAAACTGAAAGGTCATCAATAGAGTCGATCTCCGTTCGACGATATTGGAGAGCGTCGAGCTCCGTTCGACGATAGTTCAGAAAACAAAATCGTCGAGCTCCGCACGACGATCGCTGACCTGAAAAAGATAGTTTAGCACTATCTGAGAAGCGCTGAACTCTGGTCGACGATTTCGGAAGTCATCGATCTCCATTCGACGATCTGGGGGAAAATCGTCGAGCGCAGTTCAAAGATCAGAAACACTCTTATACACTAGAAAAATTAAGATGTTTGCCTAGTCTTGGTCAATTTTAGAGTTTTAAAGTCTTGGATCTTATTTTAGACTTCCTCCATCTAACATTCCTAACTGATTCAGGAAGAATGTATGTTTCTTTTCATCCAAGGGTTTGGTGAAAATATCTCCCCTTTGCAAATCAGTTGGGATATATTGAAGTTCAATTTTATTTTTCTCAACATTATCCCTTAGAAAGTGATGCCTAATTTCTATGTGTTTTGTCCTACTATGGAGGACTGGATTTTGGGCTATAGAAATAGCACTGGTATTATCACAAAATATTTTTGACTTCTCTAAGTTGTAGCCATAGTCTAGGAGTTGGTTTTGAATCCATAATATTTGTGAACAACAACTACCTGCAGCCATATATTCAGCTTCAGTAGTTGAAATTGACACAGATGTTTGTTTCTTGCAAAACCAGGAGACAAGTCTGTCACCAAGAAACTGACAAGTTCCACTGGTGCTTTTCCTATCTATTCTGCATCAAGCATAATCAGCATCAGAAAATTCAGTTAAGTCAAATGCTGAATCTTTTGGATACCGGAGACCTAAATTTGGACAACTTTTTACATACCTAAGAATCCTTTTTACTAGGGTTAGGTGTGACTCTCTAGGGCTCACTTGGAATCTAGCACATATACATGTAGCAAACATTATGTCAAGTCTACTGGCTATAAGGTACAACAAAGAGCCAATCATTCCTCTATATGTTGTCTGATCAACAGGTTTCTCATGTTCATCAGCATCCAATATAGCATTAGTAGGCATAGGTGTTTTCATACATGATGCTTCAGACATACCAAATTTCCTAATCAATTCTATTGCATACTTGGTTTGAGAAATAAATATTCCTTCAGCATGTTGTTTGATTTGCAATCCTAGAAAGAAGGATAGCTCACCCATGCTACTCATTTCAAATTTAGAATGCAGTAGGTTGGAGAACCTTCTGCATAAATTTGAATCAGTAGAACCAAATATAATATCATCTATATAGATTTGTACTAGTTGGGTATGAGACTTATGGGTTCTAATAAAAAGAGTTTGGTCTACTCTAACCCTTATAAACTTAATTTTTAGAAGAAAGCGTGCTAGGGTCTCATACCATGCTCTAGGAGCTTGCTTTAGAACATATAATGCTTTATGCAATTTGAAAACATAATCAGGGTGAGTTGAAGAGATAAAACCTGGGGGTTGTCTGACATAGACTTCTTCTTTGATATCTCCATTGAGAAAAGCACTCTTTACGTCCATCTGGTATACTTTGAAACCTTTGTGTGCTACATATGCTAAGAAGATTCTTATGCCCTCTTTCCTTGCAACTGGTGCAAAAGTCTGGTCATAATCTATCCCTTCTTCTTGATAGTACCCTTGAGCAACTAGCCTTGCCTTGTTCCTTACAATGACTCCTTGATCATCCAATTTGTTTCTGAACACCCACTTTGTTCCAACAATGGAGTGATCCTTTGGCCTTGGTACTAGTTCCCAAACTTTATTCCTTTCAAATTGATGCAACTCTTCTTGCATTGCAATGATCCAGTGTGGATCTTGCTCTGCATCTTGAATGGATTGAGGTTCAATTTGAGAAAGGAAGCAAGTGTGCATCAGGTTTTGGTTGACCTGATTTCTGGTTTGCACACCAGCTAAGATGTCTTCAATCACTTGGGAAATTGGATGGTCTCTTGATGTTACTAAATCAACAGGGGATGTTGATTGTTCACCAACCTGCGTTGTTGTTTTCTCTTGTGGTACAACAACTGACTCTTCAAGAAGTTTCTCTTCAAGATGTTGAATGTCTTCTTCATCTTCACTGCTTTCCTCTTTTTGAATGATCTGTAACCTGTTCAAGTCTTCAGCAAGAGAGTGTACCTGCAAAAGTTCTATGGTAGAAGTATTCTTCTCCTTGAAAGACATGTTAGATTCATCAAAAGATATGTGAACAGATTCTTCAATTTTAAGAGTTGATTTATTATATACCCTATAAACCTTACTGATCATGGAGTATCCTAGAAACACTCCATCAGTTTTAGCTTGAAATTTTACTAAGTATTTCTTGTCATTATTGTGAATATAACAAATACAACCAAAACTTCTAAAATAGTATGCTGCACAAAAAAAAAACAAGGCCAGAAACAAAAATGAAAGCAAGCAAAACCAGAAGACACAAGGGAATATAGTGGTTCCCCAAACTTGGGTACATCCACTCTTCTACCACCCTAGGTAGGAATCCACTGCAGGATGAGTTGATCAGGTGTCCTGGGCACCAATGAGCTTTTGATAAGGTGCTCAAAAACCAAAGCAGATTTTTTGATCAGGTGTCTTGCCACCAATGAGCTTTTGACAAGGTGCTCAAAAACTAAGTTCAAACTTTTGAAGGGAGTTTGAGAAACCCTTTACAGAGTGGGGGTGAGAGAGTGATGGAAGTCTTCTCTTTCTCAAACAACTGAGAAGACTATGTGGATTGATGTCAAAGCTCCCCCTGAATCCTTGAAATCTTCAGGAAGAAAAGCTTTGCTGAGGGAGATAGGCCTTCAAAGGTTGAACTCCAGCAATAGATGATTTCAGCAATAGCTGAAATGTTGAGTGTCTGGAGTCTGTAAATATGTTGGCCTTGAACACTTTGAAAACAACAGAGATCTGAAGATTTGAGAAAGCTTGATCTCCTTGGATGAGTGTTCTTCAGAATTCTTTTTGACAGAAGATTTTTGAATGAGTTTCTGTAATCTGTATTGTGTGTGCTCTATTTTTAGATTCAAAAAACATTGTATCTTTTATTCTCTGGTCCAGAATAGAATATCATTCTCTATCAAGTATAGCCGTTGGCCTGCATTAATTGCATCCTTAATTGCATAATCTCTTCTGGAGGAAAGTCCACAGAATTATTCCTTGAAAAATCCCTTGAAACTTGGTCCAGAAATAAATGAAAACGGCTAGGAAATCTCTGAATTAATTGCAGAATAACTCTTAACTGATTTGAATTTGAATTAAGAAATATCCTGAAAGTCATCTGAAATTGTCGAACTGAGCTCTGCTATCGTCGAGCTGAGCTCAGCGATTTGGAAATATACAGCAGCAAAAATGTCGTCGATCTGAGCTCAAAGATCGTCGAACTGAGCTCAGAGATAAAGATCCAAAGCATAGTCAAAATCGTCGACCTGAGCTCACCGATCGTCGAATGGAGTTCGACGATATTATGAAGTTGAGCTCAGCGATTATCGAATGGAGTTCGACGATCTGTCGAAGTTGAGCTAGACGATCGTCGACCGGAGTTCGACGAATCGTCGTGCTGAGCTCGACGATATGACTTGGTCTTCAGACTGAGAATCCTGGTCTCCAGGGCAGCTTCCAAACCTAGACTACTAACCCTTAGACTCAATTCTAATTGACCTATTAAGCTATACAGAAGGTCAAGCAAAGATTCCTAGAGACATAGTGATCCTGACTCAAATTAGCAATAGGGTGTTCCAACAATCTCCCCCTATTTGGGTTAGGATTACTATTAACAAACTTTGGAAAATTTTGAATAACAACATACAATCAGCAAAACATAAAAACAACAGCTAGACATGCAGAAACATCACAGAGATATATATATATATAGCATCCAGATAATCAGAAGTACCAGAAATTGTCACCTTACAATATCACTTCTTCTCTTTGCCTTTAACCATTTTAATTTCTCTGTTAGGATTTAGGGCTTCCTTGTTGGACCTGGTGTCATCTGCTGTACCCAAATATGTTGGCTTTGAAGGCCTGGGAACCACAGCTGCAGGATGTAATTCCATGTATCTGTCAGCATCAAAGAATCTACTTGAACCATATCTCTCTAGTTCTTTTTGTCTCTGTTCAGACATAGTAGAGATGTTGGAAGAATCTAATCCTTGTTCTTTGGCCTTATTAATCTGATCCAGTGCATCTAATTCCTTTAACCTGGCAGTCCAAGCAGCTGGGTTATTTTCAGGGTCCTCAAAAAGTACAGGTGGCTCATACCTGTTGGAAGGATTGTCTTGAGGAGGCCTGGCAGACACAGTCTCTTTTAGCTTGTAGGGGAAAGGACCAGAAGTTGTATCAGAAGAACCATGTCCTCCCCTAGAATATAGGTGCTGCCTGGAGTACCCTTTGGAATAAACTTGAATATCTCTCTGATTTCCCCTATATCCTCCTCTCCTAGAATGTGAACCCCTGGATTGGCTTTCCCTTTGGTAAGATCTGGCATGAGGTTGATAGGGAGCTTGACTTCTAGCTGGGGTTGACTTGCAGAGCTTCCACCTGCACCTGCATCAGGAGGAGGTGGTGGAGGAGGATGAGAGTGCTAGAATGGGGATGAACCTTTCTCATATTTTCTCTTTTTCTTCATGGCTTTCAGCTGGTTCTTGGAATACTGCATCCAGTGCTCAGTAATTTGGCAGTTATGAAGGATATAGTATGGAATGTCATTGTTATCTTTAACTTTAGCAGGATGAACCCTTTTCATTGCTTTGCTCCTTGACTTCCTTTTCCTGGCAATGGTAGCAGATGAGTCATCAGAGTCTGTTTTGAATTCATCAGATTCAGAACTCTGGTCATCATATAGAGCATCTATTTTCTTCATCAAATCTTTCTTTAGCTGCACAGAGGCAGATGAGGCAGAAGTGGAAACAGCAGCAGCAGCAGGTGTTGAGATGGTAATAGCAGGGACAGCAGCAGATGGAGAAGGTGCAACAACAGCAGCAGCAGTTGGCTCTGGACAAGTGACAACAGCAACAACTTCACTAACAACAGCAGAAACAGCAGGAGAACATCAAAGTCTGCAGAAGGCTCAAAATCAGTGGCCTCTGACATCAGAATGTCCTTGGAGATTGGCTCATCAGAAGCAGTAAGAACTTCAGCAGCAGCAGCATCAACATTCTCAGAAGCAGCAAAATCAGCAATCCTTTCTTCAGGAGAAGCAGCAGCAATGACTGAGTTTACAAAAGAGCAGATCATGCTAGGATCACAGCAAGAAAGAGGCACAAGTGCCTTGGATAAGTCTTCTGGAGGCTGGACAGCATGGACCTCTGGCAGACAGCTGAAGAAGGCATAATCAAAAGCAGATAGCAGAGACCTGAGGTCTATTGCAAGAATTGCAGTAGGAGGCACAGCAGTAGCAAGAGAAGTAGAACTAACAGCAACAGCAGACAGAGGGCTTGCAGCAGCAGCAGCAGCATCATCATGAAGATTCTCTTCATATGGCATCTCCCCCTGCCTAGATGCAGATACATCTGGAGCAAGGCACACTACTATAGGTGCTGCCTGAGGGAAGAGGGAGGAGAGCATGGCAGAAAGAGCTGCCACTAACAGGTGTAGAGGAGCCAAGGAGGTCTCCAATAGTAGAGTTAGCCTTGGGGCAAGTAACTCATACAACCTGTCAGCTAGGGCTGAGAGGTCTTCTTGCTCAACAGCTGGAGCAGAGGTAGATGGTATGGAAGAAGCTGGGGATGCTGGAAGGGAAGGGCTGGAGAATGTTGGTATGGTGGATATGGAGGACAGGGGAATGGAGATGGATGGGGTGAATGTTGGTTGGTCTATGATGTGGTGTAGGAGGTCTTGGAATGAAGTGGAGGGGGAAGGTAAATCAGGAGGAGATGATGGGGAATCATCCATAAAGGAGTCATCCAGTAGGGTGAAGGATGGAATGGATGGTGATGAGGTGATATCTGGTGGAGGGTAGGAGAACAGTGGGTGGAATTGGTCTTCTGGTGGAGGTAGAATGGGTTCTGGAGATGGTGTTGATGTTGGAGATGGGCTGGATATGATAATGGTGGAGGGAGCTGGAATGGTGGATGGAGGAGAGGCAGCAGCAGCAGCCATGTCATCTACAGGGGTAGAGACCTGTGGAGGAGTGACTCTTTGAGTCCTTGTTCCTGAAGGGGCACTGGAGGAGGGCCTGCTAGGCTTGCTTATTTGCCTGTCCCACTTTCCAAAGAGGGCACATGTCAGTATCTTGGAGGCATTGATATGAACTCCAGAGGAGAGTAACAAGGCAGGACACCTATGCTGCAGAAATACTCCAATAATTCTTCCAAAATTAACAAAACTTTTGTTTATTTTATTTTTGATGAGGTCAAAGAAAACCTCTCCCCAGTTCAGATTTTTCTTATCCACAAGAGCTCCCATGAGGCAGAGCTGATGTCTGGATATTGTATCATGGGCTGAGTGCTTTGCCAGGAGCACTTTTCCAACATCTGCCAGGAACCTATATTCAACAGACAGATTCCTCTTGAAGAGCTTGCTAGGGTTTTCCTCTGGATGACCCATTCTGGCAAGCATTTCAGAAAACTCATCTCCAGATAATTCAGCAGAGTCTTCTCCATTTCTCAATCCAAAAACTTCTGTTAAAATTGTGGGGGTCAAGGGTACCTGATTTCCAGCTATTGACCTAACTATAGTGCTGTTATCTTGATTATGAGCAGTATAAACCCACTCCTGGATTTCATCAGAAGCCAACTTGATCCTGGTGGTCATTAATGCTTTCAGATTCAGGTCCTTGAACAAACCCAGTATGTCTTGAAAAACCTGGTCAGTGGTGCTGAAGGATTCTACATCAATGTCAAACCCAGCATCAAACTTCATTGCGGCAAGGACAGCAACTGACACAGCCATTTGTACCTGCAAAAACTCAACAAACAAAACGACCAAGCGTAGGACTGTTTGGAGGGAAAGAAAATCCTTGCAGAGAAATCGAAAGCGCAAATGAGAACGACGGCGAAAAATGAGTTTTATATTAGGGTTCGACGCAGAATTGGAAAGATCGTTGAACTCAGTTCGACGATCGAGGCTCCTAAAGGAATCTGAAGAGTATTCAACATCGTCGATCTCCGTTCGACGATCTTGGAGAGCGTCGAGCTCCGTTCGACGATCGTTCAGTGAACATAATCGTCGAGCGCCGTTCGACGATCGTTGACCGGAAGATATAGTTCATACTATCTGAGAGGCGCTGAACTCAGTTCGATGATTTCTGGAAATCGTCGATCTCCGTTCGACGATCTTGGGGCAAATCGTCGAGCGCAGTTCAGAGATCATAGAAATGCTAGACACTAAGAAAAATCAGAAAGTTTGCCTAGTCTTGGTCAATTTTTAAACTTTCAAAATCTTGGAGATTATTTAAGGCTTCCTCCATCTAACATGCCTAACTGATTTAGGAAGAAGGTGTGTTTCTTTTCATCCAAGGGCTTGGTGAAAATATCTCCCCTTTGTAAACCAGTTGGGATATAAAGTAATTCAATTTTATTCTTTTCAACATTATCCCTTAAGAAATGATGCCTAATCTCTATGTATTTTGTCCTACTATGGAGGACTGGATTTTGAGCTATGGAAATAGCACTTGTGTTATCACAAAAGATTTTAGACTTATCTAAGTTGTAACCATAGTCTAGGAGTTGATTTTGAATCCATAAGATTTGTGAGCAACAACTGCCAGCAGCCATATATTCAGCTTCAGCAGTTGAAGTTGACACAGATGTTTGTTTCTTACAAAACCAAGAGACAAGTCTGTCACCAAGGAACTGACAAGTTCCACTGGTGCTTTTCTTGTCAATTCTGCATCCAGCATAATCAGCATCAGAGAATCCAGTTAACTCAAATGCTGAATCTTTTGGATACCAGAGACCTAGATTTGGACAACTTTTAACATACCTGAGAATCCTCTTTACTAAAGTTAGGTGTGACTCTCTAGGGCTTACTTGGAACCTAGCACATATACATGTAGAAAACATTATATCTGGTCTACTAGCTGTAAGATACAGTAAAGAGCCAATCATTGCTCTATATGTTGTCTGATCAATAGGTTTCCCATGTTCATCAACATCCAATACAGCATTGGTAGGCATGGGTGTTTTCATACAAGATGCCTCAGACATACCAAATTTCCTAACCAATTCATGTGCATATTTGGTTTGAGAAATAAAGATGCCTTCAGCATGTTGCTTGACTTGCAATCCTAGGAAGAAGGATAGCTCACCCATGCTACTCATCTCAAATTTAGAATGCATCAGGTTAGAAAACCTTCTACACAATTTAGAGTCAGTAGAACCAAAATTGATATCGTCTACATAAATTTGTACTAGTAGGGTATGGGACTTATGGGTTCTAATAAAAAGAGTTTTGTCAACTCTACCCCTTATAAAACCATTTTCCAAAAGAAAGCATGCTAGGGTCTCATACCATGCTCTAGGAGCTTGCTTGAGACTATATAATGCTTTGTTCAGTCTAAAAACATAATCAGGATAAGTTGGAGAGATAAAACCTGGAGGTTTTCTGACATAGACTTCCTCTTTGATGTCTCCATTCAAGAAAGCACTTTTGACATCCATCTGATATACTTTGAAGCCTTTATGAGCTGCATAAGCTAGAAATATCCTGACGGCTTCTAGTCTTGCAACTGGTGCAAAGGTCTGGTCGTAGTCTATTCCTTCTTCTTGAGAGTATCCCTGAGAAACTAGCCTTGCCTTGTTCCTTATAATTACTCCTTGATCATCCAGTTTGTTTCTGAATACCCATTTTGTTCCAACAATGGAATGATCCTTAGGCTTTGGCACTAGTTCCCATACTTTGTTCCTCTCAAATTGATGCAACTCCTCTTGCATTGCAATGATCCAGTGTGGATCTTACTCTGCATCTTGAATGAACTGAGGTTCAATTTGAGATAGGAAGCAGGTGTGCAACAGGTTTTGGTTGACCTGATTTCTGGTTTGCACACCAGCTGAGATTTCTCCAATTATTTGGGAAATTGGATGGTCTCTTGATGTTACTAAATCAACAGGGGGTGTTGATTGTTCACCAACCTGTGTTGTTGTTTCCTCTTGTGGTACAACAACTGGCTCTTCAAGTTGTGCTTCAATATGTTGAGCATTCCCTTCATCTTCACTGCTTTCATCCTCTTGAGTAACCTGTAACCTGTTCTAGTCTTCAACTAGAGAATGTTCCTGCAAAGGTTCTATGGTAGAAGAAATCTTCTCCTTGAAAGACATGTTAGATTCATCAAAAGAAATGTGAACAGATTCCTCAATTTTCAAAGATGATTTATTATAGACCCTATAGTCCTTGCTGATCATGGAGTATCCCAGAAACACTCCTTCATCAGCTTTGGCTTGAAATTTTGCTAGATATTTCTTGTCATTATTGTGAATGTAGCAAATACAACCAAAGACTCTAAAATAGTCAACTTTAGGTTTCTTCCCTTTGAGTAATTCATAGGGAGTCTTTCCCTTTAGTTTATGTATCAGACTTCTGTTCAGCACATAGTTGGAGGTGTTCACTGCCTCTACCCAAAAGGATAGAGGTAGATGAGCATCTGACAACAATGTGGTGGCAGATTCAATAAGGGTTCTATTTTTCCTTTCAGCTACCCCATTTTGTTGAGAAGTTCTAGGAGCTGAGAAAGTATGCCTGATCCCTTCACTCTGACAGAACTCTTGCATAAGAAGAGAATCAAACTATGTCCCATGATCACTTCTAATCAGGGCAATGTGAGTATTGAACTCAATCTGTATACATTTGAGAAACTCTGTCAGACACTTAAAGTTATCAGACTTCTTCCTTAGAAAGAACACCCAAGTGAATCTAGAGAATTCATCTACAACTACTAAAGTGTAGGATTTCCCTCCTAGGCTTTGTACTGTGATGGGTCCAAAAATATCCATGTGTAACAGATACAATATCCTAGGTGAATCACTCTTATTAAGTGACTTAAAACTGTTTTTAGTTTGCTTGCCTAATTGACAAGCCCTGCAGAGTCCTTCCTTCTTGTAGGGGCCAGAAGGTAGTCCTCTAACAAGGTTGTCCTTGGATAGCCTAGCAATAGTTCTAAGGTTTAGGTTTCCTAATCTCTTATGCCATAAAACATTTGGTCTACAGACAGAGTTAAACAAGCAGATATCTACATCAGTTGAAAGAAAATCTACTAGATAGATGTTACCTTTCCTTTTACCTGTCAACACTGTTGTGTTGTCCTCTGACTTGATTTTGTATAAGGCTTTGCTGAAGGTCACCTGGTAGCCTTCATCACACAGCTGACTGATGCTAATTAGGTTGTGCTTCAGTCCTTCTACATAATCTACCTTCTTGAAAGTTACTGAACCAATCTGGACTGCACCATATCCTTTAGTCTGTCCAAAGTTTGAATCACCAAAGATAACTTTGGGTCCAAGCTTGGCTCTGAAGGATGTGAGGTTGTCCTTTTTCCCTGTCATGTGCTTAGAGCACCCACTATCCAAATACCATTGCTGGTTAGATGTTGGATATGTCTTCACCTGCACATAAAACAATTTACTTGTTTTTGACCCAGTTTACCTTGGGCCTAGGTTGATAGCCTTTAAATTCAGAAATGAAAGACATCCCAGGTTGACTCTTATATCCTTCAGGATGATATCTCCTTGGAGGTAAAATCCATTCAGTATAAGGGTTATAGATTTGGGATGAAGGACCCTCAGGATTCAATTTTGATTTGCCTTTGAAAAATTTTCCAGAGCTCTGACCTCTGTTCGACGATCTTGGAGCTGCGTTCGACGATCTTGGGTCAGATCGTCGAGCTCCGTTCTACGGTCGACTATGGGTGAGGTCAGGTATTTGAGATCATCGACCTGCGTTCGACGACTTTGGCTGAGATCGTCGATCTACGTTCGACGATTTTGCCTTAGATCGTCGAGCTGCGTTCGGCGATCGTCGATCTACGTTCGACGATCGTCGATCTACGTTCGACGATTTCTGCTGGGACTTAGTTTTTTGAGGCAGATCAGAATTTTTCCTGGTAACCTCTACAACTCCCTTTCCCTTGTCAGAAATGAATTTGATGGGAGTTGTTAGGACTATAGGTTGGCTGGATGAAGCACCCAAGCCCAGTGTACTGTTGAATCTAGAGTTCACTGTGCTTGTGATGTCCATCAGCTTGATGCTTCTCCCATTAAGGGATTCTTCAAGCTTCTTGGCCTCAGAGAGCTCACTTTTCAGTGAAGCTATCTGTTCCCTACAGCACTCCAACTCCTGAGAGAGTTTGAGGTTTTCTGACTTTAGAGCATTGTGTTCAGATAATTGATTTTTGAGAGAGATAATCTCTTTCTCAGACTTTAGCAGGTCTAAACACAGTGCTTTAAATTCAGATTTGAAATCTTCTGAACTAAAATCAAAGGAACCAATTACCTGATCTTCTTCAGGTTGAGTCTCTGAGTCTGACTCTGACTCCTCTTCTTCTGAGTTATGCTGTGAGGCATTGATTGCCAACATGCAGAACTCCTTTTCTTCTGCATCATCCTCATCATCACTAGAGCTGGATGAGGCTTCTGACTCCTCTTCTGTCTCACTCCAGGATTCAGCAACAAACCCTTTTCTTGTATGCTTATTTTTGCTTGAAGAAGGTTTGCCATTTCCATTCCTTTTGGAGTCTTTCTCCTTTCTTCTCTCTTTTCTGTCCCTTGTGTCCTTGTTCTTATTCTCTGGACAGTCAGGAACTATGTGCCCTGGTTTCTTGCAACCAAAGCAAATAATGTCTTTATTATTACTAATGGACTTGTCATACCTTGGCTTGTCCTGCTCCTTGTATGATCTTCTTCTGAAGTTCTTTCTGGCCATCTTGTAGAATCTTTTGGCCAGCAGACTGAGTAGTTCATCATTGCCTGTAGCTTTATCTTCAGGCAGATCCTCAGTTGCCTTGAATTCTATGGTCTTCTATTTTCTTGTGGCTGGTGAGGCAGCCTTCTGTTCTTGCTCTCTAGTTTTGATGAGTAGCTCATAAGATTTGAGCTTACCCAACAAAGCTTCAGTGGTGATCTCATTCAGACTTCTGGCATCCTTAATTGGCCAGATTCTTGAATCTCAAGTGCTGGGGAAGCACATTAGGATCTTGTCATTAAGTTCTGTTAGAGAGATCTCTTTGTCCAATGTCCTGAGTTCACTGACAATTAGACTTAGTTTGATGTACATATCTCCCACTGACTCAGTCTCTCCCTTCTTGAAATTCTCATATTATGAGATGAGATGGGATCTTCTGTCCTTTCTCTCATCAGCTGAGCCTGAGACTATTTCTGAGAGTTTATCCCAAATTTCCTTGGCTGAATTGCATTCAGCTACCTTTTGAAATATGTCATCTGACATTGTCTGGGCTAGGATGTTCATAGCCTTAGCATCAACTACCTTCCATTTCTTGACATCAGCATCTGTTCCTAATGGAGGTGGAACAGCATTTGTACTTGAATTTTCTGGGGGTCTTGTACATACTGTCAAAACAGAATTAAAAATATCCTCGTCAATAGAATTCATGTAAAGCCTAATCCTTGCTTTCCAAAGTGCAAACTTGGAAAGATTGCACACTGGAGGTCTGGTGCTAGCATAATATTTGTTTTGGTCCACGATTTGTGCAGACAAAATCTAATAATACACTACAAAAGAAGAACAGATCTAGTTTGGGATCTTTGGGTTCAGGTGTTAGCCTGTACAACCAATCAGGTATGGTATGTTTAACCAACCTGCCTCTGATACCAATTGAAAGTGCAACTAGATCTGATATACTCTAGAGGGGGGTGAATAGAGTATATGGTGCTTTAAAAGTTTTTACAACAATTATTGTAATATGTGTGAGCAGGGAAGCAAAAGTAAATCTAATCACAGCACTAAGTTAACCAAAAACTAAGCACAAAAAAAAACAGGGCCAGAAACAAAAATGAAAGCAAGCAAAACTAGAAGACACAAGGGAATATAGTGGTTCCCCAAACTTGGGTACATCCACTCTTCTACCACCCTAGCTAGGAATCTACTGCAGGATGAGTTGATCAGGTGTCCTGGGCACCAATGAGCTTTTGATAAGGTGCTCAAAAACCAAAGCAGATTTTTTGATCAGGTGTCTTGCCACCTATGAGCTTTTGACAAGGTGCTCAAAAACCAAGTTCAAACTTTTAAAGGGAGTTTGAGAAACCCTTTACAGAGTGGGGGTGAGAGTGATGGAAGTCTTCTCTTTCTCAAACAACTGAGAAGACTATGTGGATTGATGTCAAAGCTCCCCCTGAATCCTTGAAATCTTCAGGAAGAAAAGCTTTGCTGAGGGAGATAGGCCTTCAAAGGTTGAACTCCAGCAATAGATGATTTCAGCAATAGCTGAAATGTTGAGTGTCTGGAGTCTGGAAATATGTTGGCCTTGAACACTTTGAAAACAACAGAGATCTGAAGATTTGAGAAAGCTTGATCTCCTTGGATGAGTGTTCTTCAGAATTCTTTTTGACAGAAGATTTTTGAATGAGTCTCTGTAATCTGTATTGTGTGTGCTCTGTTTTTAGATTCAAAAAACATTGTATCTTTTATTCTCTGGTCCAGAATAGAATATCATTCTCTGTCAAGTATAGCCGTTGGCCTGCATTAATTGCATCCTTAATTGCATAATCTCTTCTAGAGGAAAGTCCACAGAATTATTCCTTGAAAAATCCCTTGAAACTTGGTCCAGAAATAAATGAAAACGACTAAGAAATCTCTGAATTAATTGCAGAATAACTCTTAACTGATTTGAATTTGAATTAAGAAATATCCTGGAAGTCATCTGAAATCGTCAAACTGAGCTCTCCTATCGTCGAGCTGTGCTTAGCGATCTGGAAATATACAGCAGCAAAAATGTCGTCGATCTGAGCTCAAAGATCGTCGAACTGAGCTCAGAGATAAAGATCCAAAGCATAGTCAAAATCGTCGACCTGAGCTCACCGATCGTCGAATGGAGTTCGACGATATTATGAAGTTGAGCTCAGCGATCGTCGAATGGAGTTCGACGATCTGTCGAAGTTGAGCTAGACGATCGTCGACCGGAGTTCGACGAATCGTCGTGCTGAGCTCGACGATATGACTTGGTCTTCAGACAGAGAATCCTGGTCTCCAGGGCAGCTTCCAAACCTAGACTACTAACCCTTAGACTCAATTCTAATTGACCTATTAAGCTATACAGAAGGTCAAGCAAAGATTCCTAGAGACATAGTGATCCTGACCCAAATTAGTAATAGGGTGTTCCAACATTTAGGTTTCTTCCCTTTGAGTAATTCATAGGGAGTCTTGCCCTTCAGTTTATGTATTAAACTTCTATTCAACACATAGTTGGAGGTGTTCACTGCCTCTGCCCAAAAGGAAAGAGGAAGGTGATCATCTGACAACAATATAGTGGCAGATTCAATAAGGGTTCTATTTTTCCTTTCAGCTACCCCATTTTGTTGAGGAGTTCTAGGAGCTGAGAAAGTGTTCCTGATCCCTTCACTCTGACAGAACTCTTGCATAATAAGAGAATCAAACTCTGTCCCATGATCACTTCTGATCAGGGCAATGTGAGTATTGAACTCACTCTGTATGCATTTGAGAAACTCTGTCAAACACTTAAAGTTATCAGACTTCTTCCTCGGAAAGAACACCCATGTAAATCTTGAGAAGTCATCTACAACCACTAAAGTGTAAGATTTCCCTCCTAAGCTTTGTACTGTAATGGGTCCAAAAAGATCCATGTGTAACAGATACAAAATTCTAGGTGAATCACTCTTATTAAGTGACTTGAAACTATTTTTGGTTTGCTTGCCTAATTGAGAAACCCTGCAGAGTCCTTCCAACTTGTAGGGCCAGAAGGTATTCCTCTAACAAGGTTGTCCTTGGATAGCCTAGCAATGGTTCTAAAGTTTATATGTCCTAATCTCTTATGCCATAACTCATTAGGTCTACAAATAGAATTAAACAGGTAAATATCTACTTCTGTTGAAAGAAAGTCTACTAAATAGATTTTACCTTTCCTTTTACCTGTCAACACAGTTGTGTTGTCCTCTTATTTGATCTTGCATAAGGATTTGCTGAAAGTCACTTGGTAGCCTTCATCACATAGCTGACTGATGCTGATCAAGTTGTGCTTCAGTCCTTCCACATAGGTTACTTTCTTGAATGTGACTGTGTCAATTTTGACTGCACCATATCCTTTTGTTAGTCAAAAGTTTGAATCACCAAATATGACTTTGGGTCCAAGCTTGGCTTTGAAGGATGTGAAATTGTCCTTGCTTCCTGTCATGTGCTTGGAGCACCCACTATCCAGATACCATTGCTGGTTTGATGTTGGATAGGTCTTCACCTACACATAAAACAATTTACTTGTTTTTGACCCAGTTTACCTTGGGCCTAGGTTGATAACCTTTAAATTCAGAAATAAATGATATCCCAGGTTGACTCTTATAACCTTCAGAATGATATATCCTTGGAAGTATTATCCATTCAGTATAAGAGTTAAATCTTTGGGATGAAGGACCCCTAGGTTTGGATTTTTATTTACCTTTGAATAAGTTTTCAAAGCTCTGATCTCTGCTCGACGATCGTTGAGCTGAGTTCGACAATCTTGGGTCAGATCGTCAAGCTCCGTTCGAAGATCGACTGTGGCAGAGTTCAGGGTTTAGAGATCGTCGACCTGAGTTCGACGATTTTGCCTGAGATCGTTGATCTCCGTTCGACGATCGTCTAGATCCGTTCGACGATTTCTGTTGAACTCTTGTTTTCTTAGGTAAGTCAGAATTTTTCCAAGCTACCTCTACAACTCCCTTACCTTTATCAGAGATAAATTTAATTGGGTTTGTTAGAACTATAGGTTGGATGGATGAAGCACCCAAGCCCAGTGTACTGTTAAACCTTGAGTTCATTGTGCTTATGATGTCCATTAGCATGATACTTCTCCCATTAAGGGATTCTTCAAGCTTCTTGGCCTCTGATAGTTCACTTTTCAGTGAAGCTATTTGCTCCCTACAGCACTCCAACTTCTCAGATAGTTTGAGGTTTTCTAATTTTAAGGTACTGTGTTCAAATAATTGATTTCTTAGAGAAATGATTTCCTTCTCAGATTTTAATAGGTCTGAATATAGTGCTTTAAATTCATACTTAAAGTCCTCAGAATTAAAATCATAAGAACGTATTACCTGGTCCTCTTCAAATTGAGTCTCTGAGTCTGACTCTGACTCTTCTGCATCAGAATTGTGTTGTGAGGCATTGATTGCCATCATGCAGAATTCCTTTTCTTTAGCATCAACTTCATCATCACTTGAGCTGGATGAAGCTTCTGATTCTTCTTCTGTCTCACTCCAAGTTTCAGCAACAAATCCCTTCCTTGTGTGTTTGTTCTTGCTGGAGGAGGGTTTGCCATTGCTATTCTTCTTGAAGTGCTTGTCTTTTCTTCTTTCTTTCTTGTCCTTTCTGTCCTTGTTTTTATTTTCTGGACAATCAGGCACAATGTGGCCTGGTTTCCTGCAATCAAAAAAGATAATCTCTTTGTTATTTGATTTATCATACCTTGGCTTGTCATGCTCTTTGTATGATCTTTTCCTGAAGTCCTTTCTAGCCATTTTATAAAATCTTTTGGCCAGTAAACTTAGCAATTCCTCATTGCCTGGACCTTGTCTTCAGGCTGATCTTCAGTGGCTTTTAAAGCTATTGACTTTTCCTTTCTTGTGGCTGGTGATGCAGCCTTCTGCTCTTCTTCTCTATTCTTAATGAGCAGCTCATAAGACTTGAGCTTGCCCAAGAGAGCTTTAGTTGTGATCTCATTGAGACTTCTGGCATCCTTGATTGGCCAGATCCTTGAGTCCCAAGTGCTTGGGAAGCATATTAGGATTTTATCATTTAGCTCAGTCAATGAGATCTCTTTGTCCAAAGTTTTCAGCTCATTGACTATGAGACTGAGTCTGTTATACATGTCTGCTACTGACTCAGCTTCTCCTTTCTTGAAATTCTTATATTGGATTATGAGGTGATATCTTCTGTCTTTTCTCTCATCAGCTGATCCTGAGACTATTTCAGATATCTTGTCCCAGATGTCCTTTGCTGAGTTGCATTCATCTACATTTTTGGAATATCTCATCAGACATAGTCTGGGCTAGAATGTTCATAGCCTTTGCATCTGCCAATTTCCATTTCTTTATTTCTGCATCTGTTCCCGAAGGAGGTGTAACAACACTTGTACTTGTGTTCTCTGGAGGTCTTGGACACACTGTCAAAACAGAATTGAAAATGTCCTCATCAATAGAGTTCATGTACAGGCTAATCTTTGCCTTCCAAAGTGCAAACTTAGATAGATTGCACACTGAAGGTCTGGTGCTAGCATAATCTTTATTTTGGGCCATATTTTGTGAAGAAATGATCCTAATAACAAACTTACAACAAGAAGATCTAACTGGAGGGATCTTTGGATTCAGGTGTTAGCCTGTGCAACCACTGAGATGTGGTATTTTTAACTAACTTGCCTCTGATACCAATTGAAAGTGCAAGTTAGATCTGATATACTCTATAGGGGGCTTGAATAGAGTATGGTGCTTGCTAAAAACTTTTTACAACTATTGTTGTATTCCTAAGTGAACAGGGAAGCAAATAATATAAAGTAAATCTAAACATAGAACAATCACAGATCAATCACAAAGCAATCACAAAGCACAGCCAGAAACAAAAGAAAGACATGCAAATAGATGACACAAGGAGCTATAGTGGTTCCCCAATAAACCTGGGTACATCCACTCTTCTACCACCCTAGGTAGGAATCCACTGCAGGATGAGTTGATCAGGTGTCCTGGGCACCAATGAGCTTTTGATAAGGTGCTCAAAAACCAAACCAAATTTTTTGATCAGGTGTCTTACCACCACTGAGTTTTGATAAGGTCTCAGAAACCAATCACAAACTTTTGAAGGGAGTTTGAAAAACCCTTTACAGCAGAGAGAGAGAGAGAGAAGGGATGAGATGATCTTCTCTGTCAACAGTCAGAGAGAAGATAGTCGATGTTGTCAAAGCTCCCCCTGAGATATTGAGTTGTTCAGGAAGTGAAGCTTTGCAGTAGGGTGATAGGCGTTCAGATGATTTGATCTCCAGCAAAAGATGATTTCAGCAGCAATTGAAATGTGAGGTATCTGGAGTCTTGAATGATGATGGCCTTTGAACACTTGAATCAAGAGAGATTTGAAAATTTCAGTTAGTTGATCTCCTTTTGTGATGTGTGTTCTTGTATGAATTTTTTGAGACTGAGAATGTCTGCAACTCTCTTTCTTTCTCTTGTGTGATTGTTATTGTAAGAGCTGTAATTCTTGTTGTTGCAGAGAATTGTTGTTGCAGAGAATTGTTCTATATTCTACAGCAGGAATGAAAAAGCTGATCTTTTATTCCTTGGATCTGAATAGAAATGATCCTCTGTCCAAGATAGTCGTTAGCCTGTCATAAATGACTTCCTTAACTGCATTTGTCTTCTGGAGGAAAGTCCAATAAAACATTCCTTGAAAATTCCTTGAAACTTGCTACTGTTGGGTACATTGGAAAATATGTACCTGATTTGAAGAATCCTCACCCTACTCAATGATATACGTCAAGGTGTATTTGATGTATTTTGAGTTACCTTGTACAGGTTAAGTAATTGCAGGGATAGCTGAAAAGTTTCTAAGTCCATGTGTCGACACCTAGAAGAAAAGTGTCGACACTTAAGAAGGCTTGTGTCGACACCCAGAGAAGCTGTGTCAACACTTGGAGTAATTGTGTCGACACTAGGAATGCAAAGTCGACATCAGAAGGAAAGTGTCGACACATACAAGCTGTGTCGACACTCAATGAAGAAACACCCAGAGAAGCTGTGTCGACACTTGGAGTAATTGTGTCGACACCAGGAATGCAAAGTCGACACCAGAAGGAAAGTGTCGACACATACAGGCAGTGTCGACACTCAGTGAAGAAATGCCCAGAGAAGCTGTGTCGATACTTAGAAGCAGTGTCGACACCCAGAGGAACTTTGTCGACATCAAAAGTGTCGACACTAGGAGGCTGTGTCGACACTCAGCAAACTTCAACAGAGTTTAATTACAAGTGTCGACATAATGAAGAATGTGTCGACACACAGCAAAAGACTCAACACATGAAGAAAGTATCGACACTAGGAGGCTATGTCGACACTCAGCAAATTTCAATAAATTCTAAGTACAAGTGTAGACACAAAGAAGATGTGTCGACACTCAGCCAAAGTCTCAACATAAGAAGAATGTGTCGACACAAGGAGAAGTGTCGACACTCAGCAAAAGTATCAACACAGAAGGCATGTGTCGACACCAAGAAGATGTGTCGACACTTAGCAAGTATCAACACAAGAAGATGTGTCGACACTTACAAGAATTCAACTAAGTATCTAAGAAGAAGGACTTGTGTCGACACACAGGATCAGTGTCGACACATGTTGAAGAAGCAGTGTCGAGAAGCAGATTCTATAACACAAGGAGTTGTGTCGACACTATGAAGGCTTGTGTCGACACTTAGTCTACTTGTGTCGACACTTAGTCTATAAGTGTCGACACTTAAAGGCTGACTGTCTCGACACTTTCAGACCGTTACAGAAAATTCAAGAAGTGATTGGATGACTTGACAGCTGTCATTCCAGCCGGTCTACTGCAACTATCAGAGATGTCAGAAAGTTGTTAGGAACCGGATCAGCCGGTCACCATGAAGAAAGTCTATATAAAGGCTTATACCTTCAACAGATAATAAGAGTTGGAAATCAACAAAGTGAAGAACAATACAACTAGAAGAAGACCTTCAAGTGAAGATCTAAGAAGTTGGAGAGAGAGAGCTCCTTCCAAGAAGACAGCTGTTGAACCAGGCTGTAAAGACAAGTTTCAGATTGAGATCTGATTCTTAAGTTAGCAGTGATTGAAGATCAGCTGCATAGAGAATCAACCCTACTGTGTTCTAAATTCAAGAAGCTTTCAAGAAAGCCAAGGGAGGTTGATCTCAGCAAAGTTCTTCCAAGAACTCATCAAGAAACCTGTCAACTCTTCTCTCTTATTCTGAGTTGTAGGTATATACATTGTAATTTTAATTTCTTGTAGGATCCCAAGGGATCTGAGTTGTAAGCATGAAATTATAAAGGCCGAGTGGTAGGGCCTGTGTGCCTGAGTGTAGGAGATCCATTTATCTGAGTGTAGGCCTTGTTGTGGGCTGAGTGTAGGCCTTGTTGTGGGCTGAGTGTAGGCCTTGTTGAAGGCTGAGTGTAGGTCTTGGTGAAGACTGAGTGGTAGGGCTTTGAGCCTGAGTTGTAGGAACCTGTTTGGGGTTCTGAGTGTAAGATCTGAGGATCTGAGGAATAGTGGCGGAGTTTGGCCGAATCTAGTATACTACTAGATAGGCGAAGGGGGAAAGTGGATGTACCCAGACCTTGGGGAACCACTATACAACTGTGTGTACTCTGTGTGTGAATGATTCTGTGGTTGCTGTTTTATGTTCTGTGAAATCTGTGATATATTCTGCCTAAAAGTTTAAAAAGATTAAGGTCACCTATGCACCCCCCCCCCCTCTAGGTGATTAGGTACAATTTCTTTCAAGTGGTATCAGAGGCAGGTTACTCAAAAAGGACATAATAGTCTGAGTAGAAGATCCTGTAGGCAGACTCAGCATAATCAAGAAAATCAAGAAAATGGGTTCAACAGAGAATCACAAAGAACTAGGATCCATGAAGTTGCCAATCTATAGAAAGGAGATTTTTGGCATCTGGAAAGAAAGGGTTAGACTATTTATGGAAGCCTCTGACCCTAGAATCTATATCATAGTCAAAGAAGGGTCATATGTGCCAATGAAAGTATCAGTTCTGGATGCAAACCAGAGATCTCCCAAGGACTTTTCAGAGATGACTAAAGATGAGATTATTCTGGCCACCATGGACAAGAGGGCTCAGAATATAATTGTAAGTGCAATAGATGATGCCATATTTCAGAATTTGATACACTGTGAAACATCAAAGGAAATGTGGGACACACTGATAGTGTACATGGAGGGCTCTGAAGAAGTCAAACAGGACATAAAGTCTTTATTAAACCAAGAGTATGAGAGCTTCAGACAAGGAAGGTCTGATAGCATAACTGAGTGCTACAAGAAATTCTATAGGATAGTTAATGAGTTAATGTCCTATGGAAGAGAATTTAGCAATTATGAGTTAAATGATAAGTTCTTGAGATCCCTAACTAAAGACTGGGATACCAAGATTTTTGCTATAAGGGAAATGACCAAATTAGCAGACATTCCTCCTCCAACATTATTTGGAAAGCTGTTATCCTATGAAATGCAGCTAATGGTTAGGAAGGAGGAAGAAAAGACTATAAGAGTTGAGCACAAAGAAAGAGCTGTGGCTTTCAAGACAGAAGCCTCTAGGAAATATAAAAGTAAGTCTCCATCTCCACCTCCAAAAGTTGCTGAGACTGAGATAGATGAGTCAGAAAGCAGGAATTCTGAAAGCAGTGAGAGTGATGAGGACTTTGCAGCTTTCACAAGACATTTTCAGAAGTTTCTAAAGAAGAAACAGTGGAGGTCTAAGCCATCCACTTCACAGAAGTCATCAAAGAATGATAGGAGAAAGCCCAAGTCAAGTAAAACTACATCTTCAAAGATAGTTTGTTATTATTGTAACAGACAGGGACATGTTGTTGCTGACTGTCCAGAGAAAAGAAAAGAGTCAACTGATAAGAAGAAGACTCAGATCAAGGGCAAAAAGGAAAGGTCCTTTGTTGCTAAAAAGGACAAAAGTCTGTCTGATATGTCATCTTCAGAAACTTATTCAGAAGCTAAAGCTTATATTGGACTGTTTGCTGAAGAAGAGGAAGAGGAGTTCATCTAGTTAATGAACTCTATATATGAGCATGAGGACAGTCAGTGCCAGGGACTGATGGCCTTATCAAAAGGAGACAAAATCCAGGATCAGCCTGGACCAAGTCAGGTACAAAATTGTTCTGTTAGTTCAATTTCTAGTACTGAGTCAGATTCAGATACATCATCATCAAGTGATGAGAGTGGATCTGAATCTGAAGGAGACATTCATCAATTAATTGAAGAATATAGAGTAGTGTTGCAAGCTTTGAAGAAAAGCAAATCCTTGGCCAAGAGTCAGTCTAAGGAGATTGTTAATCTCAAAGTGGTTGCAACAGATTTTGATAAGTTGATTGATCAAAAACTAAATGAAATAGCCAGGCTGAAGAACATTACTGTTATTCAGATGGGGACTATTACATTCAAGAATGATCAAATCAGAAATCTGGAGATTAATCTTCAAAAGGAGAGAGATATAGTTGCAAGGTTCTCTAAACCAAAATCAGTTCTACCTTTGATAGATGAGTTTATACCTCACAAGGGTAAATCTGGATTGGGGTTTACTAAACCTGCCAGGACTGTAAAGTCCAAGTCTAAGGGCAAAGCCCCAGTACTCAACAAGCCTACTGTAGATAGAACAGTCAGGGTTATACCTAAGCAAAGGTACAACAGATTTGAGTGCTGGTGTTGTGGCAAGATAGGCCACTTTGCTATAGACTGTTGGAACAATTCAAGTGCCAAGGTGAGTAGCAATCTACCTGCTAGAAAAGCTACAGGTAGTTTTGTTAAGAGGCAAACTAACCAGCACCAAGGACCCAAGAATTCTTTGGGTTCTAAGGTTAACTAATATGTTTTGCAGGTGAGTCCAAGTGGCCATGCCCCAATATGGTACTTGGACAGTGGATGTTCCAGGCACATGACTAGAACTAGGGGATTGCTAAAGGACTATACACCAATCGAGGATGGTCCTAAAGTCACATTTGGTGGTTCTGAAAAAGGAATTATCAAAGGTTTTGGTAACATCTCTAGCAACCTTATAACAATTACTCAAGTGGCTTATATTAAAGGTTTGAAACACAACCTCATTAGTATAAGTCAGCTGAGTGATTTAGGATATGCCATCTCATTTGTCAAAGATGGTTGTCATATCAGGAGGTCAAATGATCAAAAGATCATTCTGACAGGTTATAGGAAGAGAAATGTCTATTGTCTAGACATTATGTGTGAGAACAATGTTTCTCCTGTGTGTCTTGTAGTTGATGAGAAAGTCTCTCATTGTGTCAAATTGCACAAGAGGCTAGCCCATCTTAACTACAAGACAATTGGCCAACTCTATAGCAAAGAGTTAGTGAGGAATAGTCCTCAGGTTAAGTGTATTAAAGATGGGATATGCTCAGCTTGTCAAAAGGGCAAGCAGACTAGATCCACCTTTAATAGCATTGAAAACAAAGATGTTGTGTGGTGCTTATACCTCTTGCATATGGATCTTTTTGGTCCTATGCCAGTTCACAGCCTAGGTAGGAAGGTATACACATTTGTAGTTGTAGATGACTACTCAAGGTTTTCCTGGGTGTTCTTCCTTAGACAGAAATCTGAAACTCCTAGTATCTTTTATAGTTTTGTCAAACAAATTCAGAATGAGTTAGACAGTATAGTGGTCAAAATAAGAAGTGACCATGGTACTGAGTTCCAGTCTGACAGTATGATAAAGCTATGTGAAGAATTTGGGATATTTCAGGAATTTTCTTCACCAAGAACACCTCAGCAAAATGGCATTGCTGAAAGGAAAAATAGAACTTGATTGAGGCTGGTAGAACCCTATTAAGTGACACATCACTCCCAGAATATTTCGGGGCTGAGGCAGTTAATACTGCATGCCATGTAATTAATAGGGCTACTATCACCAAGAGCCACAATAAGACCCCCAATGAGATTGTGAAGGGCAGAAAACCAAACCTATCCTATTTCAGGATCTTTGGTTGTAAATGCTATATACTTAACAATGGTAAGTCTTACTTAACCAAGTGTGCTGCCAAATCGCAAGAGGGGATCTTTGTTGGGTACAACAACAACAGTAAGGCTTATAGGGTCTACAACTTGACTACTCAAGTTGTAGAAGAGTCAGTACATGTAGTGTTTGATGAAACAAGACTCATTAACAATGAATTGTCTAGAAGTGTTTGCAGCTCTACAGGTGTGACTGAGAAGATGGACAAGCTTACTATTGAAGAAGGATCTACTGCAAGTCAGCATGTGGATTATAGTGGCTATTGTCCAGGGGGATTACTAGATGCACCTGATGCAGAAGAAGACCAAGGAGTGCAGCAAGTTGAAGAAGCTGAAGGAGTACAACCTGAAGACAGGCTTCCTCTAGCAAATAGACATCTAAAAGATCATCCAGCCAATCAAATTATTGGTGATCTCAGACAAGGGGTATAAACAAGGAGCAGAAATCTAAGTTCAGTACTCTACTCCAGCTTTCTATCCCAGGTAGAGCCAAAGAAATTTGAAGAAGCTATCCTAGACCCTCATTGGATTGAGGCAATGCAAGAGGAACTGAACCAGTTTAAAAGATACAATGTTTGGGAGCTAGTTCCTAAACCCAAGGACCACAACATTATAGGAACTAAGTGGATCTTTAGGAACAAGATGGATGAACATGGATTTATTGTGAAGAACAAAGCTAGACTGGTTGCTAAGGGATATAGGCAGGAAGAAGGTATTGACTTTGATCAAACCTTTGCTCCAGTATCCAGACTGGAGGCAATAAGGATGTTCTTGGCCTATGCAACCTATCAAGGGTTTAAAGTATACCAAATGGATGTTAAGTCAGCCTTTCTGAATGGAAATCTGAAGGAAGAAGTCTATGTGGAACAACCATCAGGTTTTGTTGATTCAACTAAATTTAATTATGTTTATAGACTTAGGAAGGCTTTGTATGGGTTAAAATAAGCCCCTAGGGCTTGGTATGAAACCCTGTCTAGTTTCCTAATTGAGAATAAATTCACAAGGGGGAAAATAGACAAGACTCTATTCCTTAGGGAATCCAGAGGCAAGATCATCTTAGTCCAAATATATGTAGATGACATCATATTTGGGTCTACAGAAAATAGTCTTTGCAGAATGTTTGCAAAACTTATACAAGGATAATTTGAAATGAGCAGTTTGGGGGAACTTAAGTTCTTCTTGTGTCTCCAAGTTAGACAGACTGAGAATGGTTTATCCATATGCTAGTCTAAGTTCACTCTAGAGTTGATAAGGAAGTATGGTATGGAATCATCCAGTACCATGAAAAATCCTATGGGGTCAAGCATGTCTCTAAGAAAAGATGATGCAGGGAAACCTGTAGATGAGACTTTGTATAGAGGGATAGTTGGCTCCCTATTATATTTGACTGCAAGTAGACCAGATATCATGTATGCTACATGTGTCTATGCTAGGTACCAAGCTTGCCCTAAAGAATCTCATTTGACAGCAGTCAAAAGAATTTTGAGATATCTAAAGGACACACCTTATTTGGGCCTTTGGTACCCTAGGAATGGAGACTTTGAACTGACTGGTAATTCAGACGCAGATTTTGCAGGCTGCAAGGAAGATAGGAAAAGTACAACAGGTACCTGTCAATTCCTAGGTGGAAGACTGATATCATGGAGTAGCAAGAAGCAAACAAGTGTGGTTATCTCCACAGCAGAATCAGAGTATGTTGCTGCAGGAAGTTGCTGTGCTCAACTTCTATGGATTCAACATTAGCTAGAAGACTATGGTATACAAGTAAGTAGAACACCTCTATTTTGTGATTCTACTAGTGCTATTTCTATTGCAAATAATCCTGTCTCTCATAGTAGGACTAAGCACATAGAAATAAAATACCACTTTCTAAGAGAACATGTGGAAAAAGGAGATATTTACCTAGAGTATATTAATATAGATAATCAACTAGCTGACATGTATACTAAGCCTTTAGATGAAACCAAATTCAATAAATTTAAAATTGAATTAGAGATGATAAACTTAGAATAAGTTTTCAAAATTGGCTAAGTAAAAAGGTGTCGACACACAGAGTTGTCTGTGTCGACACATAGAAGAGGTGTCGACATTTCAGAGAAATGGTGTCGACACATCTAGGAAGTAGGTGTCGACACTTCAGAGAATTAGTGTCGACACATGCAGATTTGATGTCGACACTTCCAAGGTGGTGTCGACACTTAGACTTTACTTAAAATTAGTCTAGTAAAGTCTCGACTAAGTGTCGAGCAAAGCAGTGTCGACACATAAACAAGTGTCGACACATATATTCTGTCGACTATACTTGTGTCGACACATAGTTGTCGAGATATTATAAGTAAGTGTCGACACTTCTCAATAGTGTCGACACAATTTAAATATTTTGACACGCCCTTTCATCTTCGATTCTAGAAAGGTATAAATAGGTTTTCGCCATTGCCTGTCGACACATTCACCAAAGTTTCGAGACCAAACTTGTGTGTCGACATCTCTCTTCTCTAAATTCAAATTTCTTCAAACCCTAATGGCGCCCAAGCTAGAAGAGAATGTGAATGAAGGATATGAACTCGTGCGACACGCATTTGAGGATGCGGAACACGAGATCAAAGGCGTGATAACCCTAATAGCAGAGACTGGGTTAGAATTTTCTTGTTTCAGAACCAATTAAGATCTGGAAGAAGGAAGTCCTTCAGTTTCTGAATGCAGCAAAACTAGATGAATCAGGACTTAAGATTAAGTCAAGAGTTCATGGGGCAAAGGTGAAGGTCTCTCCTAAGAGTCTGAGAAAGGTACTTCAACTACCTAGGATTAAGGAAGAAGAAGATGTTTCTGCTTCTAAGACTAGAGAAGCATTGACATGGTGTGGACTGGACTCCAAAATGAAAATTGGATCTGTTTTCAACAGAAAGGGAATGAATATGCAAGGCAAGTTTCTATTTTTGATTGTGGGCAAAGTCATCCTGAGCAAGCTTGGAGGCCATGACAGAATATCTGCTCATATGTTCAGCCTTATGACAAGGATAATATTCAAACTAAATACTGATTGGGGTACAGTTATGTTTGATAAGATTAAAGAAAGTATGAAGAAGCCAAATCTGGGTAGAATACTAAGTCTTTACCTAGCTGGCAGTATACCTGAGGTAATGAACCAAGCTGCAGGTTCAAAGATTAACCACATGAGGAAGATGGATATGAGAATCTTCTCTAGGTGGGATAGAGTGTTAACCAAAGAAATGCCAACTCCTGAGAAGGAAACACCCCAGAAAAAGAAGAAGGAGACAGCCCATGTGGCTCAAGAATCCTCAAGCAGCTCTGAAGAGCAAGTAGTGTTCACTCCTAATGAAGAAGAAACTGGAAATGCTGGACAATCTCCAGTTAGACAAGAAGATGCACCAAGGCAGGGGGAGCTACCACAAGCTAGCCCAATTCACCAGGATTCAATCTAGGGGGAGCCTCTACTTATGGAAGAGCCAACTCCACTAGAGAGTGAACAAGCTACCCACACAATACTTGAGGTAATAACTGAAATTAATAACTTAGATTTCCCTATTGAGGATGATGTTTTGTCTGATTCATTACCTAATGTTAATTAGCAAACACAGACACATAGCCAACCCCAAGATATTGTCATGGAGGACACATCTGTTGCTTATCAAGTGGTTGATGAGATTAGAGATTCTCCACCCCATCCTCAACAAGTGTTTACATTGGAAGAGCTGTTACCTGACCTTCTCCAAACTGACTTTGATAAAGAAAGTACTGATGCTGAGGGGGAGAAAGTAATTATTGAGGGGGAGCATGTGGAGATTGAAGAATAAACTGCAGGCAAAGAAACTGAGAAGCTAAAGGATGCTGAGCAACCACCAAGGACTGAGAAGGATTCACATCCTAGTCCTAAAGACAGAGTAGATATAGCTTGCACATCTGCTTCTGAAGATGAAGAATCTGCAAGAGCCAAGAAGAGGAAATTTCAAGTCTTCAAGAGGAGGAGTCAGACATATAAAAAGGCACTGCAAATAATTGCACCACAGCCTGCCTCATCTACTGACTACAGTTCATTGATGGTGGCAATGCAGATTAAGCTGGATGAGCAAAGGCAAGCTCTTGAAAAGTATATGGATGAGGGGCATAAGTCACTACAATTTGATCTGGCCCAAGACATCAAGTCAATCAGATTTGAAATGAATCTGAACAAGAAAGAAATGATTTACTGCTTTCATAAGGGAGGAAATGCAGTAGTCTATCTGGCCACTCATCAGGAAAAGATCAAAATACAAGTGAATGATATTGTACTGAAGCAAGGCTATGTCCTGGAGAATCAGCTAAGAATGAATGATAATCTCACTACTTCACATAATGCAATAGTAACCGAAATGAAGAATATAGCTACTGGTCAGACTACAGCCATGACTACAGCCAAGGCAGAATTTGATAAAGCATTACAAGAAAGTATCACCGCTGTTACTTCTGCACTTCAGGATTCCCAGAAGCTCATAACTGAAAAGCTCCAAAGGTTGAAACCTTTCTACAAAGATGGAGTAAACTATCTGAATGCCCAGATAAGATTCCAGAAAGATGATCTAATAGATCACATTGAAAGAGAAGTCATAAAGGGGGAGAGGGTGTTAGTCAAAGTAGGCTCTGATCATGCAAAGTGGATTTCAAATTCCATCAGAGCCACCCTTGGATATCCTCCATTATGTGATGATGACAATCTTGCAGAGTCTTGAATTAATCCTGCATATCTTGGAGGGGAGCAAGCTGAAGTAGCTCAAGTGATCTACCCTCCACCATACTTTGATATGATACATCAAGATATACAATCAATGTATAGCCCTCCTGAGGGAAATCAGAAGGTCATCATAGAGAAAGTAGTTCAGCATGTGCTAGAGGCAATACTGAAAGAACAAGAAGCTTTGTTAAAAGAACAAGAGACTCAATTGTCTAAGAAGAGATTCAGAGAGCAAGCTGAACTTAGGCCTGATTTTGAACAGTGGAGCCCCACTTCCAGGAATATCATCTTGACTACATGGAAGGCTGCCAAGGACAATATCCAGGATAGAAATAAGTGGTATTCTTAACTGTAGTGGAGGAAGCATGAGAACAGGCAAGAGGCCATTGTGCAATATAGAAGAAAGGCTAAGATGGGAAAGCTACCTCCTACTGCCCAGGAGACTAACAAGTACTTTCCAAAGCCTTATCATTACTTTGAAAGGCAGAAGATCAAGGCTGAAGAAGTGAAAAAGAAGGATCTTAAAGGAAAGAAGCCTGCTGCTGCTGATGATACTGAAGCTCCTGTCCAAGCAAATATACAATCTGGAAAGGGCATTGTGATCAAGGAGCCTGAGTAGCAATAGGATAGAAATTTTTCTTAAGTTTACTATGTGTAATCAGTTGCATTCAACTTTCTGTAAACTTTTGAATAATGAAAATGTTGAAGTTCTTAGAACAATGTGATATGTGTTAAATTTATTGCATTATTGTTCTGAGATATTTGTGTATACATGTTTGTTTATACATGTTTATCTACTTATCCTGTTATATAATCCTGTTTTACATCATACTGTGAATTTGTTATGTATGGTGTATATCATTGACTAAGGGTTATGACTTCTCCAAATAGGGGGCGATTGTTGGGTACATTGGAAAATATGTACCTGATTTGAAGAAGCCTCACCCTACTCAATGATATACATCAAGGTGTATTTGATGTATTTTGAGTTACCTTATGCAGGTTAAGTAATTGCAGGGATAGCTGAAAAGTTTCTAAGTCCATGTGTCGACACCTAGAAGAAAAGTGTCGACACTTAAGAAGGATTGTGTCAACACCCAGAGAAGCTGTGTCGACACTTGGAGTAATTGTGTCGACACCAGGAATTCAAAGTCGACACCAGAAGGAAAGTGTCGACACATACAGGCTGTGTCGACACTCAATGAAGAAACACCCAGAGAAGCTGTGTTGACACTTGGAGTAATTGTGTCGACACCAGGAATGCAAAGTCGACACCAGAAGGAAAGTGTCGACACTCAGTGAAGAAATGTCCAGAGAAGCTGTGTCGACACTTAGAAGTAGTGTCGGCACCCAGAGGAACTTTGTCGACATCAAAAGTGTCGACACTAGGAGGCTGTGTCGACACTCAGCAAACTTCAACAGAGTTTAAGTACAAGTGTCGACATAATGAAGAATGTGTCGACACACAGCAAAAGACTCAACACATGAAGAAAGTGTCGACACTAGGAGGCCGTGTCGACACTCAGCAAATTTCAACAAATTCTAAGTACAAGTGTCGACACAAAAAAGATGTGTCGTCACTCAGCCAAAGTCTCAACACAAGAAGAATGTGTCGACACAAGGAGAAGTGTCGACACTCAGCAAAAGTATCAACACAGAAGGCATGTGTCGACACCAAGAAGATGTGTCGACACTTAGCAAGTATCAACACAAGAAGATGTGTCGACACAAAGGAGTTGTGTTGACACTTACAAGAAATCAACTAAATATCTAAGAAGAAGGACTTGTGTCGACACACAGGATCAGTGTTGACACATGTTGAAGAAGCAGTGTCGAGAAGTAGATTCTACAACACAAGGAGTTGTGTCGACACTATGAAGGCTTGTGTCGACACTTAGTCTACTTGTGTCGACACTTAGTCTATAAGTGCCGACACTTAAAGACTGACTGTCTCGACACTTTCAGACAGTTACAGAAAATTGAAGAAGTGACTGGATGACTTGACAGCTACCATTCCAGCCGGTCTACTGCAACTGTCAGAGATGTCAGAAAGTTGTTAGGAACTAGATCAGTCGGTCACCATGAAAAAAGTCTATATAAAGGCTTATACCTTCAACAGATAATAAGAGTTGGAAATCAACAAAGTGAAGAACAATACAACTAGAAGAAAACCTTCAAGTGAAGATCTAAGAAGTTGGAGAGAGAGAGCTCCTTCCAAGAAGACAACTGTTGAACCAGGCTGTAAAGACAAGTTTCAGATTGAGATCTGATTCTTAAGTTAGTAGTGATTGAAGATCAGCTGCAAAGAGAATCAACCCTACTGTGTTCTAAATTCAAGAAGATTTGAAGAAAGCCAAGGGAGGTTGATCTCAGCAAAGTTCTTCCAAGAACTCATCAAGAAACCTGTCAACTCTTCTCTCTTATTATGAGTTGTAGGTATATACATTGTAATTTTAATTTCTTGTAGGATCCTAAGGGATTTGAGTTTTAAGCATGAAATTATAAAGGCTGAGCGGTAGGGCCTGTGTGCCTGAGTGTAGGAGATCCATTTCTCTGAGTGTAGGCCTAGATGTGGGCTGAGTGTAGGCCTTGTTGTGGGCTGAGTGTAGGCCTTGTTGAAGGCTGAGTGTAGGTCTTGGTGAAGACTGAGTGGTAGGGCTTTGAGCCTGAGTTGTAGGAACCTGTTTGGGGTTCTGAGTGTAAGATCTGAGGATCTGAGGAATAGTGGAGGAGTTTGGCCGAATCTAGTACACTACTAGATAGGTGAAGGGGAAAAGTGGATGTACCCAGACCTTGGGGAACCACTATAAAACTGTGTGTACTCTGTGTGTGAATGATTCTGTGGTTGTTATTTTATGTTCTGTGAAATCTGTGATATATTCTGCCTAAAAGTTTAAAAAGATTAAGGTCACCTATTCACCCCCCCTCTAGGTGATTAGGTACAATTTCTTTCAGCTACAGATTAATTAAAAATGGCTACAGGATCTCTGACATAAATGCTGAGAATAATTCCACAACTGTCTGAATTTGTATCTTGAAAAACGTCTAACTCTTCAGAAAAATGTCGAACTTATCTCCACTATCGTTGAACTGAGCTCAGAGACTGAACTTAGATAGAAACAGAGATCGTTGATCTGAGCTCAACTATCGTCAAACTGAACTCAGAGATAGAGAATCAAACTGTAGTCAAGATCGTCGATCTGAGCTCGAAGATCGTCGAATGGAGCTCGACAACTCGTTGATGTTGAGCTCAGAGATCGTCAAATGGAGTTCGACGATTCGTCGAAGTGAGCTCAATGATCGTCGAATGGAGTTCGACGATTCGTTGTATTGAGCTCGACGAAATGACTTGGTCTCCAAAACTGAAAAGCCTGGTCTTGAGGGCAGCTTCCAAACCTAACTACTAACCCTTAGACTCAACTCTAATTGACCTTTAGATCTATACAATGAGGTCAAGACAGGTTTCCTAGGAGACATAGTGATCCTTGCCCAAATCAATAAATGGGTGTTCCAACAATATCAAATACAAAGTTAACTGGCCTTATGGCCTTACAGGGCTTTACACAACAATGGCCTCAAATATTGGCGCGCAGGCCGACCACGTATAGACAAACAGAGCATTTGCAGTTTAGCCTTCAAGGGCTAGCACCGGTAGCAGCAACAGCAGGAACTTCAGCCTTTATGCGTCCCGCTTGGCTCTCCAGCACCTGCACAGGGATAACGACCCTACCCCTTTCCCGGGACAGTGGTATTTCTTCCCTGCAGGCATAGCATTTCTCAGGCATATATGTATATCATACAATATGCTCTCACGCACATACAAGGCATCACAACCGTAAGCCATGTGGCCCGACGATCCGGTCACTCAGGGCACATTCTTGTTGTACCGGCGAACCAGGGTCCCACCACCGTATCAGGGTCGCAACCCAACGGTCAAATTGAGCATTTTTATCCATGGCGTGCAGCCGTAGACTTTAGTCTTAATGCACTGAGATTGGCCCGTAGCCCCCCATTGTGTCATGGCGCGCATGCCTAAGAATCTTGCTATGCGCTCCAATAGACCGCACCTTCAGGTCTCACGTCGGACGAACATAGCGCAGGTCGGATCATCCACCCCCCGTTGCTCAAGTCGCTTTGCCATCATCGAGTATGACGTACTCACGGCTACAAAAATGGCGCTGGTCGGTTTCACCTTGCCTGTTTCTTTTATGTGAACTCATCAGTTCACACATAACCAGCCCATTCTCATAGAACTGACTTCACATTCATCGGTTACCTAGGAGCCACGCCTCGCATTAGCGATAGAACTCACTTTCCATCCCTAGGCTTAACCGTACATCATATCATCCATTTGAGGGTATTTTCCTGGACAGCCAAGCCAGTACTTCCTGCTACTTTCCTTCACAGGCACAACCCACCAAGCATTCCAAGCATAAAGGGTATTTCCAGGCTTACCACGCCAGTACTTTCTGCTACTCACCTTCACAGGTACTACCCAACAACACAAGCATGACAAAGGGTTTTTTCCTGGACTACCACTCCAGTACTTCCTGCTACTACCCTTCGCAGGTCTAACCCGTTGACTCCTTAAACTACTCATTATCACGGAGTCTTCTCCGGTGCGTATATGCAACATAACCAATCCAGACCAACCTATCCAGATGGGCTTCACACAGCATGCCTATTTCGTACTCCTTTTCCGAATCTATATACCAAATGATTGGGGATTCCATGAATCAACCAAAGAGACTCCCATAACAAGCCACCCTCTGGTGGGGGAATCATATGCACATGCCAAAAAGGAAGCCTTCACATGGCTAGGAAGAAAAGTTGTTACCCTAGAAGACCGCTTCGGTGCCATGAGCTCCAAGCTGGCTTTAAAGAACCGCAACGGCTTTTCCTCCGCAACGCTGGCCTCGGATCTCTCGTCGCAACTCCGTAGCACCACCAGTGGCCAACTCCTCTTCCTCCTCCTTCTTCTTCCTCTCTTTATCTCTCTAGGACTTTAAAAAGATGAAGGCCAAAGCTCAAATGAGTTTTTCTAACTCATTTCCCGGCCTTAAGGACACAGGGAGGAAGCTCAGCCATTAGATCACAGCTAAAGAAATGGACAGCTAAGATTTTGCCACAAAATCATATTTTTTGCCTGACACGGCCTGTGACACGCCCGTGTCCTAGGCCGTGTACCTCAAGAGGTGCTAAACAGACTTATCCAGTCCATTACATGCCCATGTGACACGCCTGTATCACAGGCCGTGTCACTGGACACGCCTTCAGACACGCCCGTGTCTGGGGCCGTGTACATCAGGCTGCACAAAATCGAGATCAACCCAATAGGGACACGGCCAGTGACACTCCCATATCACAGGATGTGTACCCTAAGACACTACCATGTCCTGCCCGTGTTCACCAGGCCTCAATGCCTTGGGCACATACCAAAAAGGACACGGTCTTTGACATGCCCGTGTCCCAGGCCGTGTGCCCATACACGGCACTTGACACGCCCCAGCTTAATTTTGTCGAGATGAAATTTGTCGACCCGCAGAGTACACGTCCTCTGACACGCCCATGTCAGAGGGTGTGTGGCCTCATTTTTCGTCGAATAGATTTTCGTCGAACGCTCGTCGACTGCTCACCCGAGCAGGACACGCCCTGGGACACGGCCGTGTCCCAGGCCGTGTCACCCAATTATTCCCAACTCTAGAATTAGGGTGTTACATATTATGCTTCATCAACTTCATTCTGGTGAGTGTGAGAGCCACTCAGAAGCAAGGATTCTTGAAAGAATGATCCTCCGACAAGGATATTTTTGGCCTAAAATGAAAAAAAGATTATGAGGCTTATGCAAAGAAATGTGCTCATTGCCAGAAGTTCGCTCCACTTCAACATCAATCAGCTCAGCTACTGAAACAAATCGTAACACCTTGGCCCATTGCAGTATGTGGAATGGATCTCCTTGGTCCTTTTACCATGACAAGCGGACAACGACGCTTCATCATAGTAATGATTGATTATTTCAGCAAGTGGATCAAGACCAAGACATTGGCTAAAATAATAACTCAGGTTGTAAAGAACTTCATCTAGGGCGAGATAGTCTGTCGGCATGGTATTACAATGGCTATTATCACAGACACTAGGACACAATTCAACAATAATGAGATCGTTGATTTTTGCAAGCAGATCGGAATAGAGATATGCTTTACATCAGTCCATCATCCTAGGAGCAATGACCAGGTTGAAGCAGCAAACAAGCAGATTCTCAGCTTGCTCAAAAAGAAAGTGCAGAATCTCAAAGGCAGTTGGCTGATCAACTTCCTTTAGTCCTCTGAACCTTAAGAACAACACCTTCATCAGCAAATGGAAAGACTCCGTTCAAGTTTTCTCATGGTTCAGAAGCTCTCATTCTAGTTGAGTTTGAAGTCCCATCTCCAAGAGTTCTGCTTGCTAGACAAGGCTGGGAGGATTGACTTGAGCTGAATAATGAAGAGACAAAATTCAGCTTAGAACACATTGAGGAGATCAGAGATAAAGCAGCATTATGGCAGAAAGAAGTGGAGAGAAGAATGGCTCGATAATTTGATAAGAACGTGAGGATCAAACACGTTCAAGTGGGAGATCTAGTTCCTAAAAAAGTTGATGTTGTTGCAAGAGCCAGCTCAGTAGGGAAGCTGAATCCAATTGGGCTGGTCCATTCATTATCAAGGAAGTGCTAAATAACGGGGCTTATCTCCTGCAAACTTATGAAGTAGAGGATGTATCACACAAATGGAGTGGGGATGATCTAAAACGGTTCTATTCCTGAGCCTCCTCCTTTCTTTTCCTTCTTATGTAAGCTTTTCAAAAGTTATGACTGATCAAAGACACCTTACTGACACTTTTTCAAGTACATTCTATCTCCTGAACAACTCCAACGGTTAACTGACACCAGGAGACATTGCTGAGTTCATCTGGGACCTCCCCTTGAACCGTTGTCATTAGCGTAACACCATGAAGACCACATGTTATGGGGATATTTCACACCATTTAGTGGGAGCTTGCAGGTTCTAGCACAGCATGCTACTGAATTTAGGATCCCAGCGGGTACCTAACCCCACCTATGTGTTATGGAGGGACAGGTTGGGTGCTAGCTCTACCTTGCCTTATAAGGGATATCGTTACAACTTTGAGGATCACGTGAGAAAAGCAATGCTCTATGCACCTGCCCACAGATCATCTTAGCTTGTGAACCTCGAATACTGCTTGGTACCCCTCAAGCAGTGCCTGCAAGAGACCCACAGCCTTGTTGATCTCACAGGAAAGCAATGGGCTCTAAGCGAACCTGCCCGAAAGATCAACCTTGATTGTACTCCAGGAAAGAGTGCAGTGAACCTTTCTTCTCTCGTTGGGGTGACGATTGAGCGTACAACTTATGTGACCCTGCGAGAAGAGCAATGGACTCCGTGCGCAACTGCCCGCTTGGTCACCTAGGTCTGTAGCTCATTCTCATCTCACAGGAAAAATTTCGACAAGGCGTGGACTGAATATTGATGTCCGCTCAGTATGCCATACTTTCAATGGGTTGATATTACAGCTTCTGTGATCCTGCGAAAAAAGTAATGGGCTCCTTACGCACTTGCCCACTTGGTCACCTAAGTTGTGAATCATTTCTATTCGGCGCGGACTGCATATTGGTATCCGCTCAGTCTACCTATTTTCAGTGGGTTGATCTTACAGCATCTGTGACCCTATGAGGAAAGTAATGGGCTCCATGCACACCTGCCCGCTTTGTCACCTAAGCTTTGAATCATTTCTATTAAGTCGGACTCAATTGTAGTAGTCTTGATAATCCACAGAGCTTGATCTATCAGGCCGCCAAGGTACTTGGTTGATATGTTTTACAATTTTCGTGACCCTATGAGGAAAGCAATGGGCCTTGTGCGTACCTGCCCGCTTGGTCACCAAAGTCTGTAACCCATCTTTCTGAGCTCGTAGAGTTTATCTATAATTCTCTCTTAGTTCGCAACATCTACCATTTATATTTTCTTAGCTCGCAAAAGTTTATCATCTGAATCTTGGTCAAGGGAATAGTGGACTGGAAATGAACTCGCCAAAGCCCGTGTGAACACTATATTCATTACATATTTTGGCGAGCTAGCAAATCATATTCGTATCCTGCTCAAGATGTTACGACAAGCTACAACTAAATTATTTTCCTAAGTAAAATTAAATTGGCGAGCTGAAAAATCAATTGGCGCGGCCTGAACTATTAATCCTCTTGGTTATCTAAGCCATTTACGCAATCTCTAAGTTGGCAGCCTAGATTCTAAATGGCGCGGACTGGTTTTCGTTAAACTATTGGTGGAGATCATGCACATTTGAGACACTGAAACATAAGAAATGAACAATGAGAATAGCAGAAGACGCGAGCTGATCAAAATATCCTTTATATACATCAATGTCTAGTTTACAACTTTCAAAATGCTTGCGGCCTCTAAACACGAGTCTGCCACTTCCTTTACAAAATAAAAACAAAATACATCATTTCATTTCGAAGATCTCATGCGCTTCTTTTCCACAGGATGAGCATCTGGACTTGATTCGTCAATGTTGACATCGGTGGAGTAGCCCTCCGAGCCGCTTCCACTACTATCAGAGTTCTCGCTATCCGCGAACATGCCATGCGAGCTTTCGTCATAGGAGATAGACTAAGAAGAGTCGTACTCGGCGGACTGGTCTCCTCCCCGCTGGCTTGAACCAGCATCACCAGCAGCTTCATCTTCGGCTACTCATTCTTCTCCTTCTTCTTCTTCTCCTTTCTCTTCAACCTCATCGATCTCTTATTTTCCTTTTACAGTCCGCTCTAACGCCACGACCTGGTCCTCCAGTTCAGGGAAGAGCTGCACAAAAGGCACTACTTTCACATCGTCCTTTGCGAAGCCGCCTTTGATGAACAGCTGGATAGCGATCTCGATGCTTTCCTTCACATAAGGAAATATGGCGTCTCGGAAGCTGCAATTCCCGAGGTGGTATGCAGTCTGTAGAAAAACAAAAACAAGTAAGGTCGTCGCGGACTTAATAAGGATACCGCTGCGAATACACAACTTACCACTGCCTCTTCCTTCTGAAGAGCGACATTCTTTCCTAACCATGTGTTCCTTTCTTTCAGTGATCTCACTCCCTCCTGAAGTTGCTCATTTTCCTTGAGCAGGTCCGTGGTCAGGCAGCCTAGGAAGTTGCCCGTGACCACGTTGTTCGCGTTGGCCTGAGTGTCCAGGAGAGGGAGCTCAACAGGAGGGACCTTTTTCAAGTCGCATAGATTGCGATTCCCCTAAAGCGCAGAGATCGCGACATGTGCATGGCGAGATATTCTTGGACTTCTCCATGTTGGAAGCGCGGTGGAAAGACGAACATGCTTGTTCTTGTTATGTCAGTGGATCATCGGGTTTCCCCACAGATCTTTCTGGCGATTTCCAAAGCCTTGCATGCCAAAGCTTTCTAAAGATGAGTAGCCTGCGGCGGGATCACCCTCTTCTTTTCTTTTTTCTTTCAATCTTTTATTTTCTCTCCCTTTGCGTAGGGGTCAGGCCGCCTAGTGTTTGAGGAGAATTCTCTGGCACCGCCAAGACCGCTGCAAAGAGGAAAACTTCAAATCAGTTTCACTACAGGCCGCACCCCCTACAAAGGAAGGTCGCAAAGCTTACTATCTTGATGAGCTACTTTGTCCAGGCTCGCCAGAAGCTGGATGTAGTGCTCTACGTGCAGCCTTGCTCCCGCCAGGAAATTAACAATGGTGACCTCCACCTCATCAAGCTTTACAATTTTGAAGGCGGAGTCTGCGCGCTCCTGGGGATGAGTGTGCACAAACCCCATGTCTCCTTCAAAGATCAAGTACCTCATGGTCCAGTTATGGATCTTGTTCGGCAGACCCATAAACTTCATACCTCTGCAGTAGAAGTATATCATGTCCTTATATGGGCGGCCTCCAGTTGGAGTTATCGAGCAGACTGAGAAGATTTTCCTAAAACATTTTAAGGAGAACACGATCTTCTCAGGTCGTAAGTAAGAGAAGAAACTATAGATGGCGGCCAAGTTGTTCGATGCGAGCTGGAATGGCACCATGTCGTAGTGTTCGAAGATTTCAGCAATTTCCCACAGCAAAGGGAACTTGAACCCGCAGTCAAAGTGGTCAATAGGCACTACGATCTGGCTCGTAGTGGAGAAGTTAATTCTTTCTCGATCTGCTGGTAGGCGGACATGTACAAGCGAGTTCGCCATTTATTTCTTAACAAAGGCCTTGAGATTGGCCGCGGTCAACTTGTACTTTTTATGGTCGGCAGCGTGGAAGGCGACCACAGCATCAGTTGGGGTGGACACCAACTTCTGAGACCGCAAGGATTTCTGCTTCGATCACATTTCCTGCATTGAAGAAACAATGAAACTATATTTATAACAATTAGGGTCTGACATCTTTTCAGCTAGGCCACATAGCTTGATCAGTCAGTCCGCCTAAGCTCGCATATAATCCAGCAATCTACTTTCAAGTAAAATCAAAGATCGCGGACACAAAATCAAGTCCTCCCAGCTCGTTGTGTTTCCAGTGTTCCTATGCAATTTTCAAGCATATTTCAAATCAAAATAAGCAGACATAACATCAGTCCGCATAGTTCACATTCGATCCATTATCCTGTAAAAAGATTTCTAGTCGTGCAGACTGCAGCTTTGTTCAAATCATAGTGCAATATCAAACAGACCACACAAATCACAGTTCAATAAAAAACAAAGAATTATTTGAGCAAACAAATTATACATCAAATATCAAATCATTCGCAACAAAGCAGACTTAACGTTCTCTATGTTCAGGTCGCCCAGGCCACTCCTGCCAGTCCCTACAAAGATGCGCCACTTGGTCGCTTCCTTGGAGTACTTCTCCATAAAGCTGTTAGATGAGGCGATGCATGGGGTTGAAAGTCCGGTGCATGTGCGCGGCCTCCCAATCCACCCGGCTCAGAGGAACCATGGGCTCGGTTGCCATCCTCGACACCTCGTCTGCGGCGGGCTGATTGCCTTCTACAGGAGCCGGAGACTCTGATGTAGCAGCGCTATCTGTCAATCACGGCCTCTCCACCGGGACTTCAGCAACTCGCTTGCTCTTTCCTTCCCACACCAGCGCCAAGTACTTTCCCTTGTATAAGAGGGCGTCGTCTCAAAGCCGCCTTATCTCCTTGTCACTCCTCTCCAGCACCATTGAGATGATGGCGATTTGGTCCTCCAGAGCTTTCTCTCGCTCTACCCTCTTCTTTAACTCAAATCGAATTTCTTCGATTTCATCTTCAATCTTTTTTCACTCAAACGCTGCCATATTGACCATGCCAGACTGCTTGCCTTGTGCGGACTCACAAAGGGAGATCGCGCCAAGGTGCCCTGAAGTAGCTGCATCTGGAGTGGGCACGATCTCGCCAATCTCAACAGAGCCACGTGGCGACTTCCGTCCTGCAAAAAAAGAAAGGAAAGTTCAAATTCAAAACCAGAACGCGGCGGAATCAAAATGCAAAGAGTAAAGTCAAACTTTTGGCAATCACTGCAGCGATATTGCGACTATAGAATACAGGCCACCTTATCCACTCCGGGTCAAAGGCGCTTAGTCGCTTTCTCCATTCGTGATTGTCTTTAGCTCTTTTCTCAGCCGTTGAGCTTGTTAAAATGACTATGTCATCAGTTTCGGTGATAATCTTTATTGTCCTCGACTTCCTCTAGGGAGACTTATAAAGCCACTAACGCTTAAAGTGCCCAGGCGCCAGTTGGAGTTTTCCTGACCGTAACAGCTCAGCAGCAGCCCGCAAATCCTAGGCTTGCTTGTCCGCAGCGATCTGCTTTGAGGCCGCCTCCACTTTCGCCTTCTGGGAGGAGATCTTTTCCTTGTATGCGGCGATCTGCTTCCTCCACTTCTCCTTCTCATCTTCTTCAGCTGCAAATGTGGAGGGGTGGTCGCCAATCTTAACCCCCAAAATCTGTACTTTAGGATGCAATACCCCCAACAAGGATTGATTAATGATATCAAGTTGGTCAGTATCTATGGAGTTGAGTATTTCATCAGTTGACAGACTGACCGTTGAAAGGAAATCACTTCCCGGGATTGGGGCCTCTGGTGTAAAGAAGCTGGCCTTTGGAACTTCCTTTTCTCACGGCCTGTGCTGTAAGCTCGCAGCCCCAGTCCGCACAGATACGTTCTTCTCCTTCCTAGCTCGCAGCTTCTTCTCAACCTGCTCAACAACCGAAGACTTGTCCCTCTTCCTCTTCTTCTTTTCAGAGGGGCCTTCTTTCTCAATTGAGTATGCAACGACCTTCTCTAAGTTCAGCAGACTCTCACGGACTGTCTCAAGGTTAACGATGACTAAGGCCTAAGAAGGCACCTCTTCCTCAGCTCCTTCTCCAGCAGATCGCTTATCTTGATCCTGATCGATGATAAGCTGCTGTACATCTAAATAAGAAACCTCATTTTCCATGTCTATGTGCAACATGAGTGTTCCCGAAGCTGACGTGTACACGTCTATGTCTGCTGCGTCCGCGGAGTTCTGATTGTCGGTTAGGGAGGGCGAATTCAGTGCTTCATCCGTACTCTTTGGTGGATTTTCATAATGATAAGCGGTGGCATCCGCAGACTTCTCGTGAGCAGGGTCATCAATTTGGCGGACAACTTCAACTGATGGCTTATCCCTTCGGGAAGTTTCTCCTACAAAGTGGACAGCCACTCCAGCTCTTTTCACTACCTTTTTGGTCTTCATCGACGGACTGGGCATCTCTCCCTTAGAAGTAAGGATATCGAAGAAAGCTCGTAGTCCTGTCATGGCGGAATATAAAACATAGACCATAAGTGGTGAGAAGTGACTCGTGGAGATTACAGCTTTTGGCAAATATAGAACTTCCAATGATATTTATAGCATTGACAGTAAAAATGAGGTTTGTGGGCTCGACGGTTAAGCTATCATTTTCGAAGTTTCCCGAAACTTAAAAATATGCTTGGATTATGTTAACCCCAAAGTACGCAACATGTTCAACAAGGAACCAAGGTCACATGCTCCTTCAGCGGCGGACTCGGTTCCCTAGTTAGCCCAGATCGTCAAGTCTTAGCATGATTGGGATCTAGCTCTCCGGCGGCGGACTCAGGTTGTAGTTCACCCATGTCATCCTCCCTTATGAGATCAGCTCCCTGGATCACCCTGCTTCTTCAGGCCGACTCAAGCATCAGTCCGCATAGGTCGCGGCCCTCCAGCCAGGATCAGATGGAAGCATCAATCCTCATAGGTCGCGGCCTTGCAGGAACTGATGGAAGCTCCAGCCCGCGAGCCCAATCCGCCCTCTTGCGCGGACTGGAGTGCCTTTTCTTTTTTTTTTCTCGTCACTGCTACCCGGTTCTCATGTACCTCAACAAGCTGGTTATTTTAGTCCTGCCCATTTGGGAAGTCCCCCAGTCCTATAAATACGGGGATGTGGTGCACCCAATGCACGCTGACTCGAGCCGTGGAGCCTACTTGTTAAAGACTGCCGACTCGAATCTCAGGATTTGCGGTCTCCAGCTTGCTCTTTCCTTACACTTTTCCTTTCCTCTACTTGTAACCAACTCATTTGCAATCAAAGGAAAGCCCATCTAAGAGAGGCATTTAAGCCGCGACGGGCAAAGTCTGGTTTTGTCGTGGTTCATGGATCTGCTTCCTTTTTCTCTCATTCGCTAGTAGATATCTGCTTATAGTCACCTTTTTTTCCCTTCCATTCCCTCGTGCTCGAACCGTTAGCTGATGGTGCTCATTTTTCTCACCCGCTCATCAACACCCAAGTTGAACCTTCGAATCGCAGTAGGAGGTCAATAACGCGGTTCATCACGTAAAGCGATTTTAAGGTATTTTTGATTATATACAAAAGTTCGGTTAAAGTACGTAATCTCAGGTGGATGTATCTGAGATAGAGGTGCACTCATATTTATGAAACTTTCACTATTGAAGCCAGGAAAAATCCCAACCTCAGAATTCAGATCAAAGCCACCTAAGGTTACCGGTTTAGGGGTAAGATCAGATGGCTGTGATGACTAAGATGAAGAACGAGGGTAAATAGTATCCCAAATGTTACGGTAGGAAGGTCCCACCATGTACCCGGATGCTCGAAAGGAGCAGCCCCTTCTCAACCAAAAGTGGTCGAACTAAGTACGAGGGAGACTAACCGATGACTATGTCACAAGGCCGTGACCTGGTATCTTAGGAGAAGGAATCCAAAGGCTCGTCTAGTATCCGTAAAGGTGATCTCGCAAGTATCCTGCAGAGGATCTCAAGTGTCTCTCCTCATACCCCTGGGTTCCTATTTATAGGGAAATCCAAGGAGGGGGGGGTCATATTTATACCCCACCCCCTAGCGACCAGGCGACTTATAAGGGGAACTCGTACGGGATGGTCGAGTATCTCGCCATGTCGCCTACCTGGCGAGTATGTGAGGGGAGCTCACCATACTCGCCCAGGCCTTCTACGGTATTGCGCGTTGAATCTGACTTCTATCTTCACTTGTTGACCTTGACTTCTGCTGACCTGGTTATAGTAGGAACCTTCCTCGACAAATACAGGTTGTACATGATCACCGTTATTTTCGAGCGATGTAGGAACTCAGAAAGAATCATCCAACACATATTCGGCGAGCTGCTATTTCGAGTGAAATAGATGGTTAGACCTGATATACTCTAGAGGGGGGGGGGTGAATAGAGTATCTTTAAAACTTTTTGTTGTTTATAAAATTTTTATAGTAGAGCAAATAATAGATACTAATATTTACTATAAGTAAAAGAGCAATCAAAGTTAAACTAATTTAACACAGCCACAACAAAACTAAACTAACACATCCACAACAAGTGAAAAAAGAAAGAGGGCAACCAGACAACATAAGAACTTTTATAGTGGTTCCCCAACCTAGGCACATCCACTCTTCTACCACTCTGGTAGGAATCCACTAGCAGGTTTTTATCAGATGACTGCCACCAATGAGCTTTTGATCAGGTGCTCAAAAACCAAATCAAGTCTTTTAATCAGGAGACTTGTAACTAAGGAATAACTTTTGAAGGGAGTTAAATAACCCTTTGTACAGAGAGGGGGTGAGATATTTATGTTGTCTTCTCTTTCTCAAAACAACTGAGAAGATAAGTGGATCTTGATGTTGTCAAAGCTCCCCCTGAGTTATTGAATTGTTCAGGAAGTTTGGAGCTTTTCTTCAGGGTATAGGTCTTCTATCTTCAGCCTTGATTTGAGAAGATCCAGGAACTTCTTGACTGATAGAAGTTTGTTGTGCTTGAAGAATCCTGGAGTGAAGGTTGAAGAAGATTCTTGATTTGGAATGGATGTCCTTCTTCAGCAATGTCAAGAAGCAAACAAGATTGTTTTCTATATATAGAAGGATTAGAATGTAGTTGTCGTTGATCTTCTCTTTATGCCTTGTGTTATTTCTCTGGTCCTAACTTCTTATTCTCTTATCTGTGGAGAAGAAAAGAAAAATCTCTTTTATATGATCAGTCGAATGTTTCCTCTGAATTTTAAAATCCTATGCATTAATTGCCGACGGCCTGGTGAATGAAATACGACTGGATATAATATCCGCATTAATGGATTTCCCCAACTATCCTATTGAAAACCAGCAAGTAATAATCCTGATGAATACCATAATGAATGATGCTTCTAACGGTTATATTCAGAGAATATTAAGCATTGATTATTCAGGAATTACTGCAATAGAATAAGGACAAAAGAAGGAAAAAATCTAAGTCTGGATCTGCACAGAATTCGTCGAGCAAAGAACAAATTTCGTCGACCTGAGTCCAGAGTTCGTTGACCTGATAACAACAAACTGCTTTCTGATAAAACACGCCAATTATGTGCTCTAAGTTCATTGAGCTGATAACAAAACTTCATCGACTAGAGTTCAGAGAAAGGATTATGGACTTAGAATGTTGAAGTTGAACTTCCAGAAATCGTCGACCTGAGCTAGAATATCGTCGAGCTAAACTCAGAGAATTGTCTCTGAGTTCGTCTTGCGGAGCACGACTTTTGTCGAGCTAAGTTCAACGAACGTCGAACTCACTTTCCTGAAACTTGATTTTTCTCTAAGTCTGGAGTCTTCTACAGTCTTTTGTTGGCTGGTCCATGCAATGTTAACTCTAAGGACATAGCCTAAACTCTATGACATAGACATGAGCCTGGCTATACATGGTGTTTCAATTATCCTAGTTAGTGAACCTAGCCCAAATCAAACTAGGGATCCAACAATCTCCCCCTATTTGGGTGAAGTCACTAATGCAAATGAAAACAAAACAACATTCACAAATCAAAAGAAGGAGTATATCTGGCAGAAATATTAAAACATGCAGCAGATATATATATACAATGTAGCTTTGTGTCAGTTTATCAATAAAAATTTTAAGACACAGAAATAGAGCAGCAAATTCTCATTTCTTTTTCTTCATTATCTCCTTTTGCTTATTCTCCTTTTTCTTGTCAACAAGCTGAGTGAATTTGATCTCTCTGTTAGGATTTGCTGCTTGATTTTTGGTCATGGTCATATCAGCAGCTCCAATGATGTTGAGATATGTAGCCCTTGGCACAACAGCTTCTGGATGTAATTGCATAAAATCATCTACATTAAAGAACTTATTTGCTTTTACATAACTGTTTAATTCTACCTTCCTGTACTTTGACATTGTTGAGTACTGTGAGGGATCCTTTCCTTCAGCTTTAGCCTTGTTTATCATAGATAATCCAACCAGTTCTTGAAACTTGGCCATTCTAGCAGTAGTAGCTGTTTCAAGATCCTTAAATGGAATATGAGGATATTCATGCTTCTTTGTACTGTTATCTTTCTGGGATTCTGGAGCTTGTTGCAGATGTTGCTGAGGTTGTTGATGTTGATGTTGTTGATGTTGCCTGCTTGAGGAGTACCTGTGTTGGATGCTTCCAGAATGAGAAGAGGATCTAACCTATTGTCTCTGATAGGTTTGAAATTGGGTAAATCTCTGAGAAGAAGTGCCTGGAGCACCAACAGCAGGTGGAGGAGGAGGAGGAGGGCCTTTCATTTATCTTTGAGAAGGTGGAGGAGGAGAGTATCTCCTACTTTTCTTTTTGTCCTTCTGTTGTTTTTTGACAGACACATCCAAGCTGGCATGCCCTTATAAGGAGTAATTTTTTGAAGAATGTAGTAGATGGTATCCCGAGTTGGATTAGGTTTAGGAGCAGCTGCTGGAGGGGCTTTCCTTTTCTTAGAGATTTTCTTTTTCTTTACAGAAGGACAGTCATCTGAATCATCTTCATCATCATCATCTAAAGATCCTTGGGGATTATCATATAAAGCATTAATCTACTTTAGAGCTTCTACAGATATCAATAACTTTTCAGCTTGAGGAGGAGCTGGAGCTAGAGTTGGAGGACTATATACAGCAGTGCTTTCATCAACTGATTTATTTTCTTCTTCAATATCTATCATGATCAACTCATATAGATCAGGCATGGGACTATCATCCATCTTAAATGTTTTAGGAGAGATGGCTTTGAGAGGGGATGAAACAATTAAAAAATCTTCTCTTGGTAGAGTTGGAATAATTGGAGCCTCTATATTTGCAAAACTAGCCTTGAGTTGCATGACAACTTTGGGGCTTACTGGAGAAGTATAAGGAACTATAACCATAGAAGGCTAAGGGCTATTTTCTGGAAGGAAATTCAAATGAACTGTATCAAAAACATTTAACAAACTCAAAATATTTACTATGTGATTTATAATGTAATCACCAACAGAGTTTATTTCATCTATAACTGTCTCATCCATGTCCATATCAGATTCAATAAAAGCAATTAAATCAGCAGAAATAGCTGAGTCTGCTGCTGCTTCTACTGCTGCTTCTGCTGGAGCTACTTCTTCATGGAGTATCCCCCCTACCTAGTTTCAGTAGGCACTAAAGCTAGGCCCCTTACTAAAGAAGGAGGTACAAAGAGGGCAAAGAGTTGGGCAGCAAGGGAAGAGATGGAAGAAGCCGGAGGTGAAATAGCCTCTGCTATGAGGTTTTTGATGAGTGGAGTGAGAATTGCCAGATGATGTGGAATGGAAGGAGAGTCCAATTGCATGAACTCAGAAGGTGTCTCAGTGGATACATAAGTATGGATGGAAGATGATGGTGGAGGGGAAGGTAGAGAATCTGGCATTTGCTCATCTACAGGTGATGGAGTATGAAGGGGGGATGACAGTAGGGAAAAAGAAGGGAGTGAGAGGAGGTTGGAATGGGGTATGTTGTCTAGATGTGTTGGTAGAGGAGATGAGGGTGGGGTAACAGGGTGTGATGGAGTTGGTCTACCATGTTGTGATGGAGATGGTGTGCCATGGTGTGATGGAGTTGGTGGACTATGTTGTGATGGAGTTAGTGTATGAGAGTGAATCTGAGTTTATGGATGATGCACTGGAGATGATGGAGGCGAAGGAGTATGGAATGTGGTATGAACTGGTGATGAGATATGAATTGGGGAGGCTGGAGGAGTTGGAGGTGGAACATCTTAAGTAGGGTGGGGAGTGGCTAGAATAGATCTTGTACTCTCAGAAGGTCTGGAGGAAGAGGAGGGAGCCTTAGATGGCTTGGTGATATTCCTCTCCCACCTGCAAAAGAGGGCACAAGTAATCCTCTTGGAGGCATTAATGAATATGGTCAGTGTGACCAGGGATTCAGCAGCCTTGGCTTGAGGGAAGATGCCCAGAATCCTTCCAAAACACACCTCTTTCTTGGTGTTTTTCTTCCTGATCATCTCAAACAGGATCCTAGCCCAGTTCACAGGCTTCTTATTTACAATAGCACTCATCACAAGGAATTGATGCCCAGTGATATAGTCGTGGGCTATGTATTTTCCCAGCAGTACCTTGCCAATGACATCTGCTAGAAACTTGTATTCAACAGACAAATGTTTCTTTAGCAGTTTGTTGGGTGTTGCTCCAGAATAACCCATCTTATTCAACATCTCATTAAATTCATTACTTTCAATCTCTAAATCTTCTTCACCATTAACTAATCAGAAAATATCTGTTAAGATGGCGGGGGTAGAGATATTTCATTACCCGATATGGTTCCTGTCATGGTATTATCATTTGGGGAGAAGGAGGTGTAAACCCATTCTCTTATTTCTGTTCCAGCTATCTTTATTCTTGTGGTCATCAGATACTTCAACTGTTGATCTTCAAATAATTTTAGAATTTCCAGGAAGATGGGATCAGAATGTTGGAACAACCCGAAGTCGATGTCAAAACCCATATCAAATTTCATGAAAGAGAGAGCGCTTGCTGGGATAGCCATGAATGCACCTGCTGTTGAAATTTGTGAAGTGCAAGTGGTTGACAGGACAGGCCGGGCGGCCTGGGCGGACAGCGTTGGCGAACTAGGCGGACTGGGCGGACTGCTGTGTGTGGCCTGGTGGAAAGTCTAGTGGAAGCCGGCTGTTCTTCTGAGCGGGTTGTATGCAAGTAGTCCGCGGACTGTGCGGCCTGGTATCTGCGGATAAGGCGTTGGCTGATTGGTTTAGCCAAGGAGCGGCCTGAGCGGATAGAGGCTTGCGGACTGGTGCATTGCTCAGTGGCCGTGGTGCAAGCTTGTGCTGATTGGCGGTTTGGCTGATGTCCGCGGGAAGCTTGCGTACTAGTGTGTCCGCGGTATGAGCTGTTGCGGACTGGGCTTAGAGCTTGGATGAGGCCTTGTCGAGCTCTGGTGTTACAGCAGGTGCTTGCTGTGGAGGTCGTTGGCGGACTGGTGTGTGGATTCCGGGAGATGGCTGCTGCGTTGGGCATGTGTTCGAGTATCTTGCAGACTGCTGGCGGTCTGTGTGCTAGGTTGTTTGGCGGACGGGAGTTTATGTCCGCCATGCTCGCATTGGCCTTTGATGGTTTTGGACTAGGTCATACTCTGTGCCAAGACCATGGTGTCCGCCGTATCCACCAAGTCCGCTGTTGACCGGGCGGACTGTTGCTATCTGATTTTGGTCGTGGACTTGTGGCGGATTGAGGCTTGAGTCTTGCGAACTGCCTCGGGTTTGTGCGGACAGCCATTGAAGGGGGTTGCTGTCCTGCAGTGGTTGTAGGCTTTGCGGGCTGGTGTCTTGTCCGCATAGCTTAGGCGGACTGAAGAGGGTTCGCCAATGTTGCCTTGCTCCTAGCGGTTTATTCCTTGGTATCCGGCTAAGTCCTTGCGGACTCAGAGGACGGTGGTTTGCTATCGCGCGGGCTGGGGTGGTGTCTCTATCTCTAGGGCGGTGACCACACTCCTCACCTCGCCTATAAATAGGATCCCCCTGGCAGGTCTATAGTAACTAAGTGAACAGTAAGTTGGGTTGCGCGAGGAGCTGCGGTCTCAGTTTGTCTGTCTGCGCGGATTTATTCAGGGCTGACGGTTTGTTATGTGCAGGTCGCGCGGGTAGCTTCAAGGAGCCAGGAGTTTGGCATTGACTTCGGTCAAGTACTTGGAAGTTGTGCGGTCTCTCCGGATTCAGCAGGAGGTCACTCTGCGGCTTGTCAACTCTATTTCAACTTTGCCAGCTTCAATAACCTGTCCGCCGGCTTCAGGCGGGTAGGGGGTGTGTTACTCAGTTCAGCGTCAGCAGGAGGCGAATAACAGCGTGTCCGCGCGGCCTCGCAGCTTCGGCGGACTCCGTGGCTATTCGGCGGATTGCAGCTTAAGTTCGGGCGATCTCAGTGGACTCGGCGACCTCGGCGACCTCGGCGGTCTCGGCGGTTTTCGGTGCTGTCCGCCCGGCTTGGTTTTTGGTGTTGAAACCGATTCCTCGATCTCTCGTGGAGTTCGCCCTTGGGGAAGGGGTGGTCTCGCACCTACTTCGATCCTGCAAGCAAAACAACAAAGAATATGAGGTGACACAGGCCCAAGGGCTCGGCAGGGGAGGTCCCACCACAAACCCGGAAGATCTCAGAGCACTTCCCCTCCTTAGCCAGAAGCCGAGCTAAGGTACCCTCAGAAAGCACTTGAAGATTGGAGCAGGGGAGCACAGGGAAAAACCTGCTTTCTGGGGTACCCCTTGGGTCCTATTTATAGTTTTTGAAATCTGGACTGCCAATAACCAAAAGAACTGACCTAAAATTACTAGAAAATCCTTGGTTGGGTCTGCCAACAGCCAAACTCCGCTGTTTTGAAGGGCTATGGGAAGACCAGCTGGGGCAAAACAGTAAAAAGTACCTCATACATCCAGGCGAGCTAGGGCGCTTTGACCACCTCGGCATGTTCTGCTCGCCTACTATTGCCGAGCTCTACTGCGAGGACACGAGTTGTGTCTCGCTCGGCGAATGCCTAGCTCGGGGTCGCCGATCGTCGATCTCTGGTCGACAGATGCCGAGCTCGGGCTCGCCCCCTTTACTGCCGAGCTCGCCTATTGTCCTCAGCCCGATCTGCCTAGACCCTGGTGACCTTGCTCGCCGGACACGGGGTTGTACACAATCCCCGCTTTTTTCGAGCTTGTCAAAGCTCGGAAAGAAACATCCAATCCCAAGTGTGCGGCGAGCGCTGGTTGGCGAGTTGGAGGGAATCTTCTGGTGGGGGCCACCTGCGGCTATATATATGTGCACCTACTCACCTGCCTGACTCTTGCCATTCCCTTTGCTACCCTGCCAAGATGCCACTTCCCAAGGAGATCCAAGAGAGCATAGACCGAGCCCGCCAGGCCTCAGCGGCTCGCGTCACCGCTCTGACGGCGGTCCCCGCGAAAGCTCCCCAAACTGATTCTGTCGAGCCCAGTTCAAAGAAGTCAAAGCCATTCCCTGAGGCGGCTGAGCCCATTTTCAACGACCTGAGGGCCACCCTGGGTCGCGAGACCGGCTCTTCCACCCGAACTATTATTGAGAAGGATAGAGAGGTGGTCGTAGTTGGCGACGACCTAGACGGTCAACTAGATGGCAAGGGCGTCGCGCCGCGAGAGCCCACACCGCGAGGTGAGACCACACTCGCCAACTCGGGATTCTCGGCACCGGACAACCATCCCCGGGACCCGCCTCTTCTCTTTGGGATCTTGCCTGTGAGCTCGCAGAGGCCGAATTCGCCAGTGTGCACCTCCTCTCCTCGCCAAGCTTACGTGGTCGCGGGGGCGGGTCTGGGGACCATTCCCACCCCGGGATTCGAGCTCATCTCGTCGGGGGCTCGCGGCCCAGGTCGCGGGAAGGATCTGAGGTTCATACCTCCCCGTACCTCCCTCGATCTGCCGAGCTCGTCTGGTCAGTCTTGCTTGAATTCTCGCCCCACGAGTTTTTTCTGCCTCTTTTTGCTGATACCTGTCTTCACAACTCTTCCCAGTCAATCGGCTGCCGAGGAATCCTTGCGGGCAGCCCACTATTCTCCCCTCCCTTCCTCGAGCTCGCTGGACTCTTACCTGGGTCCTGAGGTGGATCAAGGCGAGTTGACGAGGAGGGAGGTCAAGCTCCTCAAAAAGTTGGCGTGCGGGCTACGCGAGGTGCAGGGGGTCAACGAGACGCTGCAGCGCGACTACGTGCGTCTTGCTGACGAGGTGCGCCGTGGCCAAGCTGGCGAGCTGATGTCCCCCTCCCGGCTCCTGGACGAGATAGACGACGGTTTCTCGGTTGCGCAGAGGAATTCCAGAAGGATCCGCGAGCTGCTCCGCGCGCGGCAGCCTGGGGGGCGGGGGTCGCGAGGCCGGGGTAGGTAAGTGAGCGGCTCCTTTGCCGAGCCGACCGGCACTCGCATCCTGATTCCCTCCCTGCTTTCGCGCCCTGCTTTTTAAATCCCGAACTTTATTTCTGTAATAAATAAATCTTAGAATATTCTTGATTCTATTACTTAAATAAAATGTTGCAATGTTTGTCTTAGCCTTGGTTGGGATGCGCCGGAAGTCGGCGAGCTGGGGTGGCGAGCTGGGGCAGCGAGCTGCACTGATTGGACAGCCTGCCTCAGATTTCTTTTCCTATGAATAGCCCCCCCCCCCCCCCCCCCCCCCCCCGCACCTACCCCCGTACTGTGACTTTATTGCTTTTTTCCCCTCTGTGCTTTTCTGTTTCCTGCTCGCACTCTACCACTGCTTCCGCAAACATGGGCAAGGCGAATCCAGATGCCGACAGCCGCTCCAAGTGCGCTGAGCACTTTACAGACTACTACTTCTTCGAGCGGCACACTAGCGAGGAGGAGCTCGCTGAGTTTGTGGCGGAGCGCGTGCCGCCGGGCATTGAGGTTCGTAGGCCGAAACAGGGGGAGGCCATCAATACCTTTTACGAGGACGAGCTCGCCTTCCCCCTTTCACATTTCGAGGTGGGGTTACGCCTCCCCCTGTGGCCGGAGATCCGGCAAATCTTGAAATATTACGGAGCCGTGCCTGCGCAGCTGAATTCCAACGCCATCGCGATGATGGTGGCGTTCGCGAGTTACCTCCGGCGGGAGAGGATCAAGTTCAACCTGACGATGTTTAGGAAGCTCTTCTCCTACAAGGCGACGCCGGATGGGGTCGCCTACTTCGGCGGCTCGCTAATCAAAGTTCGCGAGATCGCGAACAAGCACCACACCTGGATGACCAAGATCGCCTTCATCAAGGGCGATCTCGGCAACATCCCCTACTCACCTCAGCAGAAGGGCGAGGAGGTGTACCGCCCGCCGGCCGTGTCCGACAACGACGCTGAACTCCACAAATACTTCCTCCATAAAGATTTCGAGGTCGCCTTCCTGTGGAGGGGCCTCGACGCGCTCCCCCCCCCCCCCCCCCCCCCCCGTTCTGCCCGGCGAAGGTACGCTTCCCTCCTCATCTTGCCGAGTTCACCTACCCGCCGAACTCGCCATATTATTGCTAAATTCCTAACTTTTTCAGAGTGTTTTCCTGCAGGGGAGCGAATAATCCCCGTGAACCCGCCATTCGCGGATCTGGGGCTCCATGTCGACCCTCTTGCTCGCGAGAAGGCGGCGGTGGCGGCCTGCCGAGATGAGGCGGCCCTCTCGCAACCCTCTTCCAACAAGAGGCGACCTGAGGACGCGGGAACGAACCCGCCATTCGGCCATCGACAAATGAAGAAGATGCGGAGAGCCCTGCTGGCTCCGCGGGGGAACAACAACAACAGCCCATCCCCAAGTACATCAGCTCGTCGGCGACCCCTCCAGACGCGAAGCCGGAGAGCCCGCTGAAGGAGATAACCATCAAGGGGCGGAAAGGTGTCGAGGGCCCCTCTTCCACGGCGGCGATCTCCCCTCCTCCATCGGCGAAGAGGGCTGCCCGCGAGCGCGCGCCGCCGAAGCAACACCCCCTCTTAAACTTCGGCGCGCGTTGGAAGGACTCGACAGTCGAGCCCATGCTGCAGTGGGACGAGCTCGCTGATCGAGTCTCTGTCTCCACTCTACACCCCTCCTGGCACGACTGCGAGCCTGCCACCAGTCACGCCTACGCCCTCGGCTTCGGCCTATATGGCCGGGAGGATGCCGAGGCCTACAAAAGGATGACCCTCCGGCAGCTCGGCCATGAGGGCCTTCAGTCCCACCTGCGGACCCTGGAGCTGCATCACATGCTGGCACGCCGCAGTTTTGCCCTCAGCCACCAACTCAAAAAGGCTGAGCAGGCTCGCGACCTCGCCAAGGATAAGGTCACCGACCAGGCGAGGCGACTCGGCATAGCGGAGGGTCTACTCGCCCAAGCCGCCGGCGGGCTGGTAAGTGTAAAGCGCTGCTCTTCTTTTTTACTTAGAATATTTTGTGCTGCTGCTAAATGGACTTTTTTCCAGGATGCCAAGGCGGCGGGCGAGCTTCAGGCTCGCAACACCGAGCTGGGGGAGGAGGTCAGCCAGAAGCGTGCACTACTGGCCGCGGATGCCGAGGCTGCAGGGGATCTCCAGGCTCGCAACGCTGAGCAGGTGGAGGAGATCGGCCAGCTGCGTGCACGCCTTGCCGAGCTGGAGGGCGCGAACACGAAGCTGAAGGGGGAGAATCAGCACCTCCTCATCGAGGTGCGTCTCCAGGCGGAGATCTTCTTCCCGCCTCACGACATCGACCCCACCCTCCCCTACAAGAGCCCGTGGATCTTTGGCGAGGCCGACCTCGTCGAGAGATTGCGGATCAACTCTATCCAAGCCACCGAGTGCACCCTCCAAATGATGAAGGATTCTGGGGTGCTGGTGGAGCGGTGCGAGGGGATCTCGGCTCGGGACCTGATACCGAGCCTATTCCCGGCAACGCCGCCCAGCGAGAAGGAAGACATCCTGAACGCGATGTTCGGGAAAAGCTTCCAGGATCCTTCGGGCGACGGCGAGGACCAGTCCGGCGGAGGGGGCGAGGCCCGAGGGTAGCCTGTATTTTTTTCTTTTCTTCTCTTTTTTGTTTACTCGCCGAGGCGAGCCGCTGTTATTACTTTCTGTCAATAATAAAAGTTTTTGATCATACCCGTGCCACTTCCTTTTCTTTTCTTTACTTTCTTTGTTGAGCTCTAAATATATGTGAGTGTTTCCCCACGCGACCTCGCCGAGACAGGTTCCGCGAGCAGGGTAGTTATGAGGGCGCGCCCGCGAGTGGATGCATTTTGAGTTTTTGCCGAGCCCCAAGCGGTTCGGGGCGAGTTGCTATCTGCCCTTGTCATGCCACCGCAACTCGTGCGCGAGCTATCCAGGTTGATCCCCAAGGAGAAAATTTTCCAAGTCAAACGGGTAAAGGGGGTGAGGTGCCCCGGCCCGGCTCGCCCTCCTTTGGCGAGGCCCGGGTCCGCGACCTACTCTCTAATGCCGAGCCGGGGATGACGAGTCCATACTCGCCCATGCAGAGTCCTCCGGCATGGCTTGCCTTTTTGATAATGTCGAGCTGGATTTGCCGAGCCCGAGCTCGCCTTGACAGAACCCCTCTCCCCTTGCTTCCTGGCACTTTGAGACTGACCTTTTCCCGGTAATCCCTAGGCCGACACCATCGAGTGACTTCCAGCCTTGTCAGCTAGGTGAGAGCCTGTCAGCGGGATCTGCTCGAGGCCAAGGATGACACCGAGTGACTTCCAGCCCTGCCAGCTAGGTGAGAGCCTGGCAGCGGGATCTGCTCGGGGTCCAAACACATTCCATCGAGTGACTTCCAGCCCTGTCAGCTAGGTGAGAGCCTGACAGCGGGATCTGCTCGAGGCCAAGGATGACACCGAGTGACTTCCAGCCCTGTCAGCTAGGTGAGAGCCTGACAGCGGGATCTACTCGAGGCCAAGGATGACACCGAGTGACTTCCAGCCCTGCCAGCTAGGTGAGAGCCTGGCAGCGGGATCTGCTCGGGGTCCAAACACATTCCATCGAGTGACTTCCAGACCTATCAGCTAGGTGAGAGCCTGACAGCGGGATCTGCTTGAGGCCAAGGATAACACCGAGTGACTTCCAGCCCTGCCAGCTAGGTGAGAGCCTGACAGCGGGATCTGCTCGAGGCCATGGATGACACCGAGTGACTTCCAGCCCTGCCAGCTAGGTGAGAGCCTGGCAGCGTGATCTGCTCGGGGTCCAAACACATTCCATCGAGTGACTTCCAGCCCTGTCAGCTATGTGAGAGCCTGACAGCGGGATATGCTTGAGGCCAAGGATGACACCGAGTGACTTCCAGCCCTGCCAGCTAGGTGAGAGCCTGGCAGCGGGATCTGCTCGAGGCCAAGGATGACACCGAGTGACTTCCAGCCCTGCCAGCTAGGTGAGAGCCTGGCAGCGGGATCTGCTCGGGGTCCAAACACATTCCATCGAGTGACTTCCGGCCCTGTCAGCTATGTGAAAGCCTGACAGCGGGATCTGCTCGAGGCCAACGATGACACCGAGTGACTTCCAGCCCTGCCAGATAGGTGAGAGCCTGGCAGCGGGATCTGCTCGGGGTCCAAACACATTCCATCGAGTGACTTCCAGCCCTATCAGCTAGATGAGAGCCTGACAGCGGGATCTGCTTGAGGCCAAGGATGACACCGAGTGACTTCCAGCCCTGCCAGCTAGGTGAGAGCCTGGCAGCGGGATCTGCTCGGGGTCCAAACACATTCCACTTTCCTATGCAGCCTAGCAGTGACCATACTGGAGGGTTGAAGAAGTTCACTATAATTAAAGTATCGTTTACATGCTTCAGGGAAAAAATCATTTTAGGTCGTCACCACTCCAGGTGAGACTCAGGGTCTCGCCCTTTACATTTTGGAGTCGATAGCCTCCTGACTTCAAAGCTTCCTTTACAATAAATGGTCCCTCCCAACTGGGATTGAGCTTTCCCACGGACGCCGACCTCCCTGCTACATCCACCTTCTTCAGCACCAAGTCCCCTTCCACGAACTGCTTGACCCTGACATGTTTGTCAAAGTACTTGGCCATTCTTCTTTTTACCTCCTCTTGTCGGATGGCTGGAAGGTCCCTCATCTCTTCCACCATGTCAAGGGAGAGCCTCCGCTCCTCCTCGTTATCCGTTCGCCATTCCTCTAGGACCTCCTTGGCCGCAACGACTCGGGCTGTTTGTACTTCAAATTCGATGGGGAGCACTACCTCGCACCCATGGGAGAGCTTGAAGGGGGTCTCTCTAGTAGCCGTGTTAGGGGTGGTTCTCAGGGCCCAAAGAACCGCGGGAAGCTGCTCTACCCAGTTCCCCTTCAAATTCTCCACCTTTTTCTTCAGGAGATTGACGATGATCTTATTCGCGGCCTCCACATGTCCGTTGCTCCTGGGATGATGGACCGAGGCGAACCTGAGGTCGATCCCAAGCTGTTCGCAAAAGCTGGTGAATTCGGCGCTGGCGAACTGGGGCCCGTTGTGCGTGACGATGGCTTGGGCAGCCCATGGCGACAGATGATCTCCCCCCAAACAAAGTTCCTGATCACCTGGGAGGTCACCTTGGCCAGCGCCTTCACCTCCATCCACTTTGAGAAGTAGTCAATCATTACTAGGAGGAACCTTCTCTGACCACTGTCTTGGGGGAATGGTCCAACCAAATCCATTCCCCAGATTGCGAAGGGCCATGGGGCCGTGATACTTCTGAGTTGTTGGGCCGGCTGTAGCTAGAGAGGGGCAAACAACTGGCACTTATGACATCTTCTGGCGAACTCTGCGGCATCTCGACTCAGGGTGGGAAAGAAATACCCTTGCCTGACTATGCTCCCTTCCAGGGTCCGGCTCCCGGAGTGACTCCCACATTCCCCGGAGTGGACTTCCTCCAAAATCCTTCGTACTTCTCCCTCGGTCACGCAGCGGGCTAGCATCCCTGAGAGGGTTTTCCTGTATAGCTGCCCGTCTTGGAGGAGGTAGTATGCTGACTTGTGCCACAGTTTCTTCTTATCTACCCCCTCCGGATACTCTCCCGTGGAGAGGAAAACCACAACTGGATCCATCCACGAAGCTTGTTGATCGATTTCCATGAGATCTCCTTTTTCGATGGAGGTGCGGAACAGGTCGGTGATGGTGCCTCCCACCTGGGGACCATGCTTTGCTAGATGATCGGCTTGTTCATTCTCTTCCCTAGGCACGTGTTGGATGGTGAAAGTTTGAAAAGTGCCAATGACCCCCTTCACCTTGGCCAAGTACGATCGCATGGTGGGCTCCCTTGCCTCGAACTCCCCGTTGATCTGGGAAGCTACTACCATGGAGTCAGTAAGGACCTCCACATCCGACACCCCCAGCTCCCTGGGCAGGAGAAGCCCTGATATCACGGCCTCGTACTCGGCCTGGTTGTTGGTAATGGGAAAGTGTACCACCACTGTCTGCTCGATTTGGGTCCCTTGAGGGCTTTCTAGGATCACCCCCACTCCAAGGGAATGCCTCCCCGAGGCTCCATCCACCCTCACTTTCCAAGGAGTCGGGCGGGTGAGCTCTTCCTTTGCTACTTCAACCACGTAGTCGGCCAAGAAGTAGGCCATAGCTTGAGCCTTGATCGAGAGCCACGGAACGAAGGAGACATCGAACTCGCTCAGTTCCACCGACCACTTAGCCAGCCTACCTGAATGCTCCACCCCCTCAAAGATGTTGCGGAGGGGATGGTCGGTCACTACTCGAATTGAGTGCGCCTGGAAGTAAGGTCGCAGCCTCCTGGCCGAGATGATTAGTGCAAAAGCTAGCTTCTCCAAAATCGGATAGCTGAGCTCGGCCTTCCTCAGGACCCGGCTCACGTAATAAATAGGGAGCTGCCTCTTCCCCTCTTCACGAACCAAGACGGAGCTCAAGGCCTCCGCTCTGACCCCGAGATATAAGAACAGGTCCTCCCCCTCCTTCGGCCCTTGGAGTAGCAGAGCCTATGTCAACTGCACTTTGAGGGACTGGAATGCCTCCTCGTACTCCTTGGTCCATTCAAACCTCTGACCAGCACTTAGCATTTTTAAGAAGGGGGAGTACTTCTCCCCTGCCCGTGAAAGGAAGCGACTCAGCTCTGCTAGCTTCCCCGTCAGTCATTGGACCTCCTTTGCATTCCGCGGGGACCCCAACTCCAAGATAGCCCTGACCTTATTTGGATTCGGCTCGACCCCCGCAGGGGTGAGGAGGTGCCCCAAGAACATTCCCCTGCTGGCCCCGAAGACACATTTCAGGGGATTCAGCCGCATCTTGTATTTGCGCAGGGTGGTGAAGGTCTCTTCCAGGTCCCGGAGGTGGGAGTCCACATCTTGACTTTTGATCATGAGGTCATCTACATACACCTCCAAATTCCTCCCCCACTGCTCCTTGAAGACCCTTGTTGGAACACCCTATTACTAATTTGGGTTAGGATCACTATGTCTCTAGGAAACAAATGCTTGACCTCCTGTATAGCTCAATAGGTCAACTAGAATTGAGTCTAAGGGTTAGAAGTCTAGGTTTGGAAGCTGCCCTCAAGACCAGGATTTTCTGTTTGGAGACTAAGTCATATCGTCGAGCTCAGCACGACGATTCGTCGAAGTCCGATCGACGATCGTCTAGCTCAACTTCGACAGATCGTCAAACTCCATTCGACGATCGCTGAGCTCAACTTCATCATATCGTCGAACTCCATTCGACGATCGGTGAGCTCAGGTCGACGATTTTGACTCTGCTTTGGATCTTTATCTCTGAGCTCAGTTCGATGATCTTTGAGCTCAGATCGACGATATTTTGCTGCTGTATTAGTCCATATCGCTGAGCTCAGTTCGACGATAGCAGAGCTCAGTTCGACATTTTCAGATAACTTCAAGGATGTTTCTAGATTCAAATTCAAATCAGTTAAGGAGTTATTCTGCAATTAATTCAGAGATTTCCTAGCCGTTTTCATTCATTTCTGGACCAAGTTTCAAGGGATTTTTCAAGGAATATTTCTGTGGACTTTCCTCCAGAAGAGATTTTGCAATTAAGGATGCAATTAATGCAGGCCAACGGCTATACTTGACAGAGAATGTTATTCTATTCTGTATCAGAGAATAAAAGAGAGGAATTCTTTTTGAATCTCCAAGAGAGAGACACACAGATTACAGACACACAAAGACAGACATCAATAATCTTCAACAAAATATTATGTCTAAAAGAATTCTCAAGAACACTCATCCAAGGAGATCAACTTTTTCTGAAATCTTCAGATCTCTCTAGTTTTCAAGTGTTCAAGGCCAACATATTTCAAGACTCCAGACATTCAACATTTCAGCTATTGCTGAAATCATCTATTGCTGGAGTTCAACCTTTGAAGGCCTATCACCCTCAGCAAAGCTTCTTTTCCTGAAGATCTCAAGGATTCATGGAGAGCTTTGACATCAACAATCCACATAGTCTTCTCAGTTGTTTGAGAAAGAGAAGACTTCCATCACTCTCTCACCGCCTCTCTGTAAAGGGTTTCTCAAACTCCCTTCAAAAGCTTGAGTTTGGTTTTTGAGCACCTTGTCAAAAGCTCATTGGTGGCAAGACACCTGATCAAAAAATCTGATTTGGTTTTTGAGCACCTTATCAAAAGCTCATTGGTGCCCAGGACACCTGATCAACTCATCCTGCAGTGGATTCCTACCTAGGGTGGTAGAAGAGTGGATGTACCCAAGTTTAGGGGAACCACTATATTTCCTTGTGTCTTCTGGTTTTGCTTGTTTTCATTTTTGTTTCTGGCCTTGATTATTCTGTGATTAGCTTTTGTATAGTTTAGTTCTGTGATTAGATTTTCAACTGCCTCCCTGCTCACTCTTACTACAACAATTGTTGTAAAAAGTTTCAAAGCACCATATACTTTATTCACCCCCCTCTAGAGTATATCAGATCTAGCTGCACTTTCTATTGGTATCAGAGCGAGGTTGGTTAAACATACCACACCTGATTGGTTGTACAGGCTAACACTTGAACCCAAAGATCCCAAGTTAGATCTGTTTTTCTGTTGTATTTTATTATTAGATTTTGTTTTCACAAATCATGGCCCAAAACAAAGATTATGCTAGCACCAGACCTCCAGTGTGCAATCTATCCAAGTTTGCACTTTGGAAAGCAAGGATCAGACTGTACATGAATTCTATTGACGAAGATATTTTTAACTCTGTTTTGACAGTGTGTCCAAGACCCCCAGAGAACACAAGTACAAATGTTCTTCCACCTCCATCAGGAACAGATGCTGACATCAAGAGATGGAAGGTAGCTGATGCCAAGGCTATGAACATCTTTGCCCAGACAATGTCTGATGATATATTTCAAAAGGTGGCTGAATGCAATTCAGCAAAGGAAATTTGGGACAAACTCTCAGAAATAGTCTCAGGCTCAGCTGATGAGAGAAAGGATAGGAGATCCCACCTCATATCTCAATATGAGAATTTCAAGAAGGGAAAAACTGAGTCAGTGGGAGATATGTACAACAGACTCAGTCTAATTGTTAGTGAACTCAGAATATTGGATAAAGAGATCTCACTAACTGAACTCAATGACAAGATCCTAATGTGCTTCCCTAGCACTTGGGATTCAAGAATCTGGCCAATTAAGGATGCCAGAAGTCTGAATGAGATCACCACTGAAGCTCTATTGGGTAAGCTCAAATCTTATGAGCTACTCATCAAAAATAGAGAGGAAGAACAGAAGGCTGCTTCACCAGCCACAAGAAAAGAGAAGACCATAGCCTTCAAGGCAACTGAAGATCTGCCTGAAGACAAAGGCACAGGAAATGATGAACTGCTCAGTTTGTTGGCCAAAAGATTCTACAAGATGGCCAGAAAGGACTTCAGAAGGAGATCATACAAGGAGCAGGATAAGCCAAGGTATGACAAGTCCATTAACAATAATAAAGACATTATTTACTTTGGTTGCAGGAAACCAGGGCACATAGTTCCTGACTGTCCAGAAAACAAAAACAAGGACAGAAGGGACAGGAAAGAAAGAAGAAAGGAGAAAGACTCCAAAAGGAATGACAATGGCAAACCCTCACCAAGCAAAAACAAAAGTACAAGAAAGGGGTTTGTTGCTGAATCCTGGAGTGAGACTGAAGAAGAGTCAGAAGCCTCATCCAGCTCCAGTGATGATGAGGATGATGCAGAAGAGAAAGAGTTCTGCATGATGGCAATCAATGCCTCACAGCATAATTCAGAAGAAGAGGAGTCAGAGTCAGACTCAGAAACTCAACCTGAAGAAGATCAGGTAATTGGTTCTTTTGATTTTAATTCAGAGGACTTTAAATCTGAATTTAAAGCATTGTGTTTAGACCTGCTAAAATCTGAGAAAGAAATTATCTCTCTCAGAAATCATTTATCTGAACACAATACTTTGAAATCAGAAAACCTCAAACTCTCTCAGGAGTTGGAGTGCTGTAGGGAGCAGATAGCTTCACTGAAAAGTGAGCTCTCTGAGGCCAAGAAGCTTGAAGAATCCCTTAATGGGAGAAGCATCAAGCTGATGGACATCACAAGCACAGTGAACTCCAGATTCAATAGTACACTGGGCTTGGGTGCTTCATCCAGCCAACCCATAGTTCTAACAACTCCAATCAAATTCATTTCTGACAAAGGAAAGGGAGTTGTAGAGGTTGCTAGGAAAAATTCTGATCTGCCCCAGAAAACTAAATCCCAGCAGAAATCGTCGAACGGAGATCGACGATCGCCAAACGGAGATCGACGATCGTCGAACGCAGATCGACGATCTCAGGCAAAATCGTCGAATGCAGTTCGACGATCTCAGCCAAAATCGTCGAACGCAGCTCGACGATCTCAAATACCTGATCTCAGCCGTAGTCGACCGTCGAATGTAGCTCGATGATCTGACCCAAGATCGTCGAACGCAGCTCCAAGATCGTCGAACAGAGGTCAGAGCTCTGGAAAATTTTTCAAAGGCAAATCAAAATTTAATCCTAAGGGTCCTACATCCCAAATCTTTAACCCTTATACTGAATGGATTATACCTCCAAGGAGATATCATCCTGAAGGATATAAGAGTCAACCTGGGATGTCCTTTATTTCAGAATTTAAAGGTTATCAACCTAGGCCCAAGGTAAACTGGGTCAAAAACAAATGAATTGTCTTATGTGCAGGTGAAGACCTATCCAACATCTAACCAGCAATAGTACTTGGATAGTGGGTGCTCTAAGCACATGACAGGGAACAAGTACAACCTCACTTCCTTTAGAGCCAAGCTTGGACCCAAAGTTATCTTTGGTGATTCAAACTTTGGACAAACTAAAGGATATGGTGCAGTCCAGATTGGATCAATAACTTTCAAGAAGGTAGCTTATGTGGAAGGACTGACGCACAACCTAATTAGCATCAGTCAGCTGTGTGATGAAGGCTACCAGGTGACCTTCATCAAAGCCTTATGCAAAATCAAGTCAGAGGACAACACAACTGTGTTGACAGGTAAAAGGAAAGGTAACATCTATCTAGTAGATTTTCTTTTAACTGATGTAGATATTTGCTTGTTTAATTCTGTCTGTAGACCAAATATATTATGGCATATGAGATTAGGACACCTAAACCTTAGAACTATTGCTAGGCTATCGAAGGACAACCTTGTTAGAGGACTACCTTCTGGCCCCTACAAGAAGGAAGGACTCTGCAGGGCTTGTCAATTAGGCAAGCAAACTAAAAACAGCTTTAAGTCACTTAATAAGAGTGATTCACCTAGGATATTGTATCTGTTACACATGGATCTTTTTGGACCCATCACAGTACAAAGCCTAGGAGGGAAATCTTACACTTTAGTAGTTGTAGATGACTTCTCTAGATTCACATGGGTGTTCTTTCTAAGGAAGAAGTCTGATAACTTTAAGTGTCTGACAGATTTTCTCAAATGTATACAGATTGAGTTCAATACTCACATTGCCCTGATCAGAAGTGATCATGGGACAGAGTTTGATTATCTTCTAATGCAAGAGTTCTGTCAGAGTGAAGGGATCAGGCATACTTTCTCAGCTCCTAGAACTCCTCAACAAAATGGGGTAGCTGAAAGGAAAAATAGAACCCTTATTGAATCTGCCACTATATTGTTGTCAGATGCTCACCTTCCTCTATCCTTTTGGGCAGAGGCAGTGAACACCTCCAACTATGTGCTGAATAGAAGTCTGATACATAAACTAAAGGGAAAGACTCCCTATGAATTACTCAAAGGGAAGAAACCTAAAGTTGATTATTTTAGAGTCTTTGGTTGCATTTGCTACATTCACAATAAAGACAAGAAATATTTAGCAAAATTTCAAGCTAAAGCTGATGAAGGAGTGTTTCTGGGATACTCCATGATTAGCAAGGCTTATAGGGTCTATAATAAATCATCTCTAAAAATTGAGGAATCTGTTCACATTTCATTTGATGAATCTAACATGTCTTTCAAGGAGAAGATCTCTTCTACCATAGAACCCTTGCAGGAACATTCTCTAGTTGAAGACTTGAACAAATTACAGGTTACCCAAAGGGATGAAAGCAGTGAAGATGAAGATAATGCTCAACACATTGAAGAACAACTTGAAGAGCCAGTTGTTGTACCACAAGAGGAAACAACAACACAGGTTGGTGAACAATCAACACCCCCTGTTGATTTAGTAACATCAAGAGACCATCCAATTTCCCAAATAATTGGAGAAATCTCAGCTGGTGTGGAAACAAGAAATCAGGTCAACAAAAACCTGTTGCACACCTGCTTCCTATCTCAAATTGAACCTCAGTCCATTCAAGATGCAGAGCAAGATCCACACTGGATCATTGCAATGCAAGAAGAGTTGCATCAATTTGAGAGAAACAAAGTATGGGAACTAGTGCCAAAGCCTAAGGATCACTCCATTGTTGGAACAAAGTGGGTATTCAGAAACAAATTGGATGATCAAGGAGTAATTGTAAGAAACAAGGCAAGGCTAGTTGCTCAGGGATACTCTCAAGAAGAAGGAATAGACTACGACCAGACTTTTGCACCAGTTGCAAGATTAGAAGCCATCAGAATATTCTTAGCTTATGCAGCACACAAAGGCTTCAAGGTATATCAGATGGATGTCAAAAGTGCATTTCTAAATGGAGACATCAAAGAGAAAATTTATGTCAGACAACCTCCAGATTTTATCTCTCCAACTTATCCTGATTATGTTTTTAGATTGAATAAAGCATTATATGGTCTCAAGCGAGCTCCTAGAGCATGGTATGAGACCCTAGCATGCTTTCTCTTGGAAAATGGTTTTATAAGGGGTAGAGTAGACCAAACTCTTTTCATTAGAACCCATAAGTCCCATACCCTACTAGTACAGATTTATGTAGACGATATTATTTTTGGTTGTACTGACTCCAAATTGTGCAGAAGGTTTTCCAACCTAATGCATTCTAAATTTGAGATGAGTAGCATGGGTGAGCTATCCTTTTTCCTAGGATTGCAAGTCAAACAGCATGCTGAAGGCATCTTCATTTCTCAAACCAAGTATGCAAATGAATTGGTTAAGAAATTTGGCATGTCTAAAGCATCTTGTATAAAAACACCCATGCCTACTAATGCTGTATTGGATGGGGATGAACATGGGAAACTTGTTGATCAGACAACATATAGAGCAATGATTGGCTCTTTACTGTATCTTACAGCTAGTAGACCAGATATAATGTTTGCTACATGTATATGTGCTAGGTTCCAAGTAAGCCCTAGAGAGTCACACCTAACACTAGTAAAGAGGATTCTCAGTTATGTTAAAAGTTGTCCAAATCTAGGTCTTTGGTATCCAAAGATTCAGCATTTGAGTTAACTGGATTCTCTGATGCTGATTATGCTGGATGCAGAATTGACAGGAAAAGCACAAGTGGAACTTGTTAGTTCCTTGGTGACAGACTTGTCTCTTGGTTTTGTAAGAAACAAACATCTGTGTCAACTTCAACTGCTGAAGCTGAATATATGGCTGCAGGCAGTTGTTGTTCACAAATCTTATAGATTCAAAACCAACTCCTAGACTATGGCTACAACTTAGAGAAGTCTAAAATCTTTTGTGACAACATCAGTGCTATTTCTATAGCTCAAAATCCAGTCCTCCATAGTAGGACAAAACACATAGAGATTAGGCATCATTTCTTAAGGGATAATGTTGAAAAGAATAAAATTGAACTACAATATATCCCAACTGATTTACAAAGGGGATATATTTTCACCAAGCCCTTGGATGAAAAGAAACACACCTTCTTCCTAAATCAGTTAGGAATGTTAGATGGAGGAAGTCTTAAATAATATCCAAGATTTTGAAAGATTAAAAATTGATCAAGACTAGGCAAACATCCTGATTTTTCTTAGTGTCTAGAGTTTTTTTTATCTCTGAACTGCGCTCGACGATTTTCCCCCAGATCGTCGAATGGAGATCGACGATTTCTGACATCGTCGAACTGAGTTCAGCGTTTCTCAGATAGTATGAACTATCTCTTCCGGTCAAAGATCGTCGAACGGCGCTCGACGATTTTGTTCTTTAAACGACCGTCAAACAGAGCTCGACGCTCTCCAATATCGTCGAACGGAGATCGACAATGTTGAAGACTCTTCAGATTCCTTTAGAAGCCTCGATCGTCGAACTGAGTTCAACGATCTTTCCAATTCTGCGTCGAACCCTAATATAAAATTCATTTTTCGCTGTCGTTCTCCTTTGCGCTTTCGATTTCTCTGCAAGAATTTTCTTTCCCTCCAAACAGTTCTGCACTTGGTCGTTTTGTTTGTTGAATTTTTGCAGGTACCCATGGCTGTGTCTGCTGCTGTTCTAGCCGCAATGAAGTTTGATGTTGGTTTCGACATTGACATGGAATCCTTCAGCACAACTGACCAGGCTTTTCAGGATATTTTGGGGTTACTCAAAGAGCAGAACCTGACTGTATTTATGATCACAAGGATCAAGCTTGCATCTGATGAGATCAAGGAATGGGTTTATACTGCCCACAATCAAGACAACTCCACCATTGTTGGGTCAATATCTGGTACACAGGTACCTCTAACCCCAGCAATTTTTTCAGAAGTTTTTGAGTTGAGAAATGGTGAAGATACTGCTGACCTGTCTGGAGAAGAGTATACAGACCTGCTTGCCAGAATGGGTCATTCAGAGGCCAACCCTAGCAAGCTATTGAAAAAGAACCTATCTGTGGAATACAGATTCATGGCAGATGTTGTTGGGAAAGTGCTACTGGCTAAGCACTCTGCTCATGACACAATCTCAAGGTATCAGCTCTGCCTTATGGGAGCCCTTGTAGACAGGAAAAATCTGAATTGGGGAGAAGTCTTCTTTGACCTTATCAAGAAGAAAATAAACAAGAGCTTTGTAAACTTTGGAAGGGTTATTGGGGTGTTTCTGCAGCACAGGTGCCCTGCTTTGCTGGCCTCCTCTGGAATCCATACCAATGCTTCCAAGAGACTGTCTTGTGCCCTCTTTGGAAAATGGGACAGACAAATCAGCAAGCCTAGTAGGCCCTCCTCCAGCACTCCTTCAGGCACAAGGACTCTAAGAGTCACTTCCCCACAGGTCTCTGCCCCTGCAGATGACCTGCCTGCTGTTGTTGCCTCTCCTCCTCCTCCAATTCCATCCCTTCCCATACCATCTACCATTCCAACTCCATCCACCATCATCATCTCCAGCCCCTCTCCAACATCTACACCATCTCCAGTACCTATTCTACCAACACCAGAAGACCACTTCCATCCATTATTCTCCTACCCTCCACCAGATGTCACTTCATCACCCTCCATTCCATCCTTCACCCTCATTGATGATTCCTTTATGGATGATTCACCATCCTCTCCTCCTGAGCTACCCTCATCCTCCACTTACTATCAAGATCTTCTACAAGAGATCATAGACCAACCCACATTCACCCTATCTATCTCCATCCCTCTATCCTCCATATCCACCTTACCCACACCTCAGCCATCTCTTCCCCCATTCACCAGCTCTCCACTCTCATCACCAACAACTACTCCTCCAACTTCTACCTCTGCTCCAGTCACCCTTAAGCAAGTAGACCTCCCAGCCCTTGCTGACAGGTTGTATGAACTGCTAGCCCCCAGGCTATCTCTTCTTCTGGAGACCTCCTTGGCTCCATTACACCTGTCAGTGGCAGCTCTCTCTGCCAGGCTCTCATCCCTATTCCCTCAGGCAGCCCCTACAGCAGTGTGCCTTGATCCAGCCTTGTCTGAATCTAGGCAGGGGGAGATGCCCTATGAAGTGAGTCTTCCTGCTGCTGCTGTTGCTGCTGTTTCTATGAACCTGTCTGCTGCTGCTGCTATTATTGCTGCTTCTTCAGCTCCTGCTCTTGCTGCTGTTGCTGTGCCTCAAGCACAAATTCCTCCTGCTGCAGTCCTTGCAATAGACCTCAGGTCTTTGCTATCAAATTTTGATTCTGCATATTTCAGCTGTCTGCTAGAGACAAATGCTGTCCAGCCTCCAAAGGATCTATCCAAGGCACTTGTGCCATTTTCTTGCTGTGACCCAAGCATCATCACCTCTTTTGTCAACTCAGTATATGCTGCTGCTTCTTCTGATGAAAGCATTATTGTTGCTTCTGATATTGTTGCCTCTACTGCTGCTGAAAATGTTGGTACTGCTGCTGAAATTGCTATTATTGCTATTGAGCCAATTTCCAAGGAAATTCTTATGTCAGAGGCACCTGAATTTGAGCCTTCTGCAGTTTCTGATGATATTCCTACTGTGGATGTTGCTGTTAGTGAGACTGTTATTGCTGCTGTCACTTCTCCAGAGCCTATAGTTGCTGCTGCTGTTGTTACTGCTTCTACTCCAATTGCAACACCTTCAATATCTGCTGCTGTCACTGCTATTACTGCTTCAACATCTGCTGCTACACCATCTGTTGCCTCATCTGCTTCTGTACAGCTCAAGAAAGATCTGATGAAGAAAATTGATGCCCTGTATGATGACCAGAGTTCTGAAAGTGATGAGTACAGAACAAACTCTGATGACTCTTCTGCTACCATTGCCAGGAAAAGGAAGGCAAGGAGCAAAGCCATGAAGAGAGTACCTCCTGCCAAGGTCAAAGATAACAATGATATTCCATATTACATTCTTCATGACTGCCCTATCACTGAACACTGGATGCAGTACTCTAAGAACCAACTGAAAGCAATGAAAAAGAAGAGAAAATATGAAAAGAATTCCTCACAATTCCAACACTCTCATCCTCCTCCACCACCTCCTCCTGATGCAGGTGCAGGTGGAAGTTCTGCAGCTCAACCCCCAGCCAGAAGTCAGGCCCCCTATCAGCCTCATGCTAGATCTTATAATAGGGGAAGCCAATCCAGGGATTCTCAATCTAGGAGAGGAGGATACAGAGGAAATCAAAGAGATCTCCAGGTCTACTCCAAAGGTTACTCAAGGCAACACCCATATTCCAGGGGAGGACAAGTTTCTACTGATACAACATCTGGTCCTTTTCCCTATAAATTAAGGGAAACTATATCTTCCAGGCCTCCTCAGGACAATCCCTCTAACAGATATGAGCCCCCAGTACCTTTTGAGGATCCTGAGAACAATCCAGCTGCCTGGGCTGCAAGATTAAAAGAACTAGCTGCACTGGATCAGATCAAAAAGGCTAGAGAGCAAGGAAAAGATTTCTCCAACATTTCTACAATGTCTGAACAGAGAAAGAAAGAGCTAGAAAGATATGCATCAAGCAAGTTCTTTGATTCTGACAGGTATATGGAATTGCATCCTGAAGCTGTAGTTCCCAGGCCTAAACAGCAAACATCTTTAGGTGCAGCAGATGATACCAGATCAAACAAAGAAGCCCTCAATCCTAACAGAGAGATCAAACTTGTTAAGGGCAAAGAAAAGAAATGATAATGTAAGGTGACATTCTCTGTGATTTCTGTTCACTATCTGGATGTTATATATCTCTGTGGTTCTGCAATGTCTAGATTATTGTTTTTCTGTTTTGCTGATTGTATGTTGTTATTAAATTTTTCCAAAGTCTGTAAATAGTAATCCTAACCCAAATAGGGGGAGATTGTTGGAACACCCTATTACTAATTTGGGTCAGGATCACTATGTCTCTAGGAAACAAATGCTTGACCTCCTATATAGCTCAATAGGTCAACTAGAATTGAGTCTATGGGTTAGAAGTCTAGGTTTGGAAGCTGCCCTCAAGACCAGGATTTTCTGTTTGGAGACTAAGTCATATCATCGAGCTCAGCACGACGATTCGTCGAACTCCGATCGACGATCGTCTAGCTCAACTTCGACAGATCTTCGAACTCCATTCGACGATCGCTGAGCTCAACTTCATCATATCGTCGAACTCCATTCGACGATCGGTGAGCTCAGGTCGACGATTTTGACTCTGCTTTGGATCTTTATCTCTGAGCTCAGTTCGACGATCTTTGAGCTCAGATCGACGATATTTTGCTGCTGTATTAGTCCATATCGCTGAGCTAAGTTCAACAATAGCAGAGCTCAGTTCGACGTTTTCAGATAACTTCAAGGATGTTTCTAGATTCAAATTCAAATCAGTTAAGGAGTTATTCTGCAATTAATTCAGAGATTTCCTAGCCGTTTTCATTCATTTCTGGACCAAGTTTCAAGGGATTTTTCAAGGAATATTTCTGTGGACTTTCCTCCAGAAGAGATTTTGTAATTAAGGATGCAATTAATGCAGGCCAACGGCTATACTTGACAGAGAATGTTATTCTATTCTGTATCAGAGAATAAAAGAGAGGAATTCTTTTTGAATCTCCAAGAGAGAGACACACAGATTACAGACACACAAAGACAGACATCAATAATCTTCAACAAAATATTCTGTCTAAAAGAATTCTCAAGAACACTCATCCAAGGAGATCAACTTTTTCTGAAATCTTCAGATCTCTCTAGTTTTCAAGTGTTCAAGGCCAACATATTTCAAGACTCCAGACATTCAACATTTCAGCTATTGCTGAAATCATCTATTGCTGGAGTTCAACCTTTGAAGGCCTATCACCCTCAGCAAAGCTTCTTTTCCTGAAGATCTCAAGGATTCAGGGTGAGCTTTGACATCAACAATCCACATAGTCTTCTCAGTTGTTTGAGAAAGAGAAGACTTCCATCACTCTCTCACCCCCTCTCTATAAAGGGTTTCTCAAACTCCCTTCAAAAGCTTGAGTTTGGTTTTTGAGCACCTTGTCAAAAGCTCAGTGGTGGCAAGACACCTGATCAAAAAATCTGATTTGGTTTTTGAGCACCTTATCAAAAGCTCATTGGTGCCCAGGACACCTGATCAACTCATCCTGCAGTGGATTCCTACCTAGGGTGGTAGAAGAGTGGATGTACCCAAGTTTAGGGGAACCACTATATTTCCTTGTGTCTTCTAATTTTGCTTGTTTTCATTTTTGTTTCTGGCCTTGATTATTCTGTGATTATCTTTTGTATAGTTTAGTTCTGTGATTAGATTTTCAACTGCCTCCCTGCTCACTCTTACTACAATAATTGTTGTAAAAAGTTTCAAAGCACCATATACTCTATTCACCCCCCTCTAGAGTATATCAGATCTAGCTGCACTTTCAACCCTATCCATCATTTTCTGGTAGGTTGCCCCAGCATTCTTCAGCCCGAAGGGCATCATCTTGTAGCAGTAGCATCCATCCCCTCTGATGAACGAGACATCCTTGATGTCCGGGGGGTGCATCCTGATCTGATGATAACCTGAAAAAGCATCTAAAAAAATCATTACAGAATAACCGATGGCTGAGTCAACCAGCGCGTCGATTCGAGGCAAAGGATAACAGTCCTTAGGACAAGCTTTATTAAGAAGGAAAAATCGATACACATTCTCCATCGGCCGTCTCCTTTTTTAACCATAACCACATTGGAGACCCAGCCGGGGTACTGAATCTCAGACACGAAGCCGGCCTTGAGGAGTTTCGCCACCTCCTCCCTGATGGGCTCCGCCAGCTTGTCTGCAGTGGACCTCTTCTTCTGCTGAACGGGGCGTGTTCCCGGTTCCAAGTTGAGGCGGTGGCTGGCCACATCCGCGTCAACCCTCGGCATCTCCGCGGCATTCCAAGCGAAGATGTCCACGTTCTTCTGGATGCACTCCAGCATCCTGCCTTGGTCCTCCGGGGTCAGCCCCCAGCTGACGCGGATCTTCTCCATCCTGCCCCCTCGGGTGAGCACCTCTAGCTCCACTACTTCCTCTGCCGCCTCCAGCCTGGATTGCTCCCCCCATCCCTCGGCGTCCCCTCCCTCCGGAACAGGGACCTCTACCTCCATCTCTTCCCCACGGCCCTCACTTCGGCCACTTCCTCCAGGTCTCCTCCTGCCGCCTCCTCTGCACAGTTCTTCACTTCCCGCTCCCTCTCTCCTGCTCCCGGCTCTGCCTCCTCCATCCTTCGCCCCATCTCTTCGGCTCCCTCCATCCAAGAGATGGTGTTCACCGCAGTGACATAGCACTCCCGCTCCACCATTGGGTCCCCCCTGACCCTAACCTGAATCCCCTCGACGTTGAATTTCAAGCATTGATGGAAGGACGAGGGGACGCAGCGGAAGGCGCTGATAAGGGGTCTCCCGAAAATGGCGCTATAGCTGCTGGGGGCATCGACGATGACGAACCTGCAGCTCCTGGACTGCCCCCCCCCCCCCAAGGTAACATGGAGGCCTACTCCTCCCTCCACTTCCTTCCTTTCTCCTGAAAACCCAAACAGGGGTCAATCTGAGGCCAGCACCCTCTTTGCCTCTACCTTCATCGCGTCAAACGCCTTTTTGAAGACGACGTTGACGGAGCTCCCATTATCCACGAGGATCCGAGAGACAGTGAAATTTTCGATGACTGCCTTGATGACCAGCGCATCGCAGAATGGGTCCTCGTGGTCGGGCATATCGCTCCTGGAGAAAGTGATCCTCTCTTCCGGGGGTGGGGTTTGGGACGTGGAGGTGACGCTTCGCCAGTACATGGTGTGGAGGCTTGCCTTGGGGGAAGCCTCGACCCCTACCCCCCCCCCCCCCCCCCCCCCCCCCCCCCCCCCGTGGATCACGCTGATCCCTCCTCGGGTCCCTACATCCACCCGGTCTTCGTATCGATCCTCCTCCGCCCGAGGCAGGACCTCCTCAATCCTCACTTCTTGCCGACCTCCCTGCTGCTGCTGCTGCTGCTCCATATTCCCTCTCATCTCGAGGAACTCCGGGCAGGAGGCCATGGTATGCCCCTCTTCCTGATGGAAGTCGCAGTAGGGCAGCTCCACCTTGACCTCTCTTCTCCTCCTCATCCATGCCCCCCTCCTTGCTCCCAAGGTTATGGCCATGGCCTCCTCCTGATCGGGAGCCGGGGCGTCTGGCCATGCCTCTAGCCCGGGGGTGGAACTGATCTTGCCTCCCTTGGTAGTGGTCCCTTCCGTAGTACCTTCTCTGTGGCCCCTGCCCCTGCCACTCAGGTCTCCATCCTAGCCATCGGTCGGGCTCCTGACGCCCCCACCTCGGCTGCTGCTGCCCTTGGAGCTGCCTCTGCTCCCTCTGCCTGGGCTCTCCTCTCCTCTCCTCCTGTCCTCTCCCTCCCTTCGACTCCTTTTCCTCCTCAGTGGCCCACCTGGCTAGTTTCCTCGCGAATTCTGGGTTTGACGCCTCCTCATCGACCTCTCGCGCCGCCCTCTCCATCAATTCCTCGTAGGAGAGGGGAGGAACTCTCTTCAGCTCCATTCGAAAGAAACCTTGCTGCAGGCCCAGGGTAAAGGCCATCATCAGACTATGGCCCGGCATCTCCTGGACCTGAGTAACTTCCTCCTGAAATCGGTCCACGTAGCTTCCCAACATCTCGTTCACTCCCTGCTTAATGTGGAACAAAGACTCGGATTCCTTCTTCCGCTTCTTCAAGGTGGTGAATCTCAGCATGAACCCTCGGCGCAGGTCCTCGAAGCAGTAGATGGAGATGACCGGGAGCTGGTGGAACCACTCCCTTGCCTTCTCCCGGAGGGTGATGGCGAAGAGTCGGCATTTGAATCCGTCCGACATCTGACGGATGGAGACCACATCCTCTAACCATTGGACATGCTGGACCGGGTCTCCCTTCACAGTGTAGTAAGACATCTCGGGTTCCCTGAACCCATCTGGGACTGGAGCTGAGGAGATCTGCTCGCTGAAAGGACTGCCTCCCCCCACTGGGCGAGCTGGCGAGTCTCGCGAGCCCAGCTCGCCGAATCGGCCTCGGTATGCCGAGCCGGGGAAGAGCTCGTGCCCGGGGAGCTCGCACCCCCGACCTTCCTCGGCCACCTCCTTCCCGGCTCGCCGGTCGGGTGCGTCCTCACCCAAAGAGGGGGCGGCCGTGATCTGGGCAGCCGGAGTCGAGCACTCGGCCCGTCCGCCGAGTGCGAACTTGACGAGGCCCAACACCTCGTTCCTGAAGTCTTCCAACATCCCCACCGTTGCGAGAGGCGGGGGGGGGGGGGCGAGTTCTGCCTGTCAGATCCTTGTCCTCCTGTCATTGAACTCGCGGAAGCTTTTCTGCACTGACCACTGTCCACGCTCACCACACCAAAATGTTGAAACTAATTCCTCGATCTCTCGTGGAGTTCGCCCGTGGGGAAGGGGTGGTCTCGCACCTACTTCGATCCTGCAAGCAAAACAACAAAGAAGACGAGGTGACACATGCCCAAGGGCTCGGCGGGGGAGGTCCCACCACAAACCCGGAAGATCTCAGAGCGCTTCCCCTCCTTAGCCAGAAGCCGAGCTAAGGTACCCTCAGAAAGCACTTGAAGATTGGAGCAGGAGAGCACAGGGAAAAACCTGCTTTCTGGGGTACCCCTTGGGTCCTATTTATAGTTTTTGAAATCTAGACTGTCAATAACCAAAAGAATTGACCTGAAATTACCAGAAAATCCTTGGTTGGGTCTGCCAACAGCCAAACTCCGCTGTTTTGAAGGGCTATGGGCAGACCAGCTGGGGCAAAACAGTAAAAAGTACCTCATACATCCAGGCGTGCTGGGGCGCTTTGACCACCTCGGCATGTTCTGCTCGCCTACTGCTGTCGAGCTCTACTGCGAGGACGCGACTTGTGTCTCGCTCGGCGAATGCCGAGCTCAGGGTCGCCGATCGTCGATCTCTGGTCAACGGATGCCGAGCTCGGGCTCGCCCCCTTTACTGCCGAGCTCGCCTATTGTCCTCAGCCCGATCTGCCTAGACCCTGGTGACCTTGCTTGCCGGACACGGGGTTGTACATTTGGTGCTTTCTATTTACAGCTATTTATACTAGCGAAATCATGTTTCACTATGTATACCTCGTTTTGTAAAGAAGTGAATGTTTAAAAGATCTGCTTGTGCGTCCATTGTTTGTTGGGATTAGCCTTATTTCTTGGTTTTTCACTGGTTCAACGTCAGAACTGGGTAGTGCGAAGATATTAATTTGGCATTTGGGCTACCTTGCTGACCACGCTAAGAAAATTTAACATGGTATCAGAGGCGAGGTTCAGTTGCGTGAGCGGTAGTCAACCAGTGTTGTTACTCAGGGCTTGAGTGGTGATCAACCTGTGTTGTTGCTCGGAGCTTCTGAAAGGTTGCCAACAGGTGTTGCAATGGAAGGGAGCTTTGTAAGGGGTCTTGGCATTGAACTCTTAATGCCGACTAACTTCAAGAAGTGGAAGTCATGCATGAAGAGTTTGTTGGGTATAATATCCACAACGTACCTGATTTGAAGAAGCCCCTAAACAAGCTAAGGTAAATAAACAATGTATTTGATGAAATCTTTTAAGTTGTGCTTGCAGTTATTCCACGCTAAGTACACACCAATGTCACGGTGCAATAGGTCAATATATACGGGTCTGCGCGACGTAATCCCTCATTGAGCAGATCAGTGTGTTCGCCTACGTGTACTCTCTCTATTGGAGTGTACTTATTTTCAAGAACAGGGCTGTGATAATGCAAGAGCAGACAAGGAGCAAGGATGGGTCAAAGAGAAGCTCATGGGTGGAAAGACGAAAAATCGTCCAAGTGATAATCGATGAGAATCACCAAGTGATTCTCGCCGATTCGGCGAGAATCACTAGTGATTCTCGCCGAATCGTCGAGAATCACTGGCTGATTCTCGCCGTCTCCATCCGGCTAAATCAGAGTGTGCAAATAAGTCAAAATCGACGAGAATCACCTTTTGACTCTCGCCGAATCGACGAGATTCACCTTTGATTCTCGCCGAATCGACGAGAATCACCTTCGATTCTCGCCGATTTTGCCTTAGACGAATTTCTGATGCACGCTGGACCGGATCAAATGTTAAGGCACTGTTTTGAACCGGTTTTAGTGTTTCTTCTGGTGGGACCCACAACGGTCATAATGGAGTATTCTACTGTATAAATACTCACGTATTTTTGAACAGTGAAGAGAGAAGAAATTTGAAATCAAGCCGAGCCGCCGACGTGACCTAGATCGCGAATCGTGCTTCGCCGCCGTCGCCGCTCGTGCCAGTAGATCGCCAACTTTGATCGTGGTTTCTTCCAGATCTCCCGGCGGCAGAAGCTCAGCCAAGCACAGCGTCTCACACGTCTAACCAGAGATCCTTTATCTCTTGATTCGTTGACCGGGAAAACCTTCCCCTTCCGAATCGATCGAGACGATCGATCCTAGTGTGACCGTTGGAAGACCTTGCTAGCTTTGCTACGAAGATTGAATCTCCAAAGTACAGCCGCAACACGCCGTTGTCGCCGCCGATCCCGAGAACCAAGCCGCCGCCCTTCTTGCCGCCGCCGGTTTCGGGGAGATTCTCTCCAAGTGAGATCTAGGGTTGTGGACTCTTCGTTGACTTCAAGAACACGTCATCGAACGAAGAGGGACACCTTAGTCTCCATAAGTTGTTTGTATTTCTTGTACATTCTATTTTCAATTTTGTTGTAAAGGAACGTTGGTTCCTAGTTGTAAGGGTTGGGTGTAACCTGTGTTGTGGGAGTGGTGACTCCTACGTGTGGAAGGGTTCCTTCCGTTAGTGCAAGGATTGTATTTCAATCCTGTTGGTGAAGTGACCGAGTCATCCCTGGTTGGGAGATAGGTCGAAGGGGGAAAGTGGATGTACCCAAATCGGGGAACCACTATAAATTGCTTGTGTCCTTTCTGTGCTGTGTTGTTTCATTTTCTTGTGCGGTTACAATTTTAATTCCGCAAAAACGCTGCAAGACACCTATTCCCCCCCCATAGGTGAAGGTAGTTGACACTAAGTGGACTTTCAAGTGGTATTAGAGGGAGGTTACTCATCAAAAAGGTTCACACCTTGAGTAGAATCCTACCACTAGTGTCAAGAAGAAGGCAGACTCCTACTATGGACGGACTCAAATACACAGGCAAGATCCCAGTGTGCACCAGGCTAAACTTTCCTATCTGGAAGGAAAGGATTAGGTTCTACATGGAAGCGGTCGATCCCCGACTCTTCATGATCGTGGAGGAGGGACCTTATGTCCCCACTAAGGCCTCCACCATTGATCCTACCAAGAAAGTGCCAAAGAAAATTTCTGAAATGGATAAGGACGAGATGGTGCTGGTGGGACTTGACAAGAAGGCGCAGAACATTCTGGTCAGCGCGGTCGATGACTCAATGATGCAGAATTTCTGCAACTGCAGGACATCAAATGAGATCTGGCACTGCCTGATTATCCTAATGGAGGGCACTGATGAAGTGAGGGATGATCGGAGATCCCTCCTGAACCAGAAATATGAAGCCTTCAGACAAGGGCCTAAGGAAGAGATCAGAGTCACCTTCGAGAACTTCCTCAAGATTGTCAATGCCCTCAAAGGATATGGAAGAGTGTTCGCTGATGGTGAACTTAATGATAAATTCCTTAGGTCCCTTACTAAGGAATGGGACACAAAGATCTGCGCCATCCAAGAGTTTGGCAGACTTGCTGAAACAGACCCGCAAATTCTTTTTGGGAAGCTGATGTCCTATGAGCTTCAACTGAACACCAGGAAAGCAGAAGAAGAAGCAGAGAAGGCTGCAGCCAAGGAAAAAACTGTGGCCCTAAAAGCCATTCACTCCAGGAAGGGCAAGGGTGCGGTTTCGTACCGTGCCAGGAGAAAGGATGAGGAGGAGGACTCCGAGCCATGCTCCTCCAGCTCAGAGTTGTCTGAGGAAGATTTCTCCCTCATCACCCGAGAATTCAAGAAGTTCCTCAAGATGAGGAATCAAAGAAAGAGAGACGGCTCCTCCTCCAGGCATCAGAAGAAAAATTATTCTTCTGACAGATATGCTTCTAAACCGAACAAACATCGCTCCTCTGACATTATTTGTTTTGGATGCAATAAGCCAGGACACGTCGTGGCCGACTGCCACCAAGGCAAGAGGGAAAAGGGGAAGGGAGAGGAGCACAAGTCCTCTAGAGATAAGAAGAAAGAGAGGAGCTACATCGCCAAAAAGCCAAAGACACTTAGTGAGTCTGATTCCTCAGACTCCAGTGATGATGAGGAAGCCTACTTCGGGCTGGTGGGTCGCTCCGACTCAGAAGGAGAATGCCCCCCATTTACTGGGAAGGTAAAAGCTCACACCCCTCTCTCCGACTCTGAATCTTATCCTGAGTCTCAGGATGATGACCCTGATGATAGCCCTTCGGCCCGTGAAGCGGAGCTCCTTGAGAAGTATGAGCTTCTGCTCAACACTTTCGAGGAGTGTCGTAAGTGATTGAAGGCTGAGAAAAAGGAAGTGAAATTCCTTAAGGGTGAGAGTGTCTCCCTAATGGAAGAGATCACCAGTTTGATCTCTCTCCGACAGGAGCACCTAGACCTGACTTCGAAGCATTCAGAGACTCTTAAGCTCCTTGATCTTAAGCAGGAGGAAGTCGACAAGTTGGAAGAACAACTTGCGGCAGAAAGGAAGATCGTCAAGAGCTTCTCTATGCCAAAAACAGTTCTTCCATTAGTTGATACCTTCTCTGCTCAGGCCAAAGGAGCTGGCATGGGGCATGTAGGGGTATCTGGTTCCTCATCCAGGAGAAACAGGAACCAGAGAAAGAATAAGGCCGTCAAGAAGGCCTCTATTGCTGAAAAGGGAAAGGCCCCACTCAGTCCTGTTGCGTTCAGAAAGCTTAGCTTTCCCTGCAACCAACATGACTTTGAGTCAACCTTTGGTCATCATTTCCGGCCCTTGGTTGCAAAGCCCAAGAGCCGATATGATGGTTGGACTTTTCCCCGCAACTTCGGTGAGAGTGTCTTCAAGGCACCTTATGAGGAAATCCACATGGGAAATTATGGTCAATTCTCTAGCGGCCATAATAGAAAGCAGACACCAAAAGCCAAGCCTGTTATACTGAAGGAATAGAAGGTGAAGAAATCATGTGACTGCAATCACTATGATGCCTCCACCTCCAGATCTAAGGCCCCGGCTGTACCCACCATTCCCAGGGTAAAGCAGGAGCCTAGGAAGAGGTACAACAGATTTGACTGTTTGTGTTGTGGCAAAGTTGGTCACTTTGCCGTGGATTGTTGGTTTAATCCGAGGTATAACGAGACTCCTTATGTTAGCAGTGCGAGGCCGACCACTCGCAGGATTAACCACCCGAGGGGGAGTATGCTAACCAAGAATGTAGGACCCAAGTTCGATTGGGTTCCTAAGGGAAATTAATTTTGTTTTGCAGGAATGTCCAAAGGCCACCAAAACTCCAATATGGTACTTGGACAGTCGATGCTCCCGGCATATGACTGGGATAAGAAGCCTGCTGCGTGATTACACTCCAGTCGAGAATGGACCCAAAGTCATCTTTGGAGGGTCAGATCGAGGAGTCACCAGAGGTTACGGTATGATTTCCAACGGTATAATCTCTATCACCGACGTGGCTTATGTTGAAGGGTTAAACCATAACCTGATCATTGTAAGTCAGTTATGTGATAAAGGTTATGACGTTAAGTTCTGCAAAGATAAATGCCTGATAATATCATGTGCCTCTTCTAAGATGGTATTAACAGGCATTAGGAGCAGAAATATCTTCTGTTTAGATTTTCTTAGCTTAGATTCATCTACCCCCGTAAGCCTAGTAGCAAAAGGCAGTGCATCTCTTTGTGAACAGTGGCACAAGAGATTGGCACATATTAATTTCAAAACAATTAGTATGTTGTTTTCTAAAAACTTAGTAAGGGACGCTCCCGTTATCAAGTGCATCAAAGATAGCCCTTGTCCTGCTTGTCAGATGGGCAAACTGACTCGGGCTACCATTAAGAGCATTGCAGACAAAGACTCTTCCCGATGTCTTTATCTTCTTCATATGGACTTGTTTGGTCCAATGCAAGTTCATAGCTTGGGAGGCAAGTCCTATACGCTAGTGATAGTTGATGATCACTCTCGGTTTACATGGGTGTTCTTCTTAAAACGAAAGTCAGATACGTTTGACATCTTCACTAGTTTTCTCAAGCAGGTTCAGAACGAATTTAACTGCTCAGTGGTCAAAATCAGAAGTGACCATGGAACAGAATTTGAATCGGGTGTTATGACAAAGTTTTGTGAAGAATAAGGTATCTTTCATGAGTTTTCCTCCCCGCGCACTCCTCAGCAAAATGGAGTTGCGGAGAGGAGAAATAGAACTCTCATTGAAGCTTGCACGACAATGTTGAAAGACGCTTCTGTCCCAGAATACTTCTGGGCAGAGGCGGTCAATACGGCTTGTCATGTACAAAACCGAGCATTGATCAACAAGAATCATCGTAAAACGCCTTATGAGCTACTGAAAGGCAGGAAACCAACCATGTCCTACTTGAGGATCTTTTGTTGCAGATGCTATGTACTGAATAATGGGAAGCACCCACGTACTAAATTTGGTGAAAAATGCTTCGAAGGCATATTCATGGGCTATAGTACCCACAGTCGGGCATTTAGGGTCTTCAATAAGAAAACCCTAGTGGTAGAAGAATCAATCAATGTTGTATTTGATGAAGGAAGCTTGCTTAATAGCAATTCTTCCAGCGGTATTCTTGAAGATGCAGGTGCACGACTTGAACAGCTGAGTCTCGATGAGACTGCTAAAGATGAAACTCCTAAGTACATCAAAGTTTCCACCTCAACATCAACCGGGAATGTTGAAGATCAAAATGGAGCAAATCTCTTTGAAGAAGGAGTAGGCCAAGAAGTAGTCGAAGCTCCAGACGCAAGACTTCTAGAGCTCCGGCACGTGAGGGATCATCCTAGAGATCAGATCATCGGAGATCCTTGTGGCGGTGTCAGAACTCGAAGAGGTACTATTAACGAGATTTTGCATCTTAGCTTCCAATCACAGGTTGAGCAAAAGAAGTTCGACGAGGCGAATAAAGATGGGGCATGGATTTTGGCCATGCAAGATGAACTACATCAATTCAAACGATGCAACGTTTGGACGCTGGTTGCCAGACCACAAAAGCAGAATGTGATTGGCACCAAGTGGATCTTCAGAAACAAACTGGATGAACATGGTGTCATCATAAAGAACAAGGCCAGGCTGGTGGCTCAAGGTAACGGACAGGAGGAGAGGATTGACTTCGACCAGACCTTTGCACCAGTGGCAAGGCTCGAGGCAATCAGATTGTTCCTGGCGTATGCTTTGCACAAAGGATTCAGTCTATCAAATGGATGTGAAATCAGCATTCTTGAACGGAGACCTGAAAGAGGAAGTATACGTCACTCAACCCCCAGGTTTTGTCAATCCTACTTATCCCAATCATGTATATTTTCTTAATAAAGCTCTATATGGTTTAAAACAAGCTCCACGAGCTTGGTATGAGACTTTATCTAGTTTTCTTCTTGAGAACAAGTTCTCTAGAGGTAAAATAGATAAGACATTATTTCTCAGGGAAGTCAAAGGCAAGATTTTGCTGGTGCAAATCTATGTCGATGACATTATATTCGACTCAACGGACAACAATCTTTGCAAAACGTTCTCTAAACTTATGCAAGGAAAGTTTGAAATGAGCAGTATGGGAGAGCTAAAGTATTTCTTGGGACTTCAAGTGAAACAGTCTGAGGATGGAATCTTCATCTCTTAGACGAAGTTCACAAATGAACTCCTCAAGAAATTCGGTATGGAGAATGCAACCTCTATGAGGACTCCAATGGGATCCACTATGTCTCTGGATAAGGATGAGAAAGGTAAACCTTTCGATGAAACTAAATACAGAAGCATCATTGGATCCCTACTCTACCTTACTGCCAGTAGACCGGATATCATGTTCTCCACATGTGTCTGTGCCAGATATCAGGTGAACACTAAGGAATCTCACTATGTCGCTGCAAAGCGAATTCTAAGATACCTTAAAGGTACTCCAAATGTTGGCTTGTGGTACCCGAGAAACAATGATGTCGAGCTAATAGGTTTTTCAGATGCTGATTTTGCAGGGAGTAGGGATGACAGGAAAAGCACTTCCGGGACGTGTCAATTCCTCGGAAGAAGGCTTATCTCATGGAACAGCAAGAAGAAGAATTGTGTAGCAACCTCCACAGAAGAGTCTGAGTACATCTCGGCAGGCAGTTGTTGCGCACAACTCCTATGGATCAGAAACCAGTTAGCCGACTACGACCTTCGTTTCAAGGAAGTACCAATGTATTGCGACTCCTCCAGTGCAATTGCTATTGCAAACAATCCGGTATCGCATAGCAGAACGAAGCATATTGAAGTGCCCTACCACTTCATTCGGGAGCACGTGGAGAACAAGGACATCTCTCTCTGTTATGTCCCCACGGACAAGCAGATTGCAGATATTTTCACAAAGCCCTTAAACGTAGCCAAGTTCAGTCTTTTCAAAACTGAATTGGGGATGATAAACTATGAGGAATGAAGACTACAGAAGCTCCAGGCTCGTGCATCTAGGGGGAGCCTCTGCTAGGAACTCAAGTGTGAGCACAGGTGCAAGAACTGAGGGGAGCAAGGGGTCAAATGCAACATACCCCGATTTGCAGAAGCCGAAAAGGGGGAGATTACCCTCTCGGCTAAGGCTAAGGTGGCTCCAAGGTTTAGGCTCTCACGAAATTGGTTTTGGTAATGACTATCTCTCTCAACTCAATTTTAAGTTTCTGATTTTCATTCCCATACGCTCTATTCACCTTAGCTTGTAAGGTTTAGGCTTCTTCAAATAGGGGGAGATTGTTGGGTATTGTATCCACAACGTACCTGATTTGAAGAAGCCCCTGAACAACCTAAGGTAAATAGACAATGTATTTGATGAAATATTTTAAGTTGTGCTTGTAGTTATTCCACGCTAAGTACACACCAATGTTAGGGTGCAATAGGTCAATATACACGGGTCTGCGCGACGTAATCCCTCATTGAGCAGATCAGTGTGCTGGCCTACGTGTACTCTCTCTATTGGAGTGTACTTATTTTCAAGAACAGGGATGTGATAATGCAAGAGCAGAAGAGGAGCAAGGATGGGTCAAAGAGCAGCTCATGGGTGGAAAGACGAAAAATCGTCCAAGTGATAATCGACGAGAATCACCAAGTGATTCTCGCCGAATCGTCGAGAATCGCTGGCTGATTCTCGCCGTCTCCATCCGGCTAAATCAGAGTGTGCAAATAAGTCAAAATCGACGAGAATCACCTTTTGACTCTCGCCAAATCGACGAGATTCACCTTTGATTCTCGCCGAATCGACGAGAATCACCTTCGATTCTCGCCGATTTTGCCTTAGACGAATTTCTGATGCACGCTGGACCGGATCAAATGTTAAGGCACTGTTTTGAACCGGTTTTAGGGTTTCTTCTGGTGGGACCCACAACGGTCATAATGGAGTATTCTACTGTATAAATACTCGTGTATGTTTGAACAGTGAAGAGAGAAGAAATTTGAAATCAAGCCGAGCCGCCGACGTGACCTAGATCGCGAATCGTGCTTCGCCGCCATCGCCGCTCGTGCCAGTAGATCGCCGACTTTGATCGCGGTTTCTTCCAGATCTCCCGGCGGCAGAAGCTCATCCAAGCACAGCATCTCACGCGTCTAACCAGAGATCCGTTGTCTCTTGATTCGTTGACCAGGAAAACCTTCCCCTTCCGAATCGATTGAGACGATCGATCCTAGTGTGACCATTGGAAGACCTTGCTAGCTTTGCTACGAAGATTGAATCTCCAAAGTACAGCCGCAGCACGCCGTTGTCGCCGCCGATCCCGAGAACCAAGCCGCCGCCCTTCTTGCCGCCGCCGGTTTCGGGGAGATTCTCTCCAAGTGAGATCTAGGGTTGTGGACTCTTCGTTGACTTCAAGAACACGTCATCGAACGAAGAGCGACACCTTAGTCTTCATAAGTTGTTTGTACTTCTTGTACATTCTATTTTCAATTTTGTTGTAAAGGAACGTTGGTTCCTAGTTGTAAGGGTTGGGTGTAACCTGTGTTGTGGGAGTGGTGACTCCTACGTGTGGAAGGGTTCCTTCCGTTAGTGCAAGGATTGGATTTCAATCCTGTTGGTGAAGTGACCGAGTCATCCCTGGTTGGGAGATAGGTCGAAGGGGGAAGTGGATGTACCCAAATCGGTGAACCACTATAAATTGCTTGTGTCCTTTCTGTGTTGTGTTGTTTCGTTTTCTTGTGCAGGTACAATTTTAATTCCGTAAAAATGCTGCAAGACACCTATTCCTCCCCTCATAGGTGAAGGTAGTTGACACTAAGTGGACTTTCAGAGTTATCTTCTTGGCGAGGAGCTGTGGGAAGTCGTCGGTGGTGACGACAGACAGGAAGTGACTGCTGCGTTCGGTACTGCTGAGCAGGTTAGGCTCTGGAGGAAAACAAATGCTAAGGCGGAGTTTATCATCAAGAGGGTCGTGTCTCCAGAACTGTTTGATCACATCATTGGATGTGAGTCGGCTGCTGATATTTGGACAACCATTAATGAGTTGTTCAATAGGAAGAATGTGGCGCGGCTTCAGTTTCTGGAGAGTGAGTTGGCCAGGGCAACTCAGGGAGACCTTTCCATCTCGAAGTACTTATTAAAGATGAAGAGCTTGTGTGCTGAGCTGTCGGCATTGGATTCTGATGAGCCTATCTCTGAGGCGAAGATGAAAAGGCACATTATCCGCGGCTTGCGGAAGGAGTATGTGGCCTTTGTGACATCTGTTCAAGGATGGGCTACTCAGCCGTCTTTGCTGGAGCTGGAGAATCTACTTGCATCGTAGGAAAGCTTGGCAAGGCAGATGGCTGGAGTGAACCATAATCAGGAAGGAAGCGAAGCTCTCTTCTCAGGTAAGAAGAAAGGATGGGAAGGGAAGAAGAAGAAGGTGCAGGTCGCTGGTGAGAAGGAGACTTCAACTTCATATCAGCCGGAGAGGAGCAATGCTCCTAGGGACTGGAAGAAGAATTTGAAGTGCTACCGGTGTCATCAGCGAGGGCACTTCAAGCGGGACTGCAAGGTCAAACTGCAGCCTGGGCATGCTGCGGGAAAGGAGGAAGCTTGCTCGAGAAGTGAAGAAGCAGAATGGGGCGGAGCTTTTATGACGGGCACTTGTGGCCGGGCCTTGTATGCTGAGGACTTCAATGGCGAGTGGATCGTGGACTCCGGGTGTGGTCATCACCTCACCGGAGACAAGTCGAAGTTCACCTCCATGCAGGCTTACTCAGGTAATGAAGCTATTATCACTACTGATAATACTGTTTATGCAGTAGAGAAAGAGGGGGTCGTATCTTTGGGTAGTGATCAGGGGCCACTCACGTTAAGGAGTGTGTATCATGTGCCGGGCATGAAGAAGAACCTCTTCTCGGTGACCAATGCAGTGGACTCTGGTTATCACATTTTGTTTGGGCCAACAGACGTGAGGTTCCTTCGCAACGTATCAGCAGTTAAGGCTGATGTTGCTCATGTAGGGAGGAGGGTGAAGAACTTGTTTGTTCTTGCCACCAATTCTTATGTTGATCGTATGAGGGCCAACGATAGCGCTGCTATCTGGCATGAGAGGCTGGGGCATATTGGCATGGACAAGCTGAAGGCGATGGCTAGTAGAAGTTTAGTGAAGGGGTTGCCTAAGTTGTCTTCCTTTGGTGACGGGCATGTTTGCGCGGGCTGTCAATACGGTAAGGCACATCGCCTTCCGTTTGATAAATCACAAACAAGGAGCAAGAAACCATTGGAGTGTATTCATGGCGACTTGATGGGACCGACGGTTACTGCCAGCCTTGGTGGAAGCAGATACGTGCTTGTCTTGGTTGATGACTACTCAAGGTATACTTGGGTGTACTTCTTAAAGGAGAAGTCAGAAGCCTTTCGTTTGTTTGTGGAGTTTAAGGAGTTGGTAGAAGGCCGACATGGCTTGCGGATTAGGAAGCTTAGAACTGATAACAGGTGTGAGTTTGTTTCCTCCTAGTTTTCTAACTTCTGAAGGAAGCACGGGATCCAACGGGAGCTTACATGTGCTCACACTCCACCACAAAATGGGGTAGAGGAGCGGAAGATCCATCATCTGACGGAGACCTGCAAATGTTGGCTTCATGCGAAAGATATCCCAAGGTCCTTTTGGGCGGAGAGGATGCCTTGTGCTGCTTATGTCATCGACCGGATGCCACTCAGCCCTATCAACATGAAGACTCCTTTTGAGCTGTTGCTGAAAGAGAAGCCGAGTGTTGGACACCTTCGGGTGTTCGGTTCAACTTGACCAATGTCCCGGATGCTTCACGGACTAAGTTGTATGCGAAGGCAAGGAAGCTTGTCTTTGTTGGCTACGATGAGCGGAAGAAGGGATGTAAATGCATGGATCCTGCGACGAAGAAGTTCATGGTGTCAAGAGACGTTGTATTTGACGAGCTGACGTCGTATGGAGGTGGCTCGGTTGAGCTAACCGGAAGTAGCAAGGTTGATGAAGCACCGGTGGTGGCTGCTGAAGGCTTGGAAGAGGAGCTTGCTGTTTCACCAGCAGTTCCTGTTACTTCTAACTCCGAGGCTAATCCTTCTGGCTCAGGAGGCAGGGGGAGCACTGCTCAAATCTTGCCCCAGGTAGGAGTTGAGCCCAAAGAAGCAACAGAAGCAGTGAGCAAGGAGCCGACCCTTCGGAGATCGAAGAGGGTTGTTAAGCCACTGGCTCGGTACTGTGATGGGAATGCAGTGAGTTTTGTCTCCTGCTTCTTTGCAGGTCCTCTGGATGAGCGAGATCCTGCAACCTTCAACGAGGCCACTAGAGTGAAGGAGTGGGAAGGTGCCATGAAAGAAGAGATTGATGCTCTAAAGAAGAATGAAACTTGGGACCTTGTGCCCAAGGTTGATGGCATTACTCCGGATACTTGCAAGTGGGTGTATAAGTTGAAGAAGAAGGCTGATGGGAGCATTGATAGGTTCAAAGCTTGCCTGGTCGCTAGAGGATTCTCACAGCAGTATGGAGAATACTATGAGGAGACATTCAGTCCAGTTGCGAAGATGACTTCAGTTAGAGTGGTGATCGCCTTGGCTGCTAGCAAGGGATGGAGGTTGTGGCAACTCGATGTGAAGAATGCCTTTCTTTACGGAGAGATTGACAAGGACATTTTCATGGATCAGCCGCTTGGTTTTGTCTCTGAAAAGCATCCGGACTATGTCTGCAAACTCAGGAAAGCCCTCTATGGGTTGAAGCAAGATCCTAGAGCTTGGTATGGGAAGATTGCAGAGTACTTGCAATTCTGTGGATACCTTGCTTCCAACTCGGATTCAAGCTTGTTCGTCAAGAAGAAGGGGGAGCTACAAGTCTTGGTCCTGCTGTATGTGGATGACATGATCATCACAGGGAATTCAGAGGGGGAAGTAGCAAGGCTCAGGGCTGAGCTTGCTATACGCTTCGAGATGAAATAGTTGGGAGAGCTGCATCACTTACTCGGTCTTGAAGTGGAGAGGAAGGAGTGCGAGATTCTCATTTGCCAGAAAGGTTATGCTGATCGCATTGTGAAGCGGTTCGGCATGGGCGAAGGGAAGAAGTGCTCTACTCCACTAGAACCTGGGCTGAAGCTTTGACGAGATGAGGGAAGGGTTCTTCATACTCCCTTGGTGTTCAGGGCTGTTGTTGGGAGCTTGATCTATCTGAGGATTACAAGGCCGGACATTGCTTACGCTGTTGGCCGAGTAAGTCGATATATGGCTGAACCAAGACAATCTCATCTAGTGGCGGCAAAGCATATATTGAAGTATGTCAAGGTGACTTCTGACATGGGACTCCTCTATGGAAGGGACTCGGAGTTTGCGTTGCTTGGGTACACGGATGCTGACTATGGAGGTGATTCGGATGATCGGAGGTATACTTCAGGTTATGTGTTCACTTGCGGTTCAGCTAGCATCTCGTGGTGTAGCAAGAAGTAGGATTCAGTGTCCGTCTCAACCACGGAGGCAGAGTATAAGGCTTCGGCCTTGGCTTCTCGGGAAGCCATCTGGTTGAGGAGGCTTATAGAGGTTGTTCATGAAGAAGTGCAAGGGCCTACTTTACTCCGGGGCGACAATGAGAGTGCTCTCAAACTGGTTAACAATCCAGTGTGTCACGCCAGCACCAAGCATATAGAGATTGATCACCATTTCATCAGGGAGAAGGTGTTGCAAGGATCTGTGCTGGTCGGGCATGTTCCGAGTGAAGATAATCTTGCTGACATCTTCAATAAGCCACTGTCGAAGGGGCCCTTTGAGCGCTTGTGCAGCTTGCTGGGCTTGGTCACCACTTCCCACTTCAAGGGGGAGTGTTGAAATTTATGAAGTGGAAGTGGTTGACAAGACAGGTCGGGCGGCCTGGGCGGACAGTGTTGGCGAACTAGGAGGACTGGGCGGACTGCTGTGTGTGGCCTGGTGGAAAGTCTAGTGGAAGCCGACTGTTCTTCTGAGCGGGTTTTATGCAAGTAGTACGCGGACTGTGCAGCCTGGTATCTGCGAATAAGGCGTTGGCTGATTGGTTTAGCCAAGGAGCGGCCTGAGCGGATAGGGGCTTGAGGACTGGTGCATTACTCAGTGGCCGTGGTGCAAGCTTGTGCTGATTCGCGGTTTGGCTCATGTCCGCAGGAAGCTTGCGGACTACTGTGTCCGCGGTATGGGCTGTTGCGGACTGGGCTTAGAGCTTGGCTGAGGCCTTATCAAGCTCTGGTGTTACAGCAGGTGCTTGCTGTGGAGGTCGTTGGCGGACTGGTGTGTGGTGTCCGGGAGATGGCTGCTGCATTGGGCAGGTGTGCGAGTAGCTTGCGGACTGCTGGCGGTGTGTGTGCTAGGGTGTTTGGCGGACGGGAGTTTATGTCCTCCATGCTCGCATTGGCCTTTGATGGTTTTGGACTTGGTCACACTCTGTGCCAAGACCATGGTGTCCTCCGTATCTGCCAAGTCCTCTGTTGACCGGGGGATTGTTGCTATCTGCTTTTGGTCGTGGACTTGTGGCGCATTGAGGCTTGAGTCTTGCGGACTGCCTCGGGTTTGTCCGGACAGCCATGGAAGGGGTTGCTGTCCTGCAGTGGTTGTAGGCTTTGCGGGGTGGTGCTTTGTCCGCATAGCTGAGGCAGACTTCAGAGGGTTCGCCAATGTTGCCTTGCTCCTGGCGGTTTATTCCTTGGTATCCGGCTAAGTCCTTGCGGACTCAGCGGACGGTGGTTTGCTATCGCGCGGGCTGGGGTGGTATCTCTATCTCGAGGGCGTTGACCACACTCGTCACCTCGCCTATAAATAGGATCACCCTGGCAGGTCTACAGTAACTGAGTGAACAGTAAGTTGGGTTGCGCGAGGAGCTGCGGTCTCAGTTTGTCTGTCCGCGCGGATTGATTCAGGGCTGACGGTTTGCTGTGTGCAGGTCGCGCGGGTAGCTTCATGGAGCCAGGAGTTTGGCTTTGACTTCGGTCAAGTACTTGGAAGTTGTGCGGTCTCTACGGATTCAGTAGGAGGTCGCTCTGCGGCTTGTCAACTCTGTTTCAACTTTGCCAGCTTCAATAACCTATCCGCCGGCTTCAGGCTGGTATGGGGTGTGTTCCTCAGTTCAGTGTCAGCAGGAGGCGAATAACGGCGTGTCCCCGCAGCCTCGCGGCTTCGGCAGACTTCGTGGCTATTCGGCGGATTGCTGCTTAAGTTCGGGCGATCTCAGCGGACTCGACGACCTCGGCGACCTCGACGGTCTCGGCGGTTTCCGGTGCTGTCCGCCCGGCTTGGTTTTTGGTACTTTCTGTTTACAGCTGTTTACACTAGCAAAATCATGTCTCGCTATGTATACCTCGTTTTGTAAAGAAGTGAATGTTTAAAAGATCTGATTGTGCTTCCATTGTTTGTTGCGATTAGCCTTGTTCCTTGGTTTTCCGCTGGTTCAACGTGAGAACTGGGTAGTGCCGAAGATATTAATTTGGCGTTTAGGCTACCTTGCTGACCACGCTGAGAAAATTTAACACCTGCAAGAGAAAAACAGAGATCAAGTGCAAAGTGAACTAAAATTGCGGGACGGAGGTTGAAGAAAAACCTAGATATAAGGTTTATTTTTCAGAATATGAATCGACAAACTTCGTTTGGCGCGAAATTAAAAATTCTTCGAGCTGAGGTCGACGAAATATTTGATGGTCAAAAGAATTCATCGATCTCTGTCAGAAGATGTGAAAACATTTCGTCGAGCTCCATTCGACGAAAGTTTTCTGAAGCAAATTCGACGATCTCCATTCGACGAAAATAGCTTTTCTCACAGTGAGTTCGTCGAACTCCGTTCGACGATTTCTCTAAAACTTTTCTCTGTTCGTCGATCTCCGTTCGACGAACTTTGAAAAATTTGTCGACCATAGATAGAAATCAATTTAAGTCTTCTCCATTTATCATACCAAGATGATTTATGAAGAACAGATGTTTCCTCTCATCCAAAGGTTTGGTGAAGATGTCTGCCCTTTGTAAATCAGTGTAGATATATACAAGATTAATTTTATTTTTCTCTACACACTCTCTTATGAAATGATGCCTAATGTCTATATACTTGGTCCTACAGTGATGGACTGGATTTTGTGCTATGGATATATGATGGCGCGGCCCCTCCTCCACCAGTTGAAGACGATGTTGATGATGCTGTTGATGATCTGGTTGCTAAGGCCATACGACTCAAGTACATGAGGCGGCACGATGACGCTAACGGACGGCTACGCTACAACCTCCGCCCGCGCCGTGCTACCGCCACGGCAACGCCTTAGTTTTATTTATTTCCTTTTCGTGCACTCTATTTTATAATTGGAATATAAAATTATCCTATGCTTATGTGATAATTTTATATTCATTCCACGTGTTGTTGTATTTTCAATTTGAACTATTTTAGTTTTGATGTGCAATTAGCCATTCGGATGGATGAGATTAAATCTCCATCATGAAGGGCTAAGGCTTATTTGTAACTCCTATTAGCCATTTGGATGGATGAGATTAAATCTCCATCATGAAGGGCTAAGGCTTATTTGTAACTCCTATTTAAAGGAGGCTATCATGAAGAGTTAAAGCAATTGGAAAGAAACCTAAAAAAAAACACCCCTTGTGGAAATTTCGGCCACCATGGAGAAGTCCATAGCCGCCCCCTCCCCTTTGGTGTGAAGCCAAGCCTTGCCTCCTCCATCCCCGTTCGGTGCGACTCCGGCGTGGCTTCCTTCGGTGCGACTCCTTGGAAGAAGGTTGCAAACCATTCGGTGCGACGCCGGTGGATCCGTGGAGAGAGTGATTCTCCCACAGTTATCTCGTGTGAAAGTTTTCCGGTTGGGTAATCTCTTTCCCCTCCCTTGTGTGATTTCTTCTCTTTAGTTGTGGTGGATTTCGCTCATCGTTTTCTCCGGATCTTTAATTTAATCGCTGCAAGTTTTGAATCGAAATCGCCGTTGCAAGGCTTTTATTTCCTGATCGGGTGGATCCTATTTGCTTGAGCGGATCTTGGCCTATAGCCTTGGTCTTGCTCTCAAAAAGGAGTGGCAACCTTTGTGTTTTTGTGGGGAATAATCCGACTCAAATTTCCGATCGTTGTTTTCGAGTCGACCATTCCTCCTTTGTTGTTTGTGCTGCGTTTTGTGATGAGGAAATATTGTGGGCGATAGGTGTTGTGTAGGTGCGGTAGATCTATGACGTGTTGTGCGTAGGGAGAGCGTTAGCTTCGCGGAGATCTCCGTTTCCGGACATCCCTACATCAATTTGGTATCAGAGGGAGGTTGTTTCAACTTTCACGTTGCAAACATCCTCTCTGCATTCCTTGTTGGAGATCGGATCGTTAGAAAATCAAAAAAAATTTATTTTCTATGGTCTGCCAATAGCGTGCTGAAATCTTTATTTTTCAGCAAAATTTCAAAAAAAAACTTTTTTAACGATCTACGTGTTATTCACATTGGGAATATATAAAAATATCTTATTTTCAATATAGCTACAGCCCTAGGAAAATTCATCTTGCCCGGGGCCTCCCAAACCTGAATGCGCACTAGGCTAGGAACGGAGTACGCAACCCCGTTTACGTCTAGTATGGCTGCGAACGAGCATGGTGATCCCAACACCGCGGCTATAGCGGGTCTTCGTGCCGAAATGGCTGAGCTTAGGAACGTCTTAGCCCAGATCCTACAAAACCAAGCTAGGCCACCCCCGCCACCCGTTAATGTTGACCGGCCCAACCGACACCAACATAACTCTGATTCAGATTCTGATGGGGACTCTACGTGTAACACCCCAGTTTTGCAAGAGAGTCAGTGTGCGGTTCTGGAAAATTTTGAGTTTCTGGCAGGAGGCACACGGCCTGCGACACGGGCGTGTCGCAGGGCGTGTCGAGGCCGTGTCGACACTCGGCCCAAGTGTCGACACTTTCGCTCGACAAAGTGTCGAGAGTGAGGCGCACGGCCTGCGACACGGGCGTGTCGCAGGGCGTGTCGAGGCCGTGTCGACACTCGGCCCAAGTGCCGACACTTTCGCTCGACAAAATGTCGAGAATGGGGTACACGGCCTGTGACACATGCGTGTCACAGGGCGTGTCCCGCGTGGTCGACGATCTTCGCTCGACGTTTTCCGCGGTGTCGACACAAAGCCTGTCGACGGGTGTCGAGACTTGGCACACGGCTTGGGACACGGGCGTGTCCCAGGCCATGTCACCTCTCGGGTTGGTTTCGGGGCCGTGTCGTTGGAGGCACACGGTAGGCCTCACGGCCGTGTCACTGGGGACACGGGCATGTCGGATTGAACACGGGCGTGTCGGATGCCCGTGTGCGGTTCCAGGCGCGTCGATTTGAGACGGCGAATGAGGCACACGGCCCTGGACACGGGCGTGTGCCAGGCCGTATTCGGCCCAGTTTTTCTATTTTCCAGGCGAATCGTGGCCACTCTTTTCTGGTTTTGGGATCTAACGGTTCAGGTCAACTCTTGGGAAGTTAAGTCTGATTTTAGGGTTGCACACCCTCATTGTTTTCCAAGTCTTCTCTTTCTAAGTTCTTGAGAGAAACTAGAGCAAGGAGGAAGAAGAAGAAGGTCTTGGGCTGTAGGAAGGGTTTCGGTGCTCCAAATCGCGAGCCGAGTCCGGATCCGTGAAGCTTAGATCGTTGCGAAGATTTCCATCCGGTCATTTTTGCCATGGCAAGGAAGAGGAGTCGGAAGGTAACGACATCTCTCCTCTCGGTCTTTAGGATGCATGTTTTTAGCATCGTTTCCTTCTAGATTTTGGGCACCAACCACTCGATTGAGAGGTGTTTTGGTTGCCAAGGTTCAAGAGGAACCTCCGGGTCGATTGAGTCCGTCCCCGACATATTTTGCATTAGAGATCCGCTTCGCTAGTGGATTAGGCATGGTGGGTGAAGCCGTAGTCGCGACCGTTAGTCCGACTCGGTGATGTTGCATACGAACTTAGGGATTCGTAGAGATTCCGTTGCGGCATGACGCCGTTTGTGATGTGGTGGTGTTTCCCTTTTGTTTGAAAGAGTACGTGTAGTCGGAAGCGGATAAGGTTAGCTCCTCGTGGCGGTAGATGGTTTCCTTGAGGGACAAGGTTAGCTCCGTACGAGTTGGAGATGGTTTCCTTGGTGGACAAGGTTAGCTCCGCACGAGTTGGAGATGGTTTCCTTGGTGCGCGGGAATGCTGCAGTGCAAATGAGGGATTATGGTGATTTTAGTCTTGGATTATGATGTGCCAAGGCGTGGCTAAGTCTCCGTGGTCGGCTGGCTATCCCGTGACATGTGCGTCATGTGTGGAGAGTGTCCCGGCGAGACTAGTCCCCTTCTGTGAGACTGACGAGAATGCCAAGCTTGGGGCAAACCCGGGCAATGAGGCCATGAGCGGGTGGGGTCCAGCAAGGCTTCTTAGAATCGGTCAGTCTGTGTTTGTTGGAATCCTGACATGAGACGTCAGAGCTTGCAGGCAAGCCCGGGGCTAAGCCCACGAGCGTGTGGGGCCTTGGCAAGAATTCCATGTGGCGGCCTGTGCGCCGTTTGAGGGAGTTGTGTCTCCGTCATTGTTTGCGGCTTTATGCCAATGGGGAAATGTGAGTACCCAAATGTTGTGATGTTGTGCTAGTTGCATACGCAGTAGGGTACCTTGGGCGAAGCCCAAGTGTTGCATACATGTTGCATAGTAGGCCCTTTTATTACATGCTCAACCAGTAGAGAACGTGTTTGATGATTGAGACATCCAAGCCTGTTTTAATGCTTTTCTATTTATAGATGATTATATTGCATACGAAGTGCTGACTTGTAGGTTGGAGTGTTCCCCGGGGTCCGTTAGGGGCGGCCGAGAGGAGATGTGTTGTTACACGGTTTGAGGTCAGCCTTTGCTGACCCACGTTACTAATAATTTTTACATGGCAAGGATCGCATGCAGAAGCTAGCACGCCGGCCAGAAAGGCCTAAGCCCCATGAAGTGCTTTTCCCTCTTTTGTAGCACTGCAGTTATGATGATGTTTGTTTGAGACTATTTTGTCCGGCTTGCATGCCGAGGTAGACTAGGAGTGCTGAGCACATTCATGTTTGATGTACTATTTGTTTTTGGACTTGATGTAAGGCCTTAAGGCCATTTGTTTTACTCTTTAGTAGTGGATAACTTCTAGTCCTGTTTTGTTTCCGCTGTGTTGTGCAAGTGTTTTGAGTTTGGGGAGTTATATCAACTTATAATACTAAAGCTGTGGCGTCCGTATGTTGTGGGGCCCCGGCCGGACCCATATTATACGTTCATTACAGGGGAGGTGTTACATTTTGGTATCAAAGCGAGGTTTGATTCAAGGTTAGTGCGTAGAGAAGTTATCCACATAAGAGTAACGCGGGACCGTGAGTGTCCTTATGTTTTAGTCTTGAGATTGGAGACTAATCCCTTATTTCTTGTTTCCCTGAAGAGTGCAAGCAACGAGGCGGGCACTTCAAGAGCAAGGGATGATCTCTCGGCGAGCAGTGCTACTGCTCCAGGCCTTTTGGGCACGGGTGTAAACCCGGCCGACTTCTGCCGTATGCTTGCAGAAGCGATGGTGGCAGCCCAAGCGGCGGCTGCAGCCCAGGTAGCAACCCCTGCTACACCGGACACGGCGACGGCCGTGCCAGGCGGAGAAGCCAGGCGAGTGGAGCCTTTGGCGGAAAGGGTGGTGGTAGGACATGGAGACCGACACATGAAGTATTTCCTGAGTTTCCATCCCCCGTCTTTCAAGGGTGTTGGAACGCCAACGGATGCGGAGGATTGGTGGGTTCGTATTCAAGAACTGCTAAGGCCGGCAGAGACGCTAGAGGAAAAGAAAGCTGAGTATGCGGCGTTCATGTTGGAAGGAGGCGCCAAGTTGTGGTGGGTGAGCCTTAGTGGCCGCCAGTTCCCTGGACGCACCACGTCGGTGGAGGAATTTGGGGACGCTTTTCTAAAGAGATATATTCCAGTTTCTACACGGTTGGCCCTGCAGAGGCAGTTTCTGCATCTAATGCAGCGAGACAAGACGGTGGACGAATACGTGCAAGAGTTCACCTGTTTGGGTCGTTATGCGGGAACGACAATGACGGATGATGTAGAGAGGGATAACCTCTTCTACCAAGGGTTGAGGGAAAATCTGAGACAACCCCTCATCTCCATGAAGAGGGCGGGATTTAATGATCTAGTTGAAGCCGCCAGGAGTTTGGAGAATAATCTGGAGCGAACCCAGCGTCGAAAGGGTTTTACTCCCAAGCAAGGGGAAGGGAAGCCTTCCCAATCTCATGTAAAGTCTGATGGGAGTAGGTGGAGGAGGAAGCCTCACTTTTCCGGGTCCGGTGAAAAGAGCAAGTGGGCGCCAGGAGGTTCTCACTCTAGGGGACCACCGACGTGCTACAACTGCGGGAAGGTTGGGCACATAGCCCGTGCCTGTCAGCAAGGGGGAGCGGGGCAAGAGACAAAGTAGGAGCAGTCTATGCGCTCGGGCCCCAGTGCTGCAGAGAAAGGAAAGATGGCGGAGTCGAGCTCTTCTCGGTTCCAACCGGTGCAACCAAGGGCTTACAACCTTGGACAGCAAGAAGCGATCCGTCAAACCGATGTGGTGACAGGTATGAAGAAAATTTAAGTTTAAATTTTGTGCGTCATCCTTTTAGACTTTTGTGTGATGTCTATGTTGTAGGCTTCGCATTAGTTTCCGGATAGCCCGCTAGGGTATTGTTTGACACGGGAGCATCACACTCCTTTCTTGCGGAGAGCTTCATCCGGAGAATAGGAGTTGAGTCTTTCTCGGCGGACGCGGAGTTGAAAGTGCGCATGCCCAATGGGTCATCCATGACCACCGGGGCTATAGGGCGCATTCGTTGGGAGCTAGACGGAGTTGCTTTCGTTTTGGAAGCAGCAGTGCTACCATTAGTAGAGTTCGATGTCATTTTGGGCATGGACTGGCTTGCAGAGCAGCGCGCCAGCATTGATTGTTTATCCAAGGTAGTGACCCTAAAGAGTAAGGGGCAAGCGGAAGTCAAATTTGTGGGCCTTTGTGGAGTAGCCTATTCCCTAATTACAGCCATGCAAATGATGCGGGCGGTTAACCAGGGTGGTGTGGCGCTGGTAGCGTTGTTGGAGGTTCGTCTCTCCCAGCTATCTATTGAGGAAGTGCCCGTTGTGGCAGAGTTCAAGGATGTGTTTCTGGATGAACTCCCTGGAGCGCCTCCTCGTCGTGAGATCGACTTCTCGATCGAGTTAGTGCCGGAGGCTAGACCGGTGTCGCGTCCTCCATTTAGGATGGCACCAAAGGAGTTGGCGGAACTTAAGGTACAGTTACAGGAACTGATGGAGCAAGGGTATATTAGACCCAGTTCTTCACCGTGGAGCGCACCGGTGTTGTTTGTAAAGAAGAAAGACGGTAGCATGCGCCTATGCATAGACTACCGAGAGCTGAACAAATTGACCGTCAAGAATAAGTATCCGATCCCTCGGATAGACGATTTGTTCGACCAATTGGTAGGGTCGGTGGTATATTCGAAATTGGACTTGAAGTCAGGCTACTATCAACTGCGAATTCGAGACGAGGACATACCCAAGACTACTTTTGGTACAAGGTACGGACACTTTGAGTTTACGGTGATGCTGTTCGGGTTGACGAACGCACCATCGGTGTTCATGGACCTGATGAATCGAGTATTTCGGGATTACTTGGATTCGTTTGTGGTTGTCTTCATTGATGACATCTTGGTGTACTCCAAGTCTGAAGTGGAGTATGAGACCCACTTGAGAGTGGTCCTGCAAGTGTTGAGGGAGAACCAATTGTTTGCAAAGTTCTCAAAGTGCGAGTTCTGGTTAGCCAAGGTGGCATTTTTGGGCCACGTGATTAGTGGTGATGGGGTGGCAGTGGATCCAGCGAAAGTGGAGGCCATCATAGATTGGCCGGTGTTGAGGACCGTGGCGGAAGTCCGAAGTTTTCTTGGACTAGCCGGGTATTATAGGAGATTCGTGGAGAATTTATCGAAGATAGCTCTACCCCTCACCTCTCTCACTCGTAAAGATCATAAGTTTGTGTGGACCCAAGAGTGCGGTCAAGCATTCGAGTCACTGAAGGAGAGGCTTATGATGGCTCCAATCCTGAGTCTATCGCAAGGGACCGAGGGATTTCAGATCTTCAGTGACGCATCGGGATGCGGTTTGGGTTGCGTTTTGGTGCAACATGGAAAGGTGATAGCTTTTGGGTCTATACAGCTGAAATCTCATGAGAGGAATTACCCCGTCCACGACTTGGAGTTGGCGGCGGTAATCTTTGCGTTGAAAATATGGCGGCATTATGTTTATGGCGCAAAAGTGGAGATTTTCACGGATCACAAAAGCTTGAAGTATCTCTTGGATCAAAAGGACTTGAACATGCGGCAACGCAGGTGGGTTGAGTTTCTTGGAGACTACGAGGTGGCGATTCAGTATACGCCAGGTAAAGCCAATGTGGTGGCGGATGCCTTGAGTAGGAATTACTCGGGGCAACGGAATTGGATCCAAGCCCATGATGAGCGGTTGGTACGGGAATGGGAGTCCCTTGGTTTGGAATGTGTTGCAAGAGGCGAGTCCAGCGAGTCTCGGTTGAGCTGGATTGAAGTGCAAAACGACTTGTCCGATCGTATTCGGGAAGCGACTCGATTGGATGTGGAGTTTCAACCTTTTGTGTTGGAGGCTCAAAAGGGCGAGAGCAGCGCCTGGGAGATGATTGGTGGAATCTTGAGAAAGGATGGAAGGGTTTGTGTACCGCAGTTCGGCAATCTCCGTGAGGAGTTGATGTTTGAGGCTCACTTCTCAAAGTACTCCATTCACCCGGGCAGTACAAAGATGTACTTGGATATGAAGAAATCCTTTTGGTGGCCGGGTTGAAGCAGGGACGTAGCTTTGTATGTGAATCGTTGCCAGACTTGCGCCATGGTGAAGGCCGAATGTCAGAAGCCGGCCGTGTTCCTGAAGCCCCTTCCGATCCCTGAATGGAAATTTGAGAACATCTCCATGGACTTTGTGCATGGTTTGCCTAAATCGCAGCATGGTAATGATGCTATTTGGGTGATCGTGGACCGCCTAACCAAGGTGGCTCACTTCATCCCAAATCGGAAAGAGGACAGCATAGAGAAGCTGGTGGAGTTGTATGTTCGCAACATCGTGCGACTGCACGGAATTCCTAAGAGCATAGTCAGTGATCGAGATGGACGGTTTACGTCTAAGGACTGGAGATTGGTTCAGAAGAGCTTGGGCACGAAGCTAAAGTTCAGTACAGCGTTCCATCCTCAAACTGATGGGCAAACTGAAAGAACGAACTGTACTATGGAGGATATGTTGAGAATGTACGTTCTTGATTTTGGCAAGAAGTGGGAGGATCACGTCTTCATGGTAGAATTCGCGTACAATAACAATTTTCAAGCTAGTATAAAGATGGCGCCATACGAAGCTTTGTATGGGAGGCGGTGTCGAACGCCAATGTCATGGGCAGAGGCGGGAGACACCAAACTTTTGGGAAAGGATGTGGTAGTTGACGCTTGTGAGTTGGTACGGACCATCCAAGAGCGTATGAAGGTGGCGCAAGACAGGCAAGCAAAATATTTTAATGCTCGTCACCGGAAGTTGGAATTTGCAGTTGGTGATTGGGTTTATCTGAAGGTCAAGCCGTTCAAAGGCGTCTCATGGATTCGCCGACTCAAGAAGTTGAGTCCAAGGTTTTTGGGGCCTTTTGAAATTATTGAGCGGGTAGGAGAAGCAGCCTATCGGTTGGCGTTGTCCGCAGATCTGAGTAGATTACATGACGTCTTCCACGTCTACGTTTTGAGGAAAGCCTTGGTGGAGGCTAGCGTGGTGATTGAGCCGGCATCGGTGCCGATTGAGGAAGACTTGAGGACGCGAGTCCTTCCAATTGCTATAGAGGATTCGGAGACTCGTCAGTTGCGGAATAAAGAAGTTAATCTTGTGAAAGTTCGATGGGACAACTGCGGTCGTGAGGAGTTCTCTTGGGAACGAGAACAGGCCATGCTAGAAGACTATCCAGAACTCTTTTTGTCAGGTACAACTTAAGTTTTGTACCTCTTTTGTTTTGAAATTTCGGGACGAAATTCTGTTAAGTGGGGGAGAGTTGTAACACCCCAGTTTTGCAAGAGAGTCAGTGTGCGGTTCTGGAAAATTTTGAGTTTCTGGCAGGAGGCACACGGCCTGCGACACGGGCGTGTCGCAGGGCGTGTCGAGGCCGTGTCGACACTCGGCCCAAGTGTCGACACTTTTGCTCGACAAAGTGTCGAGAGTGAGGCACACGGCCTGCGACACGGGCGTGTCGCAGGGCGTGTCGATGCCGTGTCGACACTCGGCCCAAGTGCCGACACTTTCGCTCGACAAAATGTCGAGACTGGGGTACACGGCCTGTGACACGGGCGTGTCACAGGGCGTGTCCCGCGTGGTCGACGATCTTCGCTCGACGTTTTCCGCGGTGTCGACACAAAGCCTGTCGACGGGTGTCGAGACTTGGCACACGGTTTGGGACACGGGCATGTCCCAGGCCGTGTCACCTCTCGTGTTGGTTTCGGGGCCGTGTCGTTGGAGGCACACGGCAGGCCACACGGCCGTGTCACTGGGGACACGGGCGTGTCGGATTGAACACGGGCGTGTCGGATGCCCGTGTGCGGTTCCAGGCGCATCGATTTGAGACGGCGAATGAGGCACACGGCCCTGGACACGGGCGTGTGCCAGGCCGTGTTCGGCCCAGTTTTTCTATTTTCCAGGCGAATCGTGGCCACTCTTTTCTGGTTTTGGGATCTAACGGTTCAGGCCAACTCTTGGGAAGTTAAGTCCGATTTTAGGGTTGCAGACCCTCATTGTTTTCCAAGTCTTCTCTTTCTAAGTTCTTGTGAGAAACTAGAGCAAGGAGGAAGAAGAAGGTCTTGGGCTGTAGGAAGGGTTTCGGTGCTCCAAATCGCGAGCCGAGTCCGGATCTGTGAAGCTTAGATCGTTGCGAAGATTTCCATCCGGCAATTTTTGCCATGGCAAGGAAGAGGATTCGGAAGGTAACGACATCTCTCCTCTCGGTCTTTAGGATGCATGTTTTTAGCATCGTTTCCTTCTAGATTTTGGGCACCAACCACTCGATTGAGAGGTGTTTTGGTTGCCAAGGTTCAAGAGGAACCTCCGGGTCGATTGATTCCATCCCCGGCATATTTTGCATTAGAGATCCGCTTCGCTAGTGGATTAGGCATGGTGGGTGAAGCCGTAGTCGCGACCGTTAGTCCGACTCGGTGATGTTGCATACGAACTTAGGGATTCGTAGAGATTCCGTTGCGGCATGACGCCGTTTGTGATGTGGTGGTGTTTCCCTTTTGTTTGAAAGAGTACGTGTAGTCGGAACCGGACAAGGTTAGCTCCTCGTGGCGGTAGATGGTTTCCTTGAGGGACAAGGTTAGCTCCGTACGAGTTGGAGATGGTTTCCTTGGTGGACAAGGTTAGCTCCGCTCGAGTTGGAGATGGTTTCCTTGTTGCGCGGGAACGCTACAGTACAAATGAGGGATTATGGTGATTTTAGTCTTGGATTGTGATGTGCCAAGGCGTGGCTAAGTCTCCGTGGTCGGCTGGCTATCCCGTGACATGTGCGTCATGTGTGGAGAGTGTCCCGACGAGACTAGTCCCCTTCTGTGAGACTGACGAGAATGCCAAGCTTGGGGCAAGCCCGGGCAATGAGGCCATGAGCGGGTGGGGTCCAGCAAGGCTTCTTAGAATCGGTCAGTCTGTGTTTGTTGGAATCCTGACATGAGACGTCAGAGCTTGCAGGCAAGCCCGGGGCTAAGCCCACGAGCGGGTGGGGCCTTGGCAAGAATTCCATGTGGCGGCCTGTGTGCCGTTTGAGGGAGTTGTGTCTCCCTCATTGTTTGCGGCTTTATGCCAATGGGGAAATGTGAGTACCCAAATGATGTGATGTTGTGCTAGTTGCATACGCAGTAGGGTGCCTTGGGCGAAGCCCGAGTGTTGCATACATGTTGCATAGTAGGCCCTTTTATTACATGCTCAACCAGTAGAGAACGTGTTTGATGATTGAGACATCCAAGCCTGTTTTAATGCTTTTCTATTTATAGATGATTATATTGCATACGAAGTGCTGACTTGCAGGTTGGAGTGTTCCCCGGGGTCCGTTAGGGGCGGCCGGGAGGAGATGTGTTGTTACACAGTTTGAGGTCAGCCTTTGCTGACCCACGTTACTAATAATTTTTACAGGGCAAGGATCGCATGCAGAAGCTAGCACGCCGGCCAGAAAGGCCTAAGCCCCATGAAGTGCTTTTCCCTCTTTTGTAGCACTGCAGTTATGATGGTGTTTGTTTGAGACTATTTTGTCCGGCTTGCATGCCGAGGTAGACTAGGAGTGCTGAGCACATTCATGTTTGATGTACTATTTGTTTTTGGACTTGATGTAAGGCCTTAAGGCCATTTGTTTTACTCTTTAGTGGTGGATAGCTTCTAGTCCTATTTTGTTTCCGCTGTGTTGTGCAAGTGTTTTGAGTTTGGGTAGTTATATCAACTTATAATACTAAAGCTGTGGCGTCCGTATGTTGTGGGGCCCCGGCCGGACCCATATTATACGTTCATTACAGGGGAGGTGTTACACTACGCGGGTGCCCCCTAGAGGACACCGCCCCGAGCGAGACTTTGACATTACTAGGGCCATTAAGATAAATGCCCCCGCGTATGATGGCATGGGAGACCCCCAAATCTTCCTTAACTGGACTGTGCATATGGAGTGTTACTTCGAGTGGCACAACCTGACGGATCCCCAAAAGGTCCAAGTTGCCCGGATGAAGTTAACAGGTCGTGCAAAGACGTTCTGGCTGAATGAGGAGCGAAGATTAGGAACCGGACACGGAGCCCCCTTATAGGTTGGCCAGTAATGAAGAACATATTGACCGATCAGTACGTTCCTGCGTACCATCGGACACAGATGTTCGATGAGCTTGCCACTCTACGGCAGGGCTCAAGCTCGGTAGCTAAATATATGGGTGAACTTAAGGACCGAATGGTGCGATGTGACCTTAGGGAGATCCCCGAAGTCACTTTATCTAGATTTCGAAAGGGCCTTAACCCCGATATCCAAAGGAAGCTCTTGCGATATGGGCATACGGACTTGAACACGACTTTCAATGCCGCCTTGGACATTGAAAAACACCTAGCCTCTAAGGCTCACTCCCGTTACGCTCATGCGAAGAACAAGTCCACCACTGGGGAATCTTCTTCCACATATCCTGATAAGGGAAAGTTTAAATCTACCGAGTCGAAGTCAATCGTGATCACCGCTAGGAACTCCATGAACCCTGCGAGTGAGCGTGTCCCTATCGGGAAGGTTAGCAAGGCTAACACCACTTGTTACTCTTGCGGAATTCAAGGCCACTATGCCTACGAATGCCCAACAAAGACAAAAACACTAGCCTTATTAGAGCCAACTACCGACCCTGACGATTACGTATACGAGGCCGCAGAGGAGAGTGACCCCGAAGGAGTCCCTAGTGACTTAAAAGACGATCACCCCCTTATGGTGATGCGTTGTATTTTGACCACTCCTCGTCCATTAGATGATTGGAAGAGGACGAGCATATTTTCTCTGATTTTTAAGAATGGCGAGAAGCTTTGCAAGTTGATTATTGATAGTGGTAGCTGCGTGAATGTCGTATCTGAGAACGCCATTGCACGTATGTCCTTGATCACGGAACCACACCCGACCCCATACCAGGTCGCTTGGATCAACAAGCTCTCTGTACTCGTTACCAAGCGATGTCTGGTCCCACTCTCATTCAAATCCTACATTGATGAGGTGTGGTGTGATGTACTTCCGATGGACGCTTGTCATGTGTTGTTAGGCCGCCCTTGGATATACGACCGTGATGTTACCCATTTTGGTAGAGCCAACACTTATGAGTTCAAATTCAATGGCAAAACCATCACTTTGAAGCCGACCGTCCCGAAGGAGCCCGTAGTCTTGGCTAAGGACACCACTATCCCGGTAGAACGGAAAACGTTGAATCTCGTTGGTAGGAAAGAGTTTGAGAGAGATCCGTTCTTTGATGGAATTATGTATGCGCTAGTCCTCTTGAGTGCGAAGCCCGATTCTAGCATTTTGGATGAGCTACCTAGTGAGTTACGGGTACTGTTGGAGGAGTATAGGGACGTGTACCCGGATGAGTTGCCGTCCATGTTACCCCCGCTTAGGAATATCCAGCATGCGATAGATCTCATCCCGGGGTCTTCCTTGCCAAATCAGCCCCATTATCGACTCCACCCCGCGGCTCACCTAGAGTTGCAGTCTCAGATCGAGGGCTTGCATAGCGGAGGGTTGAGTGGCCACTTCGGTAGAGATAAGACCATTACGTTAGTAGAGGACAAATTCTATTGGCCAAAACTTAAGGTTATGGTGGGACAAGTGGTGAGTAGCTGTCGCACGTGCCAGGTGTCTAAGGGTAGTAAAACCAACGTAGGATTATATACACCCTTGCCTATTCCTTCCATGCCTTGGGTCGACGTTAGTATGGATTTTGTATTAGGCCTTCCCGTTACCCTACGCCGTCACGACTCAATTTTTGTAGTTGTGGATAGGTTTTCAAAGATGGCTTATTTCATCCCGTGCATTAGGACGAATGATGCGTCTCACGTCGCTAAACTTTATTTTAAAAAAGTCGTTAGTCACCGTGGAGTGCCAAAGACCATAGTATCGGATAGGGACGTAAAATTCAGTAGTTATTTTTGGAAGACTCTTTGGATATTAATGGGAACGAAATTATTGTTTTCCTCTGCCTATCATCCCCAAACTGATGGGCAGACGGAAGTGGTTAATCGGAGCTTAGGAAATTTGTTACGATGCCTCGTGAGTGATAACAAGAGCACTTGGGATATTCTCCTTCCCCATGCCCAATTATCCTACAATAATTCCAAGAATCGGTCTACGGGTCTGTCTACAAATGAGATTGTCCACGGGTATAAGGCTCCTGTGCCGCTTGACTTGGTGTCGTTGCCCCCAACGTACAAGGCAAGTCAGTTTGCACAATCCTTCGCCCAGCACATCCATGATTTACATGCACGTATACGGGACACCTTGACTACGCAATACGACTCTTATCAAGCGCACGCTAATTTACATAGGAGAGTATCAGACTTAAAAATTGGCGATCTAGTTTTATTCCGTTTGGTTCCCGAACACTTGCCAACTGGCACTGTTAAAAAGTTAGCACCAAAGCGCGCCGGCCCTTTTCGGATTATTAAAAATCTAGGTGACAACGCTTTCGTTTTGGACTTGCCTGCTGATTGGGGTATCTCCCCCATTTTTAATGTTTCGGATTTAACGATGTTTGTGTCACCACCACAAGAGTTGATTTCTTTGTCGTCTTCTTCTCCCACTGAAAATTCTCATGGGTTAGGGAGTGGTAGTACGGATGATCTCTCTCTTTCGGTCCCCACAGGTATATCATCGGATGGTAAGTTGCCTTCTTTCCTGCCTACTGCTAATATGTTCCCCAGGTTTCCACGGACGTTCTCCACTCCAGAGATGATACTTAATGCTGAGGCTGTTACCACTGCTGATGGTGACACCCACCGCTTTCTCATCCGTTGGCGTGATCGGCCCCCTTCGGATGACCCTTGGGTACTCGAGACGGAGCTGCAGAGTTTGGATGCCGCTCTCCTTCACCGCTATCTCTTGGACCACGCAACGGAGATGCGTGCATTTGAGCGGGGGAGGATTGATGGCGCGCCCCTCCTCCACCAGTTGAAGACGATGCTGATGATGCTGTTGATGATCCGGTTGCTAAGGCCATACGACTCAAGGACGTGAGGCGGCACGATGACGCTAACAGACGGCTACGCTACAACCTCCGCCCGCGCCGTGCTACCGCCACGACAACGCCTTAGTTTTATTTATTTCCTTTCCGTGCACTCTATTTTATAATTGGAATGTAAAATTATCCTATGCTTATGTGATAATTTTATATTCATTGCACGTGTTGTTGTATTTTCAATTTGAACTATTTTAGTTTTGGTGTGCAATTAGCCATTCGGATGGATGAGATTAAATCTCCATCATGAAGGGCTAAGGCTTATTTGTAACTCCTATTAGCCATTCGGATGGATGAGATTAAATCTCCATCATGAAGGGCTAAGGCTTATTTGTAACTCCTATTTAAAGGAGGCTATCATGAAGAGTTAAAGCAATTGGAAAGAAACCTAAAAAAACCCCCCTTGTGGAAATTTCGGCCACCATGGAGAAGTCCATAGCCGCCCCCTCCCCTTTGGTGTGAAGCCAAGCCTTGCCTCCTCCATCCCCGTTCGGTGCGACTCCGGCGTGGCTTCCTTCGGTGCAACTCCTTGGAAGAAGGTTGCAAACCAATCGGTGCGACGCCAGTGGATCCGTGGAGAGAGTGATTCTCCCACAGTTATCTCGTGTGAAAGTTTTCCGGTTGGGTAATCTCTTTCCCCTCCCTTGTGTGATTTCTTCTCTTTAGTTGTGGTGGATTTCGCTCATCGTTTTCTCCGGATCTTTAATTTAATCGCTGCAAGTTTTGAATCGAAATCGCCGTTGCAAGGCTTTTATTTCCGGATCGGGTGGATCCTATTTGCTTGAGCGGATCTTGGCCTATAGCCTTGGTCTTGCTCTCAAAAAGGAGTGGCAACCTTTGTGTTTTCTTGGGGAATAATCCGACTCAAATTCCGATCGTTGTTTTCGAGTCGACCATTCCTCCTTTGTTGTTTGTGCTGCGTTTTGTGACGAGGAAATATTGTGGGCGATAGGTGCTGTGTAGGTGCGGTAGATCTACGACGTGTTGTGCGTAGGGAGAGCGTTAGCTTCGCGGAGATCTCCGTTTCCGGACATCCCTACATCAATATAGCCCTTGTGTTGTCACATAATAGAGTTGAATTATTTAAGTTGAACCCATAGTCCAGGAGTTGGTTCTAAATCCACAACATCTGGGAACAGCAACTGCCAGCAACTATATATTCTGCTTCTGCAGTTGATGTAGATACAAATGACTGCTTCTTGCTAAACCATGAGACTAATCTCATACCAAGGAACTGACATGTTCCTGAGGTACTTTTTCTATCTACTCTGCATCGAGCAAAGTCAGCATCTGAGTATCCAGTTAACTCAAACTCTGACTCAGTAGGATACTAGAGTCCAAGACTAGGACAACTCTTTATATACCTCAAAATTCTTTTTATGAAAACTAGATGAGATTCTTTAGGGTTCACTTGGAACCTAGCACAAAGACTTGTAGTAAACATTATGTCAGGTCTGCTTATTATACGGTATAATAAGGATCCAACAATGCCCCTATATAATTTCTGATCAACATGTTTCCTATGTTCATCAGAGTCTATTACAGCATTAGTGTCCATGGGTATTTTCTTTGCTGAGGTATCAGCCATCCCAAACTTTTTGAGAAGCTCCTTAGCATACTTAGCCTGGGATATGAAGATGCCATTAGGTAGCTGCTTCACTTGGAGACTAAGGAAGTAGGAGAGCTAACCCATGCTACTCATTTCAAACTTTGAATGCATGAGGTCAGAGAACCTTTTGCATAGTTTGGAATCTGTAGACCCAAATATAATGTCATCTACATAAATTTGTTCTAAAAATATTTGATGCTTATGGTGCCTAGTGAATAATCTCCTATTTATAATGCCTCTAGTAAATGTATGCTCTATCAAGATGCTAGCTAAGATCTCATACCAAGCTCTTGGAGCTTGCTTTAAACCATAAAGAGCTTTATGTAATCTAAAGACATATGAAGGATAACTTGGAGAGATGAAACATGGAGGTTGTTCAACATAAACCTCTTCTTTAAGTTCTCCATTTAGAAATGCACTCTTGACATCCATTTGATAGACTTTAAACTTCTTGTAGGCAGCATATGCAAGAAATATCCAGATTGCTTCTAGCCTTGCAACAGGAGCAAAGGTTTGATCGCAGTCAATGCCTTCTTCTTGTCTATAGCCTTGAGCAACAAGCCTAGCCTTGTTTCTCACAATTACACAATGGGCATCAAGTTTATTTTTGAATAAACACTTGTTTCCAATTATTGGATAGCCTTTGGGCCTTGGAACCAAGTCCCAAACTCTGTATCTCTCAAATTTATTGAGCTACTCTTGCATTGTAAAAATCCAGTGGGGATATTTATCTGCATCATTTATGGATTGAGGCTCAACTTGAGAGATGAAACAGGAATGCATCACATCTTGGTTGAGTTGATGCCTTTTTTGTACACCTACTAACATGTCCCCAATCACTTGAGATCTAGGGTGATCTCTTAGTGTGACAAGATAAGTGGGTGGAGTTGGTTCAGCAACAATATTTGAAGTTAATTCCTCTTGTGGAATAATGTCTGCTTTTGAAGGAAGTTCCACTTTCAAAAATTCTTCTTCAATGTCTTCATCAACTTGTGGAGGAGGATGTGATATGACCTCTTGTGTATGGTTTAACTCACCCAATTTATCACACAAGTGAGGTACCTACAAAAGATCTGAGGTAGAAGAATCTTTCTCCTTATAACATATGTTAGCTTCATCAAAAGAAATATGTACAGATTCTTCCATTTTAGGGATGATTTATTGAAAACCCTATAAGTCTTGCTAACTTGGGAATATCCAAGAAAAATTCCCTCTGTAGCATTAGCTTCAAATTTTCTAATGTGTTTCTTATTATTGTTATGAATGAAACATCTACACCCAAAAATTCTAAAGTAATCAATTTTAGGTTTCTTCCCTTTGAGTAATTAATAGGGGGTCTTACCCTTAAGTTTGTGTATCAAACTTCTATTCAGCACATATTTTGTTGTGCTCACAGTCTCTGCCAAAAAGGATAGGGGCATATGTGCATCTGCAGGCAATGTTCCTGCAGATTCAATGAGGGTTCTATTTTTCCTTTCTACTATCTCATTTTGTTGAGGAGTTCAAGGAGTAGAGAAACAATGCCTGATACGTTCCTCCTCACAGAATCTTTGCATGGGAAGAGATTCAAACTCAGTACCATGATCACTTCTGATCAATACAACTGGAGTAGAATTATCAATCCTTATGCTCCTAAGAAAGTCTGTAAGGACTTTAAAGTTATCTGACTTGTTTCTCAAGAAGAACACCCAAGAGAATCTAGAGAAGTCATCTACAATAACTAGAGTGTAAGACTTCCCTCCTAAGCTTTGTACAACAATGGGTCCAAAGAGATCCATATGTAGCAAGTACAGAATATTAGGTGAGTCACTCTTATTAATTGACTTAAAGATATTTTTAGTTTACATGCTTTCTTGACAAGCCTTGCATAAGCTTTCCTTCTTGTAGGGGCCAGAAGGCAATCCTCTGACAAGATTGTCGATAGATAGCTTAGAGATGTTCTTAAGGTTAACATGACCTAGTCTCTTATGCCAAAGAATATTGTTATTACTAACTTGATTGAATAAGCATAGTTCTGAATTAGCAGAGTTAAAGTTTACTAGGTATATATTCCCTTGTCTACAACCTGTTAAAACAGTTTGTTTATTTGAGGAAATAAAACATTGGGAATTAGTAAAGAAAACCTGATAACCTGCATCACATAACTAACTTATGAATATTAGGTTATGTTTGAGACCATTTACATATACCACTTTTCTGAAAGTGGCACCTCCACAGTTGAAGTCTCCATAGCCTTCAGTTTGTCTAAAGCTGGAATCTCCAAAGATCACTCTTGGACCCAGCTTTGTCTTGAAATTAATTAGGCTATCCTTGCATCCAGTCATGTACTCTGAGCACCCATTATCCAGATACCACTTATTTTGAGTGATAGGATAGTTCTTCACCTGCAAGGAAACAATTTAGATGTTCTTGACCCAGGTCACTTGGGTCCTTTTTTTCTTTTCATATGAAAAACTGGAAATGTAAGAATATTCAGGCTGACTTTATACCCTAAGGGGTGAAATCTTCTGGGAGGGATTATCCATTGGGTGAATGTGTTGATATTTTTCCTAGGTTGATTGAGGTGATTATAATACTTTCTATGGGAGTTGAAGTTTCTGTAAGATTGATCTGGGATCGACTAACTCTGGTACGTTGGTCGACCTGAGTTCGATGAATTAGGATAAAATCTTTGATCTCTGCTCGAAGAATGAAAGTATTCATTCTTAGGGCACCAATATTGTCGATCTTTAGTCGACAAACCAGACTGGTTTCATCGATCGTGGATTGAAGAATAACTATTATTATAGTTGGCGTTCGGAGTTCGTCGTTCGGAGTTCGACGAACTGTACATGTTTCGTCGATCGGAGTTCGAAGAAAAATGCTGAACATTGTTCTGGTTATTATTTTTCTTATTCTTTCTTCTTTTCTTATTCTTGTGTGTAATTTCAATTAGATTAAGATTGTTATCTTCTACTTTCTCCTTATCCTTTTCAGAAACAAATATTATTGGGGTGGTTAATATGTTTTTCTGAATGAGTGGGGGTAGACTTAATGAAGCACCTAAGCCCAGCTTGCCATTAAGTCTGGCATTCACTATGCTAGTGGTGTCCATCAACTTGATGCTTCTCTCATTCAGGGATTCTTCAAGTTTTCTTGCCTCAGTCAGTTCAGATTTTAAAGATATAATTTGTTCACTTGCTAGGGTTAGTTCATCTTTTAACTTAGTATTTTCAGAAATCAAATTTTCTTGATTAGACATTCTTTCCCTAAACATTTTGATTACTTTTTCAGAGTTAATTAAGTCTATACACATGGTTTTAAATTCAATTTTAAAACTATCAAAATTATAATCAAATGATGATAGTACCTGATCAGCTTCTAATTTTGAAGCTTTTTCATTATCAAATTCTTCTTCACCATCTGATGGGTTGCTAGAGGCATTGATGGCCATGAGGCAGACTTCCCTGGCCTTTGTCTATTCTTCCTCTTCACTAGAACTGGAAGATGTGGATTCATCTTTTGTGTCACTGCAGGTATCAGTAACAAAGCCCTTCTCCTTCCTTTTTTATTTGCTAGAGGATGGCCTGATGTATTGTTATCTTCTAGAGTCCTTCTCTTTTCTTCTTTCTTTCTTCTGATTCTCTGGACATTTTGAGATAAACTGTCCAGGTTTCCAACACCCAAAACACACTATTTCTTTAGTATGAGTTTTATCATACCTGGGCTTATCATCCTGCCTAGATGATTTTCTCCTGAAGTCTTTTCTTGCCATTTTGTAGAATCTCTTGGCAAAGAGGCTCATTAGTTCCTCATTAACTATTGAAGCTTTTATCTCTTCAGCAGCCTTGAATGCTATATTTTGCTACTTTCTTGCTGGTGGATGAGTCCTTTGTTCTGCAGCTTCTCTAGACTTTTTCAGCTGCTCATATAGTTTGAGCTTTCCCAATAGAGATTCTATGGAAATCTCATTTAAACTCCTGGCCTCCTTGATTGGTCAGATCCTGGAATCCCATGACCTTGGAAAGCACACGAGGATCTTATCATTCACTTCAGTAAGAGTGATGTCCTTGTCTAGAGTCTTCAGCTCATTGATTATTAAGCTCAATCTGTTGTACATGTCAGCAACAGATTCTGACTCATCCTTCTTGAAGTTCTCATATTGGGAGATGAGAGTTGATCTTCTATCTTTACTCTCATCAGCAGAACCAGCTACCATCTAGTTAAGAGAGTCCCAAATAGTCTTGGCTTATGTGCATTCAGCCACCTTCTGGAAGATGTCATCAGACATAGTCTGAGCAAGAATATTCATGGCCTTTGCATCAGTAATCTTGGCCTTCTTCTGAGCATCTGTCCACTCAAGAGGTGGAACAACATGTGTGCTTGATGTTGAAGTAGATACAGTTGGTTGAGGAGGACCTGTTAAAATATAATTATAGATGTCCTCATCAATTGAATTCATATAAAGTTTAATTCTTGCCTTCCATATGGCAAACTTATTTAAGTTGCACACTGGAGGTCTGGTGCTTGCATAATCCTTGTTCTGTGCCATGCTGTGACAATAATCCTAAGAGAAATAAAAGATTAGATATAACATGGGATCTTTTGGCTCAAGGGTTAGCTTGTACAGCCAAAGAAACACTGCTCTAATACCAATTGAAAGAGAGAGTTAGACCTGATATACTCTAGAGGGGGGGTGAATAGAGTATCTTTAAAACTTTTTATTGTTTATAAAATTTTTAGAGTAGAGCAAATAATAGATACTAATATTTATTGTAAGTAAAAGAGCAATCCAAGATAAACTAATTTAACACAGCCACAACAAAACTAAACTAACACAGCCACAACAAGAGTAAAAAGAAAGAGGGCAACCAGACAACACAAGAAATTTTATAGTGGTTCCCCAACCTGGGTACATCCACTCTTCTACCACCTTGGTAGGAATCCACTAGCAGGTTTTGATCAGGTGACTGCCACCAATGAGCTTTTGATCAGGTGCTCAAAAACCAACTCATGACTTTTGATCAGGAGACTTGCAACCAAGGAATAACTTTTGAAGGGAGTTAAAGAACCCTTTATACAGAGAGGGGGTGAGAGATTTATGGTGTCTTCTCTTTCTCAAAATAACTGAGAAGACAAGTGGATCTTGATGTTGTCAAAGCTCCCCCTTAGATATTGAATTGTTCCGGAAGATTGGAGCTTTGCTTCAGGGTGTAGGTCATCTATCTTCAGCCTTAATTTGAGAAGATCCAGGAACTTCTAGACTGATAGAAGTTTATTGTCCTTGAAGAATCCTGGAGTGAAGGTTGAAGAAGACTCTTGATTTGGAATTGATGTTCTTCTTCTTCTTCAGTAATGTCAAGAAGAAAATAATATTGTTTTCTATACAGAGAAGGATTAGAATGTAGTTGTTAATCCTCTCTGTATGCCTTGTGTTATTTGTCTCATCTCGTCTTCTTGTTCTCTTGTCTGTGGAGAAGAAAAGAAAAATCTCTTTTATATGATCAGTCGAATTTTTCCTCTGAATTTTGAATTTATATGCATTAATTGCAGACAGCCTGGAGAATGATATATGATTGGATATAATATCTGCATTAATGGATTTCCCCAACTATCCTTTTGAAAAGCGACAAATAATAATCCTGATGAATACCATAATCAATGCTGCTTCTATAACATCCCTCAAAAGACTAGCCCCCTAGGTGTGGTTTTTGTCATGACTAGGTCATGACAAAACCCTAGGAAGCCTAAGAAGGCCAAGTGAACCCAGGGATGTAGGTGAGACCACTATGGTCTACAAATAGTAAATTTATGAACCCTAGTTTAAGGTGATCATGGGGCTTCACCAAGACTTCAAGACCCCACCATGGCCTCATCAATCCATTGTATGGTTCATCTGAACCTTAAGGGTCCATTGGAGTCGACTCAGGGTCGACAAGATGACCTAGGACAACACTAGGCCTAGATTGGGCAAGGTGCCCTAATTAAGGGCAGTCTGCCCTAGTTAAGCCCAACTAACCCTACCAGGGTCTTCCTAGACCTAACATGGGGTCAAAGGGTCACTAAGTGTAACGCCCTGAAACTCAAAGGAGCAGAGGGGAATAATTTGGGCCAGTTTGAGTTCTGGCTGCAGGCACACGGCCTGGGACACGGGCGTGTCCCAGGGCGTGTCAAGCCTGTGTCGATACTAAGGCGTGAAGTCGACACTTTGGTCTCGACATTGTGTCGAGACTGGGCACACGGCCTGCGACACGGTCGTGTCGCAGGGCGTGTCGACCCGTGTCGACACTTAGCCGTGAAGTCGACACAGTGCTTCGACGTTGTGTCGAGACATGGCACACGGCCTGCGACACGGGCGTGTCGCAGGGCGTGTCAACCCGTGTCGACACTCGTCCCGCGAAGTCGACACTTTGATGTCGACAATGTGTCGAGACATGGCACACAGCCTGCGACACGGGCGTGTCGCAGGGCGTGTCGACCCGTGTCGACACTTAGCCACGAAGTGTCGAGACCATGTACACGGCCTGGAGCCCAGGCGTGTCAAGGTGACACGGGCAAGGACACGGGCGTGTCCTAGAACCCGTGCAGTGCTCGGGTTGAAAACGGCGAAAAATCATGGGGTACACGGCCAGCTACACGGCAGTGTCAAGTGGAACACGGGCGTGTCAGCTCGAACACGGGCGTGTTCAATACCCGTGTGAGGTTCCAGGTGATTCGATTTTGACGGCGAATGAGGCACACGGCCCTGGACACGGGCATGTGCCAGGCCGTGTTCGGTCCAGATTGGGCATTTCAGTCCCGAATCGAAGCCGTTCGTTTCTTTGACTGATGATCCAACGGCTGGGGGTTGTTCCTGAAGGGATATACCCGGTTTTTGACTTAGAAAACCCTCACTTTTTCCACTTGTTCTCTCTCCAAACCCTTGGAGAAAGAAGAGCTAAGGCAAGAAGAAGAGGAGCTAGATCCGCCATTGGAGGAGCTTCAGAGCTCCGAATCGCAAGCCGACTCCGGATCCACGGAGGCAACGCAAGTGCGGTGATTTCCATCCGATTACTTTTCGATGGCGCCAAAGAGGACCGCAAGGGTAACGATCCTCATCTTGAGCATGAGTCGCTCTCTTTCTTTGCATAGGAAGCCCGCTCTTGCGAGTTTGCGGAGAGTTGGAGGCGTTCCTTTGGGTAGATATGTGAAGTCCCCGTTGCTTAGAGTCCGTATGCGAGAACGGACATAGGCATTTTGGTTGAAGCCTACCCGGACATGTTAGTCCGGATCGGTGATGTTGCATTGCATAAGGCCGGAGAAGACTCCGTGCTATTGGGTGTTTTTCGGGTTTTCTACGCGGTAGATTGCAGCAGGGAGCCTTGGGGACTAACCCAAAGGTGCACCCGGAAAACTGGGCGGACACGAGGTCTTGCCAACTTGGTGGCCTGAGAGCCAACTTGAACATAACGGGGTTATGTGACTTGTGTTAGAATGGGACTCGGTGAAAGTTTGACCCGCGCATATGGCTTAAATTGCCGTTGCGATATGAGCACGGGTTAGATGGAGCCGTAACCGCTTTATGTCGTTCGGGTTAGAGAGACCTAAAGTTACATGGCACTCGCCGTTGGCATAGATGGGGGTCTTCGGTGGTCGATGGCTTAAATTGACGTGACCAATACCATGAAGACGAATTGCTCATAGGAATGGCCGTCTAAGTGGCGGTGGTGAGTCCGGAATGTTAATGGCTTTAATTGACGTGACATCGACCGGTTCACCGAGAATGTGCCCTGAGTGCACGGGGCGTGTGGCCGTGCGAGCCAACGCCTGTGATGAAATGGCTATGGTTATAATTGCTCGCTTATGCTAATGAAATGCAGGAAAGGAGCATCGCCGCCCCGAGTTGGGGGCGGGATCGTTATAATTTGGTAAGCATTGCTGACCGTTGCCTTGTTTGCCACCGTGCGGTGGTTTGTTTGCTTGCAGGTGCAGCTGGACCAAGCGGTCAATAGCGGGCTAAAGCCCTTTTTGCGAAGCTGGCCCTCGAAGGCCCAAGTGGAAATGTTTTATGTTTTATTCATGTATGGCCGGCCTGCGAGCCGAGGTTTGTAAATCATGTAAAAGACAAGTGAAACATTTTGTAAGGCCTTAAGGCCGACTTTTGAGTATTTTGTAATAACATTCCTATTATCATGTTAGTGGACATTCACGCTTGTTGCTGGGTTCTTGTTTTGCAACTTATATAAACTGCTTCCGCTAGAATGCTCTGTGTAGGACGTTGAGATTGGTTGGATGGTTTCCATAAGTAACCACCCGGTCTGTCTGTGGTATATGGCATCGAGCCCCGGCCGGACCTACTGCTATATGCTATGCGACGGATAGGGGGTGTTACAATTTGGTATCAGACTACTGGTTTTGGTCGGGCTTGAACTGAATTCGTGGGCGAATTCTTTTTAAGGGGTGGTGCGCACATTGTGTGCGTCATCGTTATAACAGTAAAAAGAACCCATGAATGTCCACTTAGGAATGAAAATACTCGTGTTTGAGGAACATGCGTGTTCCTATAATTGCTGTTTGCAATTTATTTGGTCGCTTAACGGTGTTTTGTACCACTATAGGTGACCCGAAGTGGTGTTGGGCCGTCAGAACGCCGAGTTTCTGAGGCAAGTAGTGCACCGAAGGTTGCTCCTGCAACACCTCTATCGGCTGAGAATATACGATTGGTTGCTGAAGCGGTGTTGGCTGTGATCAATGCGCAGCCTGGAAGGCAAGCGCAGCAGCCCGCTCCTGTGATGGAGCAAGTACCTCTTCAAGAGGCTGAGCCGAGGAGGATGGAGCAAGTGGTTGTAGAACCAATAGTGCCAAGGAGGGCGACTGAGAGGCAGTTGAAGCATGTAATGAGCTTTAACCCTCCGTTATTCTCGGGGTTGGGAACCCCATCTCAGGCTGAAGACTGGCTCTCCAGGGTGAAGAGAGTCATGACAGCGACGGAGACGGAGGAGTGGCAGATGACCACCATTGCTACGTTCCTGCTAGACGGTGAAGCGAGGATGTGGTGGGAAGGTTTGGAGCTGCATCACCTGAGAGGTAGACAACTGATAGACGTTCCGATGGAAGAGTTCTCGGAATTGTTCTTAGCAAGATACCTCCCTTCTACTCAGAGGATTTCAATGGAGAATGAATTCCTGAAGTTGGTGCAGGGTGAGAGGAGCGTGGATGAATATCTCCACGAGTTTACGCGGTTGAGTCGTTATGCTAGCTCCACCATCATGGATGAGGAGCGCAAGACTAATCGTTTCTACGAAGGCTTGAGGGATGAGCTGAGACTATTACTGTCGGGGCCGATGACGCAGGGTTTCTTAACCTTGGTCAATACTGCCCGGTCCTTGGAGAAGGACATGAAGAGTGTACAAGCGAAGAAAAGCTTGGGTGAAAAGAAATCTGAGTTTAGAGTGCCGACTACTTCAAAGTCAGGCTATCGGAGGACTTTTAAGAAGCATAGGACTTCGGGTCCAGCTCCTTCTGGCGCTTCTGGGGCAACTACGGGTCGGACCCCGGGTGCGTGTTTTATGTGTGGAAATACGGGGCATTTCGCCCGTGATTGTTGGAGCGGACGTCCTAAGTCCGAGAGGAGGCCAGGAGCTACTTATGAAGAGAAGGGTAAGGCGGTGGAGTCGACCGCATCCCACTATGCTCCGGCCCAACCAAGGGTTTACAATCTTGGCCAACAGGAGGCCATTAAACAAGCTGACGTGGTGACAGGTACGGTTTAATTTATAGCAAGTCAATTCCTTTATATGCTTGTTATGCACATGTTACCTTACCACTACTTGTTTAGGATTTGTGTTGATTTGTGAAAATCCGGCACGAGCACTCTTTGATACGGGAGCTTCACACTCCTTCTTGTCCGAAGGATTTATATTACGCATCGGAGTCCCTTCTTCGATGGCGAAGGATAAGTTGGATGTGTTGTTGCCAAATGGGTGTTCGATGCGAGCGGATAGAATCTGCGAGGTTAAGACTCGTATTGGAAAGCAGGAGTTTGACCTGCGGGCGTCCTTACTTCCGTTGGTGGAGTTCGACGTCATATTTGGAATGGACTGGCTCTCGGAGCAGCAGGCCCATATAGATTGCGGTAGCAAGGAAGTAAAGCTGGGAGCAAGTCGTGAGACGACTTTTACGGGCTTAAAGGGGTCGAGCAAGACGTTGATGTCTGCTCTTCAGGTGGTGAAGGCGGTTCGTGCCGGAGCAGAACTGTTCTTTACACTAGTGGAGGTTGCAAAGCCGAAGCCCACGATGGATTGTATTTCAGTGGTATCGGAATACCCTGATGTTTTCCCCGCAGATCTTCCTGGAGCCCCGCCTCAACGGGAGATAGATTTTACGATCGAGCTAGTGCCAGGTGCAAAGCCTGTGTCACGATATCCGTATCGGCTAGCGCCTAAGGAAATGGCGGAGCTGAAAGTTCATCTGCAAGAGTTGTTGGAGCAAGGGTATGTGCGCCCGAGTTCTTCGCCTTGGAGCGCACCGGTCCTCTTTGTTAAGAAGAAGGACGGAAGCTTGAGGTTGTGTATTGATTATCGGGAGCTGAACAAGCTGACTGAGAAGAACAAGTACCCGATCCCTCGGATTGATGATCTCTTCGATCAGTTAGTCGGGTCGACGGTGTACTCGAAGTTAGATCTCAAGTCTGGGTACTATCAGCTACGGATAAGGGAGAGTGATATCCCGAAGACAGCGTTTAGTACCAGATACGGGCATTATGAGTTTACGGTCATGCCGTTTGGGCTGACTAATGCGCCGTCAGTGTTCATGGATTTGATGAACAGAACGTTCAGGGAGTACTTGGACCATTTCGTGATCGTCTTCATCGACGATATTTTGGTGTACTCGCAAAGTGAGGAGGATCACTTCAAGCATCTCCATTTGGTGTTGGAGACACTCAGGAGAAACCAGTTGTATGCCAAGTTCTCGAAGTGCGAGTTTTGGCTATCCTCAGTGGCATTCCTCGGGCATAAAGTGAGTGGAGAGGGTATCGCTGTGGATCCGGCGAAGATTGTTGCGATACGGGAGTGGCCTGAGCTTGCTACGGTAGCAGAAGTCCGGAGCTTTTTGGGGCTTGCCGGCTATTATAGGCGCTTCGTAGAGAACTTCTCGCGGATAGCGTTACCTCTCACTACTTTGACGAGGAAGGAGCATAAGTTCATTTGGACGCCGGAGTGCGGGCGAGCTTTTGAGGAGTTGAAGTGTCGGTTGACCACGACGCCTGTGCTGAGTTCGCCGGTTGGGACCGAAGGCTATGAGATATATAGCGATGCTTCGGGCAGTGGTTTGGGTTGCGTGCTATTACAGCACGGCAGCGTGATAGCTTATGGCTCGAGACAGCTAAAAGTGCACGAGAGGAATTATCCGGTCCATGACTTGGAGTTGGCGGCCGTGATTTTTTCCTTGAAGCTGTGGAGACACTATTTGTACGGTGTGAAGATTGATATTTACACCGATCACAAGAGTCTAAAGTACCTGATTGATCAGAAAGATCTGAATATGCGGCAGCGTAGGTGGATGGAGTTCCTGGGGGACTATACATTCAAGATCCACTACGTGCCTGGCAAAGGGAATGCGGTTGCGGACGCGTTGAGTCGCCGAGCCCCAGCTCAAGCGAATTGGCTATCAGTGCATGATGAGCGGTTGGTGCAGGAGCTGGAGGCGTTGGAGATTGTTTGTGTGGATAGACAATCTAGTGTTGAAGCAGTGCTGAATTAGACTGAAGTCCAATATGACCTGGCTGATCGGATTCGGCAGGCTTTGGATATGGATGCTCATATGAAGCAGTTCATGATAGAGGCTCTGGATGGGTCAAATTCCCAATTCGTCGTGGAGGACGGATTGCTTTGGAAAGACGGTCGTTTGTGCGTCCCAAGTGTGGGCAGTTTACGGGTGGAGTTGTTGTACGAGGTGCACCATACCAAGTACTCGATTCACCCGGGGAGCACGAAGATGTACCGGGATGTAAAGAAGCTATTTTGGTGGCCGGGTTTAAAGAAGGATGTGGCGCTATACGTAGCGAAGTGCCAAACTTGCGCCTTGGTAAAGGCGGAGTGCCAAAAGCCGGGAGGATTTCTTAAGTCCTTGCCTATTCCAGAGTGGAAATTCGACGACATCTCTATGGACTTTGTGCATGGTTTGCCAAGGTCGCAGAAGGGGAACGACGCCATTTGGGTGGTGGTCGATCGATTAACAAAGGTGTCGCATTTTATTCCGCATAGGAAGGATGATCCGGTGGAGAAGCTGGCAAAGCTTTATGTGGATAACATAGTGCGGCTTCATGGTGTGCCCCGCAGCATCGTGAGTGACCATGATGGGCGGTTCACGTCCAATGATTGGAGGCTGGTGCAGCAAATGTTGGGAACAAAGCTGAAGTTTAGCACAGCCTTCCATCCGCAAACGGATGGGCAGACCGAGAGGGTCAATAGAACCATGGAAGACATGCTTCGCATGTGTGTCTTGGACTTTGGAAAGCAATGGGAGGACCACCTTTATTTGGTGGAGTTCGCGTACAACAACAACTACCAAGCAAGTATTCAGATGGCGCCTTTCGAGTCCCTTTATGGTAGACGATGTCGCACGCCGTTGTCTTGGTTAGAAACGGGCGAGTCGAAGTTGTATAAGCGATCGAAAGTGGAGGATGCTACTTCGTTGGTGAGAACCATTCGGGAGAGGTTGCTTATCGCTCAGGACCGGCAAGAAAAGTACTATAATGCCAAGCACAGGAACGTGGAGTTCGCTGTGGGCGATTATGTATACTTGAAGATCAAGCCGTTCAAGGGTGTCTCGCGGGTGCGGCGATTGAAAAAGCTAAGCCCGAGGTACCTTGGACCGTTCGAGGTTCTAGAGCGAGTAGGAGAAGCGGCCTATCGGCTGAAGCTTTCAGTGGAGCTAAGTGGTTTACATGATGTATTCCATATTTCGGTGCTTCGGAAGGCGGTGCAAGAGCCTACGCAAGTGATCGCGGTCGATCAAGTGCCGGTGGATAGTGGGCTAACGACAAAAGTCAAGCCCGTGCGGATTGAGGACTCGAAGGTCAAGCGGCTACGAAATAAAGAGATCAGGATGGTCAAAGTCCGGTGGGACAATTGCGGTCGTGAGGAGCTCTCTTGGGAGTGAGAGCAGACGATGCTTGACGAATATCCGGAGTTGTTCCGCTCAGGTACAAATTTTGTTTTATACATGTTTTTCCCTTTATGTAATTTCGTGGGCGAAATTCTTTTAAGAGGGGTAGAGTTGTAACGCCCCGAAACTCAAAGGAGCAGAGGGGAATAATTTGGGCCAGTTTGAGTTCTGGCTGCAGGCACACGGCCTGGGACACGGGCGTGTCCCAGGGCGTGTCAAGCCTGTGTCGACACTAAGGCGTGAAGTCGACACTTTGGTCTCGACATTGTGTTGAGACTAGGCACACGGCCTGCGACACGGGCGTGTCGCAGGGCGTGTCGACCCGTGTCGACACTTAGCCGTGAAGTCGACACAGTGCTTCGATGTTGTGTCGAGACATGGCACACGGCCTGCGACACGGGCGTGTCGCAGGGCGTGTCAACCCGTGTCGACACTCGTCCCGCGAAGTCGATACTTTGATGTCGACAATGTGTCGAGACATGGCACACGGCCTGCGACACGGGCGTGTCGCAGGGCGTGTCGACCCGTGTCGACACTTAGCCACGAAGTGTCGAGACCATGTACACGGCCTGGAGCCCAGGCGTGTCAAGGTGACACGGGAAAGGACACGGGCGTGTCCTAGAACCCGTGCAGTGCTCGGGTTGAAAACGGCGAAAAATCATGGGGTACACGGCCAGCTACACGGCCGTGTCAAGTGGAACACGGGCGTGTCAGCTCGAACACGGGCGTGTTCAATACCCGTGTGAGGTTCCAGGTGATTCGATTTTGACGGCGAATGAGGCACACGGCCCTGGACACGGGCGTGTGCCAGGCCGTATTCGGTCCAGATTGGGCATTTCAGTCCCGAATCGAAGCCGTTCATTTCTTTGACTGAAGATCCAACGGCTGGGGGTTGTTCCTGAAGGGATATACCCGAGTTTTGACTTAGAAAACCCTCACTTTTTCCACTTGTTCTCTCTCCAAACCCTTGGAGAAAGAAGAGCTAAGGCAAGAAGAAGAGGAGCTAGATCCGCCATTGGAGGAGCTTCGGAGCTCCGAATCGCAAGCCGACTCCGGATCCACGGAGGCAACGCAAGTGCGGTGATTTCCATCCGATTACTTTTCGATGGCGCCAAAGAGGACCGCAAGGGTAACGATCCTCATCTTGAGCATGAGTCGCTCTCTTTCTTTGCATAGGAAGCCCGCTCTCGCGAGTTTGCGGAGAGTTGGAGGCGTTCCTTCGGGTAGATATGTGAAGTCCCCGTTGTTTAGAGTCCGTATGCGAGAACGGACATAGGCATTTTGGTTGAAGCCTACCCGGACATGTTAGTCCGGATCGGTGATGTTGCATTGCATAAGGCCGGAGAAGACTCCGTGCTATTGGGTGTTTTTCGGGTTTTCTACGCGGTAGATTGCAGCAGGGAGCCTTGGGGACTAACCCAAAGGTGCACCCGGAAAACTGGGCGCACACGAGGTCTTGCCAACTTGGTGGCCTGAGAGCCAACTTGAACATAACGGGGTTATGTGACTTGTGTTAGAATGGGACTCGGTGAAAGTTTGACCCGCGCATATGGCTTAAATTGCCGTTGCGATGTGAGCACGGGTTAGATGGAGCCGTACCCGCTTTATGTCGTTCGGGTTAGAGAGACCTAAAGTTACATGGCACTCGCCGTTGGCATAGATGGGGGTCTTCGGTGGTCGATGGCTTAAATTGACGTGACCAATACCATGAAGACGAATTGCTCATAGGAATGGCCGTCTAAGTGGCGGTGGTGAGTCCGGAATGTTAATGGCTTTAATTGACGTGACATCGACCGGTTCACCGAGAATGTGCCCTGAGTGCACGGGGCGTGTGGCCGTGCGAGCCAACGCCTGTGATGAAATGGCTATGGTTATAATTGCTCGCTTATGCTAATGAAATGCAGGAAAGGAGCATCGCCGCCCCGAGTTGGGGGCGGGATCGTTATAATTTGGTCAGCATTGCTGACCGTTGCCTTGTTTGCCACCGTGCGGTGGTTTGTTTGCTTGCAGGTGCAGCTGGACCAAGCGGTCAATAGCGGGCTAAAGCCCTTTTTGCGAAGCTGGCCCTCGAAGGCCCAAGTGGAAATGTTTTATGTTTTATTCATGTATGGCCGGCCTGCGAGCCGAGGTTTGTAAATCATGTAAAAGACAAGTGAAACATTTTGTAAGGCCTTAAGGCCGACTTTTGAGTATTTTGTAATAACATTCCTATTATCATGTTAGTGGACATTCACGCTTGTTGCTGGGTTCTTGTTTTGCAACTTATATAAACTGCTTCCGCTAGAATGCTCTGTGTAGGACGTTGAGATTGGTTGGATGGTTTCCATAAGTAACCACCCGGTCTGTCTGTGGTATATGGCGTCGGGCCCCGGCCGGACCTACTGCTATATGCTATGCGACGGATAGGGGGTGTTACACTAAGGACCCATGGAGGATAGTCAAGGTGGTTAAGTTGACCAAGGTCAACTCTAGCCCTAAATGGGACAAACTGAATTATATTTGGTCAATTGACCATCCCCTAGCCAGGTGGACCCCACTTATACCTCCTAATCTTAAGGTGAGGTCCATGGGTCACCAAGGACTCATTGGGGTCAGCCCTATTGGCTAATTTGACCATAGTCAACCCTAATCTTAATTTGGGCAAAGTATCCTTCCTAAGGGAAGGTGACCTCCAAAGTGTCAAGTCAACCCTACCCAACCCTACCTAGGCCTTAGGGGAGATCAATGGGTCACCAAGGATCCATTAGGGGCAACCCAAAAGGTTAAAATTACCAAAGTCAACCCAAGCCTACTTTGGGTCAACTTAGCCCAAAAGGGCTAGCACAAGCCCAAGCCTCCTCATGTGGCTCCTTTAGGGAATAATGTGCATGGATGGGCTGCAAATAGTTCCCCAGTTTGACAAAGTCAACTTGGTGACTAGGAGAGAGAGGGTGAGCTCCATTTCATGTTAATGGAGGAGAGAGAAAGAAGAGGGAGGAGGGAATGAAGGGTGCTCGGCCAAGGGGAGGCCAAATGCCACCTTTAATGGCTGAATTCAACTCCCCTAAGGAAGGGGAGAAGTTTCCAGTCATTTCCCTGGCCACAAAGGCCTGGTTCAGCCCCCCTCCTCCATGGCGCAGGCCTAGCAATTAATGGCTTTAATGGGCATTGATAATCCAGCCCCTCCCCTCCCCAACTGAGGCATTAAACACCATCAGTGGGTCGAGAGAAGATTTTCCCAAGCCTTACCTGAAGAAATCGACCACCCCTCCCCCACTGTGTAGTTGTAGAAATAGAGCGGCGCCGCCTTCAAAAATGTCTTCCCGGCGATCTTCTCAACTTCACGCCGCCGGCAAGGTCCTCCTCCTCTCCTTACCTCATGGATAGATCATAGCAATGCTTAGGTTCAAGGTTCGGGCTCAATTGAGCCAGAACCAATTCCTAGTTTTCATGGTTTCAAGCCAAGAAATTTTCATGGTAAAACCGCCGGAATCCGCCCCTCCGGCGGTTGTGTCGCGGCTAGTCGATAGCCACAACCTCGGTGGAGGTGTTGGTGGTGGTGGCCGGCCGGGGAAGTGCCAGGATGGGCGGCAACGGCGGTTGGAATTGACTCCAGGCTCGGGCTATCTCAGGCATTGGCTGGAGGTAGACGATGAGCCCGAGCCACTGGATCTGCGCCAAGATTCGTGCGTCAGATTGATACGAATCATTTAATTTCATTTTATATCATTTCTGTCACACTTTTTACTGCAGATATTTTTAATTTTTAAAACTACTTAGGCTCCTCTACTAAAACAATAACCAATATGAAGTTTGTAGCCCTACATGTCTACTTTAATTAAAAATTGATTTGAACTAATTTGGACCTCTAGTTGGACTAGGGCACCCATTTGGGTGGGACCTAAACCTAGGGCTATCCTAAAATTAAAATGGGTGCCCACTCTTCATCCCTTGCCCAAATGACCTGAAATTTTGGCAGGGGGTCACCCTTAGCAATACCTAGTGCCTGTCCAAAAATGGGAATTTTTGGAGATACGTTGGCTATGGTTTTGTTATTTATTTAATTATAATAGAGTAATTTAATTAGGTGGTCTAATTACCTCCAAACCTCCCAAATTTTGGTGAGTGGTTCCTGGCCTCATGATATGTCTGTGTAAAAATGTTCACCTCATTTGGATGTGTTTTAGATAGATAATGACCTAACTGTAATTTTACCTTAATGAGGGATTCTTAAGTAAAAATTGCACCATGAGGTGGAGTGGTCAAATCACCTCAACAGAGGCTGAGATTTTGACCACTGACTTGGCATGACCTTTAACACCCTCATAGGGATTATGGGGTGGTCTAGGGCAGTTTTGCCCTAGGATCCAAACTCAAACCCTAAGGAGGGGCTTTTGAGTGTTGGAAGGGCTTGGGGTCAAATGCCCTTGTGTGATCTTGCAACTTGGTAGGAATGATGCTAGGGTAGCCTAAGTCCTCTGGGATGAATCATAGAGGATTTGGAGATGCATAGACCCCTCAAATACCTAACCCTAGCTTAGGGCATAACCACCTTTTGTGTAGAACAAACCACCAAAACTTACTAAAAATGTGTGAAACTTAGGTAGCTTCGTCTCTAAGTTAGAAAGGACCTCTGGTGAATTTATTGGAATTTTATGAGTAATATTACTAGCACCCCCTTTGTTATACATGATGTGGCCCAAAATGGTATTTTATTTATTATGATCACACTTTTCATTAGAGGCTCATGAAATTTGGGCAGGAGATGTTTTAAGTTAAAATGATTATTCCTGAATTTTGTTATAAATTTTAGTTGAACAACTTTGGTACTTCCTTCACAAGTTTTAAAAGGTGCAATTACAGTCAATAAATTATTTAGGGCTATCTACTTGTTACAAAAATTGTGGAATTGGGTCTCTGATAATTTTAGGTCAATAACCACTTGGAGAAATTAATTCATGATTTTTAGATGATTATTTGCAGTATATACTTGCCCTTAATTATGGGAATCTGATGTAAAATTTATTCAGAGCTTATTTCTTGCTGAAACAAAATTGGAAGACACTAGATTTTATGTTAAATATTCATATTGAATCTATCTTAAATTTTTTAGAGTTTTTTCTTGTCGGAAATGGGTACTTCATGTTCAAACCGGGATTTTTGGATTACTAGAATAAATAAATAAATTATCAGATAAATTAGGAAAATTATGAATTTCTGGATTTAGGTTTAAAATGTCATTATAGCCCTCCAATAATTATTATAGGGTTACTAGGTGATTATTTTGTGTACCTCCCATTTTAAATGTCATATGACTTATCATAGTCTACATTTAGTAAAACTGCAGAAATTGTGTAGTATTATGAATTTGGGCATATGAGTTGGGGTTAGATGTTTGCTGACTTGGATGGTTGGAAATGAGGTCATCATTGGAAGTTGGGATGAGAAAGGGGTTGGATTGCCTAGTGTCCGGTGGTGCTCGAGATCGACGAAAGATCGTCTTTCCCGCAGGGAGGAAGTGTCTAATGCTCTAGGGTTAGATCCAGTAAAATAATTTAAGGTTGGGAAATTTGGTAGCAACCAATAATAGTAAGTGCCTTGCGAAGGGAGCTTTGGGCGTAATCCCATCGTAGTTCCTAGTGCCTTCGAGAGCCCTTCACGGGGTATACCTTGGGCAGTCCTGGGCTAACCTAAACAGTAGGTAAAACTGAAATGCAAGAGTAAGTAGAAATAACCTAGGGTTGCACTCACACTCCTCGGGGTTGTGGGAGTTAGGTTGGGTCACTCGGGCAGTAGACTCGGTTGATTTAGAGATGGGAAGGTTAGCCCGACGAGCTTTGGCGTGGTTGCAGTTGGTGATAGACGGGTTGGTCCGGGGAGCTTTGGCTCGGTGGTTATACATCAAGGTTGCATGTGCATAAAGTAAAGGTGGTGGGTCTTCGGTATTGGTGAGTCGATGCACCAACGCCAATACGTTGACTCGACAAGTATGGTTAAACACTTGGCCAAGTAAAGTCCGGTGCGCCAGCCGACAAGAGTACGCAAGAGCTCCGCTTAGTGCACCAGCGTTGAGGCGTACGATAGGTCTGACTGGTAGTACAATTACCGGCTTAAAGGTGGGCGAGGCCCAACCCACCGCTTCTGTTTGCCACTACGGAGGTATCCTGGGAGGTTCGGCTCCAGAAATATGGAACTAAAGGTCTGTGTAGACAGAGTCGAGTGAGTGTGTTGCACTTACATGTTCACAGTATTGCATAATTATATTTCATAGCATAACCATTGCATTCAACCATGACACCTATTGTATAAAGTAATATGGGTCGCTTTATACAATAGGCCCTGCAAAACGACCCCTTGGCTTATAAGTTCATGCGAGCGTGCTTATAAGTTAAGGTTTATTTCAGAAAACTTTATAGGTATGTTTATTAGAAAACTGACACCCTATCGTATAAATAGGTATGAGACTCTTTATACGATAGGAGCCCTATAAAAGATCCCTTGGCTTATGTGTTCTCGCATAAGTTAAGGTTACTTTTCTTGTTTAATTCTTCATCCTTTTATTACTGCCTTACATACTATTGGACTGCTAGTTTAGTTCCGCCGCCATCTGCTCATTTGATATTCTCCACCTTCATGTCCTCTCCTTTCCTCCTCCCCGCTCGGTCCCTAGGTGCCATGGGGGAAGGGGCGGGGGATGATAGGACTTAGTCTTTTAGACTAACGGTTTTCGAACCACATCATTTTAGGGGACCGTGGAGCCCAGCATGGAGGAGCAGCCCCGGAGGTCGACGTACTTGGAGATGGGGCAGTCTAGTACCAGAGTTCTGATGGAAGGGACTGTGAGTCCTGGTCTCTACTAGTTGTATTAGTTTTGCTTTCGCGATGAGAGATTTGTAGTGAGGACATTGATGTACTGGGCATGAGCCCAATAAATTTTAGTATTTTTTATTATATCTGTGGACACTCCCTTCGTGGAGATCATTTATTATTTATGTGATTTCTGTGGACTTATTTTTGTTACTTTCCTATAGTTGTGATCGATTTGGCAGGTAGGATCGTCATTTTCTAGTGATGTCCTTTGTGAGTGTGAAGTTGTCACCGCAAAATGGCGGTTCTGGCCTAAGACCCCGTGGTTTTAAAAAGAAAAAAAAGGGCGGGGGGTGTGGGGGGGGGGGGGGTTCTAACAAGTGGTATCATAGCAGACCGTGATCGAAACATAGCAGCCCACAACCCCTAGGTCACCCCCGCACGAGTTTAGTTTGGGGACAAACTAAGTAGCAGAAGCAGTGGTGTGCCCATATAGGAGATCACATGTAAATTGTCCACCGTTAATTAGGTTTGAGTTGATTACTTACTATTGGCTTTTGTTACGCAGCCCCCAACACATCCTACACCACTGGGCGGAGTCCAACAGACTCCCGATGTTGCACCACCTACCCCGGTTCCCACTCCATTCCTATAGTCAAAGATGGGGCAGACTCTGACAGCTATCCTGGAGGCGTTTAGGGCGCAACAGGTTCCGGTTCCGCAGCCAAACCCAGGGGCCAATTGGCTGAGTATTTTTCGAGGACTTTCCCCCCATCCTACTTGGGGACAGAGTCGGCCATTTGAACGGAGGAGTGGCTGGACATTATATATGAGATGCTGACTGGGATCCAGTGCCCGTGGGAGGAGAGTGTGCTTGGTCGTCTCTTGCTTGGAGTCTTATGCCAAGAGATGGTGGAAGACTTCGCTGGACACGACGTTTGCTGACAGAGAGGTTGTTGAGATAGCTTGGGGGGAATTTTGTGTCGTACTGTTGGAGCATTTTGTTCCGCAGTCGGCCAGAGACGAGCTGGATGATAGATTTCTACAGTTGAGACAGGGTACAAAGACAGTGGTAGAGTATCATCAGGAGTTCAACCATCTTGCCTGATTTGCGGATTCTTACCAGTTGGATGAGGCAGGTTACACTAAGAGATTCTATTAGGGCCTGCAAGAGGATCTGAGCGAGGCTCTGTGTTGGGTACATTGGAAAATGTGTACCAGATTTGGATAAGCCTCACCTAACTCAGTGATATGCATCAAGTTGTATTTGATGTTGTATTGAGTTATCATGTGCAGGTTAAGTAAATGGAAGAAATATTTTTCTAAGTAAAAGTGTCGACACTTAGGAATGGATGTGTTGACACCAAGGGCAAGATTGTGTCGACACCCAGAATTTATATCGACACACAGAAAATTTGTCGACAATGTTGTGTTGACACCAAGGGCCAGATTGTGTCGACATCAACAGGACTTGTGTCGACACACAGAGAAGCTGTCGACACATTCCAGACTTCTGTCAACAACGACTGTGTCTACACACAGAAATTGTGTCGACACACACCATAATTCTGTCGACACCCAGAAGTTATGTCGACAGTGAAAGCAGAAGCTATGTCGACACCCAGAAGTTATGTCGACACTAGAAGCAGAAGCTGTGTTGACACACAGGACTTGTGTCGACACATTTAACAGATACTGTGTCGAGTACTAGAAGAATAACTATGTCGACACATGAAGTATTGTGTCGACATCATCAAGACTTGTGTCGACACTTAGTCTATTTGTGTCGACACATGTGAAGCAATTTCCTGAGTAGTTCATGCTGAGTTGGAAAACCTTAACCAACCGGTCTGACACTTTTGTCAGAACTGTCAGAAGACTGTTACAAACCGGATCAGCCGGTAATCAGGAGGAAACTCTATATAAATGACTGGCTCGATACACCATAAAAATGAATGAAGAGGTGAAGTAGTGAAAAAAAATAGAGAATAGAAGCAAGGAACACTACATTAAGAAATGAATTCTTCAGAGAGAAGTTTTCTACAATAAGAAAAGGGGAAACCCTTACGAAGGCAGATCCAGATCAGTCTGCAAGGAAGATTCAGATTTCATTCTGAATTCAAGAAGGAAGCTATCTGAAGATCAACTTCTACATCAAGTGAAGATCAACCTTATTTTGTTCTATCAAGAAGCTTTGAAACGGCTAAGTCAGGTTAGATCTGAAGATCAGTCCATTCAAGAATTGATCAAGAAGCTCACTAGTGAAGAGATTCATCTGGTGCAATTTTTGTATCGCATTATCAAATTATTTCTGGTAGAATCTGTTGTTAGATCTGAGTTGTAAGCCTGTAATTATAAAGGCTGAGGAATGGCTTTTGCCTGAGCTATAGGAGTGGGGTGTCACTCTGAGTTGTAGGCCTGTGAAAGAGGCTGAGGTAGGGCTTGTGCCCGAGTTGTAGGAGTGTGGATTCACTCTGAGTTGTAGGAACCATTCTTGGTTCTGAGCTGTAAGATCCGCCGATCTGAGAAGTGGAAGGACGTTAGGCCGAATCCAGTTCATTACTGGATAGGCGAAGGGGGAAAGTGGATGTACCCAGACCTTGGGGAACCACTATAAATCTGGCGTATGATGTGCTATGTTCATTATTATGTGATTTGAATTGTTGTAGTGCCAGATAAATTTTGTTATTTGCCTAAAGTTTTTGAAGAAAAATTTAGAACCTATTCACCCCCCCCCCCTCCCACCTCTAGGTGTCTAGGCTCTTGAAATTAAGTCTTTCAGGTGATATTAGAGGGAGGTTACTCAAAGTTTGACCTAACAGTCTGAGTGAAGATCCAAGGCAAATAACAGATTTCAAGAATGGGGTCAATAGAGAATCAGAAGGAATTTGGATCTATGAAACTGTCTATCTGCAGGAAAGAATGCTTTGGCATATGGAAGGAAAGGGTCAAGTTGTTTATGGAAGCATCTGATCCAAGAATCTACATTACAGTACAAGAGGGTCCCTTCATTCCAATGAAGGTATCAGTTCTGGATGCAAATGTTAAAACCCCTTAGAGCTATTCTGAAATGACTAAGGATGAGATCATCCTGGATACACTAGACAAAAGAGCACAAAATATTATAGTAAGTGCTATAGATGATGCCATATTTCAGAATCTGGTGCACTGTAAAACCTCCAAGGAAATGTGGGACACCCTGATTGTCTACATGGAGTGTACAAAAGAAGTCAGAGAGGACAGGAAATTTATGCTGAATCAAGAGTATGAGAGCTTTAGACAAGCCAAGACTGACAGCATAGCTGAATGTTACAAGAAGTTCTTCCGGATTCTCAATGAGCTGATGACTTATGGAAGAGTGTTCAGCACATATAAACTGAATGACAAGTTTCTCAGGTCACTAACAAAGGACTGGGACACAAAGATATATGTCGTTAGAGAAGTGGCCAAGCATGGTGATACACCTCCACCCACTTTATTTGGAAAGCTGATATCATATGAAATGCAGCTCACTGCCAGAAAAGAGGAGGAGAAAAATAGTAGGCCTGAATACAAAGAAAGGTCTATAGCCTTCAAGGCTGAAGGCACAAGAAAGGGTTGGAAAAGGTCATCTTCTCCACCCAGAAGGAGTGCTGAGGCTGAAGAAGAAAATCTTAACAACAGCACATCAGATAGCCACACCTCTGATGAGGACTTTGTTGTCTTTACAAAGCAATTCCAAAGGTTCATGAAAAAGAAGACTCCCAAGGAGGACAGGTATGCATCAAAACCTAGTAAAAAAACTAATTCTAAGATTGTGTGTTATTGTTGCAACAGGCCAGGACATGTCATAGCTGACTATCCAAATAAGAGGTCTGAATCTAAAGATAAGAAGAAGCAGCAAGTGAAAGGCAAGAAGGAGAAATCCCTTGTTGCTCAGAAGCAGAAGAGTTGGACAGACTCTTCATCTTCAGGATCAGGAGATGATGATAATACAGAAGCATATGTTGGGCTAATCTCAACAGAAGATGATTCTAGGGAACTATAATTTCTACAAATGTTGGACTCCATAAATGGAGTAGAAGATTATTGTTATAGAGGGCTGATGGCTCTAACAGAAGATGATCAGTGCCAGGGTCATCCTGGTCCTAGTAAGGTATACAGTTCTCCCTCAGCTTCAGATTACTACACTGCATCAGATTCAGAAACTTCTACATCAAGAGATGTTGATGGTTCTGAATCAGAGGGGGATGTGCATCAACTCATTAATGAGTATGGTTGGTTGTTGCAAGCTCTGAAGAGGAGCAAGTTTCTTGTTAAGGAGCAGGCCAAAGAGATTGAGTCTCTGAAGCAGGCTGCATCAGATACAGCCTTGTTGATAGATTCAAAACTGAAGGAGATTGCCAAACTGAAAAACATTACTGTTATTCAGATGGGCACAATCTCTTTCAAGGAGAATCACATCAAGAAACTAGAGGCAAAACTTCAGCAAGAAAGAGAGTTAGTGGCTAAATTCTCTAAACCAAAATCAGCCTTGCCCTTAATAGATAATTTCATTTCTCATAAAGGGAAGACTGGTTTAGGTTTCAAGGGTAGAACTAGGGCCACCAATTTTCATAGAAAAGGTAAGGCCCCAGCTCAGCCACTAGCTTCTAAGCCCCCTATTTTCTTTAGGAAAGTGATGCAACCAACAAACAGGTATGATCATGATAGTACTCATGATCACTGTGAGTATGAAGGTCTCATGGGAAAGGGTGCAAATATCAATAGATCACACTATAGGCAAGCCCATCAGGTTCAAGAGGAAGTCTTAGGGTTTACTGCTCCAGCACTTACACTCAACAGAACTGCTGACAACAAAGCAGTAAAGTTTGTATCTAAGAGAAGGTATAATAGATTTGAGTGTTGGTGCTATGGCAAAGTGGGACATTTTGCCAGGGATTGTTGGTTCAACATAAGTGTTAAAACCAAGAGTAGTTTACCTGTCAGAACAGCTGCAGGATTTCAACATAACAATGACCTATGAACCAATAATAATTTGGGTTCTAAGGGTAAGTGATTCTGTATTTGATGCAGGTGTATCCAAGTGACCATACCCCTATATGGTACTTGGATAACGGTTGTTCCAGATACATGATTGGAACAAGGAGAATGTTGAGGGACTATGTATCCATAGAGAATGGACCTAAAGTAATCTTTGGTGGATCAGAAAAAGGAATTATCAAAGGATTTGGTAACATTTTTAGTGATTCAATTACTATCACTAAAGTGGCTTATGTGAAGGGTCTAAAACATAACCTGATCAGCATAAGTCAACTTAGTGATCTAGGTTATGACATCTCCTTTCTCAATGGGGAGTGCCAAATAAGAAGGTCAAGTAATCAAGAGATTATTTTGACTGGCACTAGGAAAGGGAATGTATATTGTCTTAACCTATATTGTGAGTTTAACAACTCACCCATTTGTCTAGTTGCAGGAGAAAAAGCTTCACTATGTGTCAAATGGAAGAAGAGGCTTGCCCATCTGAACTATAAGTCTATTGGACAGCTGTTTAGCATGGGGTTAGTGAGGAATGGTCCTCAAGTCAAGTGCATTAAAGAGGGTGTGTGTTCAGCTTTCCAAAAGGGCAAACAGACTAAGTCCTCTTTCCATGCACTTGATATCAAAGATTCAATGAGATGTTTATATCTCTTGCATATGAATTTGTTTGGTCCTATGCCAGGTCATTGTCTTGGTAGGAAAATATACACACTAGTTATTATGGATGACTATTCTAAATACATATGGGTTTTCTTCTTGAGGCAGAAATCTGAAACCCCAACTGTTTTCCAGACTTTTGTTAGACAAATTCAGAATGAATATAACAGTTCTGTGGTCAAAATCAGAAGTGATCATGGAATATAATTTCAGTATGAATGTATGACAAAGTTCTATGATGAATTTGAGATTCATCAGGAATTCTCCTCACCTAGAACTCCTCAGCAAAATGGAGTTGTTGAAAGAAAGAATAGGACTCTAATTGAGGCAAGTAGAACACTACTTAGTGACACTACTCTCCCAGAGTACTTCTGGGCTGAGTCAGTAAATACTGCATGTCATGTTCTCAATAGAGCCTCCATCAATACGAAACATAAGATGACTCCCTATTAGATTTTGAAAGGCAGAAAACCAAATATTTCCTACTTTAGAATCTTTGGTAGCAAGTGTTATGTTTTAGTTAATGGTAAGCACTACCAAACAAAGTTTGCTGCCAAGTACCTAGAAGGGATATTTGTTGGGTACATCAATAATAGTAGGGCATACAAAATCTACAACTTAACTACCCAAATTGTAGAGGAATCTGTTCATGTTGTATTTGATGAGTCTAAGTTGATTAACAGTGAATTATCTAGTTCTTCAGTTAGTTCTACAGGTCTAACAGACAGGCTGGACAAGCTGACCATCAATGAAGAAGTACCTGCTAGGCTGGATGAAGATAAAGATGCTTGCTGTCCAGGGGGAGAACAAGTCTCACTGGATGAAGAAGACAATGAGGAGCATCAGGTTGAGGAAAATGAAGAAGGCCATGAGGTTGACAGATTTCCTCCATCAAGAAGACACTTGAAGGATCATCCAGCACACCAAATTATTGGTGATGCAAGTCAAGGTGTTATCAAAAGAAGAAAAAGTATGAACTCAGTCCTATGTTCTAGCTTCTTGTCACAAATAGAACCTAGAAAGTTTGAAGAAGCCATACTAGACACAAACTGGATTGATGCTATGGAAGAAGAGCTGACTCAATTCAAAAGGTGTAATGTATGGGAACTGGTTCCTAAACCAAAGGATCACAGCATCATAAGAACCAAGTGGATTTACCGAAACAAACTAAATGAAAATGGCACTATAATCAAGAACAAGGCCAGATTGATAGCAAAAGGCTACAGGCAAGAGGAAGGGATTGACTTTGATCAAACCTTTGCCCCAGTGCCAAGGTTGGAGGCTATAATATTATTCTTGGCCTATACTGCCTATCAAGGGTTTAAAGTATATTAAACGGATTTAAAGTTAGCATTCCTGAATGCTGACTTAAAATAGGAAGTCTATGTTGAACAACCCTCAGGTTTTATAGACTCTCATTATCCTGATTATGTGTATAGGCTTAGGAAAGATCTATATGGTTTAAAACAAGCCCCAAGGGCTTGGTATGAAACCTTGTCTGCTTTTCTTATTGAGAATAAGTTCTCTAGAGGAAAGATAGACAAAACTCTATTCTTTAGGGAATCTAAAGGAAAGATAATCCTAGTCCAAATATATGTTGATGACATTATATTTGGTTCTACTGAGAACAATCTTTGTAGGAAGTTTGCCAAACATATGCAAGGAAAGTTTGAGATGAGCAGTATGGGTGATCTAAAGTTCTTTTTGGGACATTAAGTTAGACAAACTGATTATGGATTGTCCATATCTCAGTCTAAGTTCACCAAGGAGTTGATTAAGAAATATGGTATGAACTCAGCCTCCACCATGAAAACTCCTATGGGATCAAGTATGCCTATAGACAAAGATGTGGTAGGGAAACCTGTTGATGAGTCTTTCTATAGAGGGATAATTGGCTCCATACTTTATCTGACTACTAGTAGACCTGACATCATGTATGCAACATGTGTTTGTGCTAGGTACCAAGCTTGCCCAAAGGAATCTCATTATACTGAAGTTAAGAGAATTTTGAGATATCTTAAGGGCACACCTAATCTAGGCCTTTGGTACCCAAAGAATAGAGATTTCCTACTAACAGGTTTCTAAGATGTAGACTTTGCAGGATGCAAAGAAGATAGGAAAAGTACAACAGGAACCTGTCAATTCCTAGGAGGATGGCTGGTGTCATGGTGCAGTAAGAAGCAAACAAGTGTAGCTATATCAACATCTGAATCTGAGTATGTAGCTGCACGTAGTTGTTGTGCATAGCAGTTATGGATAAAGCACCAACTAGAAGATTATGACATCAAGGTATGTAGAATTCCATTATTTTGTGATTCTACCAGTGCAATTTCTATTGCCAAGAATCCTGTATCACACAGTAGAACCAAGCACATAGAAATTAAATTTCATTTCATCAGAGAACATGTTGAGAAGGAAGATATTAGTCTAGAGTTTGTGAACACCAATAATCAATTAGCTGATATATTTACAAAACCTCTGGATGAAGTTAAATTCAAATATTTTAAAATTTAATTAGGGATGTTGAACCTAGAATATGTTAGCATAAACTTCTCTAAGAAGAATTAGTAAGTACAAAATTTCTCAGGAAATTTGTCTAAGTACAAAGTTTGTGTCGACACAAGCAATATTGTGTCGACGCACTTAGTATATTGTGTCGACAAAGAATAAGGATGTGTCGACACAGAAACAATATCTATGTCGACAGAAGAATAAGTGTCGACACAACCTTGTCGAGACCTTATATCTAGAGGATTTTTTTATGTGTCGACTCTGACATAAGTATGTCGACACCTAGTCGTGTCGACTTATCCTAAGTTTTGTCAAGACCTAGGTCATCTTTGTTGACACATGTAAAATTTTTGTCGACTAAGGCCAGTATTTTGACCTGACCTTTATGCACGCACTATAAATAGGTAAAGCCAACATCTGGTCGACTACGCTTTCAAAATCTAGGCTCTGCACCTTGTGTCGACAAAGACCTTCTCTTCTTTTCTCTTCCATCTCTCGACAATGGCACCTCACCGATATCATAAGGTGAATGAAGGATATGAGCTGGCTCATGGAGGATTCACGACAGCTTCACAAGAAATCCAGGATGTCATTACCCTAGTTTCTGATAATGGATTAGAGTTCTTGGTCTCGGAACAAACAAAAATTTGGAAAAAGGAAGTCATGGAATTCTATTCTTCTGCTACTATAGACCCAGAAGGGAAGAAGATCAAGTCCACAGTTCAGGATTCCCGAGTTAGACTAACTCTAAAGAATATCAGGAAATCACTCCAACTCCCCATGGCTAAGGATGATGATGAAATTATACCTTGCAGGACTAAAGAAGCACTAAGCTGGTGCGGGCTGAATTCTAATACCAAGTTTGGATCATCCATTGCCCGTAAAGGGATGAAATCCCAAGGAAAGTTTCTGTCAGAGATAGTAGGCAAAGTGATACTGTGTAAAACTGGTGGACATGACAGAATTTCAGTCCACATGTTCAATCTCATGACAAGGATCATTTTCACCATAAAACCAGACTAGGCATCCATAATTTTTGACAAAATTCAAGGAGGAGTAAAGAAACCAAATCTGGGAAGGATTCTTAGTTTATGTCTCACTGTAATAATACCAGATGTTATGAACCAACTCTCAGGAAGCAAAATTAACCACATGAGAAGAATGGATGTGAAGATTATATCTAGATGGGATAGAGTGTTGACAAAGTAAGTATCTACTCCACAAAAAGCTGTTAAGAAAGATAAATAACAGAAAAAGGTTATTCCACAAGCAGAATCCTCCAGTGATTCTGAATAAGAAGTGGTCTTCAGTTCAGATGAAGAACAACAGGAATCAACAAGGAGATCATCTGCCACTAAGAATGTAGGAGATGGTCAGATGCAGGGGGAGTATATTCCAGAGAGCACCATCCCACTGGATCAAGGTTAGGATGTGCCTTCTCTAGGGGGAGCCAATTAACTTTCCCCAGTTCAACAAGAAGTCTTGCCTCAGAAAGTGCTCCAGATAAAGAGCAAGCTACTTTAGAGAGTGAAACAGCCACTCAAACAATTCTTGAGGTAATAAATGATATTAATCATACTATACTAGATATTGAGTCAGACTCACTCACTGTGTTTCCGAATAATGTTGAACAGACACACCATGACAATATTCCTGCACAGGATGTATCTATGGATAATACATCTGCATTAGATGATATTCCATCAAATGTTCAAGCTATAAATATTCCTTCAGTTCAACAGCAACAAGAATTTACTCTTGAGGAATTAATTCTTGATTTACAAGGAATAAGAACTGAGGAAATAGTGCCAAGGACTGTAGGGGAGGATCAAGGGACTCACGGGGAGTTACCAAGATCTGACAAGGAGCTGCCCACAAGTCCTAAGGACACAGTAAATCTAGAAAGTTCTTCTGAATCTGATGATGGAGAAGCCCTAAAAGAAAAGAAGAGAAAACTGATGGATTACAAGAAGAAAAGCTCAACTTATAAGAAAGCTTTACAGACAGCCTCACAACCCTCAGCACCAACAGTTGATTTCAGTTCACTGTTGGTGGCTCTGCAAATTAAAATAGATGAGCAAAGAGCAGCCTTGGAGAAATATATGGATGAAACTCATAAAGATTTGCAATTCTCCTTGCCTCAAGATATAAAATCAATCAGATTTGAGGTAAACCAGAATAAGAAAGAGATGACAGATTTCTTCCATAAAGGAGGTAATGCTGTAGTTTTCTGGCAAAATAGCAACAAGAGGCAAGGACACAAACTGATGACATAGTAGTAAAGCAAGGATATGTTCTAAAAAATCAGATTAGAATAAATGATAATCTTAATGAATCACATAATGTGATTGTAACTGAATTAAAGAATACTGCAACTGCACTGACTGAGGCAAGGGCTAAACATAAATCAGAGTTTGATAAGAAACTTCAAAGGGATTTAGCCACTTTCCAATCTGCCCTTCAAGCCTCTCAGAAGATTATCTCTGCTCAGCTACAAAAGTTTAAAGCCTATTATACAGAGGGAACAAATTATCTGGTTAATCAAATAAGGTTCCAAAAGAATGATCTCAGGGATCATATTGAAAGAGAAGTCATAAAGGGGGAGAGGTTGATAGCCAATGCTAGCTCAGAGCATGCCAAATGGATAACAAATGCTGTTAGAGCAACCCTGGGATATCCACCGCTATGTGATGATGACAACACAGCTGAGTTAGAAATTCAAGCTATAGGAAATGAAGGGGGTCAGCAGGAAGTAGCTCAAATCATATATCAATTCAAGCTGCAGGAAATGAAGGCGGTCAGCAGGAAGTCGCTCAAATCATATATCCCCCTTCTAACTTTGAGGAAATTCAACACCTGGTTCATCAGATGTACAGCCCTCCAGAGGCTACTAAGAATGTTATCATTGAGAAAGTGGAAATGTCAGAGGCAGCTTTGCATAAATAGCAAGAAGCTCAACTCTCAAAGAAAAGGTTTAGAGAACAGGCAGAGTTGAAGCCTGATTTTGAGCAATGGAGTCCTACTTCCCGGAACATTATATTGACTGCCTGGAAAGCTGTGAAGGACAAGACTCATGAAAGGGGTAAATGGTACACTGAGCAAGAATGGAACAAGTATGAAGCCAGGCAGGAAGCCATTCTTCAATACAGAAGGAAAGCAAAAGCTGGGAAGTTACCTGCTATTGCTCTGGAGCCTAGAAAGTACTTCCCCAAGCCTTTTCATTATTTTGAAAGGCAAAGGATAAGGGATGAAGAACAGAAAAAGAAAGAACTCAAAGGCAAGAAGCCAGTTGAATATATTGAAGTTCGAGTTCAAGCAAGGGTCCAGTCTGGAAAAGGCATAGTGATCAAGGAGCCTGATCAGCCTTAGGATAAATTGACTAGATTCTTATAACATTGTAATCTTGAGTTTTAACTCCATGTTATCTGTTGACAACACACTTTTGTGAAGTTTAAACAAAACAATGATTCGTGCTTATTAAGTTAGTATCAGATTCTGTGATGATATTGTTTACCTGTTTTGTTTATATGTTACCCTGCCATTGAATGCTTTTATACATTATATTGTTATTTTATTATAAGTGATATATATCATTGACTAAGGGTTATGACTTCTTCAAATAGGGGGAGATTGTTGGGTACATTGGAAAATGTGTACCAGATTTGGAGAAGTCTCACCTAACTCAGTGATATGCATCAAGTTGTATTTGATGTTGTATTGAGTTATCATGTGCAGGTTAAGTAAATGGAAGAAATATTTTTCTAAGTGCAAGTGTCGACACTTGGGAATAGATGTGTCGACACCATGGGCAAGATTGTGTCGACACCCAGAATTTATGTCGACACACAGAAAATTTGTCGACAACGCTGTGTCGACACCAAGGGCCAGATTGTGTCGACATCAACATGACTTGTGTCGACACACATAGAAGCTGTCGACACATTCCAGAATTCTGTCGACAACGACTGTGTCGACACACAGAACTTGTGTCGACACATACTAGAATTCTATCGATACCCAGAAGTTATGTCGACAGTGAAAGCAATAGCTATGTCGACACCCAGAAGTTATGTCGACACTAGAGGCAGAAGCTGTGTCGACACACAGGACTTGTGTCGACACATTTAGCATATGTTGTGTCGAGTAGCAGAAGAATGACTATGTCGACACATGGAGTCTTGTGTCGACATCATCAAGACTTGTGTCGACACTTAGTCTATTTGTGTTGACACATGTGAAGCAGTTTGTTGAGTGGTTCATGCTGAGTTGGAAGACCTTAACCAACTGGTCTGACACTTTTATCAGAACTGTCAGAAGACTGTTACAAAATCGGTCAGCCAGTAATCAGGAGCAAACTCTATATAAAGGACTGGCTCGATACAACATAAAAATGAATGACGAGTGAAGTAGTGAAAAAAACTAGAGAAGAGAAGCAAGGAACACTACATTAAGAAGTGAATTCTTCAGAGAGAAGTTTTCTACAACAAGAAAAGAGGAAACCCTTACGAAGGCAGATCCAAATCAGTCTGCAAGGAAGATTCAGATTTCATTCTGAATTGAAGAAGGAAGCTATCTGAAGATTAACTTCTACATCAAGTGAAGATCAACCTTATTTTGTTCTATCAAGAAGCTTTGAAACGGCTAAGTGAGGTTGGATCTGAAGATCAGTCCATTCAAGAACCGATCAAGAAGCTCACCAGTGAAGAGATTCATTTGTTGCAATTTTTGTATCGCATTATCAAATAATTTCTGGTAGGATCTGTTATTAGACCTGAGTTGTAAGCCTGTAATTATAAAGGCTGAGGTGGGGCTTTTGCTTGAGCTGTAGGAGTGGGGTGTCACTCTGAGTTGTAGGCCTGTGAAAGAGGCTGAGGTAGGGCTTGTGCTCGAGTTGTAGGAGTGTGGATTCACTCTGAGTTGTAGGAACCATTCTTGGTTCTGAGCTGTAAGATCTGCGGATCTGAGAAGTGGAAGGAAGTTAGGCCGAATCCATTTCATTACTGGATAAGCTAGGTGGGAAAGTGGATGTACCCAGACCTTGGGGAACCACTATAAATCTGGTGTATGCTATGCTGTGTTCATTATTCTGTGATTTGAATTGTTGTACTGCTGAGATAAATTTTGTTATTTTCCTAAAGTTTTTGAAGAAAAATTAGAACCTATTCACCCCCCCCCCTCTAGGTGTCTAGGCTCTTGAAATCAAGTCTTTCACTCTACTATTCGTGTCCGACGAGCCTATTCCTCGGATATTGGAAATGGCGAAAAGGATCGAGGCGGATTGTCATACTACCGAGGCCGGAAGCGGCCAGCTGAGGATGAGGGCCGGGGAGCCCGAAATGATCAGCGGCGGGGTCGCATCACCGATGGGAGAAGAGCAGAAGACCAGCCTCGGCAGGAGGTGAGATAGGAGCAGAGGGAACAAGTAGTGGTGGCCCCTCAGCCACCCTAGATGCGGGAGGCGCAGAGACTCGGTGGTATGGCTTATCCCCCGCCAGAATGTTTCAATTGTCATCGGGTGGGGCATATCTGGAGGAACTGGCCCATGAGGGGGGCACCACCACCAGCCCCACCGGCTGCCCCGCCAGCTCAGTATTTTTGAGGCCGAGGACGTGGCCGAGGTCATGGATACCATGGCAGAGACCACAGGTAGGAAAGGGAGCAAATATATGCATTGGATCTGACTCAATAATGGAACCCAGAGCAGGTGATAACAGGTACGCTAGTTAATTTTAAGTCTTCTCTCTTTCCTAGATAATTAAAGCTATGGATATAGAACTGATAGACTAGGAAAGAAAATATAAATAGATTTCTAAGACTTTAAGTTAAACCCCCAGGCATAGTCTTCATCAGCGACAAGCCCGCATATACACTGTTCGATACGGGTGCTTCGCACTCGTTCGTGTCGGAAGCCTTCGTGGAAGGGCTGGAAGGCGTGGAACGGTTCACAGGCCTGATGATGAGGATACGGCTACCTGACGGATCAGAGATATTCACCACCGCCCGCTGCAACATGGAGGCGGAGATCGGCGGAAAGATACTTGAAGCACCGGCGACGATCATGAAGATGCCATTCTTTGATTTGATCCTTGGAATGACATGGTTGTGCTAGAACCTTGCTCAGATTGACTGCATGTCCAAGAGGATTACTGTGAGGCATGTGGATTCCTTCATCGTCATTGAAGGTATTAGATCTATTCCCCCTCTCTTGCTGTCATCCGTGCAGGCCGTCAAGGCCCACTTACAGGGGGAGGAAGTCTATGAAGTGTTGTATGGGATGGCCGAGACTAAGGGTTCCATCTCAGATATTCCGGTGGTGCAAGATTTTGCCGACGTATTTCCAGAGAAGCTGCCCGGGCTACCCCCGCACCGGGAGCAGGATTTTCGGATACAGCTAGTTCCGGGGGCTAAGCCAGTGTCTAGAGCCCCTTACCGAATGGCCCCAAAGGAGCTGACATAGTTTCAAAGCTAGCTCCAGGAACTGGTGGAAGCCAGTTTTGTCCGACCAAGCTCTTCACCGTGGGGACCCCCGGTGTTATTCGTCAAGAAGAAGGATGGGACACTCAGATTGTGCATCGACAACCAGGCACTGAATCGACTGACAGTCCGGAATACCTATCCATTGCCAAGGATAGATGAGCTATTTGACCAGCTGGAGGGCGTGTATTTATTTTCAAAATTGGACTTGAGGTCGGGCTACTACCAGCTGCTGTTCCAGGAGGAAGACGTACCGAAGACTACCTTCAGTTACAGATATGGGTTGTTCGAGTTTACTGTAATGCCCTTCGGGCTCACGAATGAAACGTCGGCGTTCATGAGCCTCATGAATCGGGTGTTCGAGGAATATTTGGATGTGTTCGTCATTGTATTTATTGACGACATCCACATCTACTCGAGGACAGAGGAGGAGCACACACGACATCTGATTATGACCCTGGAGAGACTACGGGAGCACCAGCTCTACCTAAAGTTCAGCAAATACCAGTTCTGGTTGAAGGAGGTGGCCTTCCTAGGCCATATCATCAGTGGTGCTGGGTTGGAAGTGGACCTGGCCAAGATTCAGGCAGTTCGGGATTGGCCGCAGTTGAAGTAGGCCTCAGATGTATGGAGTTTTCTAGGACTTGTCGGTTACTACCGGAAGTTCATGGATGGATTTTCTCGTATTTCCCATCCACTCACATCCCTGACAAGGAAAGATGTGCCATTTTTCTGGACACCACAGTGCGAGGTGGCCTTCTAGGAGCTATTGGATCGACTCACCTCGGCTCCTATACTAGCCCTTCCTTCGGGAAAGGAAGGATTCCAGGTCTACACCGACGCTTCCTACCATGGCATGGGTGCGGTGCTGATGCAGAATGGTCACGTGATAGCATACGCTTCTCGGTAGCTAAAGAAGCATGAGCTGAACTACATAGTTCATGACTTAGACATGGGAGTTGTAATATTTGCGTTGAAAGTCTGGCGACACTATCTGTACGGTGTCCACTACAACATTTACTCTGATCATAAGAACTTGAGGTATGTGGACACGCAGAAGGAGCTGAATATCAGGAAGAGGCGATGAGTGGAGTTTCTAGAAGAGTACCAGTATGAGATGCACTACCACCCGGGAAAGGCGAATGTGGTGGCAGATGCGGTGAGCCGGAAGGCCACAAACTCTGGAGCAGGAATGCAGTTGATGGCCTTGGAGTTGGTCCAGATGTTAGAAAAGATGCAGATATCCTTTGTGTCTGAGGATCACCCTGAGCTGTACCGGGAGTACCTAGCATCATTGATTGCCCCAGATGACATTCGAGACCAAGTCAGAGATGGACAGAGGCAATATACCCAGCTTGAGCCAATATTCCGGGCCTTAGAGGCAGGCACATCTGGAGATTACTCACTGAGGGATGGCCTAGTGTGTTTAAGAGGATGGATTTACATACCAGAGGGAGGCCAGGTCTGTGAAGATATCATGACGGAGGCTCATTGCAGTCGGTATTCAGTACATCCGGGTGTTACAAAGATGACTGCAGACCTAAAGAAGACTATGTACTGCCAGGCTTGAAAAAGGATATCACCTACTTCATGACCCATTGCGAGGCATGCCAGCTGGTGAAGGCAGAGTGCAGGAACCCCGCAGGATTTCTGCAGCCACTCCCAGTGCCGGAGTGGAAGTTAGATGATTTCGCGATGGACTTCATACATGGGCTTCCCCGATTGCGGACGGGAAACGATTCAATCTGGGTGATCGTCGTCCGGCTGATGAAGGTAGCCAGATTTATTCCGATCAGGCAGGATGACTCGGTTGGTGTGCTGGTTCGAAAGTTCGTAGAACAGTTCATCTGTTATCATGGCATACCCAGGTCGATTGTATCGGATCGGGAAGGACGTTTACGTCCAGGGAGTGGAGATCAGTGCAGACGTACTTGGGCATTCTGTTGACATTCAATACAGCATTTCATCCCCAGACTGATGGACAGATGGAACGAACCAATAGGACCTTGGAATATCTGCTAAGACTTTGCATGCTGGATCGCGGTGAGCCCTGGGAGAAACTGTTGCCACTGATCATGTTCTCATATAATAATAGCTACCAGTCCATCATAAGGATGGCTCCTTATGAGGCCCTGTACGGACGGAGGTGTAGGACTCCGCTGTCATGGATACAGGACGAGGATCCGAAGGCTTTGAGTTCAGAGTTTGTTGAGGTCATCGAGGCTCAGGTGAGATTGATACGGTATAGGATGCTAGAGGTACAAAGCCGACATGTTAAGTATTATGATGCTCAGCATCGTCAGGTGGAGTTCCAAGTGGGGGACAAGGAGTTCTTCGAAATCCGACCAATGTATGGGGTTTACGGGTGCGTGCTCGGAAGAAGAAGCTCAGCCCAAGATATATGGGACCTTATAGGATCCGGGAGCGGATCGGTCCCTTGGCATACATGGTGGAGCTACCACCGGAGCTGGCAAGCCTGCACGACATGTTCCATGTATCCTCTCCCAAGAGGGATCTACAATGCCCGGAGCAGCAGATTACGGCCACGGATGGGCCAATAGCCTCTGATCGGTCAGTTCACCTGAAACCGATCCGGGTTGACGACAGGGGAATACGAGTCCTGCACCGCAAGAAGGTTCCATTGGTCAAGGTTCTATGGAGGAATCACTGGCGAGAGGAGTACACATGGGAGCCCTAGTACTTGATGCAACAAAGGCACCTGGAGCTATTTTGTCAGGTATTACTCACAACCTCTCGGGATGTTACAATTTTCCTTTCATATTTGAAACCCCGTAGGCCTAACTAGAATTTTGAGGATGAAATTTTTTTTGTTATATATTGGGATTTGTAACATCCCTCAAACAACTAGACCCCTAGGTGTGGTTTTTGTCATGACTAGGTCATGACAAAACCCTAGGAAGCCCAAGAAGGTCAAGTGAACCCAGTGATGTAGGTGAGACCACTATAGTATGCAAATATTAAATTTATGAACCCTAGTTTATGGTGATCATGGAGCTTCACAAAAGACTTCAAGACCCCACCATGGCCTCACCAATCCATTGTAAGGTTCATCTGAACCTTGAGGGTCTATTGCAGTCGACTCAGGGTGGCCAAGATGACCTAGGACCACTCTAGGCCTAGATTGGGCAAGGTTCCCTAATTAAGTGCAGTGTGCCCTAGTTAAGCCCAACTAACCCTACCAGGGTCTTCCTAGACCTAAAATGGGGTCAAAGGGTCACTAAGGACCCATGGAGGACAGTCAAGGTGGTTAAGTTGACCAAGGTCAACTCTAGTCCTAAATGGGTCAAACTGAATTATATTGGGTCAATTGACCATCGCCTAGCCAGGTGGACCACACTTATACCTTCTAACCCTAAGGTCAGGTCCATGGATCACCAAGGACCCATTGGGGTTAGCCCTAGTGGCTAATTTGACCAAAGTCAACCCTAACCATAATTTGGGCAAAGTACCCTTCCTAAGGGCAGGTGACCTCCAAAGTGCCAAGTCAGCCCTACCCAACCCTACCTAGATCTCAGGGGAGATCAATGGGTCACCAAGGATCCATTGGGGATAACCCAAAAGGTTAAAAATACCAAAGTCAACCCAAGCCTACTATGGGTCAACCTAGCCCAAAAGGGCTATCCCAAGCCCAAGCCTCCTCATGTGGCTCCTTTAGGGAATAATGTGCATGGATGGGCTGCAAATAGTTCCCCAGGTTGACCAAGTCAACTTGGTGACTAGGAGAGAGAGGGTGAGCTCCATTCTATGTTAATGGAGGAGAGAGAAAGAAGAGGAAGGAGGGAATGAAGGGGGCTCAGCCAAGGGGACGCCAAAGGCCACCTTTAATGGCTGAATTCAACTCCCCTAAGGAAAGGGACAAGTTTCCAGTCATTTCCTCGGCCACCAAGGCCTGGTTCAGTCCCCCTCCTCCATGGCCGAGCCTAGCCATTAATGGCTTTAATGGACATTGATAATCCATCCCCTCCCTCCCCAACTGAGGCTTTAAACACCATCAGTGGGTCGAGAGAAGCTTTTTCTAAGCCTTACCTAAAGAAATCGAGCCCCCCCCCCCCCCCCCCCCCCCCCCCCCCCCCCCGCCACTGTATAGTTGCCGAAATCGAGCAGCGCCGCCTTCATAAATGGCTTCCCGGCGATCTTCTCGACTTCAGGCTGCCGGCAAGGTCCTCCTCTCCTTACCTCATGGCTAGATCATAGCAATGCTTAGGTTCAATGTTCGGGCTCAATTGAGCCCGAACCAATACCTGGTTTTCATGGTTTCGGGCCGAGAAATTTTATTGGTAAAACCGCCGGAATCCGCCCCTCCGGCGGTTGTGTCGGTGCCAGTCGATAGCCACCACCTCGGTGGAGGTGTTAGTGGCGGTGGCCGGGCGGGGAAGTGCCGGGATGGGCGGCAGCGACGGTTGGAATTGGCTCCATGCTCGGGCTATCTTATCCGTTGGCTGGAGGTAAACGATGAGCCCGGTCCACTAGATCTGTGCCAAGATTCGTGCGTCAGATTGATAAGAATCATTTAATTTCATTTTATATCATTTCTGTCACACTTTTTGTTGTTGATAGTTTTAATTTTTACAAATATTTAGGCTCCTCTAATGAAAACGTCACCAATATGAAGTTTGTAGCCATAAGTGTCTACTTTAATTCAAAATTGATTTGAACCAATTTGGACCTCTAGTTGGACTAGGGCACCCATTTTGGTGGGACTTATACCTAGGGCTGTCCTGAAATTAAAATGGGTACCCACTCTTCATCCCTTGTCTAAATGACCTGAAATTTGGGCAGGGGGTGACCTTTAGCTATGGTTTTGTTATTTATTTAATTATATTAGGGTAATTTAATTAGGTGGTCTAATGATCTCCAAACCCTCCCAAATTTTGGTGAGTGGTCCTTGGCCTCATGATATGTCTCTTTGTAAATTGTCACCTCATTTGGATGTGTTTTCGATAGGTAATGACCTAACGCTAATTTTACCTCAATGAGGGATTCTTAAGTAAAAAGTGCACCTTGAGGTGGAGTGGTCAAATCACCTCAACAGAGGCTGAGATTTTGACCACTAACTTGTCATGACCTTTAACACCATCATAGGGATTATGGGGTGGTCTAGGGTAGTTTTGCCCTAGGATCCAAACTCAAACCCAAGGAGGGGCTTTTGAGTATTGTGAAGAGCATAGGGTCAAATGCCCTTGTGTGATCTTGCAACTTGGTAGGAATGATGCTAGGGTAGCCTAAGTCCTCTAGGATGAATCTTAGAAGATTTGGAGATGGATAGACCCCTCAAATCCCTAACCCTAGCTTAGGGATTAACCACCTTTTGTGTAGAACAAGCCACCAAAACTTACTAAAAAGGTGTGAAACTTAGGTAGCATGGTCTCTAACCTAGAAAGGACCTCTGGTGAATTTATTGGAATTTTATGAGTAATATTACTAGCACCCCCTTTGTTATACATGATGTGGCCCTAAATGGTATTTTATTTATTATGATCATACTGTTCATTAGAGGCTCATGAAATTTGGGCAGGAGATGTTTTAAGTCAAAATGATTATTCCTGAATTTGGTTATAAATTTTAGTTGAACAACTTTGGTACTTCTTTCACAAGTTTTAAAAGGTACAATTACGGTCAATAAATTATTTAGAGCTATTTACTTGTTGCAAAAATTGTGGAATTTGGTCTCTGATAATTTTAGGTCAATAACCACTTGGAGAAATTAATTCATGATTTTTAGATGATTATTTGCAGTATATAATTTACAAACCCATAATTTTGGGAATCTGATGTAAAATTTATTCAGAGCTTATTTCCTGCTAAAAAAAATTTGGAGACACTAGATTTTATGTTAAATATTCATATTGAATCTATCTTAAATTTTGTAGAGTATTTTCTTCTCTGAAATGGGTCTTTATGTACAAACTAAGATTTTTGGATTACTAGAATAAGTAAATAAATTATCAGATAAATTAGGAAAATTATGAATCTCTGGATTTAGGCTAAAAATGCCATTATAGCCATCCAATAATTATTATAGCGGTACTGGGTGACTATTTTGTGTACCTCACATGTTAAATGTCATATGACTTATCATGGTCTGCATTTAGTAAAACTGCAGAAATTGTGTAGGAATATGAATTTGGGAACATGAGTTGGGGTTAGATGTTTGCTGACTTGGATGGTTGAAAATGAGTTCATTGTTGGAAGCTGGGATGAGAAAGGGGTTTGATTGCCTAGTGTTCGGTGGTGCTCGAGATCGACAAAAGATCGTCTTTCCCGTAGGGAGGAAGTGTCTAATGCTATATGGTTACATCCAGTAAAACAATTAAGGGTTGGGAAATCTGGTAGCAACAAATAATAGTAAGTGCCTTGTGAAGGGAGCTTTGGGCGTAATCTCATCGTAGCTCCTAGTGCCTTCGAGAGACCTTCACGGGGTATACCTTGGGCAGTCCTGGGCTAACCTAAACAGTAGGTAAAACTGAAATGCAAGAGTAAGTAGAAATAACCTAGGGTTGCACTCACACTCACCGGGGTTATGGGAGTTAGGTCTGGTCACTCGGGCAGTAGGCTCGGTGGATTTGGAGATGGGCAGGTTGGCCAGACGATCTTTGACTCGGTTGTAGTTGGTGACGGACGAGTTGGCCCGGGGAGCTTTGGCTCGGTGGTTATACATCAAGGTTGCATGTGCATAAAGTAAAGGTGGTGGGTCTTCGGTATTGGTGAGTTGATGCACCAAGCCAATACGTTGACTCGGCAAGTGTGGTTTAGCACTTGGCCAAGTAAAGTCCGGTGTGCCAGCCGGTAAGACTACGCAGGAGCTCCGCTTAGTGCACCAGCGTTGAGGCGTATGATAGGTCTGACTGGTAGTGCAATAACCAGTTTAGAGGTGGGCGAGGCCCAACCCACCGCTTCCGTTTGCCACTAAGGAGGTATCCTGGGAGGTTTGGCTCTAGAAAGGGGGAACTAAAGGTCTGTGTACACAGAGTCGAGTGGTTGTTTTGCACTTACATGTTCACAGCATTGCATAATTGTATTTCATAGCATAACCATTGCATTCAACCCTTACACCTATTGTATAAAGTGGTATGGGATTCTTTATACAATAGGCCCTGCAAAACGACCCCTTGGCTTATAAGTTCGTGCGAGCGTGCTTATAAGTTAAGGTTTATTTCAGAAATCTTTATAGGTATGTTTATTAGAAAACCGACACCCTATTGTATAAATAGGTATGAGACTCTTTATACGATGGGAGCCCGGCAAAAGATCCCTTGGCTTATGTGTTCTCGCATAAGTTAAGGTTACTTTTCTTATTTAATTCTTCATCCTTTTATTACTGCCTCACATACTATTTGACTTCTAGTTTAGTTCCGCCGCCATCTACTAATTTGATATTCTCCACATTCATGTCCTCTCCTTTCCTCCTCCCCGCTCGGTGCTTAGGTGCCATGGGGGAAGGGACGGGGGATGATAGGACTTAGTCTTTTAGACTAACGGTTTTTGAACCACATCATTTTAGGGAACCGTGGAACCCATCATGCAGGAGCAGCCCCGGAGGTCAACGCACTTGGATATGCGGCAGTCTAGTACCGGAGTTTAGACGGCAGGGACTGTGAGTCCTGGTCTGTACTAGTTATATTAGTTTTGCTTCCGCGATGAGAGATTTGTAGTAAGGACATTGATGTACTGGGCATGAGCCTAAGAAATTTTAGTATTTTTTTATTATATCTGTGGACACTCCCTTCGTGGAGATAATTTTCTATTTATGTGATTTCTGTGAACTTGTTTTTGTTACTATGCAACAGTTGTGATCGATTTGGCCGGCAGGATCGGCGTTTTGTAGTGATGACCTTTCCGGGCGTGAAGGTGTCACCGCAAAACGGCGGTTCTGCGCCTAAGACCCCATGGTTTTAAAAAGAAAAAAAGGGGGGGGGGGGGTCTTACAGCTTCTAATGGTTATATTTAGAGAAAATTAAACATTGATTATTCAGGAATTACTGCAATAGAATAAGGATAAAATAAGGAAAAAAATCGAAGTCTGGATCTCCACAGAATTCGTCGAGCAAAGAACAAATTTCGCCGACCTGAGTTCAGAATTTATCGACCTGAGAACAGCTAACTGCTTTCTGATAAAACTTGTCAATTCTGTGCTCTAAGTTCGTCGAGCTGATAACAAAACTACGTCGACTGGAGTTCAGAGAAAGGATTCTGTACTTAGAATGTTGAAGTAGAACTTCCAGAAATCGTCAACCTGAGCTAGAATATCGTTGAGCTCAACTCAGCGAATTATCCCTGAGTTCGTCGAGCGGAGCATGACTTTCGTCGAGCTGAGTTCGACGAACGTCAAACTCACTTTCCTGAAACTTGATTTTTCTCTAAGTCTGGAGTCTTCTGCAGTCTTTTGTTGGCTGGTCCATGCAATGTTAACTCTAAGGACATAGCCTAAACTCTAGGACACAGAAATGACCCTGGCTTTATATGGTTGGTCAATTATACTACTTGTGAACCTAGCCCAAATCAATCTAGGGATCCAACATCGAGTATCTGAGTTACTAGCTTTTGATGATTGCCTTTCGAACTCTATAAATAGGGCGGCTGGTTTTTTGAGGCGGATCTCCTAAGCTCGCACAATATGATGAACGCCAATGAGAAATTTCATCAGGACAGCCTCGCCACATTGTCCGACTTTCTCGGCATTGCCAAGCCCAAAAGGCCACTGGAAGACGATGTCGTCGCCGACTTACACCCTCCCCCCCCCCCATAAAAGGAAGAAAACCAAGAAGTAAAAAAAGATACCCGCCTCCAAGGCAGTCCACCCATCTATGCTCCTTGAACAGGTCGCCACTTCGACGAGCAAACCTGCGCATTCCGCCAGCACCCAAAAGCTCCTCAGCGACCTTGGGCTAGAAGATATCCGCAATTCAGCCGCTCCTGACTCAAGCCTTCTCAGCACGCTGGAAAATCCTGAAGTCGCGAACTCTCCGGCGCCACAGCGGATTGATGTTGTCTCCCTACCAGGTCATTTTGTCAAACTATTTTTCTTAAAGTAGTCGGTTGTCGCTTACTTCTCACTGACCCATTTTCTTTGCTCACAGACTCTCCACCGGATGTCACTGATGCGGATCTGAATGTCGCCCCGCTGAACTCCACACCCTTGCTCACCCTTGCAGCTGGGAAACCGCTCCGGACCAAGCACACGGTTCGGATTAAACTCGGTACTATGCAACGAAAGCTTCGATCACAATGACGAAGAAAATTCCCCCGGCGAGTAAAGACCCACCGGCGAAGGACATTCTGGCGAAGACGGACCCTCCAAGTAGCGAGGACCCTCCGGCGAGGAAGGTCCATCTGACGAGCAAAGTACTTCCGGCGAGCAATGTCGCCTACACTCACGCGTAAGATTCTGCACTACCAGTGGAGAGTAACCCATTACCGTTGCCTCCTCGTTTGAATGTCGCTCCTCGATAGGCGGCGAGTGATGTTTTTCCACCGCCTCCACCTCAGACCGCTCTGTAATTGCTAACAAGCAGCGAACTCCAACACCTTCTCCGCTGAAGACCTCGCAACAGCCGACAAGTTCGTCGCAGCCTCTGTCGCCGCCGTCGAAAACACTAGCCAGGATAAAAGATTGGCCGCGGCCGAGTTACTTCCCGCCGAGTGTCGGGGACCCCGAGAATGGAGGTCGTGGGCAGGGTAAACCCGCTGAGTATGCGGGTGGTTCATCTTCTCGCCAGGGAGATATCTCAGGTCGTGTCCCTTGTCCTCGTCGATCACGGTCTCCTCGTTGTGGTAACCTTCGCTACTGTTGTTTCGTTTGATGAGTTAGTCGCTAATTTCTAATGGGCGACCTTCTATGTGTTTTGATAGATCACCCGGAGTCTCTATTGTCGGCCTTCATCGATGTCATCGGGTTATCTGGAAGCGAGTATCATCACGCCGCTACTCGCGCCTATCTGGAGCTGGAGAGTAAGTTCAACCAGCTTGCGATCTGCAAGCCTCATCGCCGGATCTCAGAACTGGAGGTCAGGGTGGCGAAGATAGAAGAGCTTCCAACCACCCTGGAGAGCTATGAGGCCCGCTTCCACATGGTCAAGGAGAATGATTGTCAGCTGGCGATAAACTACCATCGCCTCCAGCTCGTTCTCGACGAGCTGGCCGACATTTGGGCGAGTATGGGCTCTGTGTGGAAATTCACGAGGATGGAGGACTAGCTATAGATTGGCTATGATGCAATGTCAGTGGCTACGGAGCATTATTGGTGGGCGCGCGAGATGGGCTAGGTCGGGTGACATCCACATCCTCCAGAGCGACCGCCTAGAACTTAGGAATTTTCCTTTTTTTATTCCAACTCGCCTTAGGCGATTGTTGTAATAAACAATATTATACTTGTAATAAGTGAGTCTAAATCTCACTCTTGATTTCTGTCTTGTTCTTTGTTGTTCACTCGCTGCCTTTCTGCGATATGCCGAGTTCATTTTTTAGGTTTTGGCGAAGTTGCGATATCTGTTGCTGTGCTGTGTGAGATGGGGCTGATGTCGGGGATCTGCTTATTCGTCTACGTCGCGACTTAGGATGATACTCGACGAAGTAGATATATACCCCCCCCCCCCTCCTTTGCCTTCGCCTATTAATAGAAGGGGTAGGTAACCCATAAGTACGCTGCTGCGATTTTCTAACTCCACCTATTGAGTATATTCTCTTGCTTGCGTGTCTCTGTCTTCATTCTTTTCTCTCCTTTTCATCTCTCCTCGTCACGTTAGCTCGCTGAAGATGGTTGGGGACGACGCTAGCGCTCGCCAACAGGCTCACGCCGCCAATTTTGCGGATGCGGCTTTTAAGAAATCCGTCATAACAGAACGAAATCTGGAGGCATTCAGGGAGCGACTTCTGCCGAATGGTTACTCGGCGAGACTGCCTACTCGGAGCGAACGACTTAACACCTACATGGGGGCTGCTATGGTCTTGTCGCTCCGTGATTTCGATGTCGGTCTGCGACTTCCCTTTTGACCAGAATATCGCGAGATCCTGTGCTATTTTGGGATCGTACCCGTGCAAATCAACCCCAATGGAGTGGTGATCATTATGTGGTTCCTTTGCTACCTGCGGGAAGAGAGGGTTGTCTCCGACCTCTCGATTTTACGCAAGATATTCTCCTTCGCCACGACCGTCGTGGGGGTTGTCTACTTTAGCAGCCACGTCTGCACCTTGGTGTGGACGGCGAACAAAGTCTATAGGTGGAGCGAGCAACTAGTCGTCGTTCAAGGCGACTTCGAGGGCATTCTGTGGAGGCCGCAACAACCTGCTGATGTCGCCTTCCTCCTGCCAATCTTGGAAGGTGTTTGCGAGCAACTGTTTTAGTCCTTCCGAGGTCGGCGCTTCGACGTCATACATTGGCGGCTCAAAGTCAACACTCTCCTCGAGATCCATCCCTGTGACGGTAAGATTGAGTGAGAATTAGACCTGCTTGCATTCTCGCTCCCATTTATCGAAGCTCAATACTAATGTATTGCTCAACATTTGCAGTGGCTTGCGAGCTTCCTAAGAAGCCACTTCCTCCGGCGAAGGAAGTCACCTCATCCTTCCCGGAATCTAACAATCTGCTTGACATTGGCACGAAGAAGAAACTTGGCAAAGGGAAGGCAAAAGTGAAGTCACCTGGCCCTGCGAGTAGAGGGCCAAGGTATCGACGCCTCAGTCCGGCGATCAAGAGTCGCCGCTTGATGCTCGGGCCCCCCACTTCCACCCAAATTTCAATCTTGGGCGAGGGGCAGTGGATGCTTATGGTCGCCCGCTGGTGACCTAGTCTGGGGAAGAGCACTCGGTGACGCTGAGCACTAAACTCCCATCCTAGTCGGCAGATTGGGAGGATAAGGGGGAGGCCTTCACCATCCTTCATGCCTTATACGTGTGAGTTGACGCCGAGTCCCTGTTGGGGCTCATCCCGGAGGATGTCGCCAAATAATCCTCATGCTCGCTCGCGTGGTATGCCGAGCTAGGACACTACTCGGCTAGGAATCTGCTAGAGATACATGAGGCTCTAAAGACCGTCACCAAGAAGGTTATAGATCTTGGCATGCAGTCGGTTAGCTGGAGGAACTATGAGGTAAGTCGCCTCCCCGCGTGCGACATGGACGATCTGGACATAGATTTATTTTGCTGACTGTTATTTATCATAGGCTGCCAAGATTGAGGCCATGAAAAAACTCTCTGAATGCGAGGAGAAACTCGCCAACTCGCTAGCAGAGCTAGAGGCAACAGAGGTTCGCGTCGCCGAGATGTAAACTCGCCTGGTCTCCGCCGAGGGACGCGCGAGCTCTTCAACTCCCTTCTTAGATGCGTCGTGGCTGGAGGATGACCCGTATTGGGCGGTTAAGAGGTCCCGCCTCCTTTGGATATAGAGGTCGTCAATACACCACGAGATCGTGCGAGCGGCGGGGAATATTATGCTTGCTCAGCTGAGGATCAATTGCCAGCTTGTCGAGGTGGATAGGCAACTCACTGTCGACGCTCTCATTCCTGAATTGCTTGTTGAGGAGTCTACCTCGCCCGATCGCGTCTCTTCCTCGACATTGGGCTCCAGCAGCGGCGGCCGTGGTAGTAGCTGCGGCAGTGGCGAAAGCACTGATGGGGAGGGAAGCGGTGAAGGCGGGGAGGAAGAGGAGGATGCCGACATTGGAGATGATGAATATTGGCTAGATACTGGTGACGATGAGTGCTAGTTGCTAGATGATTTTCCTCATGCTCGCATATAAAAGATTGTCAACACATTTTTGTAACTAGTAAAATTTTTTTTATTTATATACAAGTTTTAAGTTAGTCCATTTTCTCCTTTACACGCATGCTCGCTGGTTAATGGCGCTCGTTAGGCTCATAGGCTCATAGGGGATGAGTGCTTGTGACGCATGCTCATGCGTTGACATCATTCGTAGTCGCGCTGTTAGTACTCGCACGAGTATAGTCGCTCCAACAACTCGCATCCGGATGCTCGCATCCATGTCTGCGCGGATACTCGCCATAGTATACTCGCATGCGCGCCAAGGCATACTCGCATATTCACTAAGACATACTCGCATATGTATAATCGTTCATCTCGTCAGGGCTAAACCCGATTGTCTTGGAGATCAGAGTCGACACCCATCAGGACCCAAGCTCAACTAGTGGTGAGAAGTAGTCGACACCCAGCAGTAGTCAAGCTCAACTAGGGGTGGGAATCGGTCGACACCCAGTAGGAGCCAAGCTCAACTGGGGTGGGAATCAGTCGACACCCAGTAAGAACGAAGCTCAACTAGGGGTTGGAATCAGTCGACACCCAGCAGGAGCCAAGCTTAACTAGGGGTGGGAATCTATCGACACCCAGCAGGAGTCAAGCTCAAATGGGGGTGGGAATCTGTCGACACCCAGTAGGAGCCGAGCTCAACTGGGGGTGGGAATTATTCATACCCAGTAGGAGCCAAGCTCAAGTGGGGGTGGGAATCAATCGACACCCAGCAGGAGCCAAGCTCAACTAGGGGTGGGAATAAGTCGACACCCAATAGGAGCCAAGCTCAACTGGGGGTGGGAATCAGTCAACACCCAGCAGGAGCCAAACTCAACTTGGGGTGTGAATCAATCGACACCCAGCAGGAGCCAAGCTCAAATAAGTGTGGCAATCAGTCGACTTGGGTGGCTATTAGTCGTCCTGTACGAGGGGAGTTCGTACAGGGTTCACGGACTACGACATCACTCTATCAAGGAGTTCGATCTCACTTGAAGAGGTCGTCGGAAGATGTGCAGGAGAGGAGCCTGTGCAAGAACTCAAACTTACGATGACACTGCCACCCGAGGACTTCGGTCTACATTGAGGTGATTTCTCCCTGTCACTTGAGTGGTGATTTAAGAAGTTAATCGTACCAACGTCTTGAAGATGGAGGTTTATAAAGAGTCGATCCTTCTTCGTCAAATCGGGAGGTTGTCATCCAGACCAGTTTATTTTAATTCCTCCAGTCGGAGGAGAGATGCAATCGGGGGTACCTATGCCAACATGCAAGGGGGGAGTTGAACTCGACCATTAGTGCAGAGGCTCATATTACAAGAGCGCTTCCCGAGACATCGTCCCATCATCCACACTGGGCTATTTAGAAGAAATAGGTCGAAGTCTCGTATCGCGATCCGATGGTGGGGACCGCTTTCTGTCATTCCACCTGACTACGAGCGCAAGTGTATGAGCGAGGTGTAATGTTCTTTTGAGGGTCCCTCAGGATGCACTCGCGATCAACATCTTCCCTTCGACCTATCCCTGCCCTTTGGCTGGTTATCCTGCCATTGAAAATAATCGAAATACTATTGCCCCAATGAAAACTTGTCAAGGTCGACCATTCCTCGAATCCGGGAGATTGGAGTCCAGACCTGTTCCTGATAGTCCCTTTAGTCAGAGGAGAGATGCAAACGGGGTACCTAGGCCTACATGCAAAGGGGGAGATTATCTCGGCCGTCAGTGCAGAGGCTCGGTCTCACAAGAGCGCTTATCGAGGCATCGTCCCATCATACACACTGGGCTATTTATGAGGAATAGGTCGACAGCTGGTTTTACGGATCGAGCACGGAGCTGAACCCTAAAGCCTCAGAAGTCTTGAGATGAATTAGTTACAAAGAGAAACAATTAGGCTACCACTATTTGTATATATATATATATATATATATATATATATATATATATATATATATATATATATACAATCAAGATTTACAAGGGAAATACAGTGTTACCGCTAGTGATAGAACCTTTTCAGGTCATCCTCGCTCCAAGTTCCTCCCAACTTCTCTCCGACTTGATCTTGAAGGCAATAGCCTCCAGTGGCCAAGGCTTCTTAGATGATGAATGGACCTTCCCAATTAGGATGTAGCTTGTCAACCGTTGTTCCCCTTCCTGCGGCATCCACCTTTTTCATGAACAGAACTCCTGCGAGGATATGTTTTAGGCGAACATTTTTGTTGAAGTGCTTTGTCATGCGCCGCTTCATTTCCTCCTGATGGATGGATGCTAAGTAAAGAAGTTCTTCAATGAAATCCAGCGAGTCTTTGAGAGTCTTCATTCTCCAAGTGCCATTCCTCGTGATCATCTCCCCTTCTATGAATCTTGAGCTCTGAACCTCAAATTCCACTAACATGAGAGGCTCAGACCCGTGGGACAATTTGAAGGCTGTTTCACCCGTAGCCGACTTTGGAGTTGTTCTCAGGACTGAGGGGAGCTGCTCTGCCCAATTTCCCTTCAAGTTGGTGACCTTCTTCTTTAGTTGGTTGACTAATAACTTGTTGGCCGCTTCTACCTATCCATTTCTACGAGGATGATGCATAGAGTAAAATCAAAAATCTGTCCCTAGCTGCTTGCAGAAGTCCGCTAACTCCAAGCTGGCAAACTGTGGACCATTGTTGGTTACGATGGCGAGAGCAATCCCGAACCTACATTCAATATCTCCCCAGATGAAATTCTTTACAATCTAAGAGGTGGTCTTGGCCAGAGCTTTCGCCTTGATCCATTTGGAGAAGTAATCGATCATGACGAGGATGAACTTCCTCTGTCCGCTAGCCTGAGGGAAAGGGCCGATTAAGTCCATTCCCCAGATAGTGAAGGGCCATGAGCAGTGAACAAGCGAAGGTGCTGAGCTAGTTCTAGTTGAATGGGAGCGAAGAGCTGACATTGAGGACACTTCCTGGAGAATGCTTCGGCATCCTTTCAAATGGTGTGCCAGAAGTATCCGTGCAATAAAATTCTCTGTTCCAGAGTTCGAGTTCCCGATTGGCTGCCACACTCTCCCGAATGAATCTCTTCCAGAACACGAGGGCCTACTACCGCCGACAGGAACCGGGCCTGTGGGCCTGAGATTATCTTACGATAGAGCTCTCCTTCTTGTTGCAGGTAATATGGAGCTTTGTAACAGAACTACCTCTGATCTCCCTCGCTGCCAGGGAGCCGACATGTCGCCAAGAAAGAAACGAATGGATCCATCCAAGAAGCTGAAAGAATTAGTGCCTAACCACCTAGAGGGGTGGTGAATAGGTGTAATTCCCATTTTTCTTTTAAGGCAGCAAATTAATTCAGTTAACTAATAATACACTGCAAATTCAACTGCTAGCACAACACAGCAAACACAGAAACAATCAATCACAGAGTGCACACAGTTTTTATAGTGGTTCCCCAAGGTATGTGTACATCCACTTTCCCCCTTCGCCTATCTAGCAGTGTACTAGATTCGGCCTAACTTCTGCACTTCACCTAAGATCCTCAGATCTTACAACTCAGAACCCCAAACAAGGTTTCTATAGCTCAGGCAATCTGCCCTACCTCAGCCTTCAACAAGGCCTACACTCAGAGATCACAACCTCCTATAACTCAGGCTCACAGCCTTACCTCAGCCTTCAACAAAGCCTAGCACTCAAAGAATTTACTCTCCTACACTCAGCCTTTAAAAAATAGGCTTACAATCTCAGATCTATAAAGATCTTACAAAAAATTGATTTAACAAAGTAAATAACCACCACCCTGACAGAGAGAGAAGGGATGGATGGCTTCTTGATGAGTTCTTGGAAGAACTTGATGGCAGAGCACAACCTCTCTTAGCTTTCTTCAAAGATGCTTGAATCTGAACTCAGTAGGGTTGAACTCTTGAGAAGTTGATCTTCAATCAGCTTCTGGCTTGAGATTCAGATCTCATTCTAAATTTTTCTTGGCAGCCTGGTTCAGCAACTGCACTTCTTAGATGGAGCTCTCTCTCTCCAACTTCTTAGATATTCTGGCGAAGGTCTTCTTCTTCTTGTGTTGTTAGATATCTGTTAGTTGTAATTTTATTTTTCTGTTGAAGGAGAAAGCCTTTATATAGTCTTCCTCCATGGTAACCGGCTGAACCGGTTTCTAACAACCTTGTGACAGCTCTGACAGTAGTAGTTGACTGGTTAGAAATGGCAGCTGTCAAGTCATCCAGTCACCTCTTGAAATCACTGTCTCTGTCTGAAAGTGTCGAGACTTAACTTCATTATGTGTCCACACAAGTAGACTAAGTGTCGACACAAGTGGACTAAGTGTCGACAATAGCCTTGGTGGTGTCAACACAACTCCTTTTGTTGTTGTAACAGCTTCTCGACACTACTTCTTTAGAATGTGTCGACACTGATTCTGTGTGTCGACACAAGCCTTCTTTTCTTTAACTTTGTTGAAACTGGCTATGTATTGACACATCTCCTTTGTGTCGACACAAGTACTTCTTTACTTTAACTTTGTTGAAGCTTTGCTGTGTGTCGACAAAAGTCCTGTGTGTCGACACAGTTGATGTTGACAAATACTTTTGTGTGTCGACACTGCCTCTATGTGTCGACACATTTGATGTCGAATAAGTATTCATGTATGTCGCACTGCCTTTTGGTGTCGATACAGATGATGTCGACTTTGCATCTATGTGTGTCGTCACAGCCTCTTGGTGTCAAAACAGTTGATTCTGGTGACGAATCAGCCTTTCCATGTATCGACACAATTAACTCCAAGTGTTAACACAGCTTTTCTCCAGTGTCGACACAAGCCTTCATAAGTGTCGACACTACTTCTCTAGGTGTCGACACATGGACTTAGAAATTTTTCTACATTTCCTGCAATTACTTAACCTGCACATATAAACTCAAAACACATCAAATACACCTTGATGCATATCATTGAGTAGAGTGAGGCTTCTTCAAATCTGGTACTCATTTTCCAATGTACCCAACAATCTCCCCCTATTTGGAGAAGTCATAACCCTTAGTCAATGATATACACCATACATAACAAATACACAACATGATGTATAACAACATTATATGACAGGGAAATTTCTTAAACAAAACATATAAAACAAATCATCATAGAATAATAATAATGCTAACACAGAACAAGCATTAATCATGTTTTACTTCAACTTCAAAAGTTTCTTTAATAGAAGTTTACATAGATTTTAAACACTAAATTTTACAATGTGATAAAATCTAGTAAATCTAATCTAAGGCTGCTCTGGCTCCTTGATGACAATGCCCATGCCTGATTGAATCTTGGCTTGAACTGGAACATCAGTGTCATCAACTGGCTTCTTGCCCTTTTGATCTTTCTTTTATAGCTCTTCAGCCCATATCTTTTGTCTTTCAAAATTATGATAAGGCTTTGGGAAATATTTGATAGGCTCCTGTGCATTAGGAGGTAACTTCCCAAGTTTTTCCTTCCTTCTATACTGTATAATAGCTTCTTGCATGGCTTCATGTTTTCTCCATTCTTGCTCAGAGTACCATTTGCCCCTCTCTAGGGTATTGTCCTTTGCAGCTTTCAAAGCTGTTATTATAATATTTCTAGAAGTACGACTCCACTGCTCAAAATCTGGCTTTAACTCTGCCTGTTCTCTGAACCTCTTCTTGGACAAAAGAGTTTCTTGCTCTTTGGTCAAAACTTCCTCTGGCACAGGCTTGTCTACTTTCTCAAGGATAATATTTTTATTACCTTCAGGAGGGTTGTGCATTGATTGTACTTCTTGATTAATCATCTCAAAATCAGCTGGAGGACAGATTACTTGAGCAACTTCAGCTTGCTCACCTCCAAAAATAGCAGGGTGAATTCCAAATTCAGCCACATTGTCATCATCACAAAGGGGTGGATATCCAAGTGTGGCTCTGATGTTATTGGAAATCCATTTAGCATGGTCAGATCCAGCTTTGACGAATACTCTCTCCCCCTTTATGACTTCTCTGGCCACATGATCCCTGAGATCATCCTTCTAAAATCTGATTTGTTCATCCAGAAAATTAACACCATCCTTATAAAATCCCTTTAACTTCAGCAGCAGTCCAGAAATGGTCTTTTGGGAATCATGAATAGCGGTTTTTACATCAGCTATTCCTTCCTGGAAGTGCTTATCAAACTTCTCCTTATTAAACTCTGGCTGGGCTTTAGACTTAACAGCAGGCTGGGCTGTTGCAACATTTTTCAATTCTATAACAATTGCATTATGGGATGCAATCAGATTATCATTCATTCTTAGTTGATTTTCTAATACATAGCCTTGCTTAAGGTCTATATAATCAACTTGTGTCTTTATCTTTTCTTGATGGGTAGCTAGGAAAACCACTGCATTACCTCCTTTGTGGAAACAATCAGTCATTTCCTTCTTATTTTGATTCACCTCAAATCTTATTGATTTTATATCTGTTTCCAAGTAGAGTTGTAGATCTTTATGTGTCTCATCCATATACTTCTCCATGGCAATCCTTTGCTCATCCAACTTGACTTACAAGGCCACCAACAATGAGCTGTAATCAGCTGTTGGGGAAGGCTGTGGAGCAACTATTTGTAGAGCCTTCTTGTAGCTTTGACTCCTTCTTTTGAAGACCATGAGCTTTCTGTTCTTAGCTTGAATCTCACCTGCATCCTCAGAATCTGAGGTACTAGTTATGTCAACCCTTTCCTTAGGACTAGGAGGCAATTCCTTCTCAGTCCTTGGTACCTCTGTAACACACTAGTTGTGAAAGAGGGTCAGTCTGCAGTTCTATAACAACCTCCGTCTGAGTCCTTTGCTTCTCCTCAGTTCTGGTTTGTTCCTCATCATTCCTTGCAGTCTCTCCCTGAGATCTTACATGCTCCCCCTCAAGATTAGCTTGGTTCTCCTCAAGAGTAGTTTTCTCCCCATCAAAACCAGCATGCTCCCCCTCAATATTAGTTTGTACTAAATCAGGAAACAGCTCTTCTAAGGTAAACTCTTGTTGAGTAGGATCTTGAGATACTTCAAACTCAGGATCATTATCAGCAGCAGATGTATCTTCCATGACAACATCTTGTGGTTGACTGTGTAGTTGTGTTGGCTGGTCAACATCAATCAATGATTCAGTTAGCATTTCATCCTCAATATTGAAAATTGACTGATTTACCTCATGAATTACCTCAAGGATTGTTTGTGTAGCCATCTCACTCTCCAGGTGGGTTGGCTCTTCCTCAATATGAGGCTCCCCCTGCACTTGTGATCCATCTGCAGTGTCTTGTGCAGGAACTTCTTGGGCTGTAGATTTCTCAGGAACCTCATGTCTTTCATCATCAGGCATGTCCTTAGTTAATAACTTATCCCATCTTGAGATAATTCTAATGTCCATCTTCCTCATGTGGTTAATTTTGGAACCAGCTGCTTGTTCCATTACTTATGGAATAGTTCCAGCTAAGTACAGACTCATAATTCTACCCAGATTGCGTTTCTTAATGCTTTCTGTAATCTTCTCAAAAATAACTGATGACCAATCAGTTTTTAGTTTAAAGATGATCCTGGTCATTAAGCTGAACATATGAGCTGATATCATATCATACCCCGTGGCTTGCATAGAATCACCTTTCCTACCACTTCAGACAAGAACTTGCCTTGCATATTCATTCCTTTTCTGTTAAATACTGAGCCAATCTTCATGGTGGAATCCAGTCCACACCACTAAAGTGCTTCCCTTAGCTTAGAAGCAGGTACATCTACCTCTTCTTGAGTTCTTGGTAGTTGAAGAGTTCTTCTCAAGCTTTTCAAAGTAAGTTTGACTTTAGCTCCCCGAACTATCGATTTGATCTTTCATCCAGTCGAATCTAAAGTTGCAGTGCCATAGAATTCTAGGATTTCCTTCTTCCAAATCTTTGTTGGTTCAGAAACTAAAAAATCCAACCCATTCTCTGCAATTAGGGTTACAACATCCTTAATTTCTCGTTCTGCATGGTCAAATGCGTTGCGTACTAGCTCATATCCTTCATTGACGTTCTCTTCAAGCTTGGGCGCCATTAGGGTTGAGTGAAATCTTGAATTTAGATGAGAGAGATGTCGACATAAAGTTTTGGTCTCGAAACTATGGAGAACGTGTCGACAGACAATGTTGTGAACCTATTTATACCTTTCTAAAAATGAAGGTGAAAAGGCACGTCAAATTCCTCAAAATGTGTCAACACTGTTGAAAAGTGTCGACACTGACTACTTAAGTCTCGACAACGGTGTTGACTACTATGTGTCGACACCAATATAGTCTATAGAACTTATGTGTCGACACTAATACATCTGCGCTCGACGATTAGTCGATACTCCACTCGACGAAATCTGTGTTGAACCTAAGTGTCGTCACCACTTCTGGATTTGTCGACACCTACTCTGGATGTGTCGACACTACTTCTCTGCAGTGTCGACACTTACTATCTAGATGTGTCGACATATTTTCTCTGGAATGTCGACACCACTTCTATGTGTCGACACAGACAACTCCTTGTGTCGACATCATTTTACTTAGCCAATTTTGTTAAACTACTCTATGTTCAACATTCCTAATTCAATTTTAAACTTATTGAATTTAGTTTCATCTAGAGGCTTAGTAAACATATCAACAATTTGATAATCTGTTTTAACAAATTCTAGTGAAATATCCTCTTTCTCTACATGTTCTCTAAAAAAATGGTATCTAATTTCTATATGCTTAGTCCTACTATGTGAAACAGGATTATTAGCTATAGAAATTGCACTTATAGAATCACAAAGCAAAGGTGTTCTACTTACTTGAATACCATATTCTTCTAGCTGGTGTTGAATCCATAATAGCTGTGCACAGCAACTTCCTGCTGCCACATATTCAGACTCTACTATGGATATTGCCACACTGGTCTGCTTCTTACTGCTCTAAGACACTAATCTTCCACCTAGAAATTGACAGGTGCCTGTAGTACTTTTTCTATCTTCCCTGCAACCTGTAAAATTTGTATGTGAATAGCCTGTTAGTAGAAAATCTCCATTCCTAGGGTACCGAAGGCCTAGATTAGGTATGCCCTTAAGATATCTCAAAATCCTTTTCACTGCAGTCAGATGAGATTCTTTAGGGCAAGATTGGTACCTAGCACAGACACATGTAGCATACATGATATCTGGTCTACTAGCAGTCAGATATAGAAGGGAGCCAACTATACCTCTATACAAAGTTTCATCTACAGGTTTCCCTGCATTAACTTTGCTAAGAGACACACTTGACCCTATAAAAGTTCTCATGGTAGTGTATGATTCCATACCATACTTTTTAATTAACTCCACCGTGAACTTAGACTGAGTTATGGACAAGCCATCTTTAGTCTGTCTTACTTGGAGACCCAAGAAAAACATAAGTTCTCCCATACTGCTCATTTCAAATTTTCCTTGCATAAGTTTTGCAAACTTTCTGCAAAGATTACTTTCAGTAGACCCAAATATGATGTCATCTACATATATTTGGACTAGGATAATCTTTCCTTTGGACTCCCTAAGGAATAGAGTCTTGTCTATTTTCCCCCTTGAGAATTTGTTCTAAATGAGGAAACTAGACAGGGTTTCATACCAAGCCCTTGGGGCTTGTTTCAACCCATACAAAGCTTTCCTAAGTCTAAAAACATAATCAGGTTTGAGAGGATCAACAAAACCTGACGGCTGCTCTACATAGACTTTTTCTTTTAGATTTCCATTCAGGAATGCTGATTTTACATCCATTTGGAATACGTTGAAACCTTGATATGTTGCATAAGCAAGGAACATCCTAATTGATTCCAGTCTTGCTACTAGGGCAAAGGTTTGATCAAAGTCAATACCTTCTTCCTGCCTATATCCTTTTGCAACAAGTCTTGCTTTATTCTTCACAATGATCCCATTCTCATCCAATTTATTCCTGAAGATCCACTTAGTTCCAATGATGTTGTGGTCTTTTGGTTTAGGAACCAACTTCCAGACCTTGCACCTTTTGAACTGATTCAGCTCCTCTTGCATGGCATCAATCCAATGTGGGTCTAGAACAGCTTCTTCAAATTTCTTTGGTTCCACTTGTGATAGGAAGCTGGAGCAAAGAACTATGCTCAGATTCCTACTTCTTGTTTGCACTCCTTATCTTGGATCACCAATTATCTGATTTGCTGGATGATCCTTTAAGTGTCTAATAGCTGGAGGTAGTCTATCTTCAGGTTGAACACCTCCAGCTTCTTCATTAAGCTGCACCTCTTAGTTTTCTTCAGTATCTGGAGAGTCTTGTACTCCGCCTAGACAGCAGCCACCATGTTCCACTTCCTAATTTGCAGTAGAATCTTCTATAATGGTAAGCTTGTCCATTCTCTCATTTATACCTGTAGAACTGCAAGCACTACTTGGCAACTCACAGTTAATCAGTGTTGTTTCGTCAAAGACTACATGTACAGACTCTTCTACAACTTGAGTAATCAAGTTATAGACCCTATAAGCCTTACTATTATTGCTGTACCCAACAAAGATCCCATCCTGGGATTTGGCAGCAAACTTAGTTTGATAAGACTTGCCATTGTTAAGTATATATCACTACCAACCAAAGATCCTAAAATAGGATAAGTTTGGTTTTCTGCCCTTCACAATATCATAGGGAGTCTTTTTGTGGCTCTTGGTGATAGTAGCCCTATTGATCACATGACATGCAGTGTTTACTGCCTCAGCCCAGAAATATTCTGGGAGAGAAGTGTCACTCAATAGAGTTCTACCATCCTCTATCAATGTTCTATTCTTCATTTCAGCAATACCATTTTGCTGTGGTGATCTAGGTGAGGAAAATTCTTGAAAAATCCCAAATTCTTCACATATTCTTGTCATACTTTCAGAATGAAATTCAGTACCATGGTCACTTCTGATTTTGACCACTATACAGTTCAACTCATTTTGAATTTGTTTATCAAAACTATATAAGACATTTGGGGTTTCAGATTTTTGTCTTAGAAAGAACACCCAGGAATATCTAGAATAGTCATCTACCAACACAAATGTGTAGACCTTCCTACCTAGACTATGAACTGGGATAGGACCAAAAAGATCCATATGCAAGAGGTATAGACACCTCACTGAATCCTTGTTTTCATGGCTATGAAAGGTGGATTTGGTCTGCTTGCCTTTTTGACAAGCTGAGCATATCCCATCCTTTATATACTTAACTTGAGGACCATTCCTCACTAACTCTTTGCTAAAGAGTTGGCCAATAGTCTTATAGTTAAGATGGACCAGCCTCTTATGTCATTTAACACAATGAGAGGCTCTCTCATTAGCTACAAGACAAATACGAGAAACATTGTTCTCACACTCAAAGTTAAGACAGTACACATTTCTCCTTCTATATCCTATCAATATGACCTTTTGGTGATTTGACCTTTTGATATGACATCCATTCTTAATAAATGAAATATCATATCCTATGTTACTCAACTGACTTATGCTTATAAGTTTGTGTTTCAAACCCTTCACATAGGCCACTTGAGAGATAGTAATCTGGTTATTAGAAATGTTACCAAATCCTTTGATGATTCCTTTTTCTGAACCACCAAAGGTTACTTTAGGGCCATCCATGATAGGTGTGTAGTCCTTCAGCAACCCCCTTGTTCCAGTCATGTGCCTAGAACATCCACTGTCCAAGTACCATATAGGGGCATGACCACTTGGACTTACCTGCAATAAAGATTACTTTACCTAAGAACCCAAATAAGTTTTGGGTCCTTGGTTCATGTTAATCTGAAATTTGACAAATATGCCTGTAGCTCTTCTAGCAGACAGATTTCTACTCTCCTTGACACTGGAATTGTGCCAACAATCTAAGGCAAAGTGGCCTACCTTGCCACAACACCAGCACTCAAACTTATTGTACCTTTGTTTAGGTACAACCCTAGCTGAATTGTCTACAGTAGGCTTCTTATTTTGTGTTGGGGCTTTGCCTTTAGATTTGGACTTAGCAGCCCATGCTTTTCTCTTAAACCCCAATCCAGCCTTACCCTTTTGAGGTAAAAACTCATCAATCAAGGGTAATACATATTTATGTTTAGAAAAACTAGACACAATCTCTTTCTCTTTCTGAAGTCTAACCTCCAGATTTCTAATCTGATCATTCTTGAATGTGATTGTGCCCATTTGAATAACAGTTATGTTTTTCAATCTGGCAATCTCATTCAGTTTTTGATCCAGTAACTTCTCTGAATCTAATGCAACTATCTTAAGATCTGCAATTTCCTTAGCCCGAGATTTGGCCAAGTTTTTGCTCTTCTTAAGTGTCTGCAATAAATCTCTATATTCATCTATCAACTGATGAATATCACCTTCAGACTCAGACCCATCCACATCACTTGATGCAGATGTTGCTGACTCTGACTCAGTACTGCAATCTGAAAGACATTGTACCTTACTAGGACCAGGCTGATCCTGGCATTTGTCTTCTTCTGACACAGCCATCAGTCCCTTGCACTGATGGTCTTCTTGTTCATATATAGAGTTCAGCACTTGGAGAAACTCTTCTTCTTCATCTACTGCATATAGACCAATGTAGGCCTCAACTTCAGATTCTGACTCTAAAGTAGATTGGTCTGACAAGGTCTTCTCCTTCTTAGCAATAAAGGATTTCTCCTTCTTGCCTTGGTGTTCACTCTTCTTCTTATCTGCAGTCTTTTTTCTTTTATCTGGACATTCAGCCACAACATGCCCAGGCCTATTACAGCAGTAGCAAACTATCTTGGATGTTGTAGATTTGCTTGGCTTAGACCTGCTCCTTTCCTTCCTGGATGACTTCCTTGACTGTAATATAGATCCTTGGATCAGAAGCCTCCATAAATAGCCTGACCCTTTCTTTCCAGATACCAAATATCTCCTTTCTGCATATGGGTAATTTCATAGACCCTAGCTCCTTATGATTTTCACCTGAACCCATTTTATTGATTCTTGAATCTACCTTATGGATCTACTCAGACTGTTAAGTCTTTCTTTGAGGAACATGGCTCTGATACCACTTGAAAGAATTAGTGCCTAACCACCTAGTGGGGGGGGGGGTGAATAGGTGTAATTCCTGTTTTTCTTTCAAGGCAACAAATCAATTCAGTTAACTAATAATACACTATAAATTCAACTGCTAGCACAGCACAGCAAACACAGAAACAATCAATCACATAGTGCACACAGTTTTTATTGTGGTTCCCCAAGGTCTGGGTACATCCACTTTCCCCCTTCGCCTATCTAGCAGTGTACTAGATTCGGCCTAACTTCTGCACTTCACCTCAGATCCTCAGATCATACAACTCAGAACCACAAACAAGGTTCCTACAACTCAGGCAATCTGCCCTACCTCAGCCTTCAACAAGGCCTACACTCAGAGATCACAATATCCTACAACTCAGGCTCACAGCCTTACCTCAGCCTTCAACAAGGCCTACCACTCAGAGAATTTACTCTCCTACACTCAGCCTTTATAAAACAGACTTACAATCTCAGATCTATAAAGATCTTACAAAAATTTGTTTTAACAAAGTAAATAACCACCACCATGACAAAGAGAGAAGGGATGGATGGCTTCTTGATGAGTTCTTGGAAGAACTTGATGGCAGAGCACAACCTCTCTTAGCTTTCTTCAAAGCTGCTTGAATCTGAACTCAGTAGGGTTGAACTCTTGAGAAGTTGATCTTCAATCAGCTTCTGACTTGAGATTCAGATCTCAATCTGAATTTTTCTTGGCAGCCTAGTTCAGCAACTGCACTTCTTAGATGGAGCTCTCTCTCTCCAACTTCTTAGATCTTCTGTTGAAGGTCTTCTTCTTCTTGTGGTGTTAGATATCTGTTAGTTGTAATTTTATTTTTCTGTTGAAGGAGAAAGCCTTTATATAGTCTTCTTCCATGGTAACCGGCTGAACCGGTTTCTAGCAACCTTCTGACAGCTCTGACAGTAGTAGTTGACCAGTTAAAAATGGCAGCTATCAAGTCATCCAGTCACTTCTTGAAATCACTGTCTCTTTCTGAAAGTGTCGAGAATGAACTTCATTATGTGTCGACACAAGTAGACTAAGTGTCGACACAAGTGGACTAAGTGTCGACACTAGCCTTGGTGGTGTCGACACAACTCCTTTTGTTGTTTTAACAGCTTCTCGACACTGCTTCTTTAAAATTTGTCGACACTGATTATGTGTGTCGACACAAGCCTTATTTTCTTTAACTTTGTTGAAACTTGCTGTGTGTCGACACATCTCCTTTGTGTCGACACAAGTACTTCTTTACTTTAACTTTGTTGAAGCTTTGCTGTATGTCGACACAAGTCCTCTATGTCGACACAGTTGATGTTGACAAATACTTCTATGTGTCGACACATTTGATGTCGACTAAGTATTCCTGTATGTCGACACTGCCTTTTAGTGTCGACACAGATGATGTCGACTTTGCATCTATGTGTGTCGACACAGCCTCTTGGTGTCGACACAGCTGATTCTGGTGTCGACTCAGCCTTTCCAAGTGTCGACACAATTAACTCCAAGTGTCGACACAGCTTTTCTCTAGTGTCGACACAAGCCTTCATAAGTGTCGACACTACTTCTCTAGGTGTCGACACATGGACTTAGAAATTTTTCTGCATTTCCTGCAATTACTTAACCTGCACATATAAACTCAAAACACATCAAATACACCTTGATGCATATCATTGAGTAGGGTGATGCTTCATCAAATCTGGTACACATTTTCCAATGTACCCAGCAGAAGCCTTCTGTTCGATCTCCATCATCTTCCCCTCTTCAATGGATGGTCGGAACAGATCGGTCAAGGTCCCCCCCCCACCGCCCGGGGACTGTAATTGGCGAGGTAATCGGCCTCTGAATTCTCCTCTCTACGTACATGCTCGACGAAGAAGGATCGAAATCCTCCGATCAGACCTATCACTTTGACTAAGTACTTTTGCAGGGCTGGATCATTCACTTCGAACTCTCCTTTGATCTGGAATATGACTATCATCGAGTCGGTGAAGGCCCTAATAACCCGAATTGCTAGCTCCTTGGCGAGATGCAAGCAAGCCACCATGGCTTCGTACACAGCCTGGTTATTTGTAACGGGGAAGAGGACTTTGACGGCTTTCTCGATCGTGGTTCCTTGGGGACTTACTACCACGACTCCTACTCCCATGAAATATCGGCATGAAGCCGTGTTCATGAACATCTTCCAAGAGACTGCGCTGGAAGAGCCTTCATCTCCTCCCACCTTGGCTGAGAAGTCAGCCAGGAAATCTGCTACAGCCTGCGCCTTGATCGCTAGCCTCGGAGAGTAAGAAATGTAGAACTCACTATGCTCTACTGCCCACTTTGCCAACCTGCCTAAATGCTACACCCCTTCCAGGATACTACGCAGAGGGTGATCGGAAATGACCCTGATGGAGTTAGCCTGAAAGTAAAGACGGAGCATCCGAGCCGAGACAGCCAGAGCGAACACCAACTTCACCAAGATGGGATATCTTGTTTTCGTTTGTCGTAGCAATCTACTCACATAGTAGATAGGGAGTTGCTTCTTGCCTTTCTCTTTGACCAACACCGAGCTGACCGCCTCTACTTCTACTCCCAATTAGAGTAAGATGACTTTGTCTCCTTGTGGGCCTTAGAGGAGAGGAGCTTGGGTTAGCCGTTGGTTGAGCTTTCCGGAGGCCTCCTCACACTCCGCGGTCCACTCAAACTTTTGATTCCCCGAAGAGTTTTAAAGAATGGAGAGCACCTCTCTCCCGTCTTGGACAAAAAATGACAAAGGCCTGCCAGCCTTCCTGTCAACCTTTGGACTTCCTTGCGATCTTTCGGTGACGCCTTCTCCAGAATATCCTTAACTTTATACGAGTTACATTCCACCCCCCTGGGAGTGAGGTGGTGACCTAAGAACTTTCCTCTTCCTGCATCGAAGACGCACTTAGCCAGGTTCAGTAGCATCTTATACTTATGTAGGGTGGCGAAGGTCTCCACCAAATCCTCTATGTACTCCGCGATGCTTTTGCTCTTGATAAGAGATCATCCACGTAGACTTCCAGGTTCTTCCCCTTTTTTTGTTTGAAGATTTGATACATCATTCTCTGGTAAGTTGCTCCCACATTTTTGAGCGTGAAGGGCGTCATCTTGTAGCTATAGCAGCCATCGCTGGTTATGAAGGAGATGTCACGGCAGTCAGGGGGATGCATCCGGATCTGGTGATACCCTGAAAAAGCATCAAGACAACTCATCACAGGAAACCCGACGGCGGGATCAACTAGCGCATCGATTTGAGGCAAGGGGTAGCAACCCTTCGGGCAAGCTTTATTCAACATAGAAAAGTCGATACATAGACGCCAGCCCCCTCCAGTCTTCTTCACCATTACAACGTTGGATACCCAGCCTGGATACTGGATCTCCGAAAAAAACCAGCCTTTAGCAGTTTCTCCACTTCCTCACTGAACAGACCAACCAGCACTGTAGCGCTTTTCCATTGCTTTTGACAAACAGGATCCACTGCGGGATCCAAGTTAGGTCAATGGTAGGCAACATCGGTGTCAACCCCTGGAATCTCGGCGGTGCTCCAAGCAAAAATATCGATGTTCTCTTGTAGGCAAGCAGCCATCTATATCATCCCCTCCAGCGATAAGGATCCTCCGACCTTCAGTAGGCCAGGCTCTCCTCCTAGAGAGATCACTTCCACCTCTTCTATCTCCTCAGCTATACACAGTCCTTCCTCCCTTTCCAGCAACTTCTCCAACCTCTCCACTCCCCCCATCCAGTTGATGGTACTCACGGCATTCAGGTAGCACTCCCTAATGCTTCCGGATCCCCCCTGATCCTGACTTGGACATCCCATCGGCAATACTTCAAGTATTGATGAAAAGACGATGGAACGGCCTTGAAATAATTGATGATGGGCGGCCCGAAGATGATGTTCTACCCACTCGACGCATCGACGATGATGAAGCGGCATCGGATCGAAGTCCCGCCGAGAGAAACCAGAAGCTCCACTGCCCCTTCCACTTCTTTCTTCTCTCCTAAGAAGCCAAAGAGGGGTCAATCTGCAGCCTGGAACCGAGATGCTGCCAACTGAAGCCCGACGAAAGTTCTCTTGAAGATGACGTTCACCGAGCTCCTGTTATCCGCAAAATTCGGTCGACGGTGAAGTCTTTGATGGTAGCTTGAATAACCAGGGCATCGTGGAAGGGGTTCTCTTTACGTAACATATCCTACTTTGAGAAAGTGATTTCTTCTAACGGGGGCGGGTTCTGTGACGTCGAGGCAGCGTTCTTCTTATATATTTTATGGAGACTTCCCTTGCGGGAAGCTCCGAGCTATGCTCCTCCATTGATTATCCCAACATGCCCACCTCCTATGTCAGGAATCACCTCTCTGCGACCTCCCAGGTCGACACGATCCTCATTAATCCTCCTCGACAGAGCTTGGAATGCCACTTATCCCATCGTGGCCTCTTGTCTTTGCTTCTCCCTCTCCGTAACTCCTACTTCCAACCTCCTTCTTTCTTCCCAGAACTACGGGCAAGCCAATGTCCCATGCCCCTCTACTATATGGATATCACAGTAAAGGGGAATCTCCTCTTCCTGACGTATCGCCCGTTGCTCCCTTCGGCGACGCTTTTTTCCCTGACTGGCGATGACCATTGCTTCCCTTCTTCCTCCCCTTCGACCTTCCTCCTGTCAGTTGTCATTCCTCCTCTCTTGTTGGAAACGCGGTCTCACTGGTGGCCTCCACTGGGGGAGATGCTTGGGGTACTGAAATAGCATATCTTCCCCTCTCCTTGTCTGTGCATATGCTGGCCTTCTCTCCTCTTGCCTTCGAGCCCTCTCTTGCCTCCTCTCTTCATCCATCCTGGGATCTTCTCTCTTCCTCTTCTCCTCTCTTTTCGTTGATTCCTCCTCCCTCCTTTCAAACTGCCTTCCCAGAGATCTTCCAGCCCTCATCACTGAAGTCCTCATTTCCCCCTTTTCAACGATGCATCCCAGTCTAGCCGCGCTAAGAAATCTTTGTTCTTCTCCTCTCCTCGGACCAAAGTATTCTGCCTTTGTATCATCTCCTCAAAGGACCTCCGCAAGTCCATGCTGAAAAGACCCTATTTCAACCTAAACTTCAGGGCCACCATCAAGGTGAAGATTTCCATCGCCTCCACCTCCAAGATCTCCTCTTGGAAATGATCTATGTAATGGCCGAGACACTCCTGCACCCCTTGGTTGATCTTAAAGAGAGTGTTTGCTTCCTTCTTCCTATTCTTGGATGTTGCGAACCTCGCCAGGAGGCCTCGACGCAGATCTACGAAACAGTAGACCGAACCTGTTGGAAGCTGGTGGAACCAGTCCCTCGCATTACCTTTAAGGGTAATGGAGAAGAACTGGCATTTGAAAGCATAATACATGTTGCTGATGGAGATGACATCTTCAAACCACTGAAGATGCCTGACAGGGTCATCCCTACCAGAGTAGTAGGTGAGAACGAGATCTCTGAACCCTTCGGGGATGGGGGCGGCAAGGATCTTGTCATAGAAGGGGCTCCTCTCTCCCTGGCGGTGACGAGTTTCATCCTCAGTGGAGATATCATACTCGCTCCACTGGCGAGTATCTTGGTATCTCACTGGTATCATTGGATATCGGAAACGGACCCCTTGGCTGCACGCCGGATGGTGCTGCGATTATAACGGTCGCTCTTCTATTGCCTAAGCGGGCTCATTCCCAGCTCGCCTCGGTGGCGCATCCTCATCCTGAAATATCACGCGACGGTGGGACGTTGCCGTGTCATCGAGGCGATGAGAAAACCCGGCGAGGATGATCTTCTCAATTCTCTTCGCGAACTCCTCGAACGTAGCAATGGTCACGAACTCGCCACCTCGTGCTAAATCACCATCTCCCGCCGAGTTACCGACCAACTCTCCATGTTGGCCATCATTGGCCATCTTGCTAAACCACCAAACTTTCCACCTTGGCTACGATCCACGCTCACCGCACCAAGTGTTGAAGCCAGGAAAAATCCCAACCTCAAAATTCAGATCAAAGTCACCTAAGGATACCAGTTCAGGGATAAGACCAGACGGCTAGGATGAATAGGATGAAGAACGAGGGTAACAGGATCCTAGATATTATGTCAGGAAGGTCCCCCCATGTACCTGGATGATCGAAAGGAGCAGCCCCTTCTCAACCAAAAGTGGTCGAACTAGGTACGATGGTGACTAGCTGATGACTAAGTCGCAATGCCGCGACCTGGTCTCTTAGGAAAAGGTATCCAAAGGCTCGGCTAGTATTCATAAAGGATAGCTCGCGAGTATTGATGCACTCTCGACAATTGTACCGATCGTTGTCAAGGAATAAAAGTGAGGAGTTTAATCCCCGGATATCGATCTCTCGAGGAGTGCAAGTAGGGAGTGTGCTTTTGCTATTGGAAAAGTGATTGCTAGTTTTAACGTGGCAAATGGGGTTTAGTTTGGGTTTCCTAAGATTAATGCTAATAAAACTAATGCGGGTCACCATCACTACATCTCTTGGGTGGATTACTATGGAGAGTAGTATGAACGATGGACGAAACAACGAGGGTCGCAATCACCTCTTCATCACGCACGCTTCTAGCAATCGCTAGAATGACACAATCACAACAAGCATAGGAAAAACTAAAGCTTAACAACACAAGCAATGATTAAGACATAACAACATATCGACATGCTGAAACCTTAAGCAAAACAATATTCTCAAGCAACAATCCCACTATCACAAGTTCAGAATGAAGGAATCACAAGAAGAGGTGGAGAAATACAACCGAGCGCACATAGGCTTCCCGAGATTCATGGCCAGAGTAAGGGGTTGTCGGGCCTTGTCCGAGCTTGGTCTACGGATGACGTCCGGGAACCTAGAAGGGCTGTCACCTCCTTCGAATATCCTGTATTCTTCGTGAATGATCACTGGGCTAGTTCTGGCCAAAGAACTCCGCAAGTGCAACAATAATGATCTCGGATGGTAGCTTAGAGGTCGGAGAAGATGAAGGTGGTCGGAGACGCAACTATTGCAAGCTTTCTGAGGAGAAATGGTGGCTGGATCAACTCTCCAAGGAGGGGAGAGAAAATGACGGCTCGAGGCGAGTTTTCCCGCTCAGAGGAGCGGAAATGGTGGGGGAAGCGGAGCTGGATCCTTGGAAAGAGGAAATCTGCAACTTAAATAGAAAAGTCAGAAAAAATGGTTTCACACGGTTTGGCACACGGCCGTGCGCAAACTGTGCGATATTAACTTTCAGGATAGACACGAGGAAGGAGAAGCGTTGACCGTGCGTTTTCCTTCCCGCACGGGCAGTTCCGCCCGTGCGTGAAGGACATCACACGGGTAGCGATAGAGCGCTAGAAAATAGGGACACACAGGAAAACTGTGCGTTCTACTCGTGCACGGGCGCTGCCACCCGTGCGTGAACAAATCGCGCGATTTGCCATAGAAAGGAACAAACTAGAAAGCTACAGGAAAACCGTGTGTTTCCTTCGTGCACGGTTTCTAAGAAACCGTGCGTCAACCGTGCGTGAAGATCGTCGATTTCTGCTAGACCAAATTCGTCGAGCTCGGCTCGACGTTCTTCCAGCTGACTAAAACGCAGGATTTCAAGCAAACCGTGCGTGAAAGAAACACACGACCGTGCATTTTCCTTGAGACAGAATTCCTGCCTTGGGGGAAAACGCACCACCTACACAACAAAACCAATGCTGGAGCACAAGCTCCTAGCACCAAATACTGAAAAGAAAACACCAAGAAAGAACCATGCGTAGCACCATGTGCATACCCCCAATAACAGAATGTGCAATTGCACACCCTCAGGCCAAAACAGTGCACAAAATGGTCCATGACCGAACGATGCAAATATAACCGATATCCGGTTGAAATGCAGTGCACGAGTGAGAAAATCAGCCCAGATGAGTCTGAAAAACCCTATAAATATCGGACTCATCAAACCACCAGACTTAAACATTTGCTCGTCCCGAGCAAATCATCCCTCCGTGCACTAGAAAATAGTTAGCTGGCATAGAGATTTCAAAATAAGGTAAAGTGAGAAATCAAATACTCATGGGTATAGAAAATATAATAGATAAACTTTTTAATTATGCTACGAAGTTATAGATTTTGACAATTGTTAGTAAGTATTGTAGCTACTCAAAAATTGAATTCTGGAGAATCATTCGGTCATACGTAGGAAGAAAGTAGGCAGGCCACTAAGTTGAGCATTGCCAAAGACTGGGACTCGGGACCACCTCCAAAGGAATCCACCAATGTCGGGGACCATGCGCTTGCCCGTTCACGCTCTCTCCACAATGCTAGTTTGACTCGAGCGCGAATCTGCAGGACTATAGGAAGATAATGGGGCTTAGGCGTATACGTAGTTAAGGATGCAAAAGGTAAACAATGGCTACGCAAAACCCAAATGAGCTCGTACAAAAAATCCTCTCCCCAAGCAATACATACAGGTGCTCCACACCACCAGACTTGGACTTGCCAAACGGGTACATGCACCGCCTACCAGCACAAAATCTCAAATGAAATTTTCATTTAGACTTTTTCTTCTTTCATACCAAACTACTTTCCTTTTATCTTTTTATTTTCTTTTTCAAAAATTTTTATATCACATTCAGCGACATAATCATGAAATCTGCACCTCACAAACACAAAACTGCACCTCAGCAACATCACCAAATGCAAGAAGTGATATACTAATATCTCGAGCTAGGGGCGTGCTATTGGGATAGACTTTTAGCCTTTGGTGATCACGGAGTGGGGCTGAATCAACAAGAGGGGTAGGCTCAAAATAGGCAAACAAGGATTACGTTAGGACTGGGTACAAGGCTCAACCGGGACAAAATGATTGCCTACATCACACTCACGCTTGACTAACCATGCACCAAAGCTTCAAGAGTAGCTTGGGGCAAGTTCTTAGCCACCGAGAAAGATGATCCTTCCTCCCGACTCGAGTAATATGAGGCTAGTGGCGGGTACACACATTCCCACACTACCGTTCGATTGCTCCAGATTCCACAGTTTTGAGTATTACAAACATTATTTACAAATGTAGAAAAGCATAGATCTACGCGAATAAAGAAAAATTAAATCTATACTATTTCTACACATCATGAGTCCTCGATTAGTAGCACTGCACGAGTTTCACACTACCCTATCCTAAAATCCTAAGCCAACACCACTATCTTAAAGTTAACACAAAAGAAATAAATTAAACTTGGGTCGAGCGCGTGCTTAAGTGCGCGCTCATGCGGTGTAGGTGCACAATGTTGTCATGATAAAATAAAAAATTGAAAATTAAAATACTCTTATGGTAGGCAAGTGCATGTGCAAAGGTAACACGCGAAACTTTCCCCCACCAGACTTATGCTATACAATATATCCATGATTTGCTATAAAATTAAATAAATGAAAGTTGAGGTAAGAGGTTACCCATGCTCAGCAAATGAGCATATCGGGAGATTGGCGTTAAACTTCAGCAATAAACCCACGGCCCAAACAGATTCCACCGGCAAAATTGAATATCTCCAACCACAAAAAGCTATACACAATTAAGCACAACAACTAAATTGCACAAATTTAAAGAAAGCAGCAACATTGTGTCATCTCCCATAAGCCCTTTTCTTTACCGTCCTTAAGGTGGACCAAATACCTGTATTAACAGTTATATAGATATTATTTTTCAATCCTAGCCAAGCACAAATCCAAGCAACAAACGTAAGCAAAACAACTAATTGAGGTTACATCCATCGGGGTCTTGCAGCAATATGCAATGCACATATTTACCGGCAACCTTCCCTTCAAAGCACTTCAAGCGATGCCCGTTTACTTTGAAAGAGCTGTCCTTACCATCCCGAACCTCTATCGCGCTGTATGGAGAGGTACTCCCAACCATATAAGGGCGGCTCCATCTGGATTTTAACTTCCCGGGAAATAGCCGCAGGCATGAATTATATAAAAGAACTTGATCATCTGGCTTGAATTCCTTGGGCGAGATCTTTCTATCATGCCAGCGTTTGGTTCTTTCCTTATATATGCTCGTGCTCTCATAAGCGCCCAAGCAGAATTCATCGAGCTCGCATAGCTGACCACGTCGCTTGTTAGAAGCCTCTCTAAAGTCCATGTTGAGCAATTTTGTGGCCCAAAATGCCTTTTGCTACAATTCGACAGGAAGGTGGTATGATTTGCCATATGCCAGTTGGATGGGTGACATCCCTATTGGTGTCTTGAACGCAGTTCGGTAAGCCCAAAGAGCAACATCCACCTTCTTTGCCCACTCCTTCTGGTTGGAGTGGATAGACTTTTCTAAAATACGCTTCAGTTCTCTATTTGAAATTTCGACTTGCCAGCATGTCTGAGAATGGTAGGCTAAAGCAACCTTGTGGTGAACAACGAATCGTTTCAGCAGTTGTGCAAATTGATGGTTGCAGAAATGGCTGCCCCCATCACTAATTATAGTTCTTGGTGCGCCAAAGCAGGAGAAGATATTCCTATGATGAAATTGGAGTATGGTGCGAGCATCATTCGCATGCAACCGCTTCCGCCTCCACCCATTTTGACACAAAATCCACAACAACTAGGATGTACTGCTTCCCATGCGACATGGGGAAAGGTGTAACGCCTCCATTCGTCATATGGAATATAACAGTGGGTCTGGCCGGGGCCTCACGCCATATTTCACAGATAAACGACAGAATTACGTATGAATATAAAAATCACGTTCTACACGCATCCTAACTCAGAGCATTCTAGCGAAAGCATTTTAAGTTATATAAACTCATCACAGTGAATGTCCACTAAATATATAAACCATACATTTATATATTACCAGGAATGTATACAAATACACACCCTCATGGCCTAAATTCCTTACAAGTTACTCTTTACAAATATACAGCTTCATACATCAGCACGCAGGCTGCCCACACGTGATATCCAAGAATTCTTCGCACGGCCTTCAAGGGCCTTTAAGCAGCAAGGGCTTCATTCTACTCAATTCAATTCAACCTGTCAGCACCTGCAATTAGACATCCACCCCAAGAGCGGTAAACAAAGCAATGGTCAGCATTAGCTGACCAATTATAATGACCCTACCCCTTACCCTGAGCAGTGGTTCCTTCCCTGTATGCATTGCAATCATAACATATGTCTATCACAACAAGTATCACAGCAGTATCACAAATGCCGCCCTCTGCTAGACGCTCCGTGCACTCAGGGCACATTACGGTGGGTCGGACTCCTTGGCACCACCACCGAGCAGAGGTTTTTAACATGTTGGTTGGCCGGTCCTAGTCCACCAACACGCATGCTAGCGACATTCCGCCCATCCCACTAAGAGGTGTTAACCTCACGGCAAACTTGATCATTTAAATCGCCTCTAGATGGACCCACCATTATGGTGCAGCAAGCCGGATCGGGGCCGCATCCGCCCATACATTGCCACCAATCGATCCTACACCATAGGTCTAGGTCAGCCTTTTCCCATTGCTCAATTTGTCAATAGCGCAGATCTTGACGCGGGTCGGCCTTCCCATTCCTGCTCCGCACACAGCTCTCCCAAAGACGATTACCAATTCAGCATACACAATCCAAGAGCTCATCCCGAGCTTTCTAAGTATTCACAATTCACAAGCATCCATACAAGACACAGAGTCTTCTCCGATTCATAATAGAAACATCACCAATCCAGACTACCCGTACGGATGGGCTTCACACAGCATGTCTATATCATACTACCTATTTTCGGCTCTAGATGCAGACTCAACCTAGAATCACTTACGCTTTCCACCTCTTGGTGGAGGATTCCATGCATATGCATAAAGAACGGACTTCGCTAGTCCAAGAAGGAGATCGTTACACTTCACGATGGCTTTGGTGCCATGAAGCTCTAGCCGGATGGAAACCAACGCCACGGCCTTGCCGCCATGAATCCGCACTCGGCTTACGATTCAGCACGCTGAAGCTTCTCTGACAGTCGTCTCCCTTTTTCTCCTCCTTCCTTATTCTCTCTCTTCTCCCCACTTTTGAGAATGAGGAAGTGCTAAAGATGATGAGATTCTCCATCCACTCAGCCTTATAACATCCGGGAAGGGTCTGGACCCTTGGATCCAAGATGAAGGAAATGAACGGCCACGATTTGCCCTCAAATCTATATTTTTGGGCTGACCCGTCCCGTGACACGCCCGTGTCACAAGCCGTGTCCCTTAAGCGGTGTACGAACAGCCTTATCCAGAATAGGACACGGTCATGTGACACTCCCATGTCATATGGCTGACATGCCCGTATCACACAGTACACGCCCGTGTGGCATGGCGTGTTCCTCAGGTAGTACACCACCAACTCAACCTGAGCGGGACACGGCCATGAGACTCGCCCGTGTCCCAGGCCGTGTACACCAAGACACACTTGTGTCCACCAACACACACATCCCTGGCTGATCTAGAGAAGGATACGGCCCTGTGACATGCCTGTGTCACAGGCCGTGTACTTCACTTGACTTGCCACTCGACGATTGATGAGTTGTAAATATTCGTATTTTTATGTATATTAATTAACTCATTTTCATTTGTTTTTCGTTACATTTAGTTAATTTTCATAATAAAATGTTTCCTTTTTGTAAAAATATTTCTAACTTAAGTTTATTTTGATTTTCTACAAATTTTGTAGAAATTGTCAAAAATTACAAGTACATGCATGTTTACTTTGGGTCACGCGAGTGACCAGGGCGTGGTACTTCATATCCCGTGAAATCAGCTCATTTTTTGAAGAAATTGATGAAAACGCCCCCAGACACGCCCGTGACTGAGACCTATGTCATTCCAGCTTGACGAAACGTGTTCAAAGTTCATTGATCCGACCCGACATGCCCGTGTGAAGATGCGACACGGGCGTGTACTTCTCCACCTGGCCCGACAAGACAACGTCGTCGACTTTCCGACATGACCTGCGGCCAGTTCGACCTCCCCGACACGACCAGCGTCACGCCCGTGACCTAGGGTGTGACCGCCACGTGTACAGCCAAAAGTCAAAGAAACCGTCAAATCTCGGCAACGCCATATGTACAGTACTGACACGCCCCCCGACACGCCCGTGTCAGAAGGCGTGTACCATGAAAATTTTGTCTATAAGTACCCAGCTGCTAGCTGAACCCCTGTTCCCTTTTCTTGAACCATTTTGTATAAGGAGGTGATGTTTAAATGTCTTTCCAAAGCTATGTAAGAGATTTTGTCTCCCCCACTCCTAGGTTTTGTTTTTATCTTTCCATGTAACTCGTGTTTACTTAATAAAATATGTGTTTTTCTAAATTATATGGTTTTGGATTCCATCTAAATACCTCTCTTATGCAATCTTATTTTGTTTCTTTTGATTTTCTGGTCTTTAAAATGTGTGTGTGTATGCGTATAGCTTTATATTTTTATGTTTTCGTTATTTTCTGTTCTTTAAAATGCATGTGTGTGGAGTATTTTCATTTTTGTTGTGTGAGTGTGTATTTCATTTTAAGTAGAGTGAGTGTTTAAGTTTTTAATTTCTATTGTGTGTGTGCGTCTTTCATTTCTATTGTGTGACTGTGTTTTCATTTTATGTCGAGTGTGTGCATTTTACTTTCCGTAGAGTGCGCGAGTGTGTTCTTTATTTCTGCAGTGTGTGTGTATTTCATTTTATGTCGAGTGTGTGCATGTGTGCATTTATTTCCTCCTACTCGTTTGAGTAGGACTTGCTTTCATTTCTCGCCCACTCGTTTGAGTGGGACTTGTCTTTTATTGCTTTCATTTACCGCCTACTCGTTTGAGTAGGACTCGCAATTTACAGCTTTCTTTTACTACTATATTTCCTGCTTTCCTTTTCGTGCTTTCATTTTATACTTTTATTTTATTTCTTTCATCGCAAGCCGTCCACATTCCGATGAGTGGCTAACCGCTCTTAACCATCAGTATCGAAGAGCATTGGGACAGATAAAATATCTTTAAATAACTAAAGGTCCTGTTTTTCTAATTAATTAAAATTACTTAAGGTTTACCCCTGGTTTACGAAGCGTAGAACCACATAATCGATGTGTGAGCTCTATTTCCGTAGTCCATATGCTAGCTAGCCGAGAGGTCATGCGTATGGACCGATCACCGCTTGATAAATGGAGTTCCACACTAACCCTCGAGAGAGGAGGCACGCAAACTCTACCGGATTGGGTTCCCCACCCAATAGCGGGGTTCTTAGCATAATGCGAACATTAAGAGGAATCCTTCGTTAGACGAGAGCCCAGTCGAATAGTCTTAATGTTCAGGTGAGCGATAGTCCTAGATATAGGTGAGCTCATTTTAGTGGAACCTCCACAGCCAAGTCTCCGCCATAATTAATTTGAAATTTAGGATATCTTTTTATTAAAAGTTTTTTTTATTTCAAATTTTATACGATGCGGTTTCACTAAGCTCTTTATCGGCTCCACCTTTAAAACTTTTATTTTCTGCCCTTTTTTGTATATAAAAATATCCTGACAAGATAAAATATTGGTAAAATAATAGTCCCCTCGAGAGAAGAGTAGAAATAATCAACCCGACCCCGAGAACAATACGACCCCGATAATCCAGACCGGAATATCCTGTACTACACGCAATAGGTGCACTTGCCTCCTCTCCTTAAAACTCGGTTTCCACTTTTTATACTTAATAAATCCGCATGTCTCGTTCTTCCAAAATAAAATATATTAACCGCTCTTTGGCTAAATAAAAACACTCGCGGGGCGCCGCGAGTTTTATCCATCAACGATCGTCGAGCGTAGTTCGTCGATCAGAGGAGGACACACCCTCTGACACGCCCGTATCGCAGGGCGTGTTCCCTCTCGAGAACTTCTCGAGTTCATTTCGTCAAGCACTCGAGAGGCTGCTCAACCCGAGCACGACATGCCCTGGGACACGCCCATTGTTGAAGCCAAAATCTTACTTCGACAAGAGTTCGAAAAATAGGGGCATAGCCAACACCTACTCGTCCCAAGCTCTGACCTCCGACTGGTCGTGAAGGACTAGAAACTGACCCAAGGACTCAGCAGGGAGGTCCCACCGCTTACCCGAAAGATCTCTGAGAGCTTCCCCTCCAAAGCCAAAAGCTGGGTTTGGAGCTCCTCAGAAAGCGCAAACAAAAGCCTCTTAAGTCCCGGGAAAGATGTGTATATGTGCCTTTTTGAAGAACCCCTCTGGGTCTATTTATAGTTTTCTGAATTGGATCTGCAAATAACCATACTGGGCTGACCTGAATATACCAGAATACCCCTGCTTGGGTCTGCCAACAGCCAAACTCCGCTGTTCTGAGGAGTTATACGCAGACCACCAAGGGCAAAAGAGTAAAAATACTAGGGGTAGAAGAGTAAAATCCCCCTGGGGCCTAGATTTTTCAAAATGGCCTTTCCTCTAGATGGTGAGTGGGGGAGTATCTATCGGCGAGACGAATCTTTCTCTCGTCTCGCCAACCTTATATGCCGTGAGGCCTTCTCGCGGTCATAGGCCTTCTCGCGCCCTCAGGAGGGACATCATGCCTACTGTAGAGGCTATTTACCTCGCCACCTGCGAGTGGACCACATGGTCCCACTCGCCCATCAATTCCACTCGCCTGCCTGGTCAATACGCGCTTTGAGGAACTCTCGCGAGCCCAAGGTTGTACACAATCCCCGCTCTTTTCGAGATTATTCTAAGATCAGAAAAAACATCCAACCAAGGCTCGCTATTAATACGTATTTATTGACGTATTTATGAGAGAATATTCTGAGTCCCCCCCATCAAAACCGTGGGCTTGATTCCATTCGTGCCTTCCACTCGCGCAGTAGACCTCCCTGTGCGGGAGCTCGTGGTTGTCTCTGGCAATGGCACTCGTACTGAATGCCGTCCGTCTCGCCCCTTCTCTTCTATTTTCTCTGAATGATGTAACAATAATTAAATAATATTGTGTGCTGCTTGTTGTCTCGCTGGTATTGTCAGAACTTGATATCCGTTGATTGCGGGACGGTATTTGAATATATATTTTTATTGCTAGTTTAAATACTCTTTAATTTCTTTTAATCACTGTCTCATGATTGCAACTGACCACGCTAATCGAGGTTTTTTAGGAGAGAGAGTGTAAAATGTCGGACGACCCTCCCTCTCCCTTTGTACCTTTTCCCGCGCATTAATCATTTCACCATATTTGCTATAAATATCCCGGCCCTGGATGAGATGGATATCCGCGTCTATTACTCTTGCTGCCCAAGTTCTTGCTTCCTTGCTTTAGCCGTCTTGCCGCTTCTTCTCGCGCTTCTCTCCCAACCCACTCGCCGGTCTTCTTTCTTATTACTCCTTTCTCTCCCCTTCTCGCCTAAAGCCGTCTCGCCAACACCGTCTCGCCAAGGATGGGAAAGAAGAGAGTTGAGGAAGGCGAGGGGCGCAGCCGCTCCGGGAAGCGGTTTTCTGACCACGACTTCCCGCTCGGCAGGTTTCCTAAAGAAGACTACCGCAGATTCGTACGTGAGTACCTGGCGGAGGGGATCGACTCGCGGCCTCCAAAAGTTGCCGAGTCCATGAACACCTACTACCTGGGAGAGCTTGCCTTCCCCGTCTTGCACTTTGAGGCGGGGTTGCGGTTGCCTCTGTGGCCTGAGGTAAAACAAGTTTTTAAGTATTTCGGCGTCGTCCCGGCGCAGTTTAACCCGAATGCTATTTCGGTGTTGATCGTCTTTGCCTGCTATATGCACTAGGAGAGCATCGAGTTAGCTTGACGGTCTTCCGCAAGCTCTTTATCTACCACGCCAACGCTGATGGCATCTCGTACTTCACCGGCCAAGGGCTCAAGGTGTGCGAGACGCCCAACAAAAATCACCACTGGCTCACGCGGTTCATCTTCATCCGCGGAGACCGTGGTTACTTTGTGGGCATCCCACTCGCGCCGGTATCTCCCCCAGAAAGCTTCTATGCCACCCCGCAGGTCAGTGGCCCTAAGAAGCTGCTATATCAATATTTCATCGGCAAGAACTTCGAGGTCAACTACCTGCGGTGAGGCCTCGACTCGCTTCCTCCAGTGCTCCCTGGTGAAGGTACTCTCGCCCTCTTGTCTCACACTTCACTCTTTCTGTCTCGCCATCTTATCACTTTCTTGTTTTCCAGGGGAGCGAGTGGTCCCAGTCCACCCTCCATATAATAGCAACATTTACCCCTCCAAGGGCCTCGATCTTGCCAACGCGGCAACTGAGGTGGCGAGAGAGTCCTTCACTCCTTCCCCTCTCAAAAGGCCTTCAAGAGACACGGCCCCCTCTCGCTCCAGCCCTCCAAAGAGAATGAAGAAGGCTGTGGTGGTCTCCAAGGGGAAGAATAAGGTGACCCCAAAGGAGATGGAGACATCGGGGTCTCTGAGCCCCATCTCTGTGGATGGGTCTTCGTCGCCCCGCTCGCCTCGCCAACAGGGCGTCTCGCCTACACGCGAGACGGCACTACCCAATCAACATGATGCCGCCTCCAATCAACCAGCCACTGCCATCAATCAACCAACTGCTACTGCCTCTCGCGAAGGCACTTCCTTCAGCCGTCCCGCCCCCTCTTCCCACATGAATTATAACTTGGGCCCCACGGTTTCCGATGTAGTTGGGGACCCTGTTCTGCTGTGGGGGCGGGACGCCAACCGCGTCTCCATCTCCACCCTCCTTCCTCCTTGGAAGGAGCAATAGGAGCCCACTAGTCATGCTTTCGCCGTGGGACACGGCCTCTACGGTGGTCTCGACACAGTCCCCCCTGAGAGCGAATCTACGCGAGACCTCGTTATGAAGTCCTCCCATATCCAGATGCGGGATTTGGAGTTCGCGCACCGCGCCACGTGCCGTCTGATATATATCAACAAAAAAAGGTCAGAGAGTGAGACGAGCCTGGCGGCGGAGCGGAAGCGGTCAGAAGATCTCGCCAAGAGGTTGTTTGATGCCGAGAGCCTCCTCGCCAAAGTCCAAGGCGGAGTGGTAAAGCGCTATCCTTACCCATATTCTTTTTCTTTAGGGGCTGCCAACTAAAAACCTGACGTTTCGTAGGATGCCGAGACGGCGGCACGGCTGCACTCGCGAGCAGCAGCCCTGGAGGAGGAGGTCAAGGACTTAAAATCCAGAATACTCGCCTCCAGGCTGACGCTGCGGTATCGTCTCACCGCGAGCCCTTTCGGACACCTCCGCCGCACTATTCTTATGACGAGGTCAAGGAGCAATGCCGAGATGCTGGCATCAGGGCCGCAGAGCTAATCTTGAAGATGATGAAGGACCTAGGGGTTGTGGAGGACGATTCATAAATGGTGACCGTTCGCGACCTGGTCCCCCAGCTCTTTGGCGAGGAGAGCGAGGATTCTTCATCCGGCGAGGAGGAATGACGCGCCACCTCCACGATCCAGAATCCCTCTCTCCTCTTCCTTCTGCTGCTGCTTGTAAAACTAAGACAATCTTTTTTGAGCCTTTTTGTGTTACATAAAGATGATCAAATGTACATGTTATTTGTTGTTTTATTCTTTATTATGCGAAATGAATTTCTGATTTGCTTTGGCCCGCGAGACGGTGCTATCCACCCGTCTCGCCGTCTCGCCTTTACTCTTTGCATGTTGCCTTATTTTGCTTACTGCGAGACGATAATTTGATGCGCTCATGCACGCGAGAAGGTGTTACCCCTTGTCTCGCGGCCATGCCGGAGAGTTGGCCCTGGTCGCGGGACGTCACTTCCTTTACCTTTGCGCGTGAGATTCAAACGACGCAACTTTCTCGGCTCGCCTTAGGGTACTCCCAGAGCGAGTGGCCTTTAGTTGTGTAACTTGCTTACTGAACATTAGAGTGAGCCTTCCGCCTCGCTTGAGTGCCCACTCGCCTAAACGAGATCATCCATGTAACTGCCAGTTGCGAGTGCCTCCACTCGCACTGCTTCAAGTTTTTGCCTTAGTTTATTTCTTTTATTTCTTTTCTTCTACGTTTAAACTGGGATGCACTGGGATGTTGCTTCAAGAAGCTTTTCCCAACCGTCATGCCATCGAGTGAGTTTACATCTCTCTAGTTTGATGAGAACTTGTGCGACGGGTCCACCGGGGACCGGGTGGAGCTAGAAGTGGCGTAGAATTCCCCAGAACCAAAAACCATTCCCAAGAACCAATAATTAAAACTTCAAGAACCGGAACTCTCCCCAACAGGCGAGCCTTCGGACCTGCCAGCTAATGAGAGCCTGCGCAGCGGGTCTACCTGGGGCTGATCCATGCTCGGGGTAGTGCAGAACCAAGGACCAGACCTCTCCCCCACAGGCGAGCCTTCGTACCTGCTAGCTAATGAGAGCCTGCGCAGCGGGTCTACCTATGCCGAGCCGCGCTCGGGGTAGTGCCGAACAAAAGACCAAGTACCAGACCTCTCCCCCATAAGCGAGCCTTCGGACCTGCTAGCTAATGGGAGCTTGCGCAGTGGGTCTACCTGGGGCCGAGCCGTGCTCGGGGTAGTGCAGAACCAAGGACCAGACCTCTCCCCCACATGCGAGCCTTCGGACCTGCCAGCTAATGGACGCCTACGCAGCGGGTCTACCTGGGGCCGAGCCGCGCTCGTGGTAGTGCAGAACCAAGGACCAGACCTCTCCCCCACGGGCGAGCCTTCGGAACTACTAGCCAATGAGAGCCTACACAGCGGGTCTACCTGGGGCCGAGCTGCGCTTGGGGTAGTGCAGAACCAAGGACTAGACCTCTCCCCCACAGGCGAGCCTTCGGACCTACCAGCTAATGAGAGCCTGTGCAGCGGGTCTACCTGGGGTCGAGCCGCGCTCGGGGTATTGCAGAACCAAGGACCAAGAACTAGACCTCTCCCCCACAGGAGGGGATTCAGACCTGCCAGCTAATGGGAGCCTGCGCAGCGGGTCTACCTGGGGCTGAGCCGCGCTCGGGGTAGTGCAGAACCAAGGACCAAGAACCAAACCTTTCCCCCACAGGCGAACCTTCGGACCTGCTAGCCAATGGGAGCCTGTACAGCTGGACTACCTGGGGCCGAGCCGCGCTCTGGGTATTGCAGAACCAAGGACCAGACATCTCCAACACATGCAAGCCTTCAGACCTGCCAACTAATGATAGCCTGCGCAGCGGGTCTACGTGGGGCCGAGCCGCGCTCGGGGTAGTGTAGAACCAAGGACGAAACCTTTCAGCCACAGGCGAGCCTTCAGACCTGCCAGCTAATGAGAGCCTACGCAGCGGGTCTACCTTGGGTCGAGCCGCGCTCGGGGTAGTGCCAAACCAAGGACCAAGAACCAGACCTCTCCCCCACAGGTGAGCCTTCAGACCTGACAGCTAATGAGAGCCTGCGTAGTGGATCTACCTGGGGCCGAGCCGCGCTCGGGGTATTGCATAACCAAGGACCAATAACCAGACCTCTCCCCCACAGGCGAGCCTTCAGACCTGACAGCTAATGGGATCCTGCGCAGCGGGTCTACCTCGGGCCGAGCTGCGCTCGGGGTAGTGCAGAACCAAGGACCAAGAACCAGACTTCTTCCCCATAGGAGATCCTTCGGACCTGCCAGCTAATGGGAGCCTGCGCAGCTATTCTACCTGGGGCCGAGACGCGCTCGGGGTAGTGCATAACCAAGGACCAGACCTCTCCCCCACAGGCGAGCCTTCGGACCTGACAGCTAATGAGAGCCTGCTCAGCGGTTATACCTGGGGCCGAGGCGAGCTCGGGGTATTGCAGAACTAAGGACCAGACCTCTCCCCCACAGGCGAGCATTAGGACCTGCCAGCTAATGAGAGCCTGTGCAGTGTGTCTACATGGGGCCGAGCCGCGCTCTGGGTAGTACAGAACCAAGGACAAGACCTCTCCCCCACAGGAGAGCCTTCGGACCTACCAGCTAATGAGAGCCTGCGCAGCGGGTCTACCTGGGGCAGAGCCGCGCTCGGGGTATTGTAGAACCAAGGACCAGACCTCTCCCCCACAGACGAGACTTCGGACCTGCCAGCTAATGAGAGCCTACGCAGCGGGTCTACCTGGGGCCGAGCCGCGCTCGGGGTAGTGCCGAACCATGGACCAAGAACCAGACCCCTCTCCCACTGGCGAGCCTTCGGAACTGCCAGCTAATGAGAGCCTACACAGCGGGTCTACCTGGGGTAGAGCCGTGCTCGGGGTTGTGCAAAACCAAGTACCAAGAACCAGACCTCTCCACTACAGGCGAGCCTTCGAACCTGCCAGCTAATGGGAGCCTGTGCAGCGGGTCTGCCTGGGGCTGATCTGTGCTCGGGGTAGTGCAGAAACAAGGACCAAGAACCAGACATCTCCCCCATATGCGATCCTTTGGACCTGCCAGCAAATGGGAGCCTGCGCAGCGGGTCTACCTGGGGCCGAGCCGCGCTCGGGGTAGTGCAGAACCAAGTACCAGACCTCTCCCCCATAGGCGAGCCTTCAGACCTACCAGCTAATGAGACCCTGCGCAGCGGGTCTACCTGGGGCCGAGCCACGCTCGGGGTAGTGCAGAACCAAGGACCAGACCTCTCCCCCATAGGCGAGCCTTCAGACCTGCCAGCTAATGAGAGCCTGCGTAGCGGGTCTACCTGGGGCCATGCCGCGCTCGGGGTAGTGCAGAACCAAGGACAAGACCTCTCCCCCACAGGCGAGCCTTCGGAAGAGCCAGCTAATGAGAGACTCCGTAGTGGGTCTACCTGGGGCTGAGCCGCGCTCGGGGTAGTGCAGAACCAAGGACCAAGAACCAGACATCTCCCCCACAGGCGAGCCTTCAGACCTGCAATCTAATGGGAGCCTGCCTAGTGGGTCTACCTGGGGCCGAGCCGCACTCGGGGTAGTGTAGAACCAAGGACCAAGAACCAGACCTCTCCCCCACAGTAGAGCCTTCAGACCTGCCAGCTAATGTGAGCCTGCGCAGCGGGTCTACCTGGGGCCGAGCTGTGCTCGGGGTAGTGCAGAACTAAGGACCAAAAACCAGACCGCTCCCCCGCAAGCGATCCTTCGGACCTACAAGATAATGGCAGCCTGCGCAGAGGGTCTACCTGGGGCCGAGCTACGCTCGGGGTAGTGCAGAACCAAGGTCCAAGAACCAGACCTCTCCCCCACAGGCGAGACTTCGGACCTGCCAGTTAATGGCAGCCTACACAGTGGGTCTACCTGGGGCAGAGCCGCGCTCGGTGTAGTGCAGAACCAAGGACCAGACCTCTCCACCACAGGCGAGACTTTGGACCTGCCAGCTTATGGGAGCCTACGTAGTGGGTCTACCTGGGGCCGAGCCGCGCTCGGGCTAGTACAGAACCAAGGACCAAGAACCAGACCTCTCCCCCACAGGCAAGCCTTCGGACCTGCCAGCTAATGGGAGCCTACGCAGCGGCTCTACCAGGGGCCGAGCCGTGCTCGGGGTAGTGCAGAACCAAGGACCAGACCTCTCCACCACAGGCGAGCCTTCGGACCTGCCAGCTAATGAGAGCCTGCGCAGCGTGTCTACCTACGGCAGAGCCGCGCTCGGGGTAGTGCTGAACCAAGGACCAGACCTCTCCCCCACAGGCAAGCCTTCGGACCTGCCAGCTAATGAGAGCATGCGTAGCGGGTCTACTTGGGGCCGAGTCGGGCTCGCGGTAGTGCAGAAACAAGGACCAGACCTCTCCCCCACAGGCGAGCCTTCAGACCTGCCAACTAATGGGAGCCTGCACAATCGGTCTACCTGGGGCCTAGCCGCGCTCGGGGTAGTGCAGAACCAAGGACAAGACCTCTCCCCCACAGGTGAGCTTTCGGACCTGCCAGCTAATGATAGCCTATGCAATAGGTCTACCTAGGGCCGAGCTGGGCTCGGGGTAGTGCAGAACCAAGGACCAGACCTCTCCCCCACATGCGAGCCTTCGGACCTGCCAGCTAATGGGAGCCTGCGCTGCGGGTATACATGGGGCTGAGCCGCGTTCGAGGTAGTACAGAACCAAGGACCAGACCTCTCCCCCATAGGCGAGCCTTCAGACCTGCCAGCTAATGATAGCCTATACAACGGGTCTACCTGGGGTCGAGCCGCGCTCGGGTTAGTGCCGAACCAAGGATGAAGAACCAGACCCCTCCCCCACAGGCAATCCTTCGGACCTGCCAGCTAATGAGAGCCTACGTAGCGGGTCTACCTGGGGCCGAGCCACGCTCGGGGTAGTGTAGAACCAAGGACCAAGATCCAGACATCTCCCCCACAGGCGAGCCTTCGAACCTGCCAGCTAATGGGAGCCTGCGCAGCGGGGCTACCTAGGGCCGAGCCGCCCTTGGGGTAGTGCAGAACCAAGGACCAAGAACCAGTCCTCTCCCCCACAGGCGAGCCTTCGGACCTACCATCTAATGGGAGCCTGCATAGCGGGTCTACCTGGCGCTGAGCTGCGCTCAGGGTAGTACAGAACCAAGGACCAGACCTCTCCCCCACATGCGAGCCTTTGGACATGCCAGCTAATGAGATCCTGTGCAGCGGGTATACCTGGGGCCATGCCGCGCTCGGGGTAGTGCAAAACCAAGGACCAGACCTCTCCCCCACAGGTGAGCCATCGGACCTGGCAGCTAATGAGAGTATGCGCAGCGGGTCTACCTGGGGCCGCGCCGTGCTCGGGGTAGTGTAGAACAAAGGACCAGACCTCTCCCCCACAGGCGAGCATTTGGACCAGTCAGCTAATGAGAGACTGCGCAGCGGGTCTACCTGGGGCCGAGCCACACTCTGGGTAGTGCAGAACCAAGGACCAAGAACCAGATCTCTCCCTCACAGGCGAGCCTTCGGACCTGCAAGCTATTGGGACCCTGAGCAGCGGGTCTACCTGGGGCAGAGCCACCCTCGAGGTAGTGTAGAACCAAGGACCAAGAACCAGACCTCTCCCACACAGTCGAGCCTTCGGACCTGCCACCTAATGGGAGCGTGCGCAGCGAGTCTACTTGGGGCCGAGCCGTGCTCGGGGTAGTGCAGAACCAAGGTCAAAGAACCAGACCTCTACCCTACAGGCGAGCCTTTGGACCTGCAAGATAATGGGAGCCTGCGCAGCGGGTCTACCAGGGGCCGAGCCGTGCTCGGGGTAGTGTAGAACCAAGGACCAAGAACCAGACCTCTCCCCCACAGGCGAGCCTTCGGACCTTCCAGTTAATGGGAGCCTGTGCAGCGGGTCTACCTGGGGCCGAGCCGCGCTCGGGGTAGTGCAGAATCAAGGACCAGACCTCTCCGCCATAGGCGAGCCTTCGGACCTACCAGCTAATGGGAGCCTACGCAGCGCGTCTACCTGGAGCCGAGCCGCGCTCGAGGTAGTGCAGAACCAAGGACCAAGAACCAGACCTCTCCCCAACAGGCGAGCCTTTGGACCTGCAAGCTAATGGGAGCCTACACAAAATGTCTACCTCGGGCCAAGCTGCGCTCGGGGTAGTGCAGAACCAAGGACAATACCTCTCTCCCACAGGCAAACCTTCGGACCTGCCAGCTAATAAGAGCCTGCGCAGCGGGTCTACCTGGGGTCGAGCCGCGCTCGGGGTAGTGCAGAACCAAGGACCAGACCTCTCCCCCACAGGCGAGCCATCAGACCTGCCAGCTAATGAGAGCCTACGCAGCAGGTCTACCTGGGGCCGAGTCGTGATCGGTGTAGTGCAGAGCTAAGGACCAGACCTCTCCCCCACAGGCAAGCCTTTGGACCTACAAGCTAATGGGAGCCTGCGCAGCGGGTCTACCTTGGGTCGAGCAGCGCTCGGGGTAGTGCAAAAACAAGAACCAGACCTCTCCCCCACAGTCGAGCCTTCGGACCTGCCAGCTAAGGAGAGCCTGAGCAGCGGGTCTAACTGGGGCCGAGCCACGTTTGAGGTAGTGCAGAACCAAGGACCAGAACTCTCCCCCACAGGCGAGCCTTCGGACCTGCCAGCTAATGGGAGCATGCGAAGCGGGTCTACCTGGGGCCGAGCCGTGCTCGGGGTAGTGCAGAACCAAGGACCAGACCTCTCCCCATCTCTCCTTCCAGCTCCTCCCCGAGCTCCTCTCCTTCTCCTTAATCTCAACCAATCTCCATTTCCTCTTGCTGATGCTGAAAGCGATCCGTCGGCCCCTGCCTCCATTCCGGCTGATCGTACCTCCTTGGCTCACGGAAGTTATCTCTTCCCTGAAAACCTCCTCCTAACTCCTGGGGGCAACCCTCCTGAGGCCTCCAACCTATCCGATTGTTTGGCTCCTGGGACCCCCGTCCTTAATGCTATCCCTGCAGCCCCTGACCTCGGGGTTCCTCTCTCCTTCTCTCTTCTCTATGCTCCCTCCGCCTTCCTGCTTCTGGCTCCTTCACATCATCCTCCGCCAACCTAGCTAGCTTCCTTGCAAACGCCGGATTGGCACTCTCGAAATCTGTCTCCTTTGCCGCCCTCTCCATGAGCTCCTCAAAAGAGAGGGGGGCACCCTCTTCAACTCCATACTGAAGAAACCCGGCCTCAGTCCCAGATTAAACGCGAGCATAAGCGTATACCCTGGAACTTCCTGGACCAGGAGGACCTCTTCCTGAAATCGGTCGACGTAATGTCCCAACGTCTCATCCTGCTTCTGCCTCACCGCAAACAGGCACTCTGCCTCCTTCTTACGCTTCTTCGATGTTGAGAACCTCAACAAAAAACTTCTTCGCATATCTTCGAAATAGTAGATCGACCTTGCTGGCAACTGGTGGAACCAGTCCCGAGCCTTCTCCTTCAACGTGATGGCAAACAACTGACACTTGAAGGCATTCGTCATATGCCTTATCGAAACGACATCTTCAAACCACTACACGTATTGTGCAGGGTCATTCTCCCCGAGTAGTAGGACATGTCGGGCTCCCGGAACCCCTCTGGCACCGGAGCCGAGATGATGAGCTCACTGAATGGGCTCTCGCCACCTGCCTATCGATGGGGCGCGTCTCGCGGCCTCGGCTGACTGGCCCGATCTGCGAGACCGTGCCCAGGGAAGAGCTCTTGCAAAGCAGCCTCCCACTCTCTAACTTCTGCCGGAATCTCCTTCCCGATACGCTGGCCTTGGAAGAGCTCTCTCGCTGCCACGTCCCTCTGGCCAGCCTCCGCCGGGACCTCCTTCCCCGGGTGCTATCCAGGGGTGTTCTCGCCCAATATCGGGACCTCCTGTATTGGGACCTGAGGGGTGGCCCACTCGCTTCTTGCCGAGATGGCCAAGCTAATGGTCTGTAGGACCTCTCGACTGAAGTCATCCAGCATCTTCCTTGTCGCCACTTCTCCCCGGGACGGGGAACCTCCTGAACCAGATCCTTCACCTTCACCTCCTGCCATCGAACTAAACTCAAGCTTTTCTTGTATCAGGTACCTTCCACGCTCACCACACCTGAACTGTTGAAGCCAAAATCTAACTTCGACAAGAGTTTGAAAAATAGCGGCGTAGCCAACACCTACTCGTCCCAAGCTCTGACCTCCGACTGGTCGTGAAGGACTAGAAACTGACCCAAGGCCTCAGCACGGAGGTCCCACCGCTTACCCGGAATATCTCAGAGAGCTTCCCCTCCAAAGACAAAAGCTGGGCTTGAAGCTCCTTAGAAAGCGCAGACAAAAGCCTCTTAAGTCCCGGGAAAGATGTGTATATGTGCCTTTCTGAAGAACCGCTCTGGGTCTATATATAGTTTTCTGAATTGGATCTGCAAATAACCATACTGGGCTGACCTGAAAATACCAGAATACCCCTGGTTGGGTCTGCCAACACCAAACTCCGCTGTTCTGAGGAGTTATACGCAGACCACCAAGGGAAAAAGAGTAAAAATACTAGGGGTAGAAGAGTAAAATCCCCCTGCGGCCTAGATTTGTCAAAATGGCATTTATTCTAATTGGCGAGTGGGGGAGTATCTATCGGCGAGACGAATCTTCCTCTCATCTCTCCAACCTTATATGCCGTGAGGTCTTCTCGCGGTCATAGGCCTTCTCGCGCCCTCAGGAGGGACGTCTCGCCTACTGTAGAGGCTATTTATCTCGCCACCTGCGAGTGGACCACATGGTCCCACACGCCCATCAATTCCACTCGACTGCCTGGTCTATACGCGCTTTGAGGACCTCTCGTTAGCCCGAGGTTGTACACCCGTGTCTAAGGCCGTGTCACCCAACCTGAACCCAAATTGGGATTTGGGGTATTACAACCCTCCCCTCCTTCAAGAAATTTTGTCCCGAAAATTAGCTCATCTATAGCCATCAACATAACCACGCCGTTCCTTCGTAAAATGACCCGGGTTAGAGCTCAGATGCCGCAACTTGTCTCATCCCAGGGCATCACACAAAACAAACATAACATACATAAATAACAAACATAACATACATACATACATCCACCATATCTACATCCATATATCCATATATCCGTATATACATCCATCCAGTTATCTCTTTAACCTACATTACATCAGCAAAGTAATACAGTTCACGCTTCCATTTTACTTCTGCTCATCCACATCTTTCATCAGTCGTTTTATGGCCTCTTGTAATTCCAAACTAAATACTCGAGGGTGCTGTACTTCACCGATTGAGCTTTGCCGATCCTGCAACTCAAGATTATGCACTCGAGGTTGCGTCCGGGATAAAGATGACTCAGCCACTACTTTACCTTTTTCTTCATAAGACGCACCTGTCCTTTTCTCACTCCTTGGAGGGCCACTCCAACAATCACGAGCTATATTTCCTACTTCCCGCATTTAAAACATGTGTTTATTTCAACACGTTCTTGTCCATAGGTTGCTCCTGAAGATACAGTCGATGGAGTTGGTTCAACAGGCCTGAACCTTTTATTATCTCGTCTCCTAAACTCTGATTGTTCTGACTGTGGTACTTTGAATTCCAGCTTGTCCGAGGTCAAGTTTTTCTTGTCCTGCACCCGTTTCAAATCTTTCTCCAGTGCCCGGGTTGTATCTACTAACGCTTGGAATCCTTGGTTCACCGAATTCGGGAGTGCCAACCTCAACACATCACGCAGTCCCTCATAGAATCTATTCGTCTTCTGCGCCTCCTCAGTGAAAGTAGACCCCGCATAGCGCCCCAGCCTTGTAAACTCATGCAGGTACTTATCAAAATTGCTCTCACCCTGCACCCGACGTAGAAACTCATTTTCCAAAGTAATTCGCTACGACATTGGCAAATACTTAGCCAGAAATAATCGTGAGAATTCTTCGTTCGATATCTCTTCCAATCCGCGACCTGCCAAGTGGTATAATTCCACTTCGTCCCACCAAAGCCTTGCATCTCATTCCAAAAAAAAAAGTGGCTAAGGTTACTTTCTGCCCCTCCGCAGTCCGGATTACTGCAAGGATCCTCTTCACTCTTGCGCACCCATCTTCCGCCTGCGTTAAGGAACCCGTTCCTCCAAACGTAGGTGGATGAAACTCCGTAAACCGCTTCAATTGATCGTCAGTTGCTTGCTCATCCACCACATCTTCAACACATTCTTGCCTTGCACCAAGCCGTACTGGCACCCACGCAGGCCTTGCCTGCCCAGTAGGTTGTGCATGTAATACCGCGAGCACCGTCTCAGTAACCACATGTATGGTTTCTGCCGAGGGAGGTGTAGGCGCCTCAACTGGCATCGCACTCTCATCCAACCACTAGGGCTCAGACTGCCCAGCACCACTGCTCGTCACCTATCAATGTACAAAACACTAGTTACGTCTAGTCCATAAAGACAAACAAACATTGACTACACGCTTACGCTCCTCACGTGCATGTATTACATTCCTAGTGGACATTCTTGAGTTCAATTATGTTCTCCTTCCCAAAAATCGCAAAGCTGGGTCTGATACCACTTTGTAATGCCTACATTCGTCATATGGAATATAACGGTGGGTCTGGCCGGGGACCCACGCCATATTTCACAGACAAACAACGGAATTAAGTATTAATATCAAAATCACGTTCTACATGCATCCTAACTCAGAGCATTCGAGCGTAAGCATTTTAAGTTGTATGAACTCATCACAGTGAATGTCCACTAAATATATAAACCATACATTTATATATTACCGGGAATGTATATAAATACACAGGCTCATTGCCTTAAGGCCTTACAGGTTACTCTTTACAAATATACAACTTCATACATCGGCATGCAGGCCGACCACACATGAAATCCAATAATTCTTGCACGGCCTTCAAGGGCCTTTAAGCAATAAGGGCTTCATTCCGCTCAATACAATTCAACCCATCAGCACCTGCAATTAGACATCCATCCCAAGAGTGGTAAACAAATCAACGGTCAGCATTAGCTGACCAATTATAACGACCATATCCCTTACTCGGGGCAGTGGTTCCTTCCCTGTATGCATTGCAATCATAACATATGTCTATCACAACAAGTAACACAGCAGTATCACAAACGCCGGCCTCCGACAGATGCTCTGTGTACTCAGGGCACATTACAGTGGGCCGGACTCCTTGGCACCACCACCGAGCAGAGGTTTTTAACATGTTGGTTGGCCGGTCCTAGTCCACCAACACGCATGCTGGCGACATTCCACCCATCCCACTCAGAGGTGCTAACCTTACGACAAACTTGAGCATTTAAATTGCCTCTAGATCGACCCACAATTGTAATGCAGCAAGCCGGGTCGGGGCCGCATCCGCCCATGCATTGCCACCAATCGATTTTACACCACAGGTCCAGGTCAGCCTTCTCTCATTGCTCAATTTGTCAATAGCGCAGATCTTGATGCGGGTCGGCCTTCCCTTTCCTGCTCCACACACAGCTCTCCCAGAGCCAATTACCAATTCAGCACACACAATCCAAGAGCTCATACTGAGCTTTCTATGTATTCATAATTCCCAAGCATCCATATATGACACAGAGTCTTCTCATGTTCATAGTAAAAACATCACCAATCCATAATACCCGTCTGGATGGGCTTCACACAGCATGTCTATGTCGTACTACATATTTCCGGCTCTAGATGTAGACTATACCTGGAATCACTTACGCTTTCCACCTCTTGGTGGAGTATTCCAAGCATATGCATAAAGAACGGACTTCGCTTGTCCAAGAAGGAGATCGTTTTCCTTGGCGATTGCTTTGTCACCATGAAACTCTAGACGGATGGAAACCACCGCCATGGCCTTACGACCATGAATCCACACTCGGCTTACGATTCAGTACGCTGAAGCTTCTCTGGCAGTCGTCTCCCTTCTTCTCCTCCTTCCTTACACTCTCTCTCTTCTCCCCAATTTTCTGAATGATTAAGGGCTAAAGAGGATGAGATTCTCCATCCACTCAGCCTTATAACAGTAGGGAAGGTCCTGGAACCTTGGATCCAAGATGAAGGAAATGAACGGCCACGATTTGCCCTCAAATCTGTATTTTTGGGCTGACACGCCCTGTGACACGCCCGTGTCACAGACCGTGTCCCTTAAGTGGTGCACGAACCACCTTATACAGAATAGGACACGGCCATGTGACACGCCCGTGTCACATGGCTGGCGCGCTCGTATCACACAGTACACTCCCGTGTAGCATGGTGTGTTCCTCAGGCAGTACACCACCAACTCAACCCAAGCGGGACACGGCCATGGGACATGCCCGTGTTATAGACCGTGTAGCACAAGACACACTCGTGTCCACCAACACACACATCCCTGGCTGATCTAGAGAAGGACATGGCCCCATAACACGCCCGTGTCACAGGCCATGAACTTCACTTGACTTGCTGCTCGACGATCGTCGAGCGTAGTTCGTCGACCAGAGGAGGACACACCCTCTGACACGCTCGTGTTGTATGGTGTGTTCCCTCTCGATAACTTCTCGAGTGTATTTCGTCGAGCACTCGAGAGGCTGCTCAACCCAAGCACGACACGCCCTCAAACACGCCCGTGTTCCAGGCCTTTTCACCCAACCTGAACACAAATTGGGATTTCGGGTGTTACAAAAGGACCCATAAAGTCAATCCCCCATACGTCAAATAACTTGCAAACCAGTATATTGTTCAAGGGCATTTCATCTCGTCGAGCAATATTCCCCGTGCGCTAACATTCATTGCTTTTTTAACGTGTAAATGAGTCACGGAATAACGTAGGCCAAAACCAACCGCACTGTAGAACCTTGCGGGCAGTCCGTGCTGCTCCAAAATGCCCTCCAGCCTCACGATCATGATAATGCCCCAGAATCTCTTTAACTTCCACCACGGGGACACAACGTCGGATAACCTCGTCAGCACAGGTGCGGAATAGTAGGGGATCCTCCTAGAGATAATACTTGACGTCTAAGAAAAACTTCTTCTTTTGTTGATAGGTTAAATGCGGCGGCAGCACCTTGCTTGCTAAAAAGTTATCAAGGTTAGCATACCACGGAGTAGAAGCAATAGAAGAAAGGGTGAATAGGCCTTCATCCAAAAAAGTATTGGAAATTAGAATTCCCTGTGAACCCTCGCCTTCTCCCCTTCAATTCTCGAAAGATGGTCGGCAATCACATTGTCAACTCCACAACAATCCCGGATTTCACTATCATATCCTTGCAATAAAAGAATCCAATGCATGAGTCGTGGCTTAGCATCTTTCTTGTGCATGAGAAAATGAATAGCCGCATGATCTGAATGCACCACCACCCTCGAAAGAATTAAATAAGAATGGAACTTCTCAAAGGCAAAAACAATAGCTAAAAACTCCTTCTCGGTCGTGGTATTGTTCAGTTGTGCATCATTCAACATCCTACTTGCATAGGCAATATTATGGAAGATCTTATTTTTACGTTGGCCCAACACTGCCCCAACCGCAACGTCGCTAGCATCACACATCAGCTCGAAAGGCACTGTCCAATCAGGGGATGAGAGAATCGGGGCTGAAACCAATCGATTCTTCAAGCAATTAAACATCTTATTGAATTCGTCATTGAACACAAACTTGACATCTTTCGCCAATAGATTAGATAGGGGCTTAGCTATAGCCGAGAAGTCTCGAATAAAATGCCGGTAAAATCCAGCATGCCCCAAAAAACTACGAATACCATGGAGTGTCAACGACAGGGGCAGGTCTCTACCTTTGCCGGATCAACCTCAAGCCCCTGCTGAGAAACCTTGTGCCCCAGAACGATCCCCTCACGCACCATGAAATGGAACTTCTCCCAATTGAGCACTAAATTAGTATCCTCATAACATTGCAAAACCAAAGCGAGGCGGTGCAGCGCTTCTTCGAAGATATCACCAAATAGAGAGAAGTCATCCATGAACACCTACAGGAAATCCCCAACCATCTCACGAAAAAACACGGACATACATCGCTGGAAGGTGGCTACCCCATTACACAACCCAAAAGGTAGCCGCCTGAAAGCAAAGGTCCAAGACGGGCAGGTAAACGTTGTCTTCTCCTGATCCTCTGGGGCAATCGCAAGATGATAATAGCCCGAGTAGCCGTCCAGAAGGCAGTAGTAATCATGCTCGGCCAGCCTTTCCAGAATCTAGTCCATGTACCATAGCGGGAAGTGGTCTTTCCTGGTTGCCGCATTAAGCTTTCGATAATCGATACAAACTCTCCATCCAACGATAGGCCTCGTAGTAAGCGGCTCACCGTTCTCATTACGAACGACATTGATTCCTCCCTTTTTGGTCACCAACTGCACCAGACTCACCCATTTGTTGTCGCTTATTGTATATATAATACCGGCATCCAAAAGCTTGATAACCTCGTTATTCACCACTTCCTGCATCATAGTGTTCAATCTGCACTGTGGTTGAGCTGATGGCTTGAAGTTATCTTCCAGTAATATCTTGTGCATGGACACCGTGGGGATAATTCCTTTGACATCCGAGATTTTCCACCCAAAGGCTTTTCTATGTAACTTCAGCACTTCAACGAGACGGATCTCCTGATCAGATGTAAGAAGAGCCAAAATAATGGTAGGATGAGTTTTTTTCTCTCCTAGAAAGAAATACTTCAGCATGCATGGGAGCGACATGAGCTCACAAGATGCGTCCGAGTCAAACGGGGGTACCTCCAGAAGCTTGGGATCTCCAACTGATGCCTCGCATGACCCTTCCTGAATATTTATATCGGGGCCACAAAACTCACTCTCAGCCTCATCAGGCTGAAAAGTACGGTCGTTGTCAATCTCCATAGCACCCAGCTCCGCACGAATATCCCCTCTTGACCCCTAATACATGTCAAAAACAGTCTTCTCTGACCCTAGGCGCAACATCAGCAAACCCTTTTCCTCATCGATGATGGCTCTAGCAGTGACCAGGAGAGGACGTCCCAGAATAATCAGTGTCCCATCCGTATCCTCAATATCGAGGATAACGAAGTCTACCGGAAAGGACAACCCGTTAACCTCAACCACGAGATCCTCAACCACTCCAACCGGTTTCTTCTTTGATCAATCAGCCAGCTGCAGAATGACATTAGAACGCCGAAGAATGCCAGAGCCCATCTCACGGAAGATGGATAACTGCTTGAGAATAATGGACGCTCCAGAATCACACAACGCATGACTAAGCATGAATCGCCCAATGGTACACGTAATCGTGAAGCTCCCTTGATCCTTTTGTTTTATGGGCCAATCCCGCACTGCCATAGTGGAGCAATCCTTCCAGATCGAAACATTGCCGCATAGTTCAGAAGCCCGATTTTTCGACAGAAGATCCTTCAAGTACTACGCATAGCGTGGCACCTGTGTCAGCAGGTCGACCATGGAATACTCACCTGGACACCCTTCAGAATGTCCTGAAACTTTTGTTGATGCCTCTCTTTTATGATATCTTGTAGCGTATGCAGAAATGGAGGCCTTGCCTGCGAGAGTTGGACTTCAGGTGTAATAGCCACTGAGGGTTCATTGGGTGGCTCATCAGTACTCTATTCAACCTTGCATTCAGAGGGTTGGTCCTCCCGACGTACACGTTCATCCACCTGCCTACCGCTTCTGAGGTTCATAGCATTTACTATCTCTGCAGGACGGCAGACCCATAATTCCAACATTTTACCGACGGCGGAAATAATATCTTGTAACTGTTGCAATACTACTGCTTGAGACCGCCACCACTTTCCAACATATACCATAAACGATGGATAAGTAGCTCGCTCTCCTCGGCATTTCTATCAATAAACTGAGAGTCCCCCACAGCTTCTAGCAGGGGAGGCATGTTCCACAAACTGCTGGAGCGCACCACGTCGTCCACTATCCGCCAAGTGTCAGCCATGGACCTATTAAAGAGGGAGCCTCCAGCGGTGGTGTCGAACAGGTACCGAAATTGCTTATGAATACCGAAATAAAATGTTTGCAAGAACGACATTCCAAACGTGTCTTGGCCAGAACACCGGGATTATAGCAAACAAAATCTTTCCCAAGCCTCATAGAGAGACTCGCCAGAAATCTGCGTGAATGTGGCCAAATCTAAATTTGTCGGCGTCAACTGCGCACGCGAACAGTACTTTCTGAGGAATTGGACTTCAGCGCACTTCCATGAAGTTAGCTCACTCAGGAGGATATCCCTATACAATTGCCAACCTTTTCCAGCAAGAGAAAACGTGAAAAGCCTAATCATTGACTTGTCCTGCACGTCCCCAGCATAGCAAAAGATTCCATAAAGCTCCAGGAAGCTATCAATATGAACCTGGGCATTTTCTCCCTGGAGCCCATTGAACAAACAATGTTGCGAGATAAACTTGATTACATCCGCGGATAGCTCAAAGTTATCCTCATCGTGGATGGTGGCTAGCTGAGGTTCCTGCATTTTGAATTAGCCGTGGACAAAATTGAACTATGAAGAATGAGTAACGAAGAAGACAGAAGGGTCAAACAACAATCTTCTATCTCAAAAATAAAAATACACACAATGGTTGCACTCCCCGGCAACGACGCCAAAAACTTTATTCACTCTCAGCAAGTGTACCGATCATTGTCAAGTGATAAAAGTAAGGAGTTTAATCCCCGGATATCGATCTCTCCAGGAGTGCAAGTAGGGAGTGTGGTTTTGCTATTGGAAATGTGATTGCTAGTGTTAACGTGGCAAAGGGTGTTTAGTTTTAGTTTCCTAAGCTTAATGCTAATAAAACTAATGTAGTTCGCCGTCACCGCGTCACTTTGGTGGATTACTATGAAGAGTAGTATGGAGGATGGACGAAATAGCATGGGTCGCAATCACATCTTCGTCACGCACGCTTCTAGCAGTCGCTAGAATGACACAATCACAACAAGCACAGGAAAAACTTAAGCTTAACAACACAAGCAATGATTAAGACATAACAACATATCGACATGCTGAAACTGTAAGCAAAAACATTGTTCTCAAGCAACAATCCCACTATCACAAGTTCAGAATTAAGTAACCACAAGAAGAGGTGGAGAAATACAATCGAGCGCACGAAGGCTTTCCGAGATTCACGGCCGGAGTCAAGGGTTGTCAGGCCTTGTCCGAGTTTGGTCTACGGATGATGTCCGGGAACCAAGAAGGGTTGTCACTTCCTTCAAATATCCCGTCTTCTTCGTGAATGATCGCTAGGCTAGTTCTGACCGAAGAACTCCGCAAGTGCAGCAACAATGATGTCGGTTGGTAGCTTGGAGGTCGGAGAAGATGAAGGGGGCCGGAGACGCAACTATTGCAAGCTTTCTGAGGAGAAATGGTGGCCGGATAAACTCTCGAAGGAGGAGAGAGAAAATGGCGGCTGGAGGCGAGTTTTCCGCTGGGAGGAGCAGAAATGGCGGGGGAGCGGAGCTGGATCCTTGGAAAGAGGAAATTTGCAACTTAAATAGAAAAGTCAGAAAAAATAGTCACGCACAGTTTGGCGCACGGCTGTATGCAAATCTTGCGATATTAACTTTCAGGATAGACACAAGGAAGGAGAAGCGTTGACCCGTGTGTTTTCCTTCGCGCACGGGCAGTTTCGCCCGTGCGTGAAGGGCATCGCACGAATTGCGACAGAGCGATGGAAAACAGGGACACACAGGAAATTCGTGCATTTTACTCTCGTACGGGTGCTGCCGCACGTGTGTGAACAAATCGCATGATTAGCCACAGAAAGGAACAAACTAGAAAGCTACAGGAAAACCGTGTGTTTCCTTCACGCATGGTTTCTAAGAAACCATGCTTGAAGATCGTCGAATTCAGCTCGACAAAATTCGTTGAGCTCGGCTTGACGTTCTTTTAGCTTACTAAACCCCATGATTTCACGCAAATCGTGCGTGAAAGAAACGCATGACCGTATATTTTCCTTGATACATAATTCCTGCCTTGGGGGAAAACGCACCACCTGCACAACAAAACCAAAGTTGGAGCACAAACTCCCAGCACCAAATACTGTAAAGAAAACACCAGGAAAGAGCCATGGGGAGAACCATGTGCATACCCCAATAACAAAACGTGCAATTGCACACCCTCAGGCCAAAACAGTGCACAAAATGGTCCATGACCGAACGATGCAAATATAACCGATATCCGGTTGAATTTCAGTGCACGAGTGAGAAAACCAGCACAGATGAGTCCGAAAAACCCTATAAATATCAGACTCATCAAGTATCCTGCAGAGGATTTCAAGTGTCTCACCGCGTACCCCTGGGGTCTTATTTATATGGAAATACAAGGATGGTGGTCATATTTATACCCCACCCCTGGCAACTAGGCGACTTCTAAGGGGAACTCGCACGGGTTGGGCGAGTATCTCGCCTAGTCACCTACTTGGCGAGTATGCGAGTGGAGCTTAGCATACTCGCCCTGGCCTTTCGTGTTCTTGCTCCCTGACTCTGACTTTTATCTTGACTTGTTGACCTTGACTTATGATGACCTGGCTGTGGTAGGACCCATCCTCGACGAATACGGGTTGTACACTCACGGTCAAGTATTTTAATTAATAAAGAAAAGTATAGGTTTTATTGTTTAAATGGTATTACTAAAAGTAAGTCAAAATTGAGGGCTCTCTACCTCATCTATTTTTAAAACACTAAATATTACTTTTATTTTAACTTTTAAAAATCATCAAATCTTTGTGATAAAATAATAGTTTCAGTCCTTAAAGTAGAGTACTCGACATAGATCCTTGGAAAAATACGACCTTTATATTTAAAAACTATATATACTATTACGCGATAGGTACGCTTGATTTATTCCCAGTAAATAAGTAAAACAAGATAGAACACACAAACACTTAATTTCCAAATCCAATTTAATTTTCAATTTAAAACTATCTCAACGTTAGTTTTTACTTATCAAGTTTTTGGCACCATTGTCGGGGATCAATTTGTGTTGATATTTGAAATAAAAAATTTACTATTACTTTTATCTTAGTTGATATTAAAAACCATTGCTTTTATAAAAATAAATAAACCACAAATTCTCTATTAATTATAAAACCTTTGTTTTATAAAACTTTTTTAACAACACTTCCATTTTTGTCTTTTTATTTTTCAAAAAAAAACCAAAACCACAAAAAAATTTAAAAAAAAAGAAAAAAAAGAGTTTTTATAAATAATAGTTTTTAGTCCATCACCGGACGAAACTCTCCTATTAATTCTAATCTTGATTTTGATCCTGAAATCGATGGCACCTATCAGAAGCGCCTTCGATCTCGTGACCAAGACCAAGCATTAAATTTTGCGTGGTCTGTGAGAACCACGCACATTGAAGCTATGGCAGAACAAATTCCATTCGCGGCCCCGCAAAGGACCATATCTTATTATGCGAGGCCAAACTTGGACGACACCGGGTAAAGTATAGTTCTTCCCACAGTTGCTAATAATAATTTTTAAATCAAACATATCATATTCCAAATGATTCAAAACTATGTACAATTCGAAGGATTGTCAGATGAAGATCCAAATACGCATATGTCAAATTTCTAGGAAATATGCGATACATTTAAAATAAATGGCGTCACTGATGATGTCATTCGTTTGCATTTATATCCATTTTCATTTCGGACGAAATCCAAGCAGTGGTTAGGTTCTCTACCTAGAGGATCCATCACTACTTGTGCTTAGATGACTGAAATGTTTTTAAATAAGTATTTTCGGCCTGTTAAAACTGCTAAATTACCTGCTGATATTTCTTCCTTTGTTCAAGGCAAGTATGAGTCTCTCTATGGGACTTGGGAACGCTTTAAAGAATTTTTACGAAGGTGTCCACATGACACACTACCGGCTTGGCTCCAAGTGCATACATTCTATACTGGTTTAAATTTCTAAACCAGGCAAATGATTGATGTTGTCGTATGGGCAACACAAAATAATAAAACCCCTAAGGCCGCTCAAGCATTATTTGAGGAAATGGACATGAATGCCTACCAATGGAATGTGCATAAGTCACGCCCTAATAAACCCACTGGGCTTTACGAGCTCAATGCTTCTTCCAATTTAGCACTTCAGGTAGAATATCTAATTAGGAAAGTAACGAAGATGTCGACTTCCTCAACTACCCCAACTTGGAATTTAACCAATAATAATATAATAGACGAGTGCATTGATTATATGGGGAATCCATATCAATCTCCTTTCTATAACCAAAATATTAATAATTATAATTACAATCAAGTGTTTATGAAGCATTTAAATTTATCAAGGAGCAGCCCCAACAATGCTCAGCGTCCGCATAATGTAAATCCAATTGAATTTGCACTACAACCATCACCACAATAACAACCATTACGACCCGACCCGATAGAGGACATCTTTACAAAATACGTCGTTATAAAGGAGTCCAATATCCGGAATGTAACCGGATCAATTAAAAATCTGGAAACTCAAATTGTAAAGATTTCAAAGATGTTGTCGGAGTGCCAACCTGGAGCTTTACCAGGAAACATGATAAATAAAGCATTTGTGGGAGACACCCCATAGTTATCTTTTTTTTTCGTATTTTATATTTTTATAGGTTTTTTCTTGCGGCCTCCCCGATCTCCAATTAGGCAAGCCTCTTTATTCTATTTAACTTTCAGTTTTGTATATATATCATCTTTTTCTTCATACTTATGCACATCATAAGTATGGGGGAATATTTCCTAAAAGAAAGTTTTTTTTTATATACATAATATTTTCTTATCAATGCTTATGTATATATTTGATGTAAAAAAATATAAAAAATAATAAAAAATAAAAATAAAAAAATATAAATATAAATATATCTAAAAAATATATAGTCTTTTTGTGTATATATGTTGCTTAATCAATCATCTAAAAAAAAAATTTAAAACCCATACTTCCTTCAACTCTTTTCAAAAACTAAAAATATTTTTGAGTTGATATATAATCAGTTATCTAATTTGTCAATTTACCAGTCTTTTATTTATCATAAATAGATATATCTAAATATCTGGGGATAAGTTTTAAAGAATATCTTGTGTATTTTTTTAAGAGATTTGTTTTGAGCACTACTTCTGGTTAATAATAAATAGAAGCATGTGTATTTTGTTAACTAAACATATGTAAACTGAACTTATCTTTACTTCACTCTTATCGAAATATTGCAATTTTCAAGCTATTATAAATTGCTCTTAAAATTTTTTTATCAAAATTTGATTTTTTTTTTTTGAAACCCCCTTCCTATTTACTTTTTGCTTGGCATGTTTTCTTATGCACGCAAGCATCTAGGAGTATGTGCTCATAGAAAAGAAAAGATCTTGTGTCAATGGAAATAACATTTAGTTCCACAAACATAGGCATCTGATAATTATTAAAACACTATATGAAAAGGAGCACGTGCTCCTAAACATATATATTGGGTTAAAAAAGCAATTCTTCTAAGTTTTTTCCGTTTTGGAAAATATTTTTCTAACCAGTTGTAACAAAGCAAGAATATTGCGAAAGGTGAGAGTATAAAATTCATCACCTTCTACATTATAGCCTACATTATAGGCAAACACCAAGTTTATATCCCATAAAATCACTTAAAATTGATCTAATTTAGATTAAAATTTTGAGAGAGCATATTTAATAGGTTGTTTATTTTCCTCCATATCTCTTTCAAGGTACGGTTTTGAAAATGCCAATCTAACTTTTTACAAATGATTGTATTGTTGCTTGTTATTTGGTTTCTCAAGAAGTCTTTTGGCTACGAACATCTATCTCCGGAGAAATAATTTGCAAAATATAGGACTTAACGCTTTATACTCCGTAATTTTTATGACTATTTTCCTTTGATATAAAAAATTGATAGTTGAATTAAGAATTTTATAACTATTCGTATCGTCGACTCATACTTCTGCTCCGGAATAGCAAAACTTATGTATGAGAATATTTGATGAGTAGCAAAATATACATATTTTCCCTTTATTTTTGTTTTAATTTAATAAAAAATGTAATTATATTATGTAAATACCTAAATAAATAGTTTCTTTCAAATTTCAGTTCTAACTTAACTTATTTTTGTGTCCTATAGGTATTTCTGGACAATTTAGGAAATTCAGGAAAATTTCCTTAGTCACTCAACTAAGACAAGCATGTGGCCTAGGGAGTTTAAGTTTAAATACAACAATTCCAGCAGTTTGGAAGATTTCGGTCAGCCGGCAAAGTTACGCCGAGGTTACACGACCGTCTTCCAGCTGTCTCGCCCGTGACATCACACGTGACCAAGCAATCAACCCACTATCGCACCATGTCGAAGTCCTGAATCCAGCAAGCTCGAGTCATGCCCGACCTACACGCCCATGTACTAGGTGTTATGCCCGTGACATCAGCCGTAACCATGCAAAATTCCAGCTCTCACGCCCCGAAGAAGCCAAGCTGTAGCGCCATACATTCACGCCCGACCTACACGCCCATGACCAAAATGTCACGCCCGTGTACTTGTTCGTTCGATCCAGATGTCGCCAAAATTCTATCCAAATCTGCGACATTAGTGTCACGCCCATGCTACACGCCCTACGAGGCATGTAAGGGGGGCTTGTACTTCAAAATTTTCAGCTATAAAAGGAGGTCCAGGGCTGATGTTTTGAGGAGAGCTGGTAGAGTTCCACATAGCTGTACATGGTAGTTAGAAATAGCTTCTTAGTGATATTTTCCTAACCCTAGTTTGTGTTTTCTACTGTGTAACACTTTTAAGTAATAAATTTCTGTTGAGAAAGGGTGTGTGTGTAAGTACTTTTCTTTCATTTTTCTTTCTCTTTACTACCACCCCCATCCCGGATGAGAGGTTAAGAACTTTTTAGCGCTTGATTAAGATGGTTGGGATGGATATTATTTCTGCACATTTTTTATCATTTACTTTTCCACTACCACCCCCATCCCAATGAGAGGCTGAGAACTTTTTAGCACTCGATTGAGATGAGCTTTGGAAAGGAATTAATTCTGCATTTTAAAAACCCTATTTTCTAAATTAAAAAGTTAAGATTTATTAGGAATTGATCATTCTCTGGTAAAGCAAAACTACGCCTCACTCTCGAAAGAGATGAACGTAATCCTCCCAGGTTGAACCTTTGAATCGCAGTTGGAGGTCAATAGTGTGGTTCAACACGTAAAGCATTTTAAGGTATTTTTGATCAGATACGAAAGTTCGGTCAAAATACATAATCTCTGGTGGATGTATCCTCAATAGAGGTGCACTCAAATTTATGGAACCTCCACGGTCAAGTATTTTAATTAATAAAGAAAGTAGAGTTTTTATTATTTAATTGGTATTTCTCAAAGTAAGTTAAAAATGAGGGCTCTCTACCTCATCTATTTTTAAAATCCTAAGTATTACTTTTATTGAACTTTTAAAAATCATCAAATGTTTGTGATAAAATAATAGTTTCAGTCATTAAAGTAGAGTACTCGACACAGATCCGTGAAAAAATACGACCTTGATATTTTAAAAAATTAATATATTATTATGCGATAAAACACACAAACGGTTAATTTCCAAATGCAATTTAATTTTTAATTTAAAACTATCTCAAAGTTAGTTTTTACTTATCATACACCTCATCACCATCATATTAACATCATCCTATATGTCACTAGGTACTCCTTCCAATTCAGACTCAGATTCTTCACTGGCCTCATACATGAGCTCGGCGGACTCAGACGAGGCATCTAAAAGGGCTAGGGGTTTGGGCTTGGTTGGGCACTTGCTAGCATAATGTCCTCGAATGCCACAAGCAAAACAAGTAGCATTTGTCTTACTTATCCTATCGATAGGCACTCTCTCACCGGTCGGGCTTCTCAGATTCCTAGTTGTAATGACAATAGAGTTCGGATCAGTGGACCAGAACTTACCCTTATCCTTATGGGTGAATGACGGATGGTCCTAAGATGGACTTTCCTTTTTGAAAGGGGCGAGATTTGGACTTGAAAGCATTATGCTTCTCAATATCCAATCCAGCATTAAAGATGGTGTTCAAGTTGGTGTAATCATACTGTAAGAGCTTACCCTGAAAGTCAGGGTTGATCCCATTATGAAATCTAGAGAGGGTGATCTATATCATCTCCCTAACACCGCACCTGACCATCATATCCTTAAGAAGGCTCATATAATCTGTGACCGACCTATTTCCTTATTTCAAGGTAGCAAACTCAAAAAACATATGCGTTCGATGGTATGTAGGAGCATACTGACCAGTCAACATGGCCTTCATGCCAGCTCAACCAATAGGTGGTAAACCGTTCACCGCACATAGATGTCGTTCCTCATTCAGCCAAAATATGTTAGCACTGGGTAACAACTTCATCCTCGCAACTAGCACCTTGTGTACGTCTGTCACAACCTGCATTTTCTCCTCATTAAAGGGTATATCAGAGTAAGGGGAAAACATGAGTCATGATGGCACGTCAGGAAGGGATAACTGCAGACGCTCAAGCGAGATCTCAACTAAACACTTCTTTTGAAAATATATACGTAAGCTAAGAAAATCCAGTTTTGAAGTTAAGTAGTTAGTCGTATCCCATGGCTTAGTGGATCAACTAGTCCACGAATAAAAATATATTTATACGCTACGGAAAAAATACTTGATTAGGTTGATTTAAACATCCTACATTTGTATAAACGTCCCTTAAAAACAACTCATGCTATGCAAGACTCTAGAATTGTAATAAGTATATGAAAAAGTCTTTACACTAATCAGAAAGTAGTGACTTAGTTTTGAAAGAGATGACATGTATGATATACTAATATTAAGGTTTTATAAGTTAAAAATATCTAACATGCAGTCCTAACATAAAACATCCCAGAGGGAAAATAGTCCAAATATTTAGAAGGAAAACAACTGGCAGCTAGAAAAGTAAGCAAAATCAACTACCCTGTGGGCGTCAACAATTTAAGACGGACCCACATAATTCAAAAGTCTGTCTACACTAGGTAAACTAAACTGAAACAACAAGCTACCTCGCAACAGTGAGGTGAAAACTATAACCACAGTGCTGCTCAGGAACTCTAAAACTAGCTCCACTACCTGCTACTGCTCTGAACCTGAGGCATTCCAAAGACAGAACACCTCAGCAAGACGGTACAAGTGATGGCAAAAAAGTAAGCCAAAAGAAAACAAAGGTCAAAACGGTTACCAATCCAAGACCAAAAGTACTGAACTAGAGTACAAAAGATAGTACCAAAATCAGAGAATAGTAGTTATGTGAATCATCACGAACACAAAACTACATCGGATGCCCAAGGCTAAAAGTTCGAAAGCATGATTAAATCGTAAGAAAGAATTCGCATAACTTTATTGGCCACATGTGGTCAACTCTAACCAAAAACACGGGCAAGGTGGTCACTCAACCGGATGGAGCCTCATAGATATAATATCCATCTAACTGCGGGGGGGACTCATACACTCGACCATTCATAGCAGATACACAAATACCCAGTAGATTTCCACAAGTACTAGTAAAGGGAATAAACATTACGATGGTGGTTTCGTCCACTAACACCGCAATAAAGAAAACCATGATATAAATCACAAGACTTGGAACATCAGATTCTACTGAACATCATTAGATTTAGGCATTAGTTGATCAACCTCTAGGAAAGATGCATGACCTTAAATAAATTCTATCTCATCCCACACGGTAGTTAAGAGATGATTAAAAGATAATGATTTAACAGCATCTGTAAATTAGTAACAACTCTATAAGGTAGGATTAGCATAATCATGAACATAATAATATAAGTGCATCTTAAGTAAAAGATCAAAATAGTACCACTAATCAGCAAGTCAATCATGATAACAGCACTAAATAAAAGGGGTTAGAGATTCCATCAAAATCATAAAAGGAAGAAAAAGGGAAAACAAACCCCCACTTGCCTTGGGTTTGCCGGAGGAGACCTCCAAATCGCACCACGGCATAGATTGTGACTAAGGAAGATGGGGGAAGTCGAAATCTGAACGAAATTGCCGAAATAGAAGTTAGGGCCAAAAGCTCCTAATGAGAAAAACTCAAGAAATGGGGAAAACTTTGCCACGATAACGTAGCTCTCGTTGAGAACTTTTCAGATCTATACACGATTGAAGATTTCGAGCACCGGAGAACCGTTGGCGGCCACCGGAAAATCTGCGGAAAGGACGTTTTCTCTCTCGCTTACGCCGCTCTGGTTTGGAATTTACGGGAAGGAAGGAGTACGACTTAAATGGAGGAGGGGAAGAATGAGGAGTAGGTATATATATATATATATATATAAAATAAATGTAGTATTAAAATAATATAGCTTTAATAGTTAAATACTTACGAAAATAGACCGGAGTTGTCTGAGTCGGAATTCTCGAGAAGGAGTCATGGATTTCTCGAGAAGAACAGAGGGAAGAATTTCTCGGGTAGAAGGCAGTAACTCGACAGCTAAAGAGGCATCCCGAGTGCAGATAAAGTTCTTTCGAGAATAAAGAGAGACTTCTCGAGCAGAGGAAGAAGAGTTCTCGGGAACAAATGAAGGCTTCCACGAGAATAAAAGAAGGATTCTCAACAAATAAGCAACACTTCCCGAGGAAAATAGAGGTATTTCTCGAGAAGAGCTTTTGATTTCTCGAGAGCAAAAATTGGACTTCTCGAGAAGGAGAATTCGGATTATTCGAGAACAACTTATGAATTTTCCGAGAACAATGCAGGACTTCTCGAGAAATGGCAGCACTTCTCGGGAACAACAAGGGATTTCTCGAGAACAGTATAAGGATTTCTCGAGGACAAGACAAGGCATTTTTCAAAAACTCGGATTTGTCTTCTATACCGGAATCAGTCAATGATACAGACTAAATGCACTCTGATTTTAACGAAATTCGCGCTGTAGACGAAAGTCGGTGCTACAAATCGAACGGCGAAGACAATGAAAACTAGAATCCGATGCACCATTCTTGAGACACTAACATCAAATGCTTATTATAAGCATAAATATCACAAAATTTCAAATATGCCCCGAGACTCCAAAAACACTCGGACCGCAACAAAACTGAAGAAGCAAATCAAAAAAAGTCAACTTAATTCTTTCAACATGAAAACCTTCAATCTCATCAAAAACCCAAAATCTGGTCAAACAGACCAAACGGACGCGAAAACGCACAAGTGGTGCAGCGCCGTCAACATGACGTAAAAAGGTAACGCCCTGATGTCATAAATATGACGATACCAAATCAAATAATTTCAAAAAGTCGTGGTGTTACAGTCACTCCCCCTAAAAAGAAGTTTCATCCCGAAACTTAACTCCAAAACCAAATCAAAACGACAAAATCAAATACATCAAAAAGCATGGAGACATACCAAAAACTAAGGGAAGAGGTGCGGATGAGATTCCCTCATCACCGACTCCAATTCCCACGTTGCGCTCCCGATGTCTAGATTTCTCCAAATAACCTTGACCATGGGGATGGTCTTTCTCTGCAACACACGATCTTGAGATTCCAAAACACGGACAGTCTCTTCCACATACGAAAGGTTGGGCTGAATCTGGGGCACCGGGTCAAGGACTTGACGATCACTACGAACACACTTCCTCAATTGGCTCACATGGAACACATCATGGACACCAGGGAAGGTATCAGGTAAATCCAGCCTATAAGTTGATGCTCTGATACGCTCAAGAATTTGAAAAGGTCCCACATATGAGGATCAAGCTTGTGTTTCCTTCCAAACCATTTAACACCTGACATCGGAGAGACTTTCAGAAAAACTGAGTCCACAACGACGAACTCCAGATTGACCCTTCATCGGTTAGCATACTTCTTATAACGCTCTTATGCTACATGGAGATTCTCTCGAATATGAGTTACAGTACAATTCATCTCTTCAAGAGCTTCCGGACCTAGTAACGGTCTCTCACCAACCTCAGCGCAAAACTAAGGAGTCCTACAACGCCTCCCATATAAGTCCTCAAATGGGGCCATCTGTAGACTCTCTAGATAACTATAATTATATATGAATTCCATGAGTCTGAGATGTTCATCCTAAGCACCATCATGATCCAATATCTAACACCTGATCATATCTTCCACGATCTGATTTACCCTTTCAGTCTGACAATTCATCTGTAGATGATAGGCAGCAGAATACCTTAAATCGGTACCAAACCCCTCCTGTAAACTCTTCCAAATGCGAGACATAAATCTGGAGTCTCGATCTGATACAATGCTAACAAGCACTCCATGCAATCTGATGACCTCATCAAGATATAACTCAGCTATCTTTTTCATAGAATACCCAATCTTAAACGGGACAAAGAGACCACACTTAGTCAATCTATCAACTGTCACCCTGATGAATTGTAAATATACCTATTTTTATGTACATTACTAAAGACGTTTTCATTTATTTTTGTCATTTTTACTTATTTTTATTCAATAAAATGATCTTATTTTTGTAAATATTTTACTAACTTGTTTTATTTTATTTTTTAGGAAAAAAAATCTGCAAAAAAATGCCAAGTCACGCCCGTGACTTATTGGTCACGCCCATGACCAGGCCGTGATTCCTCAAACCCATGGAATCAGCGAATTTTAAAGAGAAATTTCCGCTCGACGATTTCTGATCGACGATTTCAGCTCGACAAATTCCTATTGACGATTTCAGCTCGACAAATTCTGATCGACGATTTCAGCTCGACTTTCCATTCGACGATCATCGACACCTCCGCGACATGCCCAGAGTCACGCCCATGACATAGGGCGTGACTCCTCTTCCTGCTTGATGAAATTCGGCTCGACGATTTCCGCTCGACAAACTCGCGCTCGACGATTCTCCAGCAGCTCGACGATTTTTCAACTCGACACTTTCCGCTCGACGTTTGTCGAGTGTTGAGACCAACCGACAAGCCCAGAGTCACGTCGTGACCTGGGGCGTGACTTGTCCACCTGGCCGACAAGACCCGCACAACGACTTTTGACGCACCGCGCCGAAATCCACCTCCTCGACACGCCCAGCGTCACGCCCGTGACCTGGGGCATGACCGTTGCGTGAACGACACGTGTCCAGCCCGAATTCCACTTTCCCGTCAAATCAACGGCCGCCATCAGGAATAGTGCTGACACGCCCCCTAACACGCCCGTGTCAGAGGGCATGTCCCATGTAATTTTTTGTCTATAAATACTAGTGTTATGTATGTAATCTTGTTCCCCTTTTTGGGATCCATTTTGTATAGGAGAAGTGTTGTTGGGATGCTTACAAGTCTATGTAAGGGAATTTTCTCCCCCTCTCCTTAGCTTTTATTTTCGTATCTTTGTAATTCATTTTTTTATGTAATAAAATATGTCTTTTCTTCTCCTTATATGACTTTGGAATGCATCAGAATGCCCTTACTTATGCAATCTTATCTTTTATTTTGCTTTAGCTTTTGTTTTTTGTTCTTTTAAATGGGTGTGTGACTGTATGAGTGTAAAGTTTTTGTGTTTTCATAGCGTTAATAGTGCTAATAGTTAAGCTTTTCCGTTCTTGTTCATCCTTATGAAAATATAAAAATGGTAAAAAAGTGGTTTTGATTTTTTTTACTTAGCCATTGTTTTTGTTATTTTTGTAAAACTTTTCGTGGTTTTAACTTTTCTTCCACTTTTTATGCATTTTTATAACATTATAAGAATGAATAATTTGTCATTTTAATTTTTTAAACACTTGTATTTTTCTTTTATTGTCAAAACTTTTTGCCCCTTTTATTTTTTTGTTCTCTTTTTATGCATTTGTACCGTATTCTAGCGGTAGAAATGTATTCGTTTTAATTTTTCGAGCATTTCCGTTTTTGCATTTATTTGCAACCATTTTGCTCGTTTTATTTTTATTTCAGCTTTTTATGCATTTCTAAAGCATTCTAGCGGTAGAAATACAGTTGTTTTAATTTTTGGATAACTTAGTTTTTCTTAATTTTTTGTACGTACGAATTTATTTCCGGCTACTCGTTAAGAGTTAAATGGCGCTTCGCTTTATTTCAATTCAGTAGAGTGTGTAGAGTGTGTTTCATTTCCTGTCGTGTGCATGCGTATTTAAATTCATGTCGAGAGTGTGTGTGCGTGAGTTTTAATTTCTGTCAAGTGTGTCCGTGCGTTGCATTTATTTAGTCCTAATCATTTGAGTAGGACCCTCTTTCTTTCTCCCGCCCACGCATTTGCGCCGGGACTCGCATTTTACTGCTTTCATTTCAGTCCTACTCGTTTGAGTAGGACTTACAATTTTCAGCTATACTTTACTGCTTTCACTTTCCTGCTTTCTTTATCGCTTTCATTTACTGCTTTATTTTTTTGCTTTCACCGCTGTCGTCCCCATTCCGATGAGTGGCTAACTGTTCTTAGCCCTCAGTATAGACGAGCATTGGGACAGAAAAAATTCCTTTAAATAATTAAATGTCTTATTTTTCTATTTAATTAAAAGTACTTAAGGTTTGCCCAGGGTTTACGACGCGTAGTCCCACATAATCGATGTGTGGGCTCTATTTCCGTAGTCTATACGCTAGCTAGCCGAGAGGTCGTGCGTATGGACCGATCACCCCTTGGTAAATGGAGTTCCGCACTAACCCTCGAGAGAGGAGGCACGCCAACTCTACCGGATTGGGTTCCCCACCCAATAGTGGGGTTCTTAGCGTAATGCGGGCGTTAAGAGAAATCCTTCATCGGACTAACGTTCGGTCGAATAGCACTTACCTCCTTTCATTAAAACTCGCTTTCACTGTTTTATATCCAAATAAATAAATACGCGTGCCCCGTTTTCTAAATAAAAAACCACTTCCGCTTTACTTAAATAAAACCGCCGGGTCGCCGCATGACCGTAAATATTTTTGGAGTTTTAACCAATCAAGTTTTTGGCGTCGTTACCGGGGAGATTCGTTTCGTTATTTTGAACCCTGGAGTTCTATTAATTTTACTTATATTTCTATAAAAAAATTTGGTTAACCAACAAAAAAAAACAAAAACAACTTTACTACTACTACTAATATTATTAATAATAATAATAATAATAACAATCATAACTATAAAACAAAAAAATTAAAAAACCTATAAAACAAAAAAATTTGAAAAAACTATAAAACTAAAAAAAACTACAAAATCTAAAACATGAAAGATCAAAAAACAAATTTCATTATTTTTTATGAAAAAGAAAAAAAAACACTTGAAAAACCTAAAACAACTAAAAGAAAAAAAAACAAAAATCTAAGCACCAAAAAAATAAAAAAAAACTAAACAAAACATACCTACAAAAAAACAACAAAAATACAAAACCTACTTAAAAACACCAAACACATATAGTAATTTGATTTTAAAAATATATATTTTTTGTTTATTTTATTTTAACTTGTTTTGTTTTAATTCGACAGTTTTTCACTCTTGTCCGCGCTAGGGGTCGCATTTTGTAAGCACTCATAAGCTAAGATGTCAGCTTCGACACTTGCCACCCCTACCACCCACGACCCCTATTTAGCCGAGTGTATCTTTTTCGTTTTTATGTTCTCTTTTTGCTATTTTTTCTTTCCTCTAACTAATGCAGGGTTTCAACCCGAGCTCCCGCACTCGTCTAAGGGAAGGTTCTACCCTATTTTTTTTATTTTTGTTTTTTTACATATTTTAATTTGTATATTATCTGTTCTGTATACTTAGATTGCAACATTGAGGACAATGTTGGGTTTAAGTATGTGGGTGTTTTCCTATACTGCATTTTTTTATTCTGTACTCATCAAAAATACAAAAAAATTGCAAAACTTAAAACTTAAAAAAAAATTCCCTGTTTTTTATAATCAAAAAACTCAAAAAAAAAATCATAAAACAAAAAAATCACAAAAACAAAACTTATAAAACAACAAAAAATTTCAAAACAATTTTTGTCTTTTTCATTGTAAATAGTTTTTGTAAAAATCTCTCCCTTCTTCTTATTTATAAACACTCGCATTTTGCCTCCCCGTGACGTTCGACTCATCGAACCAACCACCCAAATAAGAGTCTGTTCGCGGGCCGCCCTCGAGTTTTTTTCCTTTGTATATTATCTAAAAACAAAAAAAACAAAAAAATTTCTCTTTCCCCACTAAGATCTTTGTAAAATAACCTTGTTCTTTCCTCCTTTTTGTAAATAACTTATCAAAATACACTAGAAAACTCAAAAAAATTTAGCTAAACCAAAAAAACTCATCAAAAAAAAGACAATAATTTTAAAAATTCACAAAAAAGATGATAATCACAAAAATACAAAAAAAGAGATAAAACCCTTAAATTCCCAAAAATATTTTGTTAATTATGTAACGAATAAAATCGAATATCTCAATTCTTAATTTTCTTGCTATCCAAAAATTTTGTTTTGAGTTTATTTATTTGTGAATTTTATTAATTCTCTGTTTGCTATTCGTTTGTTACTTATTGATTGAAAAATTTAAATAGCCGGGGTTAAGTTTTAAAGAATTTATTATGCTTTGTTAAAGATAGCGAACTAGTTTTAGGCACTACTACTAATTTTTCATTGATAGGAGCACGTGTATTATGTTAGGAATAACGACTATAGAATTCAATTATACTTACTTTTAGTTTTCTGAAAAATTGGAACGTACAATTTATTAAGATTGCTCTCAAACATTTTTAGGATTAAAAAAATCTAGTTTTCTTTTCTCCCCTAACCTATCAAGACCTACTTGGCATGATAAAACTTTTATCCTTAAAAAGATCTTATGTCAATGGGAATAAGATTTCATTCCGTAAACATAGGCACCCAATAAGATTAAAAAAGTTATATGTTATGGAGTAAGAGGATAAAATTCATTACTCCTACACATATACATTGGGTTAATTTTATTATGAAGTTGAAAAAAACAAAGATCATATTAGGAAAATAAGATTTCATTTTCCTAATAATCCTATAAAGAAAAAAATGGAGGTTTGAGAAAAAATTACCTCACCTCAAAATCCAAACCCTCTTCATAAACCAACATCAACCCCCTTAGTCAATTTCACGATTCTAGAATTAATTCAAAAATCTATTTGAGTGCATAATTAGTAAATTATATTATTTTCAGTAACACTCTTATAAGCTAGAGTTCATATAATTCCAAACTATTTCCGTTAATTTAACCATTACAATTATTGCTTTATATTTGATTACATCAAGAAGTATTTTGCCCAAATCTTTTGCGCTATTTAAATCATCTAAATAATTTTAGGACTTAACTCTTATACCCCGTATATTTATTTAGATCTCTCTCATAATTAATTAAGCTGTAGCTAAACTTAGGATTTCTTTTATTCCTTATAATTTCATCTCCAACTTTTGCTCTGGAATAGCAAAAGCTTAAGTATGAGGGTATTTGATGAATTGTAAATATACCTATTTTTATGTACATTACTTAAGTCATTTTCATTTATTTTTGTCATTTTTACTTGTTTTTATTCAATAAAATGCTCATATTTTTGTAAATATTTTACTAACTTGTTTTATTTTATTTTTCAGGAAAAAAAAAATAAAAATCTGCAAAAAATTGCCAAGTCACGCCCGTGACTTATTGGTCACGCCCGTGACCAGGCCGTGATTCGTCAAACCCATGGAATCAGCGAATTTTAAAGAGAAATTTTCGGTCGACGATTTCTGATCGACGATTTCAGCTCGACAAATTCCGATCGACGATTTTAGCTCGACAAATTCCGATCGACGATACAACTCGACTTTCCGTTCGACGATCGTCGATATCTCCGCGACACACCCAGAGTCACGCCCGTGACCTAGGGCGTGACTCCTCTTCCCGCTTGATGAAATTCGGCTCGACGATTTCCGCTCGACAAACTCGCGCTCGATTATTCTCCAGCAGCTCGAGGATTTTTCAACTCGACACTTTCCGCTCGACGTTTGTCGAGTGTCGACACCAACCGACAGGCCCAGAGTCACGCCGTGACCTGGGGCGTGAATTCTCCACCTGGCCGACAAGACCCGCGTGACTACTTTTGACGCACCGCGCCCAGATCCACCTCCTCGACACGCCCAGCGTCACGCCCGTGACCTGGGGCGTGACCGCTGCGTGAACGACACGTGTCCAGCCCGAATTCCACTTTCCCTTCAAATCGACGGCCGCCATCAGGAATAGTGCTAACACGCCCCCTGACACGCCCATGTCAGCGGGGGTGTCCCATGTAAGTTTTTGTCTATAAATACTGTATGTACTCCTGTTCCCCTTTTGGGATCCATTTTGTATAGGGGAAGTGCCGTTAGGATGCTTCCAAGTCTATGTAAGAGAATTTTCTCCCCCTCTCCTTAGCTTTTATTTTCGTATCTTTGTAATTCGTTCTTTTATGTAATAAAATATGTCTTTTCTTCTCTTTATATGACTTTGGAATGCATCGGAATGCCCTTACTTATGCAATCTTATCTTTTATTTTGCTTTAGCTTTTTTTTTCGTTCTTTTGAATGGGTGTGTGAGTGTATGAGTGTAAATTTTTTGTGTTTTCATAGCTTTAATAGTGCTAATAGTTAAGCTTTTCCGTTCTTGTTCATCCTTATGAAAATATAAAAATGGTAAAAAAGTGGTTTTGATTTTTCTTACTTAGCCGTTTTTTTTGTTATTTTTGTAAAACTTTTCGTGCTTTTAACTTTTCTTCCACTTTTTATGCATTTTTATAGCATTATAAGAATGAATAATTTGTCATTTTAATTTTTTAAACACTTGTATTTTTCTTTTATTGTCAAAACTTTTTTCTCCTTTTATTTTTTCGTTCTCTTTTTTATGCATTTCTACCGTATTCTAGCAGTAGAAATGTATTCGTTTTATTTTTATTTCAGCTTTTTATGCATTTCAACCGTATTTTAGCGGTAGAAATGCAGTTGTTTTAATTTTTGGATAACTTAGCTTTTCTTAATTTTTTGTACGTACGCATTTATTTTCGCCTACTCGTTAAGAGTTAAATGGCCCTTCGCTTTATTTCAATTCAGTAGAGTGTGTGGAGTGTATTTCATTTCCTGTCGTGTGCGTGCGTATTTAATTTCATGTCGAGAGTGTGTGTGTGTGTGAGTTTTAATTTTTGTCGAGTGTGTGCGTGCGTTGCATTTATTTAGTCCTACTCATTTGAGTAGGACCCGCTTTCTTTCTCCCGCCCACGCATTTGCGCCGGGACTCGCATTTTACTGCTTTCATTTCATTCATACTCGTTTGAGTAGGACTTGCAATTTTCAGCTTTCCTTTACTGCTTTCACTTTCCTTCTTTCTTTATCACGTTCATTTACTGCTTTATTTTATTGCTTTCACCGCTGCCGTCCCCATTCCGATGAGTGGCTAACTGTTCTTAGCCCTCAGTATCGAAGAGCATTGGGACAAATAAAATAGCTTAAAATAATTAAAGGTCTCATTTCTCTAATTAATTAAAGTACTTATGGTTTGCCCGGGGTTAACGACGCGTAAGACCACATATCGATGTATGGGCCCTATTTCCGTTTTCCATACGCTAGCCGAGAGGTAGCGCGTATGGACAGATCACCCCTTGGCAAAGAGAGTTCCGCACTAACCCTCGAGAGAGGAGGCGCGCCAACTCTACCAGATTGGGTTCCCCACCCAATAGCGGGGTTCTTAGCGTAATGCGGGTGTTAAGAGAAATCCTTCGTCAGACTAACGTTCGGTCGAATAGTCTTAGCGTTCAGGTGAGCGATAGTACTAGAGATAAGTGAGCTCATTCCAGTGGAACCTCCACAGCCAAGTCTCCGCCTTAATTAATTAGAAATTTAGGATCTCTTTTTATTTAAAGTATATTTTAGTTCTAAATCAATTCGATGTCGTTGCATTAAGATTTTCATCGGCTCCAACTTTTATGCTTTATTTTTATGCTTTATTTTTATGCTTTCATTTTCTTTTCTTTTTTTTATTATATATATATATATAATACCCGACAAGTAATTATCGGTAAAATAATAGTCCCCTCCAGGGAAGAGTAGAAATAATCGAACCGACCCCGAGAACAATACGGCCTCTATATTCCACCCGGAATATCCTATACTACTCACGATAGGTGCACTTGCCTCCTTTCGTTAAAACTCATTTTCACTCTTTTATATCCAAATAAATAAATACGCGCGCCCCATTTTCTAAATAAAAAACACTTCCGTTTTACTTAAATAAAACCACCGGGTCGCCGCGTGACCGTAAATATTTTTGGAGTTTTAACCAACCACACCCAAACAAAATCGTGCCCATGGGGTGATTTCGGTAAACCGGTGATGAAATTTATCAAAATACTCTCTCACATCCAACTTAAAATATCAAGCGGTGTTAGTTTACCACCAGGCCTTCTATGGTCAACTTTAACACGCTGAAGCGTGTAACATTCTGACACAAACTTTTCTATATCATTCTTCGTTCCGGACCACCAAACAATTTGTTTCAGATCTTTATACATTTTGGTGGAACCAGGATGGTAGGCAACACTGGAACCATGATCTTCTTTACAAATCTTTGCCCGAATATCACCAACAGCGGGGATACAAAATCTACCCCGATACTTCAGAGTATCAAACTCGTCCAAAGAGAAACCAAGTAGCTCTCCCTTCTCAGTTCTATTCCGGAGATGCGATAAATCAGGATCATCCTTCTGGTGCACTCTAGTAAGGGAAAACCAAGAGGGCTCTTCTCCTTCCAAACTTGCAGACACAGTACTTCTCCCAACTTCAATGTCCATCAATAAGAATTCTTCCACTAGGGACTGCACAGATAGATTGAAGATTTTGGCGGTCTTCCTATTCAATGCATCAGCTACTACGTTAGACTTTCCCGGGTGATAGAAGATTTCCACTTCATAATCGGCCACATACTCTAACCACCGACGCTGGAGCAGATTTTGCTCCTTTTGAGTGAAGACGTAATTCAAACTCTTATGGCCTGTGTAGATCATGCACATCGTGTCATACAATAAATGTCTCCAAATCTTCAGGGCATATATTACTGCAGCAAACTCTAAATCATGTGTAGGGTAGCTTCTTTCATGGATCTTTAATTGCCTTGATCCGTACGCGATCACCTTTCCTTCTTGCATCAAAACACAACCAAGTCCAATGTGTGATGCATCTATATATACATCATACTCAACTCCTTCAATGGGCAAGGTCAGGACCGGAGCAGTACACAACCTCTTCTTCAACTCTTGGAAGGTTTCCTCATACTTATCGCTCCAAATAAATGTGGTGTTCCTCTGTGTAAATCTAGTTAGAGGTGCAGAAAGCACAGAGAACCCTTCGACGAACCTTCTATAATTTCCGACCAGACCTAAGAAGCTCATAATCTCCTTAGGTGTAGAAGGTCTCTTCTATTCCATCACAGTAGAAATCTTGGTCGGTTCGACAGAGATACCACCCTTGCTCACAACATGACCCAAAAAGGACACTTTGGGTAACTAGAATTTGTACTTACTTAGCTTCGCATAGTGCTTGTGCTCCCTCCGGGTTGACAAAACTAAACTCAAATGTTGTGTATGTTCCTCAACACTACGAGAATACACGAGGACATCATCTGTGAACACAATCACAAAATGGTACAAGAAATCTTTGAACACTCTATTCATTTAATCCATGAAAGCAGAGGGTGCATTTGTCAAACCAAAGGACATTACCAAGAACTCAAATATCCATGCCGCTAACCGAAAGCAGTCTGTGGAATATCTGCCCAACGAATCGTCAACGTGTGGTAGCATGAATGAAGATAGATCTTTGAAAACACCGAGCTACACCGCAACTGGTCAAACATGTCATCAATCCTTGGCAGGAGATATCTATTCTTGATGGTTACCTTATTCAGTTCTCTATAATCGATGCCAAGCCACATCGATCCATCTTTTTTCTTTACAAACAATACAGGAGATCCCCACGGAGAAGAACTCGGTCTAATAAATCCACTCTACAGTAACTCGTCGAGCTGAGTACGTAACTCATCCAACTCACGCGGAGCCATACGGTACTGTGCCTTAGCAATAGGGCGGGTACCTGGCTCGAGGTCTATCACAGACTCTACCTCTCTCTCAGAATGAAGTCCTGGAAGACTAACAGGAAAAACATCTGGGTACTCTCGAACCACCGAGATATCCTGAAGACATGGTGTAACAAAAGTTGTTTCCAATGCAGAAATAGATAGAAGATACTCCTCACAACCAGACTCTATAGCTCAACAAGCACGTAGCACAGAAATAATAAGGTAAACATTGTCCTGAAAACCATACAAACTCGTAGGTTGGTCGTTGTCTATCTTGAAGTCCATTCGCTTTGATTTGCACTAGATGATCGCATCATAGATGGACAAACAGTCCATGCCCAAAATCACGTCGAAATCCGCCAGATCAAACACCATTGGATCCGCAAAAGATTGGAAATCACCTAGAAAATTAGGGCATCTCTAATCTCCTTGATTTAATATCACCAGATCTACGGAGGGAAGCTTGACGTTGAAGGAATCTCCTAATTTATCCACATTCAAACGATGTTTATCTACGTAATGAATTGTTGGCACCCGAATTGAAAAGAACGCGTGCCCACCTATTCTGCACTTTAAACTCCCATATAATGGTAGAATAAATAACTAAGGTGAACGAGGAATAAGAGCAACAATGCAGATTAAAAGCTAAGCCGGAATCTAACCTATTATCACTTTAGTAGAGGTCTGAGCTTCCTCCCCGGTCACCACATTTAGCTTCCCTTTCCATTTATCCTGGTTTTGTGCCAGCGGTAGAGCCCGAAGCGGGGTAGGCTGCAGTGGAGACTGAGCCTGGGGGCATGAAGACTTCAGGTGCCCCTTCTGCTCGCAATGGAAGCATGCCTTATACTTCGACCAGCAGCTACTCAAGTGATGTCCCTTCTTTATACAGAATGTGCATACCAGATATAAGACCCCTTTTTTTCTCTCTTTTCAAACCACGGGGGTCTTAGGCCCAGAACCGCCACTTTGTCGTGGCACCTTCACACCAGGGAAGGTTGTCACTACAAAATGCTGATGCTGCCGGCCATATCGATCACAGAAAAGTAACAAAGTATGAGAGCACATGAAATAGAACTCTAACACAAGTCCACCATAATCACATATATAATAATAATTCTCCAGGAAGGGAGAGTCCACAACAATAATAATAAAAATACTAGAAATAGGGCTCAAGCCCGATACATCAAAGTCCTCACTGCATGTGACTCATCGCGGAAGTAAACTATAACATCTACTAGCGAACGGAACTCAATATCCCAGCTGTCTGAACTCCGGTGCTATACTATCCCGTCTCCAAGCATGCCGACCTCTAGGGCTGAACCTCCAAGCTGGGCTCCATGATCCCTTAAATGATTTGGTCCGAAAACCGTTAGTCTAAAAGATTAAGTCCTATCATCCCCTACCCCTCCCCCATGGCTCCTAGGCACCGTACAGAGAGGAGGAAAGGCAAACTCTGAAGGTGGAGAATAAACAAAGCAGGTGACAGTGGAACTATTCTATCATGAGTATATAAACAGAGCATGTATATGTAAGCAGCAGTATATGAAAGGTAAACTAAGAAAACAGGTAACACAAGTCTAGATTGAGGAGTTCTCGTGACCTTTCCTTGCAGGAACCTACCAGCGGCACAACGCATTGCCATGGAAAATGAGTTCCAACAGCTAAGACAAGGAGAAGGTAGTGTGGAGACGTACCTGCATGAGTTCACATGATTGCGACGGTATGCGGGCTCCATCTTCGCCAATGAGTTACGAAAAACCAATAGGTTCTACGAAGGACTGCGTGATGAATTGTGATTCGTGCTCTCGAGTTCCCTGAACCAAGGTTTTTAGGCGTTGGTCGATACGACATGTGCGCAGGAGAAAGACTTAAAGAGGGTGCAAAGAAAGCGGGCCTTGGAAGTGACAAAGCCAGAGTTTAATGCGCCCCGACCTTGGAAATAGTATTATATAAAGAAATGTGGCAAGAGGCCCAAGTCGTTTGGACAAGCTCTTTCTACTGTTGCATCGGGTGCAATGTCGGGGGCCAATTCGACTCCAGAGACTTGTACGTGCTTTACTTGTGGAAGGGTGGGGCATATAGCCCGTGAATGTCGGGTTGCTACACCAAAGGGTGACAAGAAGATGGGAGCATCTTATGCTAAGAAGGGAAAGGCAATGGTGGAGTCCTCTGCATCCCAAGCACAGCCCCGAGTCTATAACCTTGCCCAACAGGAGGCCATAAAGCAGAGTGACGCCGTCACAGGTACGAGTTAAGTTTTCAATTGCTTTTCTTATTGTATGCTTTGTGTGTAGCTTGTGTATGATGTGATTGCCACAGGCTTTGTTATGATTCAGAATACGCTGGCGAGAGCACTATTTGATATGGGTGATTCGCATTCATTTCTGTTTAAGGACTTCGTAGCTCGAATTGGAGTACCTAGTCATGTGAAGACAGAGAGCGTAAGAGTGTTACTACCGAATGGTTGTTTGATGCTTGCGGATAGGGCTTGTGATGTGGCATTTCAAATTGGAAGTCGGGATTTCTATTTGACTACATCTGTACTGACGATATCAGAATTTGATGTGATTTTTGGTATGGACTGCCTCGCGGAGCAGCATGCCTGTATTGATTGCCAGTCAAAAGAGATCACACTAGGCCAGAATACCGAGCGTGAGACTAAGTTCGCTGGTATGCGAGGAGTGAGCGAGACCTTGATGTCTGCACTCCAAGTCGTCAAGGCTGCTCGGAAGGCCACAGAGTTATTCTTCACGCTGATTCAGGCTGTTGAGCCAAAGGCCAATGTGAGTGATGTTTCGATTGTATCAGAGTTTGCGGATGTGTTTCCAAAGGATCTTCTGGGGCTACCACCCCACCTGGAGAATGACTTCATGATCGAGTTGGTGCCAGGTGCGAAACCTATGGCCCGCTCTCCATATCGCATCGCGCCAAAGGAAATGGCTGAGTTCAAAGTCCAATTGCAAGAGTTGCTGGAGCAGGGATATATACGTCCAATTATGTCACCTTATAGTGCACCTGTTCTATTTGTGAAAAAGAAGGACGGTGGTTTGCTGTTATGTATGACTACCGTGAATTGAATAAGGTGATAGAGAAGAACAGGTATCCGATTCCACTGATAGATGAATTGTTCGATCAGCTAGTGGGATCAACCGTCTATTCCAAGTTGGATTTGAAATCTGGATATTACCAGTTGAGGATTTGGGAAGGTGACATTCCCAAGACCATATTTGGAACACGCTACGGTCATTATGAGTTCACAGTAATGCTGTTTGGGCGATGCAATGCGCCATCGGTGTTTATGGACCTGATCTACCAAACGTTCTGAGAGTACTTGGACTTGTTAGTGATTGTATTCATTGATGATATTTTGGTGTACTCTCAATCTGAAGCTGATCATGCAAACCACTTGCGGTTGGTGTTGCACACCTTGCAGAGGAATAAGCTCTATGCCAAGTTCTTGAAGTGCGAGTTTTTGCTGTCGTCGGTGTCTTTTCTTGGCCTTGTGGCAAGTGGAGAGGGCATAACAGTGGATCCGTCAAAGATAAGAGCCATTCAGGAGTGGCCGGTTTTGTCTTCAGTGGCCAAAGTCAGGAGTTTCCTTGGACTGGCAAGCTACTACAGATGTTTTGTAGAGAATTTCTCGCGGATCATTTTGCCTTTGACCTCACTGACGAGGAAGGATCACAAGTTTGTTTGGACGCCAGAGTGCGCGCGAGCTTTTGAAGAGCTAAAGAGTCGTTTGACCACAGTGCCTGTGTTGACATCGCCATGCGGTACAGATGGCTATGACATCTATAGTTATGCTTCAGGGAGCGGCTTACGCTGCGTTCTTCTGCAGTTTGGAAAGGTGATTGCTTATGGCTCACGCTAGTTAAAAGTGCATGAGCGAAATTATGTCGTCCATGACTTAGAGTTTGCGGTGGTGATCTTTGCACTGAAATTATGGCGGCGTTATCTTTATGGCGTAAAAGTGGATATCTTTACGGACCATAAGAGCCTAAATTACTTGTTGTAGCAGAAGGATCTGAATATGCGATAATGAATGTGGCTGGAGTTCCTTGGGGACTACAACTTTGAGATTCATTATACTCTCGGGAAGGGAAACGTGGTCGCTGATGACTTGAGTCGTAGGACTCCGTCGAGGGCAAATTGGTTGCAGATCCATGATGAGTGTCTAATCCAGGAGTTGGAAGCATTAGAGATTTTTTGTGTTGACAAGAATTCTACAGCTGATGCATGCTTAAATTGGATGGAGGTACAATATGACCTTGCGGACAGAATTCGATGAGCAACGGAGCTGGATGAAAGTCTCCAATGTTATGCAAAGGATGGGCTCGATGGCCAATTCTCTGGGAATGACGGGCTTTTGCGGAAAGAGGGTCGTTTGTGCGTCCCGAGTATGGGTAAGTTGCCAGAAGAGTTGATGTATGAAGCGCACTTTATAAAGTACTCAATTCACCCTGAGAGCACAAAGATGTTCAGGGACATGAAAAATTTGTTTTGGTGGAGAGGACTCGAGAAGGATATATCTCATTATGTGGCTAAATGCCAAACTTGTGCTTTGGTGAAAGTGGAATGCCCGAAACCTCGAGGGTTCTTGAAGTCGTTACCGATTCCGGAATGGAAGTTCGATGATATTTCAATGGATTTCGTGCATGGGTTGCCGAGTTCTCAAAACGGGAATGATTCAATCTAGGTGATTGTATACCGGTCGACGAAGGTGGCTCACTTTCTTTCGAACAAGCAGGACGATTCAGTGGAAAGTTTGGCATAGCTCTATGTGGAGCAGATTGTACGGCTGCACGGTGTTCCTCGTAGCATCGTGAGTGATCGTGATGGGCGATTTACATCGAACCATTGGAGGCTAATCAATCAATTATTGGGAACGAAACTGACATTCAGTACGGCCTTTAATCCCCAAGCGGATGGCCAGACTGAAAGGACCAACAAAACAATGGAGGATATGCCTCGCTTGTGCGCCCTGAACTTTGGTAAGAGATGGGAATATCATCTTTATATGGTGGAGTTTGCATACAACAATAGCTATCAAGCGAGAATCGGTATTGCACCGTTTGAAGCTCTGTATGGTCGCAAGTGTCGTACACCGTTAGCTTGGATAGAAGCAGGTGAATCCAAACTGTACAAGCATAAAGAAGTCGATGAAGCTAACTCGACAATACGCGCTATTTAGGAGAGGCTACTGATAGCCCAGGATCGGCAAGCGAAGTACTACAATGCCAATCACCAGAACGTGTAGTTCACAGTAGGCGATTGAGTATATTTGAAGATCAAACCCTTCAAAGGTGTGTTTAGGATTCGGCGTCTGAAAAAGTTGAGTCGGAGATATCTTGCTCTGTTTGAAGTGGTGGAGCGAGTTGGGGAAGCTGCCTATCGGCTAGCTCTTTTGGCAGAATTGAGTGAATTACAGGATGAGTTTCACATCTCGGTGCTTCGGAAATCCGTGAAAGATCTAGCTCAAGTCATCGAGAATGATCGTGTGTTGGTGGAGTATGGGCTAATGACGATGGTTAGGCCCATACGGATTGAGGATCGAGACGATAAATAGTTGCGGAACATGGCAATCATGATGGTCAAAGTCTGGTGGGACCACTGTGGCCGCGAGGAGCTAACATGGGAGCGAGAGCAGGCCATGCGAGCTCAATTTCCCGAGCTATTTGTGTAACACTGTTGTACAGTATATCTCTTATTATAACAGACATGTTTAACGTTATAACATTATGGAGTTCCTCACTATGTGCAAATTTCGGGAAGAAATTTATTGTAAGGAGGGGAGGGTTGTAACACCCCAAATCCCTAGTATGGGTTCAGGTTGGGCAACACGGCCTGAGATACGGGCATGTTCCAAGCCGTGTCCTACTCGGTATGGTTGAGCTGCCTGGTGAGTGGTCGACAAATTGTGATAGATGAAATTTTTGAAAGGGAACATGCCCTCCGACACGAGCGTGTCGTAGGCCGTGTCCTCCTCTGGTCGTCGACCTTCAATCGACGAAATGCACGTTGGAGGCATGTCTGCAGCCGTGTAAGGGCACACGGCCTGTGACACAGACGTGTCACATGGCTGTGTCATTTTCTAGATTTGGTCAGGGCAGTGAGGCCTGGTGAATACGGGCAGGACACGGGTGTGTCTCTAGGCAAATGTCCTGTGATATGGGCGTGTCACATGGCCGTATCTTGTTCGAGTTGAGATGGTTGTATACCACCTGAGGTACACGGGCTAGATACGGGCGTGTCGGAAGCCGTATCAAGTCGCACGGCCTGTGACACGGGCGTGTCACATGTTCGTGTACTATTATGGATGAGTCGTTTGTGTGCCGCTTAAGGTACACGGCCTGTGACACCGGCATGTCATAGGCTGTGTCAGCCAAAAATTAGACTTTTGTGGACGAATTGTGGTCGTCCATTTCCTTCATCTATAATCTGATGGCTCAGGCTTATCCCTGCTACTTTAAGGCCGAGAATGAGAAGGGAATTCTCATTTGATCTTGTCCATTTTCTTTCTAATAAAGCTAGAGAGAAGGGAGAGCAAGGAGGAGGGGGAGAGGGGAGCCGGCCACCGGTGGAGCTGCAGAGTTTCGATTCGAGATATGAGGTCATCATTGTGGAGGTAAGGCCGCTGCGTTGTTTTCCAGCTGGCTAGAATTTCAAGGCTCCAAAGAGGTCGTCAAGGGTAACGATCTTCCTTCTTGGACATGTGAATTCCTTCCTTTTTGGCATGTGCATGGATTTCCCACAACAGAGGGTGAATTATGAAGGGATTTCCTTGGGTTGATTCTTGGAATCCCCACTAGTGTTGCATATAGATCTGGAAGTGTGTAGTAAGGAATTGGCATGATTTGTGAAGCCCATATGGACAGGTTGGTCTGGATTTTTGATGTTGCATTTGCACACCGGAGAAGACTCCATGGTTAAACGTATAGTTTATGGAGTCGATGGGTTGGACCTGTGAAGGGCAGTAGCAGGAAGTACTGGACTGGTAATCCAGGAAAAGACCTTTGTGATTCTTGTGATGCTTGATGGGTTGTGCCTGTGAAGGATAGTAGCAGGAAGTACTTGTGTGGAAGCCCAGGAAAATACCCGCAAGTGTGTGTGCAGTATGATTTAAAAGACTAGTGTTTCTGGCACTGCAGGTAGCTGCAGGGTTTGGGCAGAGTTGGGTGCAGAAAGTGAGTACTGCGGAACCCGCTAAGCGATCGTGAAGGATGCTAGCATGAACTCCCCTTGTTGTTTGTGAAGCCAGTCCCTTGGTGGACATTATGGCAATGGTGAATCCAGTCCTTGGTGGACAGTATGGCTATTATGAGCTTGATAAGCTCTTGAAAGGCCTAGTGCCAAACAGGAAAGGTGAAACCGACCCGCGCCTTATATATTTTACCTCGGGTACGTTGGTATTCGGTGATGGAAAGGCGACTTGGGAAACAGGGGGTGGCTGATCCGTACCTGCATTATGTCCGTCTATCTTGAAGACCTGAAAGTGCGGTGAGTTGGAGCGCATAATGGGAGTCTTAGGCCTATGCACCGAAAAGACTAAATGATCAATTTTACTATTGGGTTTCAGACCTAGAAGGAAGGTGGGACCCTGGTTCGCCGGTAGACCAAGAATGTGCCCTGCGTGCACGGATCGTCGGGCCGCATGGCTGACGGTTATGATGGATTGTTTGTGCGTGAGAGCACAATGCGTGATATTTATATATATCTACATGTGAATTGCTATGCCTGCAGGGAAGGAATACCACTGTCCCGAAAAAGGGATAGGGTCATTATAAATTGGTCAGCTGAATGCTGAATGTTTCTTTGTTTGCCACCATTTGGTGGGCTGTCCCTGTGCAGGTGCTGAAGAGCCTAGCTGGACACATAAGGGCTGAAGTCCCTACTGTTGTTGCTGCTGCTGCTAGCCCTTGAAGGATAAATAAAGAATGTAGTGTTTTGTTCATGTGTGGTCGGACTGCACGCCGATGTTTGGAATCCACACTTGTAAAGAGCAACTGTAAGGCCATAAGGCCAAATAATATTGTATTTGGTATACATTCCTATATAAATGTGGGTATTTATATTAGTGGACATTCATGGTTGGAGTTCAGTATTTATGTTAAAAGCTTCCGCTAGAATGTTATTAGTTAGGATGTGCTACTCTGATATCAACTCGTGACTTCGCCGCCTCGTTTGTGGCATATGGTGTGGAGCCCTGGCCGGACCTTCTATTATATTCTATATGAACGGATGGAGTCATTACACAGATCCAAGGCATACACTTGCTCCTTATCCTTCCCGCGGTATCTGTCCTGGAATCCATGCCCTCGGCCACTCCCTCGGCCTCCAAACTACTGAGCAAGCAGGGCAGCCGGTGGTGCTGGTAGTGTTGCCCCCCTCATGGGGAAGTTTCTCCGGATGTGCCCTACATGATGACAGTTGTAGCACTCAGGCGGGGGATATGCCATACCCTCGGGTCTCTGTATCTCCCACATGTGGAGAGGTTGACGAGCTATTACCACCAGTTCCCTCGGCTCCTGCCCCACCTCTTGATGAGGTTAGTCCTCTGATCTTATTCCATCTCTCCCATAAGAAATGTGGGCCCTTCGCTGAGCATTTCTAGCTCCCCGACCCTAATCCTCTGTTGGCCTCTTCCGGCCTCGAGTCGTGTGCCAATCTGCCTCAATCCTCTTTGCCATCTCCAATATCCGAGGTATAGTCCCGTCGGATATGAACAAAAGAGCCTCTCTTAGATCCTCTTGCAGGCCCTTATAGAACATATTGGTGTATCCTACCTCATCCATCTGATAGGAGTCCGCAAACCATGCTAAATGATTGAACTCCCGGTGGTACTCCACCACCGTCTTGTTGCCCTACCTCAACTGCAAGAACCTGTCTTCCAGCTCATCTCTTGCCGACTGTGGAACGAAGTGCTCCAACAATGCGGCCCTAAACTCCTCCCAAGTAATGTCAGCAACCACCCTATCTGTAAATGTCGTGTACAGCAGTGTCTTGCACCATCTCTTGGCATGGGACTCCAAGAAAGAGACCACCAATGGCACCCTCTCATCCCATGGGCATCGAATCCCGATCAGCATCTCGTACATGATGTCGAGCAACTCCTCTGTCCGTACAGCCGACTATGTCCCCAAGTAAGATGGGTGAGAAAGTCCTCTGAAGATACTTAACCAATTGGCCCCCTTGGTTTGGCTGCGGAGCCGGAACCTGTTGGGACCTGAAAGCCTTCAGAATGGCTGTCAGGGTCTGCCCCATCTCCGACTTTAGAAACAGAGTGGGAGCAGGGGGAGTTGGTGCAACATTCGGAGTTTGCTGGACCCCGCCCTGTGGTATAGGTTGTGCTAGAGGCTGTATAACAAAGACCATTTGTAATCAATTGACCCAAACCTAGTTAAAAGTGGACAATTTACATGTGATCCCCCATATGGGCCCACCACTGCTTCTGCTGCTTAGTTTGTCCCCAAACTAAACTCGTGCGGGGGTGACCCAGGGTTTGTGGACTGCTACTTTTTCAATCGAGGTCCCCTCTGATACCACTTGTAATACCCCATTTTTTTCTCTTTTCAAACCACGGCGGTCTTAGGCCTAGAACCGCTGCTTTGTGCTGGCACCTTCACACCCGTGAAGGTCGTCACTACAAAAAGCCGATCTTGCCGGCCATATCGATCACAAAAAAGTAGCATAAGTATGAGAGCACATGAAATAGAACTCTATCACAAGTTCACCATAATCACATATATAATAATAATTGTCCACGAAGGGAGAGTCCACAACAATAATAATAAAAATACTGGAAATACGGCTCATGCCCGATATGTCAAAGTCCTCACTACATGTCACTCATCGCGGAAGCAAACTATAACATCTACTAATGAACGGAACTCACTGTCCCAGCTATCTGAACTTCAGTGCTAGACTGTCCCGTCTCCAAGCATGCCGACCTCCGGGCTGCACCTCCAAGCTGGGCTCCATGATCCCCTACATGATTTGGTTCGAAACTGTTAGTCTAAAAGAATAAATCCTATCATCCCCTACCCCTCCCCCATGGCTCCTAGGCACCGTGCGGAGAGGAGGAAAGGGAAGCTCTGAAGGTGGAGAATAAACAAAGTAGGTGACAGTGGAACTATTCTGGTATGAGTATATAAACAGAACCTGTATATGTATGCAACAGTATATGAAAGGTAAACTAGGAAAACATGTAACCTTAACTTATATTAATGCACATACAAACTTATAAGTTAAGGGGTCTTTTGCAAGGCTCCCATCGTATAAAAAGTCCCATACCGATTTATACGTTGGGGTATCATTTTTCAAGCAAGCAATATATATATCCATAGAATAATAACCTTAACTTATGAGCACGCTTACACAAACTTATAAACTAAGGTGTGATTTTGCAAGGCTTATTGTATAAAGCGTCTCATACCACTTTATACAATAGGTGTTAGGTGTTATATGTGATTATGATGCTATGACATGCAAGTATGCTATGATGAGAACATGCAAGTGCAACACACTCACTCGACTCTGTGCACACAGACCTTTAGTTCCCCCTTTCTGTAGTCTAACCTCCCAGGATACCTCCGTAGTGGCAAACAGAAGCGGTGGTTTGGGCCTCGTCCACCTCTAAATCGGTAATTATACTACCAGTTTGACCTATCGTATGCCTCGATGCTGGTGCACTAAGCAGAGCTCCTGTGTACTCTTGCCGGCAAGTCCACCGGACTTAACTTGGCGAAGTGCAAAACACACTTGCTGATTCAACGTATTGGCGTCGGTACATCGACCCTCCAATACCGAAACCCACCACCTTATAATTCATGCACATGCAATCTTGATATATCATTACCGAGCTAAAGATCCCCGGACTAACCCGTCCATCACAAATATCTACCGAGCCAAAGCTCCTCGGACTATCTCGTCGGTCTCAGAACCATCCGAGCCATCGGCTTGCCGGGCTAACCTGCCCATCACCAAAACCACCACCAAGCCTACTGCTCGTGTGATCCAACCTAACTTCCCGAGACACTGAGATGAGTGAAAATGAAAGCATAGTTGTACTAGTTACTCTTGCAGTTTATTTTACCTACAGTTTAGGTTAGCCCAGGACTGCCCATGGCATACCCCGTGAAGGATTCTCGAGGGCACTAGGAACTACGATGGCATGAAGCCCAAAGCTCCCTTTCGCAAGGCACTTACTATTATTATTCAATACCCGATTCCTGATCCCTTTTATATTACTTTGGAGCTAACCCTAGTGTGTTTTGACCCTCTCTCTCCCTCCACAGGAAAGACGATCTTTCGTCGATCCCGAGCACCACCTAAACCTAGTAGAGCAAGTACTCTACTCATCCCAACTTCCAATGATGAACTCAATTTCATTTTACCCAAACAAACAACTATTAACCCAAATCCATATGCCCAATTCAAATGCTAACACATTTTCTGCAGTTTTACTAAAGGCAGAACAACCTAATCTATATGATGTACATGATAGGAGGTACTCCAAATTTTCATCCAATAACCCTAAGATAATTAATGAGGGCCTATCATGACATATTTAGTCTAAATCCAAAAACTTGGAATTTTCCTAATTAAACATATATTTTATTTATTTTCCCTAAAAATCCAAATGCCCTATTTATGATTATGAAGTGGCTTTTATAGTGATGCAAATTGCTCCACAAAATTATGATAAATTCTAGGCAACTAATAGACAGTAAATTCAAATCTCCCAATTTTTTAACAAGGTTTAGGCCTCTGATCCAAAATTTTAAATGTAAACACATATTTATCAATTAAAGAAACAAGTGCTGCAAATACACATCTAAAAATTATGAGAAAATGCAAGCATGAATGAGATGTCCTAACAACACTTCGGACCAAGTTTCCAAATTTTCCAGTGAATAATCAACTCTAATTTAAATTTTGATCAATATCCCACTTTCATAAATTAAAGAAATAATTACATAAATTATACACCTAAAAAATATGATAAAATTTCCTCATGAGCATATTGACCTCAGAACACCACTGAATAAGTTTCACAATTTTCTAATAAGCATTGAGCTCTGAATCTATTATTGAACATATTTGTATATTTATAAGCTTGTGAGGTAATTACTGAAAATATACATTTTAAAATTATAATAAAATTCATGTATGAGCATAATGATCTAAAACTTTCTCTTCCCAATTTTTATAATTTTCCAGTGAATAGTAAGATCATAAGAAATAAATGTCTACCAATGGCTAATCCATATTCTACAAAGGAGGTACTAAAATTATTGTTCCAAAACTTCCAATAAAATTTCCAGAGTCTCATGTTAACAATAAGAATACACTACCCAAGTTTCACCACTTTTCACAGAGTTTTGATGACCTAACTTACATGTATAACTTTGTGCCCTAAACTAGGGTTAGGGTTTTGAGGGGTTCAACAACCTCTAAATTCTATAATATTTCTACCAAAGGACCTTGACTACCCTAAAGTCCTCTCCACCAAGATTCAAGCCTTTTCAAGGTCACTTGACACCTTGATCTTCAAACCCTAGGTTTGCACACTTAGGACATACCCTAGTGTTCTAGGGCTCCTCCCTTCAACTTCCACCCAATATTAGTGGAGGGGGTATTTCTGTGATAATATGGCTGAGTGCCAAGATCCATCACCTTGGATGAGGTTGGCCAGCTCAAGATCACTTAGGGCACTTAGACCTAATTTGACCTTAAAAGGTTAACATTGGGCTACATAATTTCCCTACCAAATTAAACCCCAAAGGGGTGGAATTTTTACCAAAGCCCTATAATTTTCCCCAAATTCACCCACCAAATTTTGGGGTATTCTGAGGTGTTTAAGACACCTAATTAATTTGTACATGATTTATTAAATTTTCCAAAAACTATAGAAAACTTATCTCCAAAAATTCCCATTTTTGGTCAGAACTAGGTATAGGTTAAAATGACTCCCTATTCAAATTTCAGGTAATTTGGACAAGAGATGAAGTGGGGGCATAAATTTTAGTCTCTGACTAACACTAGGTATAGACCCCACCAAAATGAGTGCTGATGTCTAACCTTCACTCCAAATTGACTCAAATAAATTTAAAAATAAATTAGACATCCTGTTGTACAACCTTCATGTTGACCACTTTCCCTGTGCAAGAATCTAAGTTTTTTTAATTAAATTCCTAAAGTGATTGATAAAAGGAGGCAGAAAATCCATTTAATATATAAATAAAAATTGATCTTTCACAGATCTTAAAGCATCATCCAACAGGCCCTGGGTTTCTTCTTCCTCCAGCCGATGGCCCTGATCTCACCATCCTGGAGCAGGTTACATCCCGTTTTCTCGGCCACCCGACCACCTCGCTGGCCGGCCACCGCAACCACCACCTCCGTCGAGGTGGTGACAGTCGCTGGACGGCGACACAGCCGCCAGAGGGGCCTATTCCGACAAACCCGACGAGTCGAAATTCAGCCAAAAAACTAGGAATTTCCTTGACCCGATCGGACTTATTTGAGCCTGATGCTTATCCCTATTGAATCCTATGATCTAGCCACAGAGAGAGAAGAAGAGGAGGACCTTATTGGAGGCTTGAAGTCACGTTGATCGCCGGGTTGCCATGGTGGTGGTGCCACCAATCAGGTTTCTGCAACAGCACAGTGGAATGCTTCGTCTCCTTCAGGTGAAGTGTGTAAACGACTCTCCTGAGTGCAATGGTGCTTTTAAGATCATCAAGGGGTGAAGAGGAAGGGCCAAGCACCAATGGCCTTCAATGGAGCTTTTGGCCTAGTGGGGGGGGGGGGGGGGTGGAACCTGGCTTATAGTGGCCAAAAAATGGCTGGAAACTCCTCCTATTCCCCAGAGGAGTTGAATCCAGCCATCAAAGGTGGCCCTTGGCCTCCTTATGCCATGAATGGCTTCTTCCTCCCCCTTTCTCTCTCCACCATTAAGGAAAATGAGCTTTCTCTCTCTCCTAGTCATCATGGTTGATCTGCTCACCCCTTTAGCCTATTTACAGCCCAATAAATCATGACATCATATAATTAGGAGGTGGTTAGGCCAAATGGAAAAGGGCTTGGGCTTGGGTTAGCCCATTTGAGCTAAGTTTGCCCTAACCTAGACTAGGGTTGACCTTGGTCAATTTGACCTTTTGATTTGACCCCAATGGGTCCTTGGTAACCCATTGGCCTCCCCTAAGGTCTAGGTAGGGCTGGTTAGAGTTGACTTGGCACTTTGGGGGTCACTTGACCCTTAGGAAGGGTACTATGACCAAATTAGGGCTAGAGTTGACTTTGGTCAACATGACCATTTGGGTTGACCCCAAGGGATCTTTGGTGACTCATTGACTTCACCTTAGGTCTAGTAAGAGCTAAGTATGGTTGGTTGGGCATCTTTGGGGTCACTTTACCCTTAGTTAGGGCACTTTGACCTTTTTGGTGCTAGGGTTGACTTGGGTCAACATAGCCTCTTTGGTTGATCCAAATGGGTCCTTGGTGAGCCATTGGCCTCCCTTAGGGCTTGGGAAGGTCTAGGTGGGTCCCTTTGGCCAAGGGGAGGTCAGTTGACATTGTTTGAGCTTAGTTTGACCTGATTAGGGTTTGGGTTGACTTTGGTCAACTTGACCATTTTAGTTGACCCTAGTGGGTCCCTATGGCTCTAATGGACCCTCTAACAGGTTTGTGATGTTGTGGTGGGGTCATGTTATCATGGTGAAGCCCCATGATAATCCTAACCTAGTATTTAGAAATCTACTATTTGCAGACCATAGAGATATCACCTACATTCCTAGGTTCACTTGGTCTTCCTAGTGTTTTGTCATGACTTATTCAAGACAGAACCACTCCTATGGGTCTAATTGTCTGCGTGATGTTACACCAGATCTCCCTTGGTTGCGCCTTGGATGGCGAGCACCGGCTGTTGCTTCAAAGTGGTAGTCCTCTTGTAACACCTTTCGTAAGGGTGCCAGATCGACCATAGAAGGTACATACTTCTCCACCTTTCTTCTTGGAAGTAGGGGCAGATGCCTTAGAACTCTCATCCTCTTCAGCCTTTCTCTTTTATTTCCTTAATGCTGCAACCTGATTCTTGGCGTTGTCGATAGCCTCAACCGTCAAAGCGTCTTCCACTGCCTCAGCGTAACTTTCCGCTCTATAAGCACCATGACCGGAGAAAATCTGCTCAACTTACTAAATTCGATCTCATATTTGCTCACTGTGAGCTATCTCTACTTCAAATGCAGAAATTTATTCATCAGGCAGTCCTGCTCGACCGAGGGTAGAAACTTATTAAGCAGCATCTTCTTGAACGACTCCCAAGAACATCCTTCCTTCAGACTCTACTTTTCCTGAATCCACCAGCTCTTCGCCAATCCCTTTAGTTGGTAGGCCATAATCATCACATTTTGGGCTTCTGCAATCCCCGAATACGAGAACATATCCTCGATAGAGATGACCCAATCATCTAGAACTATAAAGTCGGCACTCCCGACGTAGGTAGGGGGTCCCAATCGCTGGAAATGCGAAATAAAATTCATCTCTGGTGGTAGCGTCTCTGAGGGCACTAGAGGAGCAGGAGTAACGGGTACGGCAAGACCCATGATGGGATATTGCATTAAGGGTTGCAACGCAGGAGCGGCAGATAACAAGGACTGAATCTGTGATTGCATCACAACCAACTGTCTCGATAGAGCCTCGTTACTCTGACGCAAACTCTCAATCACTGCATCACTTTGGGCACCTGAAGACTCACCCTCAGACCGAGGAGTCGATCGAGTCGCAGGACGTCGAGCCGACATTTCTAGAAAAGTAACAAACCACTCATCAAAATCATAGATTACAACTAGGACACACAACACAGTTCAGACCATAATTAAAAGACACTTGCTTATGCTGCAACTTGCCATAGGATTTTATAATGATGTTATATCCTACTTAGTATGATATCCTATCATCCTATTAACTCAAGTGCTTATGATATGAATGCATGAATTCTTTATTCAATTTTAAAAAAAATCATGTGTGTACATGTGTCAAAATGTAAACCTTAACTTAGCATGCGTGCTTATGCGATGATATGCAATGTATGCTGTGTTATGCATTCTAACAAGGCCTTAATGCATGTATGAGCGGCGTACACATGAAATTTTATGCATCCCATACTACATGACATCACATGCAGCGAGAAAAGAAAACGTTCTAATGGGCACCCATGTGATGATGGTTATGCATCCCATACGACATAACTGTCGCATGTTGTCACCTATGGTGGATCCATATACAAACCCATATTATGCATCCCATAAAACATAATATGCCTCATATACTTCTTATCATGCTATAAGTGTCGTGACAATGCTTCGGCTAAGACGTACTGATGACACATCGGTGTGTATGCAAATGAATGAAGGAAATCAAAACTATATGAGATTGGTTGGTTTGACCAACTTGTCAAAACCTCCCTCTGATACCAACGGTCACAGCCCGCATTTTCCTACATTAAAGGGTACATCAGAGTAAGGAGAAAACACGAGTCAATATGCCACGTGTAAGACCCCCTTTTTTTCTTTAATAACACCGGGGTCTTCGGCCCAGAACCGCCGCTTTGCGGTGACACCTTCCCACCCGAGAAGGTCATCACTACAAAATACCGATCCTGCGGGCCAAATCGATCGCAACTGTAGCAAAATAGTAAGAGTCAAGTCCACAGAAATCACATATATATAGTAAGTAATCTACAAGAAGGGAGTGTCCACAGATGTAATAAAAGTACTAAAAACTTGGGCTCATGCCCAGTACATCAAGTCCTCACTACAAATCTCTCAATGCGGAAGCAAAACTAATAAAACTACTAGCGATCAGGACTCACAGTCCCTGCCATCTGAACTCCGGTACTAGACTGCCCGATCTCCAAGCGTGCTGACCTCCGGGGCTGCTCCTCCATGCTTTGCTCCACGGTCCCCTAAAATGATGTGGTTCGAAAACCATTAGTCTAAAAGACTAAGTCCTATCATCCCCCGCCCCTTCCCCCATGGCTCCTACGCACCGAGCGGGGAGAAGGAAATTAGAGGACATGAAAGTGGAGAATAACAAATATAAGCAGGTGGCGGCGGAACTAATCCAGCAGTTCTATTGTATATAAGACAAAATGAAGGTAAGAAAGACTGAATAAGAAAAGTAACCTTAACTTATATGAAAACACATAAGCCAAGGGATCTTTTGCAGGGCTCCTGTCGTATAAAAAATCTCATACTAATTTATATGATAGGGTGTCGGTTTTCTAGAGAGCATATATATATAATACTGAATAAAAGCCTTAACTTATAAGCACGCACACACGAACTTATGAACCACGGGGTCGTTTTGCAGGGCCTATTATATAAAGTGTCCCATACCACTTATATAATAGGTGTCGGGTTATGTGCAATGATTATGCTCTGAAATACAATTATGCCATGATGTGAACCTACAAGTGCAACTCACCCACTCAACTCTGTGTACACAGACCTTTAGTTCACCCTTTCTGGAGCCGAAACTCCCAGGATACCCCCGTAGTGGCAAACGGAAGCGGTGGGTTAGGCCTCGCCCACCTCTAAACCTGTAATTGCACTACCATTAAGACCTATCATACGCCAAAACGCTGGTGCACAAAGCGGAGCTCCTGCGTACTCTTGCCGTCTAGCGCACCAGACTTTATTTGGACAAGTGCTAAACCACACTTGCCGAGTCAACGTATTGGTGTCGGTGCATCGACTCAACAATACCGAAGACCCACCAACTTATTCTTTATGCAACTGCAACTTATGTACCAGATACCGAGCCAAAGCTCCCCGGACCATCCCGTCCATCACAAACAACAACCGAGCCAAAACTCGACGGGCCAACCTGCCCACCACTAAATCCACTGAGCCTATAGCCCAAGTGACCCAAACTACCACCCCAAGACATCGAGGTGAGTGAAGGTGAAACCCTAGCTTTACTAGTTACTCTTACATTCCAGTTTTGCCTACAGTTTAGTTTTAGCCCAGGACTGCCGAAGGTATTCCTCGTGAAGGTCTCTCGAAGGCACTAGGGACTACGATGGGATTACGCCCAAAGCTCCCTTTCATAAGGCACTTACTATTATTGGTTGCTATAAAAATTCCCAAACACTTACTTGTTTTACGAGATCTAATCCTAGAGTATTTGATACTTCCTCCCCACGGAAAGACGATCTTTCGTAGATCCCGAGCACCATCTAACACTAGCCAAACCAACACTCTACTCATCCTAACTTCCAATGATGAACTCATTTTTATTTATCCAAACCAACAAATAGTTATCCCAAACTCATGTGCTCAAATTCATATTCCGACCTAAATTCTGCATTTTTACTAAATGCAGACCAAGTTAAGCTATATGACATGTAAGATGGGAGGTACACCAAATAATCACCCAGTACTCTTATAATAATTAATGGGGGGCTATTATTATAATTGTGGCCTAAATCTAGAAATTCACAATTTTCCTAATTATCTGATAATTAATTAAATTAATCTAGTAAAACAAAAACCCAAGTTTGAACATGAAGTGCCCATTTGAGACAAGTAAATGCTCTACCAAATTTATGATAAATTCAACATGATATTTAACACAGAATCCCAAGTATCCCTTTTTGCAACAAGGTTAAGCCTCTGAATCTAATTTTTGAATATAACCTAGTTTTATAAATTTAAGAGGCAAGTACAGCAAAACTATTTCCAAAACTTCTGAGAAAATTCAAGGATGATTGTAAGGACACATAAATGCTCTAAGTCAAGTTTCATAATTTATTATCAAGTAATGAGCTCTAAACAAATTATTGAACAATTTTACAAGTTATTGAGCTTGTGAAGTAGGTACTGCAAATATGTATTCAAAAATTCTAATAAAATTCATACATGAGAAATAAGGTCTAAAACTCTCTCTGCCTAATTTTCATGAGTTTCCAATGTGTAGTGGGATCTTAATAACCAAATGATTAATTAGGGCAATCCTATGAGTTACAAAGGAAGTGCTAAGATTATTGATCCAAAATTCCCAATTAAATTACCAGAGGTTCATACTACCCCTATGACGACACTACCAAAATTTCATTATGGTTCAATGAGTTTTACTAACCTATTCTAGCATCATAAGATTTGTGCCCTAAACTAGTGTTAGGATTTTGAGGGGCCTACCCTTTTCCAAATCCCCTAATAATTTTACCAGAGGGATTTAGTTACCCTAGTACCCTCCCCACCAAATTTCAAGTTCTTTCAAGGTTTTTGGCCTCATGCCCTTCACAAGGCACAAAAGCCCTTCCTTAGGGTTTGGTCTTAGATCTTAGGGCAAATATATTCCAATCTACCCCATCTTTCATGGGGAGGTCCAAAAAGCCATGCCAAGCTAGTGGCCCCAATTTCACCTCTGTTGATGTGATTTGGCGACACAAAACACAAAGTACACTTTTTGACCAAAATACACTTTTTAAGGCAAGGCTAGGGTGTGCATGATTTCAATTCAACCACCTCCAAATGAGATAAAATTTTAACCAGAGCTTTATAATGACCCCAAGCACCACTCACCAAAATTTGGGTTAGTTTGGAGGTGATTTGATCCCTAAATTAATTTACCCTAGAGAAATTAAATAATTTAAAAAACTATAGAAATATTGTCCCCAAATTTTACATTTTTGCGCAGGACCTACATATAGACTAGGATGACTCCCTGTCCAAATTTCAAGTCATTTGGACCAGATATGAGGGTGGGCATCCATTTTAATTTCTGCCTAGCCCTAGGTATAAGCCCCACCAAAATGAGTGCCCTGGTCAAACCATGCTCCCAAATTGGCTCAAACTAATTTTCAATTAAAGTAGACCCATAGGGATACAAATCATGTGTTGACCATTTTCTCCTACAGAGCCTCTAACTATTTTTAGTAATTTAAAACATTAATTAGTAAAACTGTGACAGAATTGAAATAATTAGAATAATTAAACCTATAGTTTAAAATCATTCCCAGCGGGAATCTTGACGCAGATCGGACGGTGTCGGGTTATCTTCAACCTCTAGCCAACGATCTCGATTCAACCCGCCTGGAGCCATTTCCAACCGCTGCCGCCGGCCATCCGGTAACCTCCCCAACCGGCCACCGCCACGACCACTTCCGTTGAGGTGGTGGCTATCGCCAGGCGGCGGCACAGCCGCCGGAGGGCCTCTTTCTGGCGATCCATACAAGGTGAAAATCGTGGAAAAAACTGGAGATTTTTTAACTTGGATCGGGCTCAACTGAGCCCGAATCCCTTTCTAAATGAATCCTACGATCTACCCATGGATAAAGGAGAAGAGGAGGACCTGTGTGGGTGGCTGTAGCCATGCCGATCGCCGGATTGTCATGGTTGTGGTGGTGGTCGGATTACTTCAACTACACAGTGAACTTCCTTGGCTTCTTCAGGTAATGTGTGGAACTGAATCCCTGGAGTCCAGTGGAGCTTTTAAGGAAGAGAGTTGGGGCTTTAGGTGGGTGTAGGCGGCCATTTCCATTAATGGCCCCTTAGTCAAATTTCGGCCATGGTGGGTGGGGGATGAAGCATGGCTCAAACCAGTCAAAGACCAGCTAGTTGAAATGGGACTGCATTCCACTTGTCCTAGTGAATTGAATGGGGGCTTGGGGAACGGGAAGGATGAGCCCAAAGTCTTCCCTCATTACTCCCTTCACTTTCTCTCTCTTTCATTTGGAGTTGTTTCTCTCTCCTACTCACCAAGCCAGAAATTTGACTTTTACATAGCCTAATGGCAGCCCATATGTCCATTTTATCCACCAAAACAAGGTTAGCCCAAGTGAATTGGGCTTGAGCTTGAGTTAGCCCATTTGGGCTAGCTTGACCTAACCTTGACTAGGGTTGACCTTGGTCAATTTGGTCTTTGAGGTTGCCCCTAGTGGGTCCTTGGTGACCCATTGGCATCCCCTAAGGTCTAGGTAGGGTTGACTTGGCCCTTTGGAGGTCACTTGACCATTAATCAGGGCACTTTGACCACTTTAGGGCTAGAGTTGACTTGGGTCAACTTATCCTTTTTGGTTGACCCCAATGGGTCGTTGGTTAACCATTGGCCTCTCTCTAGGGTTAGGAAGGTATTTGTGGGGTCCACTTGCTAAGGTAAATTCAATTGGCCCTGTGCAGGTTAGTTTGACCCATTTAGGGTTAGGGTTGACTAGGGTCAACTTAGCCTCTTGGGTGGACCCCAATGGGTCCTAGGTGACCCATTGAACTCACTCTATGGTTAGGATGGCATGGGTGGGGTCCTCATGGCTAGGGGATGATCAAATGACCCTAAGTAGGCTATTTTGACCCATTTAGGGTTAGAGGTGACTGAGATCAACTTAACCACTTTGGATGCCCTCCATGAATCCTTAGTGACCCATTGACCCCACTTTAGGTCTAGAAAGACCCTGGTAGGGTTAGTGCGGCTTTACTAGGGCACACTGTCATTAGTTAGGGCACCTTGACCAATTTAGGCCTAGAGTGGTTTTAGGTCAACTTGGCCACCCTGGGTCGAATCTCATGGACACTTAGGGCTCTGATGGACCTTACAATGGATTGGTGAGACCATGGTGGGGTATTAGAGTCATGGTAAGCCTCATGGTCATCCTAAACTAGGGTTTAGGGATCTAATATTTATAGACCATAGTGATCTCACCTACATTCCTAGGTTCACTTCGCCTTATTGGGCTTCCTAGGGTTTTGTCATGACCTAGTCATGACAAAACTACTCCTATGGGTATAGTTGTTTGAGGGATGTTACAATTCCCAATATATAAACAAAAAATTTCATCCTCGAATTCTAGTTAGGCCTACAAGGTTTCAAATATGGAAAGTAAATTGTAACATCCCGAGATATTATGAGTAATACCTAACCAAAAAGCTCCGAGTACCTCTGTCGCATCAAGTCCTGAGGCTCCCATGTGTGCTTCTCTCGCCCATGATTCCTCCACAGGACCTTGACCAATGGAACCTTCTTGCGGCGCAAGACTCGTATTCCCTTGTCATCAATCCGAACTGGTTCTAGGTGAACTGACCGATCAGATGCTTCCGGCCCATCCGTGGCTGTAATCTACTGCTTCGGGCATAGTAAAGCCCTCCTAAAAGAGGATACATGGAACACGTAGTGCAGACTCGCCAGCTTCGGTGGCATCTCCAGCCTGTATGCTAGGGACTAATCCGCTACCGGATCCTATAAGGCCCCATATATCTTAGGTTGAGCTTCTTCTTCCGACCGCGTACCCGTGAAACCCCATGCATTGGTTGGATCTTAAGAACACCTAGTCCCCCACCCGGAACTCCACCTGACAATGCTGAGCATCATAATACATTGTCTATCGGCTTTGTGCCTCTAGCATCCTGTCTCGTATCAATATCACCTGAGCCTTTGTGTCCTCGACAAACTCCGAACCCAAAGACTTCAGATCCTCATCCTGTATCCACGACAGCGGAGTCCTACACCTTCGTCCGTACAGGGCCTCATAAGGAGCAATCCTTATGCTGGATTGGTAGCTGTTATTATAAGAGAACTCGATCAGTGTCAATAGCTTCTCCCAGGGCTCACCGCAATCCAATATGCAAATTCGCAGCAGATCTTCCAAGGTCCGATTAGTGCGTTCCGTCTGCCCATCAGTCTGGGGATGAAATGTTGTACTGAATGTTAGCCGAGTGCCCAAGTAAATCTGCACAGTTCTCCAATCCCTGGTTGTAAACCGTCCATCCCGGTCCGATACAATCTACCTGGGCACGCCATGATAACGGATGAACTGCTCCACGAACTTCCAACCAACACACCAACCAAGTCATCCTTCCTGATCGGAATAAATCTGGCTACCTTCGTCAGCCGGTCGACGATCACCCAGATCGAATCGTTCCCCGTCCGCGATCGGGGAAGCCCATGTATAAACTCCATCGATATATCATTGAACTTCCACTCCGGCACTAGGAGTGGCTACAATAATCATGTGGGTTTCTGCACTCTGCTTTCACCAACTGACATGCCTCCCAATAGGTCATGAAGTAGGTGATATCCGCTACATGCCTGGCCAGTACATGGTATTCTTCAGGTCTGCAGTCATCTTCGTAACTCCGGGGTGTACTGAATACCGACTGCAATGAGCCTCCGTCATGATATCTTCCCGGACCTGGCCTCCCTCTGGTATGTAAATCCGTCCTCTGAAACACACTAGACCATCCCTCAGCGAGTAATCCCAAGTAGTGAATTCTTCTAAGGACCGGAATATCAGCTCTAGCTGGGCATCCTGTCTCTTCCCATCTCTGACTCGGTCCCGAATGTCATCTGGGGAAATCAATGACGTTAGGTACTCCCGGTACAGCTCAGGGTGATCCTCGGACACAAAGGATATCTGCATCTTTTCTAACATTTGTACCAACTCTAAGGCCATCAATTGCGTTCCTGCTCCAGGGTTTGCGGCCTTCCGGCTCAGCGCATCTGCCACCACATTCGCCTTCCCTGGGTTGTAGTGCATCTCGTACTGGTAATCTGCTAGAAACTCCACCCATCGTCTCTGCCTTATGTTTAGCTCTTTCTGTGTGTCCACATACCTCAAGTTCTTGTGATCAGATTAAATGTCGCAGTGGACACCGTACAGATAGTGTCGCCAGACTTTCAGAGTAAATATGACCGCTCCCATCTCTAAGTCATGAACTGGGTAGTTCTACTCATGCTTCTTCAGCTGTCGAGAAGCGTATGCTATCACATGACCATTATGCATCAGCATCGCACCCATGCCCTGGTAAGAAGCGTCGGTGTAGACCTGGAATCCTTCTTTCCCCGAAGGAAGGCCAAGTATAGGAGCCGAGGTGATCCGACCCGTCAGCTCCTGAAAAGCCACCTCACACTGCGTGGTCCAGACAAAGGGCACATCCTTCCTCGTCAGGGATGTGAGTGGAAGGGCAATACAAGAAAATCACTCCACGAACCTCTATTAGTAACCGGAAAGTCCTAGAAAACTCCACACATCTATGGCCGACTACAGCTGCAGCCAATCCGGAACTGCCTGAATCTTGGCTAGGTCTATTGCCAACCCAGCAACATTGATGATATGGCCTAGAAAAGGCACCTCCCTCAACCAGAACTAGCATTTGCTGAACTTCGCATAAAGCTGGTGCACCCGCAGTCTCTCCAGGGTCAGCGTCAGATGTCGTGTGTGCTCCTCCTCTATCCACGAGTAAATGAGGATGTCATCAATAAATACAATGACGAACACATCCAGATATTCCTCGAACAACCGATTCATGAGGCTCATGAACGCCGACGGTGCATTCGTGAGCTTGAAAGGCATCACAGTGAACTCGAATATCCCACATCTACTACTGAAGGCAGTCTTTAGAATGTCCTCCTCCTGAATCCACAGCTGATAGTAGCCCGACCTCAAATCCAATTTTGAAAAGAAATGTGCGCCCTCCAGCTGGTCAAACAGCTCATCTATCCTTAGCAGTGGATAGGTATTCCGGACTGTCAATCGGTTCAGTTCTCGATAGTCGATGCACAATCTAAGTGTCCAGTCCTTCTTCTTGACGAACAACACCGGGGCTCCCTATGGTGAAGAGCTTGGACGAACAAATCCGGCCTCCAATAGTTCCTAGAGCTGGCTTCGAAACTCTGTCAGCTCCTTTGGGGCCATCCTGTAAGGGGATCTAGATGTCGGCTTAGCCCCCGGCACTAGCTGTATCCGAAAACTTGCTCCCAGTGCGGGGGTAGCCCTGGCAGCTTCTCTGGGAATATGTCGGCAAAATCTCGCACCACCGAGATATCCGAGATGGAACCCTTGGCCTCAGCCATTTCAAACAGCACTTCATAGACTTCCTCCCCCTGCAAGTGGGCCTTGAAGGCCTGCATGGATGACAGCAAGATAGGGAGAATAGATCTAATACCTTCGATGACGATGTAGGAATCCCCATGCCTCACAGTAATCCTCTTGGACATGCAGTCAATCTGAGCATGGTTCCAGTGCAACCATGTCATTCCCTGGATCAAATCAAAGACTGGCATCTTCATGACCATCGTTGGTGCTTCAAATATCTTTCCGCCGATCTCCGCCTCCATGTTGCAGTGGGAGGTTGTGAATAGCTCTGATCCATCTAGTAGTCATATCCTCATCATCAAGCTAGTGAACTGCTCCACGCCTTCCAGCCCTTCCACGAAGGCTTCCGACACGAACGAGTGCGAAGCACCCGTATCAAACAGTGTATAGGCGAGCTTGCCGCTGATGAAGACTATGCCTGGGGTAATTTAAAGTCTTAGAAATCTAATTATGGTTTCTTTCCTAGTTTATCAGTTCTATATCCAAAACTCTAATTATCTGGAAAGAGAAAACTTAAAATTAACTGGAGTACCTGTGATCACTTGCACCGAATTTCGTTGTTGAGTATGATCCAGTGCATACACTTGCTCCCTCACTTGCCTGTGGTCACTACCCGGGTATCCACGACCTCGGTCATGTCCTCGGCCTCCAAAATACTGAGCTGGAGGGGTAGCCGTGGTGGTGCCCCCTCATGGGGCAGTTCCTCCGGATTTGCCCCACCTAATGACAGTTAAAGCACTTTGGCGGTGGATATGCCATACCACCGGGTCTCTGCACCTCCCGCATTTGGGGTGGTTGAGGGCCACCACTACTGGTTCCCTATGCTCCTGTCTCACTTCCTGATGAGGTTGGTCTTCTCCTCTTCTCCCATCTATTATGCGGCCCCATCGCTGATCATTTCTGGCTCCCCGACCCTGATCCTCAGTTGGCCGCTTCCGGTGTAACACCCCTATCCGCCGCATAACATATAGCAGTAGGTTCGGTTGGGGCCCGACGCCATATACCACAGACAGACCGGGTGGTTACTCAATGGAAACCATCTAACCAATTACCACGTCCTACACAGAGTCATTCTATTGGAAGCAATTTTAATAGTTGCAATAACAAGAACCCAGCACTAGCATGAATGTTCCCTACAAAGCCAACCAGAATGAACGTACAAATACACAAGCACTGGCCTTAAGGTATTACAATAGTTTGCTTGAATAACAATGTTTTTCAAACATCGGCACGCAGACCGGCCATACATGAATAACAGAAAACACTCAAAGTTAGGCCTTCGAGGGCCAGCTCAGCAACTTGGGCTTTGGCCCGCTATTTAGCACTCAGCTCCGCAGCACCTGCAAGCAACAATCCACTGCACGGTGGAAAACAAAGGCAATCGTCAGCTATGCTGACCAAATTATAACGATCCCGCTCCCAACTCCGGGAGGTGATGCTCCTTCCCTGCACTTTATTAGCATAATCCAGCAGTATAGTATAAACGCACAACAATACAGGCGTAGGCACTTATGGCCACACACCCCATGCACTCAGGGCACATTCTCGATGAACCGGTCAATGTCACGTCAGTTTAAGCCATAGACATCTCGGTCTCACCACCGCCACAAGGACGGCCAAATCTCGTGAGAATTTTGTCTTCCCGGCAAGGGTCACGTCAATTTAAGGTATAGACCGACGAAGACCCTCATCTATGCCAACGGCTCCAACCGAACGACAAAGAATAGGTACGGTTCCGCCTAACCCGTGCCCACATTGCAACGACAATTTAAGCCATATGCGCGGGTCAAACTTCTCCTGAGTCCCGTTTCCGTTACACACTTCACATAACCCGGTTATGTTCAAGTTGGCTCCCAGGCCACCAATTTGGCAGAACAACGCCTGCCCAGTTTTCCGGGTGCACCTTGAGTTAATCCCCAAGCCTCTCTGTTGCAATCTACCACGTAGAAAACCCGAAAAAACAACCATCCGCACGGAGTCTTCTCCGGCCATTCATGCAATGCAACATCACCGATCCAGACCAACTTGTCCGAGTAGGCTTCACACATCATGCATATGTGTAAGACCCCCCTCCCCTTACCAAGGAGGGCTACCGGGTCTTATGCCCAGAACCGCTGTCTTACGGTGACACTAACTCACGGGTTAGCCGACACCGCAACACGCCGATTCTGCCGGCTAGTACGATCATTTAACCTGTAGGCCAATATGAGAAGAAAGAAGCAAACAGTATATGAATCCATCAGTCCACAAGCCACATAGTACAATCATATAAATGAAATGAAAGGTACATCAGTATAGTCCACAGAAGAGTACAAAAGAAAGAAATAGTAAAAAGGGCTTATGCCCAGTACATCAAAATCACTCTCTCTCAAAATAAATAAATGCGGAAGTTATACTAGAACATCAGATCTCGTCCCACCTGAGGACGCACAGTAGTGGTAGTAGCCTGCTGAAGCGGTATCTGCTCCTCATGTCCTGTCTCCTCGATGTGCTGGTGCTCATCTACACGGGCTCCTAAAAATAGTTTGGTCACCGACCATTAGTCAAAAAGACTAAGTCGTTTCCTCCGCACCTCGCCCCGCAGCTCCTAGGCACCGAGCGGGAGGACGAAGCGGAGGACAACAAGGGGTAGCAAAATGGAAGCAGGTGACAGAATCTAACTAGAGTTGTAATAAGTAATGTTGTTCTAGTCTAGCAGTTCTAAGTATGGTACAAGTAGTAAGTAAGAGCAGTGCAGTAAAGGAAAGTAAAGGCAGCAGTAAAAGTAAGTGAGTAAACTAAACTACCGTTATACTACCATCATAAACGTACACTAACTTATATAAATGCCCATATAAATATATAAGTTAGGATTTCCAGGAAATTTAACTTATCATATAAAAGAGCCCGTACTAATTTATATGATAAGGATCTATGAAGCGTATGACCTAATATGAATGAATGTTATGATGCAATTTTATGCACAGGCAAGTGCAACTCACACACAACGACTCTGTGATCACATACCTTTAGTTCCCACTTTTGAGAGCTAGCATCACTCTCGGGTACCACCGCTGTGGCTACGGCAGCAGCGGAGCGGGCGTCTCCGCTTCTAGACTGGTATGCACACTACCAAGCATTAGACCCCTCTCATACGCCTCTGTACACGTCCAAGGTGCACTCTAGAGTCTCGCGTACGTACTTTACTGACAACCCGTCAGTCTTGTTGGGTCGGATGTGCGTTATCGGGGATCGTCCTCCAGACCGCAGTGTAAAACAACCCACTGGACCCTCTAACTCTCACAACCGCCTGGTGCACCATACTGCCATCGGTGTGACGAACGGCCAGTACTGCATGCCCCGCCACGATATTTATGCACATGCAAGTATTTCATTCCGAGCCTCCCGCTCGCAGGACCAAACCCATCCTGAATCCCTCAAACCCAAATGCGGGTGAGAACGCACATTAGTGTCTTATACCAATTCCCTCAAACCCTAAACGGGTGAGAACGCACATTAGTGCCTTATACCAACTCCCTCAAACCCTAACGGGTGAGCATATATCATGAATCTCTCCAACCCTACACGGGAGAGAAGGTACAACAATGTCCTAACCTATTAGACTACTCTTGTCTACGGGTTATTATACTTAGAGATTTAAGGTTAATCCCAGGACTGCCCCCGGTATTGCCTGTGAAGGGCTGTCAAGGGGCACTAGGAACTGTGTTGGGATTACGCCCAGCATTCCCTTTCGCAAGGATATTTATTTTAGTTGATGGCTACCCATGTCTCACCCCAGCTCTCGTTATTGCTCTAGTACAACCCTAGTGACTTTAAGTGTTACCGGAAAACCGACGGTCTTCCGTCGACCCCCACTCTAGTTGCTACCCTAAGACTTGCACTTTTGATCCCTCACTAAGACAATTCTACCCACAAGGGTTATTCATGTTGCACTGTCTTATTTCTGCCGATAATCAATCCCCGGATAACCCCTAAGGCAAGACCTATTTATGTTATATGCAGACCATGTCCTATTATTACCCTAAAAATGGGATCTTACAAACCTTAAGGCATCTTGCCCCTAAATATTTATCCTAGGGTGGTATGGACTAAGGGAACTACCCTATGAATTCTCATAATTTTCCTTGGCCAAATAATCCTTTAATTAAATCTTTTAAATTAATTACTATGTCACTTTACACATGAAGTAGTATAATTTAATATCCACGGACCTAGGTAATTTTTTCCTGGGTTGTATAATGATAAAATATTGCTGCCTACAGAGTTTCATAATTTTCCTTTAATTATTTATTCCAATTTCTTATTTAATATCAAATTCACATAAATTCCATTTTCCAAATGAAGTATAGGCAATATGTAATCCAAAATTCCAGGAAACTTACAGATCATTTAAAACACTAATTTATGGCTATTGGCATAGTCTCATCAATTTTTGTTGTGTAATGGCCTATAAATTCCATTATAACATATTTACCAAAAATGCCATTGTATTAATTTAACAACTAACAATCTATCCATTAATTCTGAGAAATTTATACAAAACTAATAATACAATTTTATAGCAGTAGAATAAATTCCAAATTTTTCTGAGGTGCATATCCATCATTTCAAGAATTAAATGAAATAAGGGTAAAATGGGCAATTTGAGATATCTATTCCAAAGTTCTTCAAAACAGAGGGATCATATTTTTCCTAAGTCAAATATAACCTTATCTATACTTTGGCAAAGTTTTAGGATTTGTTCTTGAGGAAAACCTATTTTCCAATTTTATTTCCAAAATAGCTATATTTAAAGTAAATCCCAATAAATGAGATTTTTAATTCCAAAAATCCCATGATTAATTTGAGGGATGAAATTTACCCTAATGAACCACTGTAAATAATTCCAAGATCTTTGCATGCTACCATTGGGCTGAATACACCATATTTGAATTTTTGCTATTTGCACACCAAGGCAAAACATGAACTAACACATGCAAGTGGATTCACCAACATGAAGTGAACCAAAGGTGCTGAAATTTTTATCATGCACCAAGGATGTACCCATTGACCTACCACCATGATTTGGGGCCATGGGGAGGTATATAGCTCCATATATTTCACTTATTTATATTTTGATATTTTGAACAATAATATAGGAAACATTGTTTCACAAATTCCTAATTTTTGGCAGTGTCTAGGTATGCCCTAATAATGCATGTGCCCAAATTTGGGGCCATGGTGACTAATGGTTTGACCTGGGCATCCAAATGAATTTCTGCCCTACTCTAGGACCAGTCCTAGGAGAAATGCCCTACAGGACTGTACACTACACTAAATCACAACTTTAAGGTGGCAAATTAAAGATAAGAAAATCAGCTACATTTTTCATTCAGGGATAAATTTCTGTAAATCCCTCTAAGAGGCCTAAATATAACATGCAAAGTGGATGTAATTATGTGACAGGATCTACACTATTCATCATATTAATAATTAAATCATTTTAATATCATCTGCACGAATCTTAAAGCCTAAACCGACGGATCGGTTCATCTTCCCCACTGATTGACGGCTGCGATTGAGTTTTCCTGGGTGATGTTGGCTGGCGATTTCCGGCCAGCTGAGCCACCACCACCGCCGCGGATATCGCCACCACCTTCGTTAAGGTGGGGGCTAGCGTTTCCTGGCGGTGGGGCCGCCGGAGTTGGCTCCTCCGGCGAACGCGAGCAAGAAGAAAAAGCCCGGATTTCTCCATTTCCTCTCATGGCATCGGGCTCGATTGAGCCTGATATCTCCCTAAATGGATCTAGAAATCTAGTACAGGTAGAGGTGAGGTGAAACGAACCTGAATTGGGGCTTGGCTGCAGGTCAGGCGGCGGTTTGCCGTAGTGGTGGTGCGCCAGCGAGCTCCACCCCGAAAGCTCAATTCTCCACCATTCTCCATGATCCAGCACTCGATTTCCACTCTCCTCTAACTCCTGAAGCTGTTGGTGAGGTATGTTTGGACTGAGGTGGAGTGTATGGGGAGATATTACCTATGTGAGTTCCGTTGAGCTTTGGTTGCTCCGCCCCTGCTGCCAAGTGGCACACAGCCACGGTTTCCTGCTGGAAATGGAGAGAGGAGGTCGGCCATCTGGTTTTGGGCAGATAAAACCAGCTGATGGGGTGGCCATGTGGCCACCATTCCCTTCCTTTCAATTTCTCTCTCCTCCTTCCCTCAAAATCCCAATTTTACCCCCTTGCATGTATTCTCTCTCCTGATTTAGAGGGGTAGGACTGGTCTTGTTCACTTGGGCTGGCCATGGGCCAATTTTGGTGGGCTTGGTCCAATGGAAGATGGCTTGGTCTTCATTTCACTCCTTTAGGTCAATTTGTTGACTTGTTGACTTGGGGAGTTGACTTGGTCAACCATGGTGGGTGGGCTGACCCTACTTGGTGGAAATGGGTCTAGTGGCACCACCGAACTTGGGTTGGGTCAAGGGGGTGCCCTACTTAGGCTAATTGGGCTTATGAGTGTGTGTTTGACCAATTAAACCCAAGGTTGACTTTGGTCAATTGGGGTCAAAGTGTTGACCTAGTGACATGCCCTAGGGTCCACTTAGATTGTTTTTAGGGTTAGGGCAGTGTGGTGGGGTCATGGTGTGACTAGGGTCCCCACTTAGGCTAATTTGACCTAGTTTGACTATGGTCCTATAGTGGGCCCCACATGGCAACCACCCACTACCTAGGGTCAAACATAGTTGGTCTCCTTAAATTCACCCTAAGCCTAACCCAATCTAAGTTGAGGGGGCCAGAAGTAACATGAGATGTTACAAATTCCAATAAACAAGAAATAATTTCGTCCCCGAAATTTAAGTTCGGGTCTACGGGTTTCTACTTGCAAGAATTGTTAAGAAATTTTAAAAACATAACTTAAAGGTACCTGATGCGAATAGCTCCGGGTGTTGCTCCAGCATCAGATCCCTCGGCTCCCAGGTGTGCTCCTCCCGTCCATGGTTGGACCACAACACCTTCACAAGAGGGACCTTCTTCTTCCGCAACACTCGGATGGTTGTATCATCAATCCGGATCGGCTCCAATCTAACTGATCTGTCAGGCTCTACCAGTCCGGCTGTAGTAGTAATGTGCTGCTTCGGCCGAAGGAGAGCTCTTCGCAAGGAAGATACATGGAAGACGTCATATAATACACCCAACTCCAGTGGCAGCTGCAGTCGGTAAGCCAAGGGGCCGATCCGCTCCATGATCAGGTATGGCCCCATGTATCGTGGACTGAGCTTCTTGTGCCTCCGCACCCGAGAGACATTGTGTACTGGACGTATCTTCAAGAATACTCTGTCTCCAACCTGGAACTCCACCTTCCGGTGCCGAGCATCATAATACTTTGCCTGCCTGCTCTGGGCCTCTAGTAGCCGATCTCTGATCAATCGAATCTGAGCCTCAGTATCCTCTATATAATCGATCCAAGAGCCCTGGTATCCACATCCTGAATCCATGATAGCGGTGTCCGGCATCTCCTCCCATAAAGTGCCTCATATGGAGCCATCCTGATGCTAGCCTGGTGGCTGTTATTATACGAGAACTCAATCAATGGCAGCAGCCTCTCCCAAGGCTTCCCCGTATCCAATATGCATAGTCTGAGCAGGTCCTCCATGGTCCGGATGGTCCGCTCGGTCTGTCCGTCGCTCTGTGGATGGAAGGCGGTACTAAAAGTAAGCCGAGATCCCAAGTAAGCATGCACGACCCTCCACTCGCTCGAAGTGAACCGACCATCACGGTCCGAAACAATCGTCCTGGGAATGCCATGATATCTGACGTACTGCTCCACAAATAATCTCACCAGAACTGCAACTGGGGCATCCTTTCGAACTGGAATAAACCGCGCTACCTTGGTCAATCTATCCACTATAACCCATATAGAATCATGCCCAGAGTGGGAGCGAGGCAATCCGTGTACAAAGTCCATAGCAATGTCCTCGAACTTCCATTCTGGAACTGGCAGTGGCTGTAGTAAACCTCCCGGGCTCTTGCATTCTGCCTTCACACGCTGGCAGGTCTCACAATGGGTCACAAAATCCGTGATCTCCCTCTTCATCCCAGGCCAATACATAGACCTCCGCAAATCTGCCCACATCTTGGTGATGCCGGGGTGCACTAAATATCTCGAGCAATGTGCCTCTCTGAGTATGTCATCCCGGATACTGCCCCCTGCTGGTATGTAGATGCGCCCACGGAACCGAAGAAGATCATCCTGTAACATGTAGTCCTCGACCTTGCCCCTCTCTAGGGCACTGAAAATCGGCTGTAACGCAGCATCCAGCCTCTGATGTGCTCGGATGCGCTCCTGTATATCATCGCCACTGATCACTGAGCTCAAATACTCTCGATACACTACTGGCTCGGTCTCGGACACCATGGTAATGTGCATGTCCTCCATCATCTGTAGCAGCTCTATAGACATCAATCGGGGCTCCGGTCTAGAAGTGCCGGCCCTCCTGCTCAAAACATCTGCTACCGTGTTCGCTTTTCCGGATGATAGTGGATCTTGTAATCATAATCACAGAGGAACTCCAGCCACCTCCTCTGTCTCAGGTTTAGGTCCTTCTGTGTATCGATATGCTTAAGATTCTTGTGATCTAAAAAGATGTCACAATGAATCCCGTATAGTAATGCATCCATATCTTTAGGGCGAAAACCACAGCCCCGAGCTCTAGGTCATGTACTGGATAGTTATGCTCATGCTTCTTCAACTATCTCGAGCATAAGCAATAACATGTCCATGCTGAGCAGCCAGACTGCAACACCATCCCTTGATAAAGATGTCAGTGTAGAAGCTGAATCCTTCGCCCCGGATGGAAAGCGCAA